>JAXIVH010000008.1:5752815-5850315 GCA_036785325.1 Urophycis tenuis
AATGGAGATGAGAAAAGCGAGGAACGGGACAGAGACGTCAAAGAGATATATATGGAAAGAGAACCCCCATTCAAAAAAAAAGACAGGGAATGATAAAGTATAGTGGGAGGCAATAAAAAAGAAAGGATTACAGAGGGAGAGGGGATCATTTTATTTAAATCATAAACACAAAACGTGTATGACTCTTCATCTGAAGTATGTAATCAGTGTAGTCGTGGGACTGCCACAGTCGACGAACTTAACAAAAAAAAATGCATCGCAATTAAAATGCGGGACTTGTAAGTCGTGCAGCGTGGGCCTGTAACGTGAAGAATGAGTCAATACTAAATGATTCGTATAGGACGAGGGTCGTAGCGTGCTGGGAGTTGTCTCTTTTTAAAAGAAAACATAACGAATTATTAACACTACGTTTCACTTGGTCGTCTGGTCGTCTTGATCCGTCCACAATCTCCTACATCGTGTATCGGCTCCCGTTGATTGCCTCGGTATAATAATCATAAATATCCTGCGTTATAAGGGCTTGCATTTACGGTCCGTTCCGCGGATTTAATTCTCGCACGGAGACCCCCTCTAATTTCCCTTGGCGAAATCCACCCCCCCCCCCCCCCCCCCCCCCCCCCCCACCCCCCACACCCCTCGCCCCCAAATTGTACATCTAAATCACATCCCAGTGAGTTTAAATTACAAACGGAATGACTTCCAAAGCATTGGCCCAACAAAAGCCTACATTTAGAAAATAACTTTCTTTAAAAAACCTACAAAATTCAAAACGGCATTTTGGAAACGGCTAAAGCATTTCAACCACATTGTTGCAACAACCCCACACAGCCTTTTATATATCCACAGGCATTTTTTTAAATAATTGTTATCAGACACAGATGTAGTCCGCTTCAATGAAAAAAACAAACAAAAAGAAACCTTGAAACGTTCTTACCTGGGGTGGGGTGGGGAGGGGGGGGGGGGGGCTTGCTATTCCGATGTTGTGAGGGGGATCTGGAGCAGGACGTCAGTCATATGTGGCAGCAGGCTGACGTGGAGCCGGAGATGCGACTGTAGTCCGCTCGCCGGGAGATCTGCTGCCGAGGCGCCCGGACTGCAGCCGCTATATGAGAGGACCAGGAGAGCGCGCATCCTCGGCGCGCGCTCTGGTGGAGAGTCAGAACTGATGTCAGCGTCCGACGAAGTGTTGAAGTGTAGTCCAGCGGATGGGGAGACGGGCAGTGTGTAGGCCTATGTTTAAATAACAGTTATAGACTCACTTTAAAAAAAAAAAAATCTGAATCAAGCAGGCCTAGATCACGTTAATAAGTAAAAATTAAATTAAAAAAAGGTCAGCATCTGATATGTGCGGAGAGAGAGAGCGAGAGAGAGAGAGAGAGAGAGAGAGAGAGAGAGAGAGAGAGAGAGAGAGGGAGAGAGAGAGAGAGAGAGAGAGAGAGAGAGAGAGAGCGAGACAGAGAGACAGAGTGGGAGAGAGTGGAGAGAGAGTGAAACAATTTATATCATATTAAAAATAATCTAATGCGCTGAAAAAATGTAAACATGTTTCACCATAAATGTGTAATTACAGTTAGTTAAAGATATACTTTAGTAAGACACCATGTGTCTTACTAAAGTACATTGGAATCGTAAAAACTGTTTGAGGACATCACAAAAACCCATAATAATGGGATTGTAAAAATATGAAAAGATCAGTTAATCCCAACTGCATCTTCATTGGATTAGCAAAAGGACACGTTGTGACATATAGACCATAAATGTAGGCTAGTGTAGGCTAGCGGAAGATTAACAATGTTGTTGTTGTTTTTTTTCTTTTTTCTTTTGGTGGAAACATTGTGCCCAATGTACTCTAGGGAACGGTTTGACATTTTGGACGCCGTGCGTAATTCCTCTTAATAAGCGTTGCTTTGTATTTCTCATTTCCAAATAAATTGGCTCCGCACTCCAACGCTTGCCACCACCGCACCCAGCATGCTCGGGGTTCGAAATACGCGGCTCTTAACGAAGTCAGGGAACTGCTAAACAGCCAATTATTCTGGTGCCGGGGTGCCAAGGCAGTTTTAAAGAACTTAAACGCAATTATATAAAAACAACTTGGAACAACACATGGCATCGTGATGATCGTTCGGTGGCTCGTGTTTTAGAGATCTAAACGCGGAGTGGCTCTGCGTGTGGATGGGTAGCTGCTGCAGCGTCAATAGTCGCCGTCGTGTCTCCGGTCTTGGATGAATGCAAGCAAACTGTCAGTGATACCAACTAGAGCCCCGTTACAGGCCATAATCACTGCCACACACGGTGGTCACGGCAGAGTGATGAGCACAAGCGACTACAAAGTCATGGTTTGGTCACGTTAAATGGACACAATATAGTGCTTACAGAACAGGACATTGTGGACGTTTACACGATAGGCCAACTTGATGTTTACCGCATTGCAGGGTAATTAGTGTTATGACAACGTTTGTCTGTGTTTTTTATACATGAATACACGCCGACCAACACGCGGATTATAACTTTCCATGCAACAATATGATTAAACAAGAGTTTTTGTATAACATTTTGTATAGGAGTAAACAGATTGGCAGAACAGGCCCAACAACTGGTGACGACAGATGACCTACCACAAATCCAAACATGGAGTTGTCGGTCACATTATAGGCTACCTAAAATATATTATTGTAGCCTACATATAATAAACTACTCCAAAAACCAAACATTGTTTGATGTGTGTGTGTGTGTGTGTGTGTGTGTGTGTGTGTGTGTGTGTGTGTGTGTGTGTCAGTGTGTGTGTGTGTGTGTGTGTATATCTGTGTGTGTGTGTGTGTGTGTGTGTGTGTGTGTGCTGTGTGTGTGTGTGTGTGTGTGTGTGTGATGCACTACCAGCATGGTGCATCATCATCCAGGCATTGGATCAACCAGTCCACGGTGGCTGGTGGTATAGTAACCTTGACTAACGCCGCATACAGGATTAAATAGACTCAAGTTTCAACATGGGGGGGGGGGGGGGGCGTTCAGTCTCAGCATAGTTGGAACTGCTAAAAGTTAAATAATAATAATAAAAAAAAAACACAGACCCCAACTCCCTAAAAATTCAGTCCACAGCATAAAAACTAAAAATCTGAAGAGGAAAAAAAATATAGAGAGAAGCGCACACGCGAGTGCCAGAATGGAACGCGCGCACGTGGTGCGTGATGAAGAGCGAGGGGAAGGCAGAGCTGCGGCAGGCCCCCTGCTGGGCGCCCTTTATACATCATCAGCGCCCGTCTCGTCTCCCCGGGGAGCACAGCGGGTTGCCGCTCCAATATGCCACGGCGTCGAGGAGGGGGTGTCTGCAGACCCGGAGGCTGCAGATTCCCGACCGCAGATCTCCGCCCCTCAGGAATGTGCCAACCGCAGATCTCCGCCCCTCAAGAATGTGCGACAGCGGCAGCGCCACCAACTGGACGGAGTACTGTCTTCCCACTTACATACACCACGAGGAGTACATCCATGATGGACGACGACCGGAGTGTGAGTATTGAACGTGAATTATTTGTTTAATATCATGAAACTATTCTGTTGATTCGACAGCAAAATCAATGTTTTAATGTTTTACGTTTGACGTATGATGTGACTCTATTTGCCATGATAGTCTGAAGGGCACGTCATAGTCATCTAGGTTAAGCGAATAGGTAGCTAAAGCTAATGTTAGCTTGTTGGAAATGAACTGTTAGACCGTACATTTTGTTTAATGAAACCGAAGTACAAGCACGGTGTCGAAGAGTTTTAGCATGTGCATTAAATTAAACATAAAAAATGATTAAGTGGATGATAACGTAACGTTATAAGGCTGACGTTACGTTTTCATAAGACAGACAGACAGACATACTTTATTGATTGAATGCATGAAACTTTACATTTTCTGAAATGACATGGCAGAAATGCATATTGGCAGTGTAGCCTACTCCATGCTACCAGTTAATGTATTATATATGTATTTTATGTGTTGTAATGGTGTTATACAGAGCGTAGGAACTAAGTGTGGTTGTCCGGAGCCGGACATTTAAGGTAGTAACACCAGTCCACGATATAGCAGTTCGATCATACCTGGGTTGTGTAATCACCGAGTTAATAAAGTAGACCAAAGATAACCACCGAGTGACGTATAATAGAGATTTTGTGGACGGAAATTAAGATAATCCGGGGAAGATCAGAAATGTATTTTTGTCCATTATTAGGTTTAGGCCTATTTTATGTCTTGAAAACGGTGTAAAAATATTACATTTGACTAATTAGGCACTCTCTTTTTAAGGTTCACATTACGATACAGAAAGGGCGAACCTTGCCCCAACTGGACAGATGCAAGACATGCTGTCGTCATTTTCACTGTCCCTTCTGCAGCCCAACTTTGTTTATCCCAACAAAGTTGAGTAAGTGCATGGAACATTTGGACATCCATTTCAACCGGGCTGTTTGCCATGAAGGTAAAGTTTGCAAATATTTGTAGTTACATTGTTGCTGCAACTTCATACTTGATTCAAATTTTGTGTTTATAAGTGAGATTTTGTAATAAAATACTGATGATATAATGATACTTAATTCTTTGCTCTTATGTTTAAGGATATACCATTCACAGATGTGGACTGGAATGTCGGCTTCAGCTCCACTATCATTGTGTCTACTGTGGTGTAACACTTCTACGCAAACCAGATTTTATTAAACATCTGGATTTGTGCAAGAAGAAGCACAGTGACAACCTTCCATCTCTGGCAACCACTCCCCCAGCAGTGGCACTAACAACCTCCACCACGCCTCCGGCAGTGGCACCAACAACCTCCACCACGCCCCCGTCAGTGGCACCAACAACCTCCACCACGCCCCCGGCAGTGGCACCAACAACCTCCACCACGCCCCCGGCAGTGGCACCAACAACCTCCACCACGCCCCCGGCAGTGGCACCAACTACCTCCACCACGCCCCCGTCAGTGGCACCAACAACCTCCACCACATCGGCAGTGGCACCAACAACCTCCACCACGCCCCCGGCAGTGGCACCAACAACCTCCACCACACCGGCAGTGGCACTAACAACCTCCACCACCACACTGCAGATCACATGCAGGCTGTCATTGACCGCACTGCAGAGGAAAAGCGACTTGTGGACTTAATTTTACAGTCACAGGGGGCTGAGCAGCATTTGGTGGTACTTTGAGATTTTCTTATTACTGACTGACTCACAGAAATTAATCACCAGAGCATTTGTGAGGAATATCATCAACAGACATATTTAACTATGCAGCTCATTTATTGTATTTTTATCTTAAATGTATTTATGTATGTATTTAATGTAATTGACATTTACTGCCTGTTCAGTGATTAACAACTACCATACAATAGGCTCAAAGACCCAATTCCCACAAAATAATTGTTCCTGTGTCTTGGTTTGCCAATAGGGTGTGCTCAACGGGAAGCCTTCTAAGTGGTTTCCTCTGAAGTCCTCGTTCCAGGTGCCTGTCTACCTTGACAGTGAGGAACAACAGGACATCCTGTTTGCCTTTCTGAAGGCAGTACTGCATAGAACACCAACACAACTGGGCTTCACGGATGAAGTGCAGTTCATCTTGGGTGTTCTATTTCCAGAGGTAGGTCTAACCATGTTATGTATTTGTTCATGTTCCTGTACTTTCAAAGCCTATGTAAACAGCATGGCTACAATGGTGCTACTTGTGTATGGACCAGTGTATAAAGGTTTGCTATTCTGTAGTTTTGAAGTAACCTTTCTCTTTTGGAAGGCCATCATATATGGCCTGTCTGCTGCAGAATTTTTCCTTGCAGGAAGCTGAACAGGTCTTCCTCTCTGGTCCCGTTTATCATCAGAGGTAAGACTTTTTTTTAAACACAAATCTTTATCAACTATTTGCTAATATTAGTTAATACCTTAATTAAGAAGTAGTTAATAAATGTACCATTTTTAAGTGTTTCCA
This sequence comes from Urophycis tenuis, assembly GCA_036785325.1. Classification (NCBI taxonomy): domain Eukaryota; kingdom Metazoa; phylum Chordata; class Actinopteri; order Gadiformes; family Phycidae; genus Urophycis; species Urophycis tenuis. The sequence continues at coordinate 5,758,776 of JAXIVH010000008.1, forward strand.
ATATTTCTGTTAACCCAGCAGTGATTATTTTCTTGTCCATTTACTATTTCAGTGAAGTGGAGGAGTTTCAAAGAGGAATTGCCAGGCAATTGAGAAAAGAAGGGAAATTGTAATTGGTATGTAGTGCTGTTACCTACTTCACAATCTAGGGGTTGAATATTGGAGAGTGAGGAAAAGTCAATAATGTCAAAAATGCCAATAACATGTTATTTCTACTCTGTTTTCTGGCATCTCTCTCTCTCTCTCTCTCTCTCTTTCTCTCTCTCAGGAGTCATGGAGTGTGTGTCCTCCCAGCAGCCAGCCTTCTCTCAGCCATTCACTTAAAAGATGACCAGCCCCTAGGCACTGTTGGCCCTGTTGAAACTGATTTTTGTTTGTTAAATAAAAAGGATGTTTGAAAAAAAGTGTGTCCTATGTTTCTGAACAAATATTAAGGTAAAATGTTTCTGGTATGTTTTTGGCAGCTTTATTTATTTATACAGCAGATTTCATACACAAGGCAATTCAATGTGGTTTACATGATTAAAAGTTTAAAAGCATCATTTAAAAGCATTTAAAAACAAAGAACAAACAGCATTTAAAACATGAAAATGCATAAATAGAGGTTAATTTAAAACACAGTGCAGTATAATGCAACAGCGTTAAAATAAGTAAAGGATTTAAATAATTCAAAGTCCTTACAGAATAAGTTCTGTGATTTATAGACCAGTAGCAGAACTTTTAAGTATATTCTATAGCTGCCTGGGAGCCAGTGTAAAGTCTTCTGAACTGGAGTAATACGCTCTGATCTCTTTCTCAGTAAGAACCAGAGCTGCAGCTGTTTAATGCTCTTGTGGGGCAGTCCTGTCAGACCATTACAATAGCCAAGTCTACTAGACATAAAAGCATGGATCAGCTTCTCCTGATCTGTTTGGGACATGAGACCTCTCACTCTGGATGTGTTCTTCAGCTGGTAGAAGGCTGTTTTGGTGATTGATTTGATGACTGCTGAAAATCAGATCAGAGTGTATCAGTACACCAAGATTTCGGACTTGGTATTTGGTCTTTAAAGACAGTGGTATTTACTAACAGCAATCGTCTTTTCTTTATTGCCAAAATCAATTACCTCAGTTTAGTTGTGGTTTAATTGAAGAAAACTTTAATTCATCCAGTCATTGATTTGTTCTGGAAAGTGATATAACAGCTATATGGAACTGTAGTATTATCACAATTAGCACAATTGTTTTGGCATTTGGGTGGAATAAACCTCAAATATTATAGTTAATGAAAAAATATCTTTAGGATGATATTGGGATATCATGAATCACAATTGTTTTGACATTTGGGTGAAATAAACCTTAAATATTATAGTTAGACAGAAAATACCGTTAATAGTATATTAAGTAGTATATGGCTGGAATAAACCTCTAATATTATAAAATATATTATGTGGCAGGCACTGTGAGGTCGTAGATCTGCGGTCGTGAATCTGCAGCAGGCACATACTCCTCCCAGTAGGTGGCACTGTGCGGTCGTAGATCTGCGGTCGTAGATCTGCGGTCGTGAATATGCAGCCTCCGGGTCTGCAGACATACACTATTGACGGCGTCGGCCGCTCTTACACCCAGTGGCAGTTAGGAGCTCAATTGTGTGTGTGTGTGTGTGTGTGTGGGAGTCGACTGTTGAAGGTCTACAGTGAAATGGGTTTTGTTTAAAATAGATTGACAACCGTTGGTTGAAGGAAAAAACAAAAACAACCAACAATATTTAAAAGATAAAATAAAGAAATCACACGACATGGGCAAATGAGTAAAATATAGTTCGGAACATTTAATTGAGGTTGATTGTCAGAGGATAATACGGCACAAAATAGTGTGTTTGAGCGCGTATACAAATGAATGAAATATGCACGCACTCCCACGTGATTGACAAATCTATGTACAAACATCAGAAGGTGTGTCTGCGTGACAAATACACGTTTGCGTTACAACCAGTCAAGACATTACCATCCATTTAAGATCCGTTTATACCAGGTGCGTTCTCACAGTGTGTTGGCCACAAATTACATGGGTCGACTTTATTGCCTTACCTTTATTGTCCAGAATCATTTTGAAGCGCTTACTTCCACTGAACTCATTGTATAACATGTCCTATCAATACATCATTGTCGTGGTATCTAATCCACTGGCTACATTTGTGCAGTGGAACTTTTTTTTCACTTAAGAAAAACACGGGCAAGAGAAAAAAACGTCATGAAAAACAACACCTGATAATATATGCCGTTACACCAAGCTGGGGAACTGTGTTCACCTCCAAGCAGTGGCAAAGTTTCGGGGAAATTATGAACTTCACAGTAAAATACTGCCACCGTGTGGAGCGCAGCCTCTCCACACTCTAAATGCTCGGCAATAAAGTGCGTTTTTTTTTTCACCCAAGTCCCTGAAGCAACATCCACACAACTAACCACAACCCGACATTATTTCGTGTCTTACAAATTAATCACTTGCCGAAATGCATCCATCCTTGTGTTTAAAAAAAAAAAAAGAAAAAAGACACAAAACAATTCATTAAGAAAAAGGACAAATGGGCCTTTGTCTCGCCTCTGGATACAAAAAATGAAATAAAATGGAACAAAAAGCAAGCGATGCGACGATCACGAAGGCACCAAGGCACATTAGACACGGACATGTTTTTTTGCGGGTAATTCACCACCGAAGGGTGTCATTACGCTTTTGTTGGTACATGTAAACAAACACACGCACCGTTGTCGCCCCATACCTGCTGGAAGTGTTTTTTTATTTATTTATAGTAACGTGTTGTAACGACAATGTGCTATAACGTACTGCGTATGTAATGTGTACTTAGTTTTTGTGTAACGTTATAACGTACTGATCATTTGCCTATCATTTGTATGAGTCATTTTGTTTTTGTGCCCCTTTTTTTCTTTGCATTTTCTGATGCCTACACTAACTAGACTAAACATCTAAGTTGTGATTACAACTGGCCAGCATATGGACAACCCATCCCCTGGTGATGGGCCCTGTTGTGGCTGCATTTGCTTCAGGTACTGGACTCGAATACCAACCGGCAGAAATGGGGAAATGGGGAAGCTTTTAGATGTGATGTCGATTTAACAGCGATCTGGAATCAGATCGATGCAGATACTTATCATTGGCATCTAATATCTGGGTTCAGCAAGTCTTGTTCTCTAGTTTGTGTCCCCCCCCCCCCATCCGACGCATGGAGAGGGGGGGGGGGTAACGTTACGGGCAGGACTTACGCTTTCTAGATCAGAAAGTTGAAACTCTGCAATTGCTTACCAAAAAAAAAAAAAAAAAAAGTATCACTATCACCTTTGTAATCTCACTTCAATTGTACAATCAGCATCACAATCATCCATCATCCACCAAGAGGCAGCAGTATTAGCATCGTCATCGTCATCATCATCATCATCAATCAGCATCATCATCATCATCATCATCATCACCACCACCACTCTTATCCGGTTCCCAACAGCTGTCGGTGGTTCTCCCCTCTGAGTGGGTGGAGGTTGGGAAGGGGGCGGGGCCCCAGGGGGCGCAGGGCGCGGGGCTAGGTGGTGAACACCGGGACGTCCTCCTCCTCCTCCCGGGTGGAGGCGGGGGTGCGGGCGGCGGGGGGCGGGGGCACCTCGTACTTGAACACCACGCTGAACAGCTTGCCGCCAAGCCGGTCGGCGAGCCAGGAGTTCTTGATGACGGCCATCTTGAGGCTCTCGCAGTTCAGCCGGGCGTAGTAGTTGGTGTGGATGGCGCGGCCCATGCCCTCGATCACCACCAGGTCGGCCTTGCGCTCCCGCACCACCATGGCCAGCACCTTGTCCAGCCGACTGGGGGGGGAGAGATACACGCACGCACACAGACGCACAGAGGCACACACAGGCACACACCCCCACACACACACACACACACACACAGGCGTAGGCACACGCACACACACACACACAGGCGTAGGCACATGCACACACAGGCGTAGGCACACGCACACACACACAGGCGCGCGCACACACACACACACAGGCGCGCACACACACACACACACACAGGCGCGCACACACACACACACAAACACACAGGCGCACAGGCGCACACACACACACACACACACACACACAGGGCTCAAAATACCTGACAGGTTTCAGTAAGTGGAGGACAGGCGGGTTCACATATCGAGCGAAACAAATCCACGAGCTCCGAATCCGAAGAATTCTCAGACGTCGGAATTCTTGAACGTTTAAATGTCGCGGATGTGAGCACCGTTGGGTTAGTTTTGGATCCAAACGTGGGTTCTGCATTGTCTTGGACCCAGCGGTTCACAGTGAACTGGCTCAGTGTGGGGGAAACGCCAAGATGTGTTCAGACGACCGCGAACCGAGCGCAGAATTTCAGACGTCGACGCCTCGACTGTGTTCCGATCAGCAGAAAACCGCACTGTCCTGCGCGCGCCCTCACAGCCTGCAGTTATGAGGCTGCTTGGGATGCAGCACAGGTGGGTACCCTGTCACATCAGACGCACATCACAGGTGGCCCAATAACCACAGCGCAGAGTGATTGGTGTGTTTTGTAGACGACACTACACTACAACATTGCAGCGTTGTCACTGGCGCTCGCTTTGAGTACGCAACCTTTATAATCGCTCTTTGTAATTTGTCACTTTGATGGCTCTTTGAAACTTGGCACTTAGTCAGAGATGTTGTACGATAGCAATGGTTAACCTAGCAATTGAAATGCTTGAAACTTCTTCCGGTGACTTTCTTACTGTATTAGCAGCAATGAAATGTTCCACCTTGTTATGACAAATGTACTCTTTGTAAGTCGCTTTGGATAAAAGCGTCTGCTAAATGCCCTAAATGTAAATGAGTCCCCTCACATGAACAGGAGCTAGGCTACCGCGACACTGCAAGTCAATGGAAGTGGCTAACGGAACGCAATCGCTAGCCAGCCTAGCCAAACTCCCCCTCTGTACGGTGATGAGTTTGCAATTAAAAGTTTATTTATGAAAAAAAATGTAAGCGACGGTTACGTCGAGGTGAGGGGAGGTAAGTCCCAGGGGAGTGCGGTGCATTATGGGAAATAGTGTGAGGAAAAAAAAAAGTCCATGATATTATACTGTCAACAAGCAAATCTTTCAAATAAAACCCAGAGATAAGCAAACTGGAATAACCGACGTGCAACCTTTCGTTGTTGGTGACCTAGGCTTGGCCAATTATCCAATGAGCTCCATTTCATGACACATCATAAATGTGTGCAACTATTACATTTTTTTTTTTTTTTTTTACAGTTTGTCTAAAGATCACCTCGGGAGTTTTCCACTCATTTGTATGCAATTCAGTGCGGTCGACTCTACTGAGTAACAACGCGAAGCCCTGTCCACAGTAAACATCCTCTAATCCATCATTCCACTCAAATGTTTTGACACTCACTAAAAAGTGTTCTGCCCAGAACAGCAAAATAAATCAATTTCACGGCTGACTAAGCAGATGTACAACGAGACGGTTTTTAAACCAGCACTCGACTTAATGTGCCACCATTCATAACAAACTGAATTAATAATATTATGACTCAAGCAAGTTTGTATTAATAGAAAATATATAGATACAATAAAATCTAATAAAACGCCTAATAGGCCATTAGCTTGTTAAATGACAATACCGGTCTGTGTGATAAAACCGTCGTTATAGTCTCTCCTGGCTTCACTAAAACACTAAACCCACCCGTTACAGATAGAATTTGCGACCGTACCCTCACATCTCCACAGTAGCACTGGCACGGCTCTCTCTGGGAGCACGTCGCCACTACAGGGAGTTTGTGAAAGTTTGAAATTAAATAGATAAATAATACACAGAATTGCCATCCAGGACGTTGCATAGCCTCTCATCACCAGGACCAAAGTGCTTCTGTAGAGCGTGCGCTAACTGCTCTTCGGCCGAATCAGCACAACAAAGTCATTTTGACTGATTACGTTGGCAGAGGACGTTTCAGTGAAGCCAGCAGTTCTAACCACCGGCACCGGGAACCGGCCCGCTGAAATATGTGTGTGTTGTTCCCGACGGCCAGACGGTAAAAGGCAAATGAATTTAAGATCCGTAACCAGCGTTTGACGTGCGGCCCAGATGTTGGTTATCCATCAGGACCCGCCGCTCCGAGTGGTAAACAGAGCCTGGTTCTGGCGAACGACTGATTAACGACCTCTCCGTGCCACCGGAGGATGGCGGAACACAGTGAGGATCACGCGGCGGTTCTCCCTCAGAAGACATCGGACCACTCCGTACCTGAGGTCCAGACAGGGGGAGCTGGAGCCGGTCTGGACCAGCACCAGCCGGTCCTCCTTCAGCCCGGCCCTGTAACACACACACACACACAAACATCAACGCTGGGAACACAGGGGAACATGTGGGAACATGGGAGAACACAAGGGAACACGTGGGAACACGGGGGAACATGTGGGAACATGGGAGAACACAAGGGAACACGTGGGAACACAGGGGAACATGTGGGAACACGGGGGAACACGTGGGAACATGGGAGAACACGGGGGAACACGTGGGAACATGGGAGAACACGGGGGAACATGTGGGAACATGTGAGAACACGGGGGAACATGTGAGAACACGGGGGAACACGGGGGAACATGTGAGAACACGGGGGAACATGTGAGAACACGGGGGAACATGTGGGAACATGGGAGAACACGGGGGAACATGTGGGAACACGGGGGAACATGTGAGAACACGGGGGAACATGTGGGAACACGGGGGAACATGTGAGAACACGGGGGAACATGTGGGAACACGGGGGAACATGTGAGAACACGGGGGAACATGTGGGAACATGGGAGAACACGGGGGAACATGTGGGAACACGGGGGAACATGTGAGAACACGGGGGAACATGTGGGAACATGGGAGAACACGGGGGAACACGTGGGAACACGGGGGAACATGTGGGAACACGGGGGAACATGTGAGAACACGGGGGAAAATGTGGGAACACAGGAGAACACAGGGGAACATGTGGGAACATGGGAGAACACGGGGGAACATGTGGGAACATGTGAGAACACGGGGGAACATGTGGGAACATGGGAGAACACAGGGGAACATGTGGGAACACGGGGGAACATGTGAGAACACGGGGGAACATGTGGGAACATGGGAGAACACGGGGGAACACAGAAGAACACGGGGGAACACGTGGGAACACGGGAGAACGCTGTGTTCACGGGACATCGGTGGACATCAGCCAGGTGGGTGAAGACCTCCTCCTTTATAACGACTTGAGATGATTTAAGACTGGAGATTGGTGCTGGGGCACCCGACCATCCCATCTGGGATTAATAAAGAACGAGTTTATCTTACGACCGGTACAAATCAATCAGCGGGCGGTGCAGAAGGCACACTCAGCCTCACTCAGTGTTGTAGTACTCAACACTCAGTACTCAAGACTCGTGACTTGACTTGGACTCGGGCACTGAATGACTCGAACTTGACTCGGACTCATGCATTAGGGACTCGAGAATTAAGACAAGGACTCTTTGAGGACTTTTTTTTATGTCATTAGGCTATAATTGTCATATGCCATTATTCTATAATTTGGTATATGATTTTAATATCTAGTGCAGGGGAATGTTACTGCTTCATGTCATACATCACACGTAACGTCATGTTTACATACAAACTGAAATTAACACGGCGCCAAAATGCCTGTTCCTAATGTCCCTAAGATTGTCCGATTTGCCTTTGAGGAGTTCCCCTGCAACGGAAAATAATGCAAAGCAAAATGCTCCATATGTAAAGAGACCATTGAGGAGACAGCGGGGACTACCTCAAATTTGAACCGTCATTTGTCAAGACTGCACCCAGAAAAGTAAGTGACTACGGACTCGACTCGGACTCGACTCGAACTCGATGTGGATCAATAGGGACTCGACTCGGACTTGACTCATATGAGTACTGGACTCGACTTGGATTTTTTTTTTAATGACTTGGACTTGACTCGGAGTCGAGGCTGGACTCAGACTCGAGGCATAGTGACTCGACTACAACACTGGCCTGACTACTGAGTGATAATGGTGCTGCACTCGCCCGCTCGCTCGCTCGGCTGTTGAGTGAGCGTGGCCCTTTTATCTGAGGTTTGACTCCATTTGTCCTGGTTTCCAAAAGCCCACCGCTGACGGCACTCACTGGACGACCGGATCCATGGCTGCTATCGTCTCAGTCAGGATCTGCAGCTCCCCGTTGGTCACGTCGTTGAGGGCCGGGCTGGAGTTACTGGCCAGCACCACCTGAGAGGGGACACACACAAACACACACACACACACACACACACATGCACACGCACACGCACACGCACACGCACACACACACACACGCACACGCACACGCACACGCACACGCACACACACACACACACACAGACGGATTATAAAGGGTTGTGTGTCAAGTTTCTTTCACACAGTTATAGTTTGTCCATCATTCATTCAAATGACTAAACAGTAAACAGTAAAACAGTAAACAGTAAGACATGAAGGCTAACTCCTTTGTGCACGCTAGCCCACCTCCGTTCCCCGACAGAGGAGCTCTCTGACGAAGGGCATGACCCCCAGGATGATGTCCATCCCACTGTTGTCCACGAAGAACACGGCACACTTGTGAGGGGGACCCTGGGAAGGGAAGGAAACACTAGTGAGGGGAAGGAAACACTAGTGAGGGGAAGGAAACACTAGTGAGGGGACCCTGGGAAGGGAAGGAAACACTAGTGAGGGGAAGGAAACACTAGCGAGGGGGACCGTGAGAAGGGAAGGAAACACTAGTGAGGGGAAGGGAACACTAGTGAGGGGGACCCTGGGAAGGGAAGGAAACACTAGTGAGGGGAAGGAAAGACTAGTGAGGGGGACCCTGGGAAGGGAAGGAAACACTAGTGAGGGGAAGGAAACACTAGTGAGGGGGACCGTGCGAAGGGAAGGAAACACTAGTGAGGGGAAAGAAACACTAGCGAGGGGGACCCTGGGAGGGGAAGGAAACACTAGTGAGGGGAAGGAAACACTAGTGAGGGGGACCCTGGGAAGGGAAGGAAACACTAGTGAGGGGGACCGTGCGAAGGGAAGGAAACACTAGTGAGGGGAACGGAACACTAGTGAGGGGGACCGTGCGAAGGGAAGGAAACACGTGAGGGGAAGGGAACACTAGTGAGGGGACCCTGGGAAGGGAAGGAAACACTAGTGAGGGGAAGGGAACACTAGTGAGGGGGACCCTGGGAAGGGAAGGAAACACTAGTGAGGGGAAGGAAACACTAGCGAGGAGGACCCTGGGAGGGGAAGGAAACACTAGTGAGGGGAAGGAAACACTAGTGAGGGGGACCGTGCGAAGGGAAGGAAACACTTGTGAGGGGAAGGAAACACTAGTGAGGGGAAGGGAACACTAGTGAGGGGGACCCTGGGAAGGGAAGGAAACACTTGTGAGGGGAAGGAAACACAAGTGAGGGGAATGAAACACTAGTGAGGGGGACCCTGGGAGGGGAAGGATACACTAGTGAGGGGAAGGAAACACTAGCGAGGGGGACCCTGGGAAGGGAAGGAAACACTTGTGAGGGGAAGGAAACACTAGTGAGGGGAAGGGAACACTAGTGAGGGGGACCCTGGGAAGGGAAGGAAACACTTGTGAGGGGAAGGAAACACAAGTGAGGGGAAGGAAAGACTAGTGAGGGGGACCCTGGGAAGGGAAGGAAACACTTGTGAGGGGAAGGAAACACTAGTGAGGGGGACCCTGAGAAGGAAGGAAACACTAGTGAGGGAAAACATTAGTGAGCGGGACCCTGGGAGGGGAAGGGAACACTAAACTAAACGGCCTCAATTTCAAAATCTGTGCCTGTAGTGTCATCACACATGGGCTTGTCCACCCAGACGCATGATGGACAGATCTGCCCACCAGTTGGTACAGTCCAGCGGGCAGGCTGCTGATAGGCCGATCGATCTGTGGGGCTTGTGTTTTAAAATAGCCCTACAGGAGGTCGACACCATCGTGTCGCCCATGACAGATCTGTCGGTGGGAATGTGATTCGGAGAAGGGAAATGACTCTGTGGGCTGAAGGCCATTCGTTTCTGCTTTCTATGGTCTTTGAGGCCTTTTGAATAAGAGCAGTGGCGTTCACGCTTATTCCCTCACAAGGACTAATGGAAGTTAGTTTAATGGGTTTAGTGTCAGGCTGACCTTCATTCTCTCGAGCCACTGGTCGTAAGAGTCAACGAGCCACGGCCTCTCTGAAACAAACAAACAAACAAACAAACAGCAAGGTGGTGTGAGAGGGAAACCGAACAAACAAACACTTTGGGTTTTTTTTAAGAACGTTTTTTTTAGAAAGCCCCCTACCTTCCAGCTGTCGTTTGGCTTGCTCGAACCCAAACTCTGGATCCGACTCCAGGACACTGAAACCAAATAATGAAACAAAATTAAAAAAAAAACAGAGACGCAAGACACAAAACATATACGTGTATCTTGGGACTCTGGCCCGGTGGCCCCACGTCTCTCTCTGATCCCTGGCGACTCACTCGGACACGGCCTTGGCGCCCCAGTCGAACACGTTCCCGGCCAGCACCCCGCGCACTAGAGCAAACTGCTTGTCCTCCCAGCCGAGAGAGTCCAGGGACTGCACCGCCTTCTGGTAGTACCGGAGAGCCACGTCGTTCTCCCCGCTGCTTGATCTGTCGGGGGGCCACAGCGCTGGCGTGAGGCGGGCAGGATGGGCGGCCGGCCACGCTGGACTGCTCTATGGGGGGGGGTTTGCTATGAAGGGCACCTCGGAGCCGTCCGGTTAGTATTACAGTTACAGAGAGCTAAGCTTCATTCCCTGTTAGTTTCCCCCCCATATGGCCGACTGTGATACATAATACTCTGTTCAGCTCAGTTCAATCTAAATAAGCCAAGGTTTAATTTTTTAAGCGTAACATGGTTTTTATCCTTTTTGAAAGACGACAGGAAATAAACCATGTAGTCTGTCGTTATTCCCAAAATACATATTTGTTTTACCAAATCAAAATGGTAACCATTATAAAAATGTGTTTATTTATGCTTCACTGTTCACTGTGCTGCAAATTAACTCCCCATGCCTGGTCACTTCTGTCTGGCTAAAAATGGACGTTTCTTAAACACTGTCCGAAAAAAATATTATATATACATTTACATATACATTTCCTACAACCCTGATCCATCAGCAGAGAACCACCTCGAAGCTCAGCTTCAGAAAACGAAAAGGAGAATGCAAAGAACCAAATAAAAAAACACAAAAGAAACTAGTAAGAGAGAGAGAGAGAGAGGGAGAGAGGGAGAGAGGGAGAGAGAGAGAGAGAGAGAGACAGAGAGAGAGAGAGAGACAGAGAGCTTGAACAGAGGAAAAAAAAAAACCCAACAACAACAGAGAAGGCTTGACTAGGAATTCACTCAGACCTTAGAGTAGGGATCGGGAAAGTTGAACTCGTTTAAACAGTGTTCCCTGGTGTCTAACAGACTCCTGACAGTGAGGGATCCGTACGCACTGGGTGAGAAGAGAAGCACTCTACATTAGCCGGAGAGAAGAAGACACAGACAACATGGCAGACGTGATGCTGACGGACGGCCCGCGCGGGACCCATCCTGGCTTTTTACTGCGACGCGCTAAAAGGGATGCCGCTAATATTGACCCCGACGTGGATTTATGGCCGCGAGGAAACGGCCGTCGCCGAACGTAAAGCCTCATGAGAGCCAAGTCAAACTATACAACGCCCCGAAATGCATCGTCGTGAATTTCCCCATGAAGCCGGTTCCCTTGACACTTAACTTTTAACGGCCATTTGCATGAATTAATTTGCTTTCATAAACACCCCCCCCCCCGCCTATAGCAGTGATACATCTTTGCCATTACCAATACCTCTAGAATTGGAATAACGTTTGCTTGCGTACCATTATCTAATTGCTTTGTTGTTTACAGATTTTGCCCGAATCGGAGCGAATGCGTAGCTGGCATGGATCAGATGACAGACGCCACAGTTCACAGCCGTGTCGGTTTACAACTCGTCACCGAGATGGATTCCCGATACTATTTACACCACACCGCTCGTGTTGCGCAGTTTACCAGAGGGAGTGAGAATCAAAAGGTTCCCCCCCCCCCCCCCCCCCCCCCCCCCCCCCCCCCACCCCTCAAATCGAGGCTACACACACATAAAGCAGCTACATTAGTCCTCTACAAAGATGTGCGGCTAACGCAGATTAATACAGCAACAACAACAACAAAAATACGGAGAACTGCATGCAGAACCGGCAGGAAGCAGCGGCGGGGAAGGGGGCGGAGCTTACAAGGGCTGGTGCCGCAGCGTCTGCAGCTTGTGCCGGTACTTGTGGCGAAACTTCTCGGCCCGCTCCACGGCCTCCGGGATGTCGGGCTGACTGGCCACCGCCCTCTTCACCACCTGGGGACCCCCGGACACACACACACACAGACACAGACACAGACACAGACACAGACACAGACACAGACACAGACACAGACACAGACACACACACAGACACAGACACAGACACAGACACAGACACAGACACAGACACACACACACACACACACACACACACACAGACACAGACACAGACACAGACACAGACACACACACAGACACAGACACACACACACACACACACACAGGGGGGTCAGCGGAGGGGTAGTCTGCGGGGAGCCGGTCGCCCCCTAAAGGATGACACTGCGGTACGTTTCCCGGGTTACGAGATGACAGCGGGTTACAGCGATCTCATTCGGCACCGGACCGATCTCAAAAATCTAAAATTAGTCCCCTATACCCAAGGTATAGGGTGAAAAAGTTTTCCTTTAAGAGTAAATCATCAAAGGGAAACTTTATACATTCAGAGACATTCATTAAGGATTTAAAACAATTTAATCCGTTGTTTTAACCGCTAATGTTTTAACCACAATGTTCAAGGCCCTTTCCCTAGAGGATCAGTTTGAAGGGTGCCAATTCTGGGCTTGTAGTTTACTTGTGAAAGATATATAGGAACGGAAAGTTTTGAAACCGCTGACACATAGGATTGTGACACGACATAGACATCGGCGACCGGAGAATGAACCCCATACCCTGAATGTCCTGCCTGGGATCGAGCACAATCTACATGCAATTGATCTTGGCACGCACAAGTAGAATAAAGGCATTTTACAAACTGAAAAGGCCGTTTTGTGTTTCAGTTCAAAGCAAAAAGGATTGTGCGCGTTTCGTTTAATTTTTTTTTCTTCTATGCTGCAAACCAAACCGCTTCGTGCCAAAACTGTCGGCGTGTAAATGGCGTGTTGACATGCAGCCGGTGCAGCCATGGCGCGGTGGGCGTGGCCTTCCCGTAGCGACACATAAACACAAGGGGGGGGGGGCTCGGTGGGCCGTGCAGCGCGGGTACCCCGTCCAGGGCGTCCTCGAAGCAGTACAGCCAGTACTCGCGGGGCCAGGGCGTCCTCCGTCAGGTCCACCGTGTCGGGGATGTAGGAGGAGGGGTCCTGCAGCAGGGGCAGGTTCACCAGCTTCCTCTCCAGGCGGTCCATCTCCAGCATGTCAAACTACACACACACGCACGCACACAAGCACAGACACACACACCACACACACACACACAAGCACACAGACACAGACACGCACACACACAAGCACACACACACAAAGACACGCACATGGCGCGCGCACACACACACACACACGCACACACACAAGCACAGACACAGACACACAAGCAGACACACACACACACACACACAAGCACAGACAGACACACACGCACAGGCACACAAGCACAGACACACACACACACACACAAGCAAAGACACACACACACACGCACACAAGCACAGACACACACACACACGCAGAATTTACACTGTGCTTCATGTGTAAATGTACACACAGACTATACATACACACAGATCACTCGGTATATGAAGAAGAACACGGTTCATGTTGTGGAACAGTGACGGCCTGCTGCACTTAGCTCAGCTACATACATACATACATACATTAGCCGTGCATGAATAGCCACGCGGCTATTCATGCTACAGGTCAAACAGGACTGCGGCAGCTCCACCATTTCGAAGGCGTGCGTGTGTTAAAGTCAAACTAGGAACTACGGGAAAGCGCAAAGCCACCACTACATACCGTCAGTGAACCGCTAGCTACGCAAGCATGGCCACTTAGTCTTTTAGAAAACTCACTTCCCTATGAATTCAAACGGTACAACAAGCGTAAAATCCAGCTATAATCATCTTTCAATTCGAGACTACGAGATGAAAGAAAAAAAAAAAAAGAGAAGCAATTGTGAAAGAAATGTTAGCGGCGAAGGAAACAATCAAAGCAAGGAGAAAAGAATGGTGCAACTGAACGCGTGGCCCGATGATGCATGATGTCGACCAGGCAACTCCCAGAGGAGTCATGTACACTGCTTACACCACACTATGACACACACACACACACACACACACACACACACACACACACACACACACACACACACACACACACACACACACACACACACACACACACACACACACACACACACACACACACACACACACAACACACACACACACACACACACACACACACACACGTATAGCACCAGGAAGTACTTACTGGGAACTGGAGGGAAATTGTTAAATGGTAAAAAGGGGAAAATGCGTGGAGAGGACATGGAAAAAAGAAAATGGTGAGATGTCAAACACTGATGATTACGAAGCCTGGAGACACAGAAGGTGAAAGGCGGTGACATTTCCACCACACACTAGCCAGCAAAAACAACAACGGGAAGATATGGTACGGCGGCTAAAACAGGGAGAGCAAATAATAATCACTTTGGACCACAATTACAAATGAATCAACTCATGACCACCACATTCACAATTGATACCACCAGAGTTCAAACTTTTAAAAAACAAGGGTGATGATCGGGCCCCTCTTTTTGGACTGCACTAGAGACTTTAAATCAATGGCGTCCTTGTGTCTGGTGAGTTTGCTTTGATGCGCGGTGACTCACAGTGCCGCTGCGGGCGCGCTGCATGGGGTACAGTTCTGGAGACGCACTCATGAGCCCGGAGCTGCCGGCGTAGTTCTCTCCCCAGCTGTACTGGTTGGGGGTCTGCGGGGATCGAGGACCAGCGTTTACCACACGAGATGGGAGACACGAGAGAGAGAGAGAGAGAGAGAGAGAGAGAGAGAGAGAGAGAGAGAGATGAGAGAGGAGAGAGAGAGAGAAGAGAGAGAGAGAAGGAGAGAGAGAGAGAGAGAGAGAGAGAGAGAGAGAGAGAGAGAGAGAGAGAGAGAGAGGAGAGAGAGAGAGAGAGAGAGAGAACAAGAGAGAGAGAGCAGCAAGCAGGGAGACACAGTTCTCTGGTCCATCCTTTCCATCTCGTTTGTGTTATTGCACATTTATATGCCTCAAGGATTAATTATATCTAAATATTGTCACGGAAAACAAGTGACTCATTGTGGAGCCTAAGAAGCCAGGACAACATTTTAAACCATATTCCAATGATTTACTGAAATCTAGACATTATCTTCACTTTTGATGAACCGATTGAGGAAATGGGCTAAAAACAATCAAACGTGTTATTGAGTGAAATCATTGGCGATGGTGTTGCATGTGTTCGGATTGAGAAAATGTTTCCTCACTGTCTTCCTCTGCTCCTTTAAGGAATGCACCGATGGCTCCAGATATCCCTCATGCCTCAGAAACAAGGCTTGAACTTCACCCTAGATGTACACACAGAAATGAATCACATTTAACAGCCCGATCGAGGTGCGACGATCACAAGAGCAAGAGATAAGAGAGGACGATGTCTGTCGCGTGGCAGCCTTCTAGATCGTTTGGATGTGAGTCTCAGTTCTCGTTTCATATGAAATAATAGATTTGGCTGTGTATTTCTGGGTCGTCACTAATGCAGCTGTATCAAAACACTAGCCTTGGAACCAGACAAAAAAAAAGCATGCTTGTTTTTCTCGTTGCTCTAGAACGTGTCTGGCCCACCTCCATCAGAGCTGGCCCTGGGCGGGGCCAATCACTATCTTCTATCTAATTAACCATTAATCATTAATGAGAAAGGAGCGCCCGATGGAAGCACACTGAGGCGTTTTCATAAAGACCCCAGACTGCTGATGTGAAGCGTGTTTCCCTTGCTCTGATTGGTTGTGGAGTCTATCCAATCGCATCCAGAGGCCTTTCGGTCTGCGCCCGTTAATGCCCCCCTTTGGAAATCGAAAGTGAACTGAGAAGTTCCAAGTCAATGTGCAATTTCCGAATTAGCCTGGCGACGTTGGCGTAGCATAACACAGAATAAACAAAATGTAAACCAGTTTTATATGTTTGCTTGTTTTTTTAAAGCCGTCCTTGGGCTGTTGTTATTGTTCGCCCACAGTCGTGTTGTGTGCAACACCCCCACCGACCCCCCCCACCCAACTAACAGTATGCAAACAACATTCAACCATGGGAGAGTGGTGGACTACGCAAAGGAGGCCCTGCCTTGGTGAAGAAGTTGATGCTGTAGGTGATGGTGTGCATGGTGACCGGGTGGCCCCGGATGAAGAAGCCTCCGAAGTAGACGCGGGTCAGGTTGTGCAGCCGGGCGTACAGGCAGGCCAGCTGCCCGATGTCGTTGCTGATCATGTGCAGGAGGCTCTTGGCCATGTCCTCCTTGGAGAACTCTGCAACCCGGAAGGAGACACACACCGTGACGTGGCCACCACGACGCCGGTTAGATAAACACCGTGTGATGTAGCCCTCACGGCTGGCAGGACGCATGCCAGATATAGCCAAATACGCACCGGTGGGGGCTACGCCTAAAACAGAAGAGTTGTGGGCCGTCGGTCGGCACACGACAAAACAAAGCCAGTGTATCACAAAGCATTGCGAGTGATACACTTAAACTGTTTAACCTCTGTGGACTCCTGTGGCATTCCTCAGCAGTTTCCCGCAGTCTATTGTGTGTCAATGAAACAGTCAAACCAGACCAATGTCGACACAATAGCATATTGTATCCAGAATGTCGGGGGGGGGGGGGGGAGACAATGAGCTGTGTAAACACTGGGCTGGCACCCTGAGGTGGCAGACGGGGCTAGTGGCCACAGACAGTACGTTTACATGCAGCAAGAAATTCAAATTTCTAATCGTATAAGACATCGTTCAGACTTTTTAAGTGCACGTAAACACCTTAACCTGACCTACTTCGGACCTACTTCGGACATCTCAAAATCGGATAACAACACCTGGATAATTCGTTCATAGTCGGACTTTTAACGGCATGTATACTCAGCAATCGGATCTGAATTGGATTTTGCATTCTGCGCACGCGCAGTGCCATTCTGCACATGCGCAGCGCCACATAGCGTCCAGAGTCAGCCCATGCTCCGGCTGTTAATCCGATTCTCTGAACGGCATGTATACTCGGACAAGTGATCCAGTCTTACGCATGTCATTATCTGATCCGATCAGAAATTCGAATTTCTTGCTGCATGTAAACGTACTGAGAGTCTCTGGACATATCCCCCCATACAGTATCTCCTCATGCCCTGCAAGTGTCTTTATACAAGAGGCCTAGTCCCTACCAGGCACTGAAATGGCCAGTCTGTTATTAAACGGTCATTGGGGGTTGGCACCCGGGGCCTTTCGGTGTGGAGTGGAACACCCAGCAGACAACGGGACCACCCTCACCTTTATCAGCGGTGGCAGACTTCCCGAAGCTGCTGGCGATCAGATCTCCGGTGAGGCCCAGAGAGCCGTAGGAGCCCCCGTAGATGTCCTTCACCAGCATGTCCACGCTGGTGTGCTGGCCCTTGGAGGCCAGCTGGAGCAACTCATCGAACCTCTGGAGGGGGAACAAAGTACCACCGGTACGGTCTCACAACGACTTCACAGGCCACGCGTTACATGACAACCCCTGACAGGGGGGGACAGAAGAGTGGGGGCAATGCTCATTCACTTTTTATCATCATCATAAAGGTGTAAAGGAGGCATTTAGCAGACGCTTTTGTCCAAAGCGACTTAAAATCAGTACATTTGTGTGAGGTTCGACATGTGGACAGTTGGAGGAGGAGGGGGATCAAGGGGATCGAACCGCCGACCCTACGGTCAGTGGACGACCCGCTCTGTCCGCTCCGCTCTACCCACTGAGCAACTGCCGCCCCGCATCTTATTGTAACTGTAAAACATGACACACACAAACGAAGCCCGTTGGCCGCGAAACGCTCACAAACCCCGCGACCACCGCGCGGTAAGACACGCAGCTCGTCGCCCTTCGCCCCCCCGGCAGCGTTTGCCATCGGCGTGGTGGGGCCGCGGGACGCCGGGGGGGGCGGGGCCAGCAGGACGCCGTACCTTGGTCTTGGTGAGCAGCGCGCCGAGGCCCCAGAAGGTCCCGCCCCCAATGGAACTCCCGCCGATGCGCTCAAACTTGTCCTCAGACTCCACCTGTGTGTGGGAGAGACGACACGGTTTGGGCAAGAGTCGAACATCAACGTCACCGCCATCATCGGCGGGGTTATCAGCGACACTGCTGAATAACACAAACACCGAATCCGTGTGAACAGATACAGATGCTACGGCGATTCAAACCGCCCGGGTGTTTTGCAGAAGGTCCAAAAAAAAAAAAAAAAAAAAGCTGCGTCGCGGAGCAGTTCCTCTTCCTCTTCGGCCTCAGGACGAAGGCCGCATCATCGTCTTCTTCTTCTTGCCCTGGTTTTCGTTTCCCGAGGGGGGGGGGGGGGGGGGGGGACTCTACGGACTACTGATAGCAGCACAGAGTGGAGGAGCCACACTTAGAAAAACCCGCCGACGCCCGACCGGCTGCTACCTTGATGATGGACACCCCGGAGCCGATGTTGACGAGCAGGTAGGGGAAGATGTCCGGGTGGGTGTTCTGGAAGCGGAACTCCGAGTCGGCGTGCTTGGCGTAGACGAACGCCTCGTGGGGGATGTTCCTCAGCACAAAGTTACAGCCCCGGATCAGGCAGGTCATCTCATCCTCCTTGTCCACGCTGACAACACACAGAGGAGACCGTGCGGGGCGTAGAGGGGGGGGAGGGAGGGAGGGAGGGAGGGAGGAGTGCACATTTGACAGCAGCTGTGTTTGCCTAATTTTGCCTTAGAGCACCTCAATAAGGTGCTCTGGTTTTGGTTAAGGATGACTTTGATCGCACTTTAGCAATGACAATGTGTACTGATAATATGGGCAGAGCTGTCAAGCAGCATTGAGGCACAAAACAATAATAATCTATTACATATTCTATCTAATCTATCTATAAACTATTTAAAATATCTTTGCATAAATAGCAATAATATTCATGATCGCCAACCAGAGCTCAGAAACTTAGTTAAGGACTAGTTGCATAAGTAAAAAAACAAAAACAAAGTCTATATTATCAAGACAAATATAAGGTCTAACGTTAGGCAATGACTACATAACCACATCTTCTTATTTATAGACAATCACATGGGTTATCAGATAGGACACTGGATTCCCTTCAGGCAAAGTGGCTGTAGAATTGTCCCCATACCACAAAGAACCCGTCCCACAAAGAAAGGTTATGGCTGATGCAATACTCACTTTAGTCCAAGTTTCTTTTCAATAAGCTCCTTGAACTTGTGGGCCCCTCCTCCTGTGGCTTTAATAAGTTTCGTATCAGTGTTGACCAGGTGGTCTTTGATAAAGTCGAGGCAGGTCTCAATGTAGGCGTTTTCAAACTTGATAAAGTGCAGACGGGCTGTTATTTCTTCCTGTACGGAGATCTCGTACAGCTTGTCGCTCGCAGCCTCCTTGAAATTGGACATAAAATACGTGCATTGAGTAACAAAATCAGGGAAGGGTGTGCATTGAACAACCAACCCCACACACAGCTGCCAAATGTCAGCTGTCTTGCATTACGATCCTAGGGATAATACAGGTTTTTTTTCTGGATTTTTGGATGCTTCCATGTACACTAAACAAGGTCTTGCTCAGCAGAACCATAGCAGATGTCAGTGAGAACATACCTTTGTAGTGTGGTCGAAAGATCGCACTTTGGCCACTTTGTGCTGCACGGTGGAGTAATATGCGAGCTTCGTAAGAGAGCCACCTGTTAAACATTACAAAAACTTTGTTTACGCACACTAAAGACACCACGATGACGTGCACCAGGAGCAGGATCAATGTAAGCCACACGACGGGCCGATGAAGAAAAGAGAATGGATGTTGTCGTACTTTTAACTCACAACCGCTCGCAGGTTATGTAGTGACGAGGACGGCTAATGTTATGTAGGCTACATCGTTCTCTACGCTTTGCTCCGTAGTTCCATTGGTACATCGTTTGTTTACATAAAAGGATACAAAGACCCCATTGTAATAACCACACACTAAAGTTACTGACCATACGTCGACTCATATAACCAACATGTACCCAAAACATATCAGTGAGACACTGACAAGCTGAATGATTATGTCAAACTCTTGACCAGCGCGACACCGCGAATGGTCTCCGCGACGTACCGATATCAATAGCGAAGCGCTTGGCGTTTTCCAAATTGCGGAATATTTCATCAGGTGGAAGAGTTATGCTTTTATCCATACTGTGGCTGCTCCTGTCCACACGACCCAACTCCGCCATGGTGGACAACACTGCGGCGCACTGAACGCAAGCGCCCGCCGCTTCTGCGCTCGCCGTCCAATCACAACGCACGACCTGACGTCGGAGGTGGAGCTTGCGTGCTCGCCGTCCAATCACCGTTCATAACCCGATGTTGGACAGGCAGCATGGGGCGCTCGCCGTCCAATGATTATTCAGGGATTTAGCCCAGCTAGTGGGCGTTGCCTTGCAAACAACTTGTAAACAAAGCATGACATCAGTTTTATTGACCACCTAGTAAATTGCAAGTTATGTAAATAACTGTGCTGCTTAAAATCATAAAGCCTAAATCGATTGACTCGAAACTGCAGACATGTTGAATTTTAGTAGTGATTGAAATGATATAACGTGAGGCTGCTGTAGGTTACGTTAGGCCTACATTTTTAAATCCGAATTTGTTAACAGAAAACACGAGAAAGGATCGTAGCAGTATATAGGCCTACTCAGACATAATGAAAGCATGAAGCAATAAATGGCAAACACAGGAATCGGTTCATGTTGTTTTATTCACATCCGCAGCAACGGATGCTGAATGGCTGCATGTGATGATGCATCACAACGACACTGGAAAACATCACGTCTCTAAACATTGCATAGCTTCTCATTGCGAGTCAAAGGAACACGTCTTCACAGAAGACAAATCATTGTTAAATGCAGGATTATGCTGTAAACAGCGCACTGCTTACTTCAATCATGTATATACCATAGTAGCCTATATTATAGCTTGCAGTATAAAACATTAAACATTAAAACATGTTGATTTTAAATTTGCAATACCCCAATTGGGGCTATATTCTTCACTGAGGACTCAAAATACTTCAATACATGTGAATATCACAAAATTGTCTTTCAAATATTAAAAGCAGGATATGACATAAGATTAGGTAGCCCACACAGTGGGCACTGTTGCATTCATTGAACACGTTTAGTCAGGAAACTAACTGCACTCGTTCCCATGTTAATGAGAACAGATTTGGTCTGAATATCTAACCAATTGGTATCGTGTATTCGATTTCCTATCAAAGACGCCAGAGGCTGGATTTGAACAAACCCGATATAGCGTCTATGAGATTACACTTCTTGAAGTTATTCTCTTGGACAGTGCAATCTTGTTACATGTTTGAATTTCAAACAACGCAACTACATCTAAGTTGATGACTGATTTGACAACAACAACTTGTGACCAACATGGTCAACATTGTCCGACCGAGTATCTCCAGTCTGTAGGTTTCTACCAGGGCCTCCAGAGGGCGCTGTTAACTGAACTCTTCTCTTCGGTGATGCTGGGTTGGAGTGGAGAGCGCAGCTCAAGTGAATCAGCCACCCTAAGTCTTGCATCAGAGGATGACTTAAGGTTCTGGAAGTGATTCAACAGTCCTATGTTAGACTGTGTCTTCAACTCATCTCGAGACAGGAAGTGGGCCATCTCCTGGACACACCCGGAATGACCCTGATTGGCTGCTGATGAACAGGGGTTTCCATGACAATTGAGCTGCTGTTGTCTCACGAATTCAACCGTTATCTCCAGGATGTCTGCTTTCTCCATCTTGGAGTCGGGCTCTTGTTTGAGGAACTCTGGACCCAGCAGAGACTTGAGCTGCTCAATGCTGCTGTTGATTCGCTCTCTGCGTAGCTTTTCCACCAATGGTTTTCTGATCTGGAGAAAGATAAAGAAATATTTAATTCACTCATCTCAATGTAGCATCAACATCAATACATATTTGAATTAAACTCCAAATGTATTTCTAAGTTTATAATTGAAATTACCTTGTGGGTCATGGTCAGGTGCTCCTTAGAAGTGGCCATTGCTGAAGTGGTTGTAGGAGTCATATGTGGATCTTTGTGCTGTAGAGGTCTCTGTAGAGAGAATGTGGTCACTCCTGGCTTCAGCTCTCCTTTATATAGTCCTCCATCTCCATATGAATGCGTGGGTCTTGGTCTGGTTGGAGTTTCTCACACTCTGAACCAATCAGAGAGCTCGGGAGGACAATGAGGAGCGCAGGCTGCCACATGCTTCATGCTCTTATTGCTGAGGGGACAATAGATTGATCTCAGGGGACCAGGTGGAGGACTGGGGGGTGATGGAGAGAGACTCTGTGTGGATCTGGGAAAGTGGTGACCCTGCAGAGAGATCAAATCTCTAGCCTGATGCTGGGATCAATTAAATTGATTCGGCACGTGTGCATCATCCATTCAAACTTGGAATGGAATCAAACATGTAATTTACATTCATAAAATTAAGACTAAAATGCTAATTGCACACTTCCACAGAATAGTATTGACATTATCCATTAAATAATAATTATCATTGATAATGTATAGATTGAAAGTGATTTAGCAAAATTTGCTAAACGTTTCTTAATACGCCCTGCAACATGCTTGCAATATACACACTAATAATAACAACTTTCAGTGAAATTCTCAAATTCACTCATGAATGAAATTCACTTTGAAATGTTATGTTAGACGTTTTCCTTAATCCAGTTAAAGAGACGAGTCTGGGCATGTCTTCAGTCCACTTGTAAGGTGAAACCATTTCTCTGGTTTCTAATGACCCCAGTGTCCAGATGTTCACTCTGTTGGGTGGGTACAAAGTTACCAAGAGTTTCCCACACTGAGGCCTGTGTGTGTGTGTGTGTGTGTGTGTGTGTGTGTGTGTGTGTGTGTGTGTGTGTGTGTGTGTGTGTGTGTTGTGTGTGTGCGTGTGTGTGTGTGTGTGTGTGTGTGTGTGCGTGTGTGTGTGTGTGTGTGTGTGTGTGTGTGTGTGTGTGTGTGTGTGTGTGTGTGTGTCTGTGTGTGTGTTTGTGTGTGTGTGTGTGTGTGTGTGTGTGTGTGTGTGTGTGTTTGCTGTGTGTGTTTGCTGTGTGTGTGTGTGTGTGTGTGTGTGTGTGTGTGTGTGTGTGTGTGTGTGTGTGTTTGTGTGTGTGTGTGTGTGTGTTTGCTGTGTGTGTGTGTGTGTGTGTGTGTGTGTGTGTTTGTGTGTGTGTGTGTGTGTGTGTGTGTGTGTGTGTGTGTGTGTGTGTGTGTGTGTGTTTGCTGTGTGTGTGTGTATGTGTGTGCTGTGGTTAATGGGTAACAACATTTGATGCAAGCTTTATGTTGGCTGTGTTGTAAGTGTTGTGTGTTGTAGTGACACAGACTTTCAGTAGCGTTTGGAGAGAGTTAATGAAAAGCAGCAAAAAATCTAATAGATTGTTAACATGTTTCCTACTAAGCTTAAGGAAAATTAAATATGAATGAATAAAATCCACACATAGTAAGTCGAATGAAGATTGAACAAGGGCTAAGTAAGATAAAGTATATAGAACTAAAAGTGTAACTAAATGAAGAAAATACGTAATGAAGAGAAATATCAGTTGGGACAACATACAATTTTTGATAATGTCACAATTCAAAGGAATCACTCATGTTTATTGTTAAACATCTATCATGTAAAGCTAGCTCTGAAATGTTATAACATTTTTGCATTCAAAACATTTGTTCGATATTCAGCAATACTAGTATAGTAAAACACTTCATGTTTTATGTCTTTGAATTTGAATACTTAACTTACTAATGAAATAGCATTCAGGAATCCAACCCATTGAAATCAGTCGATTTATGTTGATTGTAATGCATACATTTTAGCCAAGTATTTATATATTTTTACATTACATTACATTTCATGCACTTTCATGTAATGGAATGTAACTCCAAGCATGGAAAATTAACAAGGTCAACGTTGCCCTTTTTTTGCATGCTACTAGCCATACCTTTGCACTGAAGCAACCAAAGGCTTCAATTTGAACACCTGGCAAAGTCAAGTCAGCACTTAACAGGAGACCAAAACAGTTAGCCCTAAAAGTAAAGCAATCCAGTGCATTAGGCAGGAGCAATGAAAGTCTGGCCTAAAGTGTGCCTGTTCCCCTTTGATAGCATTGCTGTCAGGTGCTCGTTGGGTGATGATGATGCTAATCACACTGAACTGTGACTTCGCTCTCCAGAGCTTTCCCACACTCTACCCATTGACCCAGCTTCCAGTCAACAATAGGCGTGTGCCTTGTTAAATGCTAATTCACTCCCACACAAGCAGTTCCCAGCCATCCCCTGAGGGTGAAGTTTGTTGTTAAGACACTTCCCAATTACGGGAGCAGTCAATAGAAACATTCTGACATAAGATGCAGTCTCGCCGTTAGGCTAGGATTTCATGTATTTTTTTGTCAGCCAGGATTCAATTGGTATTAAGTTGACCATATCAGATGTATTTTCTTCGTAGATTGTTGCTCACTAAATTAACCCTTGACATTTTTGTGCAAAAGTTTAAGCCACCTTTACAAATACAGTGTACAATGCGCAAATTAATAAATACATTTACAAACGTACATGTTACTCGAATGAATTGCTTGAATTGTGAAATAATGCAAGAAAAAAAAAAAAAACGAATGCAAGAAAAAAAACAACCCTAAAACAACCATATACCATAAAACCGAATTGCTTTCCATAGCCCTCTCCTTCTCGTCTGGCGGTCCGGCTCTATTGTCCCCCGGGGGCCCCTGTGAGTGAGCCTTCCCTGGTTTCCCACACTCTGTTCAATCACTGCATTCATTAGGGACAAAAGAAGTGTGTCTAGTTGCACATCACATCAAGTTAGGAGCCAGTCTGGGAGTCGTGGTGTCTCGGTGTCCCTGAATAAAGACGCCTGGCATCAATGGGGAGGTTGCTGTGAAATGGCGCACAGAGATGCTGCAAGGAATGCAGACATATATAAGGGATTATGTGAAGCTGAATGGCCTCCCTTTCCTATGCATTCTGTGTTGTTTATTTGAACCGAGAGGGTAAGCACCCGGAGAGGAGAGGAGAGACGTGAAATAAGGAAGTACATACAGATGTGATCCTAAATGGCTCGATAGCTTGATGAAAATCCATTCATCAAATAGTTATTACGATTTAAGTGCAATAGAAATACATTTTTATTTTATTTTTTATTATCCAAATGTATGATAGTATGGTACATAGGTCAGAAGTAGTAAATGTCCAAGAAGGCTTGAGATCAATGCTGTGGCATTCCATATTGATTGACTCTGTGAAGTTGTTTTATTTTTACTGTATTTTACATTGTCATATTTTTTTAAAAGTTGTGCTAATTATAGACGGTAGATATTGCAAATTATATTAACATGTGAAATTTCCTCCATGAAGACATGCAAAAAATATTACACAAATACGTTTGAAGCACTGCAAATGCAACCAGTGAATCGTCCAGATACTCGAGTAGTCCATGAGTTCAAGTTAGAAGTTAAATATCCAATATTACACATTAGAAAAATGCATATCTTAGTTAAACATTAAGTGTGTCTGATACTCTCCCACGTGTGTGAGGGTGTGTTCAGTCAAAGTCATTGATCCCAGCAACAGGCTAGAGATTTGATCTCTCTACAGGGTCACCACTTTCCCAGATCCACACAGAGTCTCTCTCCATCACCCCCCAAGTCCTCCACCTGGTCCCCTGAGATCAATCTATTGTCCCCTCAGCAATAAGAGCATGAAGCATGTGGCAGCCTGCATTCCTCATTGTCCTCCCGAGCTCTCTGATTGGTTCAGACTGTGAGAAACCCCAACCAGACTAAGACCCACACATTCATATGGAGATTGGGGACTATATATAGGAGGGCTGAAGCCAGGAGAGACCAGATTCTCTCTACTGAGACCTCAGCAGCACAGCGATCTACACATGGCTCCTACAATCACTTCACCAACGGCTTCTCCTAAGAAACATCTGACTCTAACTCATAAGGTAAATTCAAGTCTCGATTTAACAAACTCTTAAGAAACATTATACATTGCTTTTATTTTTGCTTATGCTATAATTCAGATTATATGTATTCATGATTTTCTTTATCTTTCTCCAGATCAGAAAACCGCTGGTGGAAAAGCTACGCAGAGAGCGAATCAACAGCAGCATTGAGCAGCTCAAGTCTCTGCTGGGTCCAGAGTTCCTCAAACAAGAGCCCGACTCCAAGATGGAGAAAGCAGACATCCTGGAGATGACGGTGGACTTTGTGAGACAACAGCAGCTCTATCGCCATGGAAACTCATCCGCTGTCAATCAGGGTCACTCCAGCTGTTTGCAGGCGATGGTCCACTTCCTGTCTAAAGATGAGGTGAAGACACAGTCCAACAGAAGGCTGCTGGACCAATTCCAGCACATCCAGTCTTCCTCCAAAAAGGACATGAGTGTGATTGTTCCAGTTAGCCCAGTCCAGCCCAGTCTTAGAGAGCAGAAGTGCTGGGTCAGCCCAAACCCCTGGAGGCCATGGTAAAGACCCAGACATGCTGTCTGAAAACGACCATTGTTGTGCAACCACTTAGTCTATGACTACTACCCTTGTTGTGTCTATTCTGTTCCTGAGGACATCATTTTTTGTTATCAAAAAGATATTTTCAGCATTTGAAGTTTTGTCTATTACCTTTTGTGAAGGTGCCATTTGGCTGGGACGCTGTTACTATATAGTACTCTGTGTAGTACTCTGTTACTATATAGTACTCTGTGTAGTAATCTGTTACTATATAGTACTCTGTGTAGTACTCTGTGTATTACTCTGTTACTAGAGTCATATTTACAGACAGTTTCTCTCTGTTCTTGTGTATCAATAATCTGATACTTCTTATTTGGTTATTTGTTAAAAAAAAAAAAACCTCCCTATGGGAATATTGTTATAATACGAAATCTACCGATTTTACAAGCATTATTTGTCTGATGTTTTCTTGTTTAAAGTTGACATTCAAATGTTTTAGAAATTGTCTGCGTTTTAGTCAGATGAAGAGTTTTGTGTTTTTCTCTGTTAGGAGAATGTCACATTGAAACCAATGTGCTGTTTAATCACTCTGTGAGTGAATGCACCTTTGACTTCTGTGAAGCGATTGTTACTGTTATTGTTTAATAACAAGCCTCAAAATGAATGTATTCCTTCAAACCAATTTGATGCGAATAAACACAATCATAAAAAACAACAACACTTTTTGTCCTTGTTTTTCTTCTAAGATGTTTTTTTTTGTACCAGTGAAAAAAATACAGCAACGTCTCTAAATATCTTAACTGCCAAGTCAATATGAAGATAAAGAACACATTACATACTCTGAAGATGACGAAACATTTTCTATCACAGTCTATCATTCCTCAAGGAATGATAGACTTTGCTGTCCATTTTAATATGGTATTATATGTCTGATTGCTTTTGAAATAGCCACAGGTCAATGAGGAGAAATGGCGATTTATGAAAGAGTCTTACTATAGACAATTATAAGTAATTACTTTAATTGCCTCTAATTTACAGTATGTTTAAAGTTACATAACCTCTCTATTCACCATAGAAATGCATTTATCTTTTTAAGCAGTCATACACACAACTTAATTGGTTTGTCAAATAAGGCTTGATACACAGTATCAACTAACTATAAGTTTCTTGTATTGCTAAGAGCAAACTACAAATATGTATTATTGAATCCCTTGGATAAAGAGTCTAAAGAGCTTGAAATGTCAAAGTCTTCATTATGTTGTAATCATAACAAGGGAAAACACCAAACTACACTAAGCTAAACTAAGCTACATTACACTAGTCACTTTATCATGAATTTACTACTAATGTAAAAAATATACATTTCTTAAATTAGCTGACATGAAAGAGTAGGCATGACAATAACAATGTGAATGTCTTGCATTTTTATTTACTTAGAAATTGTAACAACAGTGAAACAAAATTAAGTATTTTTGGTGGCAAAGAAACTGCATATGTTTCGGTGACAGATACAAGAGACAAAACAAATTCACAGCCATTCTCAAAGCAAGGTTTGCATTTCTTCCTTGAGGTGTCAAAATAAGGCACAATTTGTGAGATATATATGCAAATCTGAGGTATTAGGTATGCAAATCAATGACAAGAATGATCCCAGCAGCAGCAATGGGCCAGTGTTCGCCTTAGCTGGGTGTTCCCACACGATTTCAACCAGATTATATGCAAAGTAGGTTGGTAATGACAATGTTAATGTCCAATTAGCTAAACAGGCAAAAGAGTATGCAAATGTGCCAGACATTTACATGTAAAAGGCATTCTTTACCCATGCTTTGAGTTTAAAGAGGATGGTGCTTTCATGGCAAAGCATTCTTAAAAAGTTCAGGCATATCTTAAAACATTAAAATGCATATTCTCCCAAAGAAAACAATATAAATTTTTTCTCTCTTAGAGAAGGTCAATAGCAGTATTACTGCTTGCCATGATGGATCTAATACATTTATTTGTATTAAGATTCACCAAATTATGTACAACCCACGCATAAATGCACCCACAGATGCAGTCCAGAACTCCACAAAGCTTTGGAGCTGCTGCTCAAAGTTCTCATTCAGCTCCTTGGATTTCCTTGGAGTCCATCCACGTTTTTCTCCATCTCACATTTTAAAGGCAGAGCGGCACCACATCTTCATCTGACGTGGACGAGAGACGGAGGAACTCTCTGGTGCATCTGGAGTAGCCGCTGTGTGTCAGCAGGGCCTTCCTCACTGTGAAGAAGGACACGGTCTTCTCCAGGATGTCCGACGCAGGGAGTCCGTTCTGCAGTTGTTCCCCCAGCAGCACCTTCAGCTTCTCCACTCCAATGGAGCACTTTCTCTCCAGCATGTGGAGTTTACACCTGGGAGGGGAGAGAACGCCATTAGAAATACTGAACAAAGGACTTTATGCCTAACAAGTACACCGTAATAAAACAACAAGGACGGTGACGTTTCTAATGAGACACATTTCATCAGAATCTCCATTTGCAATTCAATCCAAGAGGAATTTGAGCCAATCAGAAAAGGGAGTTGATTCAACGGTGTGCACGCAACAAGGATTACACACACATCAATCAATGTAACATATGTTTAATCAGTTTGTCTCGGGCAGAAGCTGAAACTCTTAACTCACCGAATCTGCTGCTCCTTGATAGTGTGCTGCAGAACAAGGTCCGAATAGGGAGCCATGTGACAACTCAGGTCCTGATGCTGCAGTTGATTCCAAGATTTAAAAAAAGTTGTCTTGCTCCTGTTCTATTGCTGGTGATGTGCTCTTCTCCGCTGCCTCTTCACACCTCATTTATGCTCCTCATCCCGCCACTTCACTTGCCGTTCAGCCAATCACAGGGCTCAGGCTCTGGGACAATGGGCTGAGTTCAGTAGCTGTCACCCAGAACAGGTGGGAGCATTTCTTCAGTATAACGAAGGTCAGATGTAGCTCTCCTTCCATGTGAAAATGTTCTCACAGATGAAATTCACAATCTTGATGTCTGCCATTTTACTGCATTTAGGACTGAAACATAATATATGGGAAATTAAACAAACAAACAAAACCAAATATTTGTTTAGTTTTTTTTAATACCAAGGTTAGTTTATTTGGACCGTTTCGCACGTGTGTGTGTGTGTGTGTGTCTTTTTGCGAATAAACCTCACTTTCGAAATCATTTTTTCCACACACACTGATTCAGACCATGCGACAACACTTTAATGTCAAGACCAAAACGCTGTTTTAGTTAAGCAAACGCTCCACGCCATTCACTTCGCCTCGTGGGCTGTACCTACCCACTGCGCCAGATGGCTGATGCGTAAAGTGGTCTGCAGCCCGGGGCCGGCCTGTCCCTGCATGGGAACGGGGCCCGCGGCTCCGCGAGAGCAGACACGCTTCCCATTGTCTGGCAGCTGAGCAGGCTGCATACACAAGTGTGGGAAGCCGTGTGTCGCCGTGGCTCCCAGAGCTCCGCGGAGCGAGCGGAGGGCGTGTGACTGGGGCCACGCTCAGCCGCGCGCGGTCGGGGGGCGTGTGACTGGGGGCACGCTCAGCCGCGCGCGGTCGGGGGGGCGTGCCGAGGAGGAGAGGAGGAAACGTGAGCCTGCCTGTGGCTCTCAGACTGCAGTGTGTCAGACAGATGGACCCGGGCGTGTCACACGTTGGATGGAGCGACCTGTTGTTATATACTGTACATCACGTATATATATATATATATATAGTGTCCGTCCAATATCCTATTCTAACTTATCAGTTTAGAAGTATTTTTAAGTATTTTTTTAGTGAAGCTATTGCAGAGGAAGCTGAGCTTGGGGGGGGGGGGGGGGGGGGGGGGGTAAAGTGCTTATTCAACGTACATGTTATCCCTCAAAGTGTTGCTTTTTCGGTATGAAACTACAACTGCTACTCAGTATTGTTGATGAACACGAGCTCCATCAGTCTACTTCAAAACTGTATACTTGTTACTGCCCGAGGCTCACTCAGGGCGCCCTCTAGAGGAAGTAGAGGAACTCGCCGGGGGGGGGGAAGTATTTGCCGTGTTGTCACCGCCAGCCAAACCGGAGTGGTTCAAGATGATGGATGGATGGCCGTACAGACGGACAGACAGAGGTTTGTATTCGGGGCTTGCCTCTTTAACCCCTGTCCATCCCCCCCAGGGGGGGATGGACAGGGGTTAAAGCTATTGTCCCACAGGGGCTTTGTGAGTGAGCTCTTGCTGGTTTCCAAAAACTCTCTCCATTCACTGGCGTCACCTGGAGGAACAAAAGAAGCGTGTCTTATTAGATTACTTATTAGCCCACACAGCCACAGGTTGGAAAGAGGAAAAAAAAACAAATCTTCAACTTTTACTATGACAATGCAAGTTTTTTTTTATTTTATTTGACTTCTTGAGTAGATAAACTAGACATGACTCAGTAAGTGATCTATCTGACAGATAATAACAGACAGTTAGGTGAAGGTAAAGCATCTAGGCTCTTTGAAATTAAATGAACACAACACAACAATACAAATCACTGCCGCCGTTAGGAAGTGAAATGCACTATGAAAGTAACCATTCTGATTGGACTACGCCAACATTTGGATGAGCCAATTTAGCTTTTCAGACTTTCTGACCGATCAGGGCATGTTTTGCCTGATGTAAGATAATGTAGAAAATAATGGAAATTTTAAAGTTCAATAAAGATTAATTGTCGACATTTGTTATCCATTAGTGTAAGAATGCTCATAAATTATTTAGAAAAAATTAAAGACGAGAAGTGTTCAGGTGAGGTTTGTTTATTCAAACAGACATAATGTTGAGTAAGCATTCAACTGAAGTCCAATAGAGGTGATGACACATCACAACAGTTTCTAAAAGATCTCCAGAACACGTTGTACTCAAACAGAGTAGAGGATATACATTCAACAGTTACCTTCATAAAAGGCAAGTTATATATAATAACATTATTACATATAATAATATAATAATATTGAGTGGACAACATTCTTCAATGTGTAACTCATTTCATTAAGATTCCAATGTATTATGCCTCATTAATTAAAGCAATTGTACAATCAATATCATAAAACTGATCAGGAATGTCTCATCACAAAGTGATAAAGTAGGGTTAATGTCTAATTTGGACAGTAAGGCTCGTGGCAAAATGGCAGCATTTGTGTATAAGAACAACCTTTTACAAACAGATTGGCATTTGATAGATCACAGATCTAAAACAAATCAGTAAATCACAGATTTAAAGTAAGGACACAAAGATCAATATGATCATTGGCAATTCATTTTACACAAACAAAATGTTCCCTGAAATGGAAACGAATGCATTAAACATGCCATGTCTTTCCATAAAAGAAAGAATGTTCAATAAAGTTTGAACGTCAAACGTTAAAGTAGCAAAGGCTTCTACAGTAATCTGTTTTAACAGATATTTGATACAGTACACTATAACATGTAGCAGAAACATATTTTGAGATGCTCTTCTTTTAGAAGAATAATGTGTTGTTCATCATCAGACAATGACAGTTTTGCATTAGCATTGTACGTTGAAAACAACAAATTGTGACCAACATGGTCAATATCTCCAGGGTGTAGGTTTCTACCAGGGCCTCCAGAGGGCGCTGTTAACTGAACTCTTCTCTTTTGCGATATTGTCCTGGAGTGGAGAGCTCAGCTGAAGTGAACCACTTTCAGCCAGCCTTGTGTCAGAGGATGACTTAAGGTTCTGGAAGTGATGCAGCAGCCTTCTGCTGGACTGTGTCTTCACCTCATCCTTAGACAAGAAGTTGACAATCTCCTGGACACACCTGGAGTGACCCTGATTGGCAGCTGACAGACAGGAGACAGAGCTTCCATGGCGATAGAGCTGCAGTTGTCTCAGGAAGTGAACTGTCATCTCCAGGATGTCTGCTTTCTCCATCTTGGAGTCAGGCTCTTGTTTGAGGAACTCTGGACCCAGCAGAGACTTGAGCTGCTCAATGCTGCTGTTGATTCGCTCTCTGCGTAGCTTTTCCACCAGTGGTTTTCTGATCTGGAGGAAGACAAAGAAGCATTTAATACCATAATCTGAACATACATCAGCATCAATACATTCTACAATTCAACTCAAACTATTTTGTAAAGTCTGTCCTTGAATTTACCTTGTGGGTCAGCGTCAGGTGCTCCTTGGAAGAAGTCATTGCTGAAGTGATTGTAGGAGCCATGTGTGGATCTGTGCTGTAGAGGTCTCTGTAGAGAGAATCTGGTCTCCCCTAGCTTCAGCCATCTATATATTCTGTAATCTCCATATGAATGCATGCGTATTGGTCTGGTTGGCATTTCCCACAGTCTGAACCAATCAGTGAGCTATGGAGGACAAAGGATCTGCCACATGCTCCGTGCTCTTTTTGCAGGGGGGAAATGAATAGAACTCAGGGGACCAGGTGAAGGACTGGGGGGTGATGGAGAGAGACTCTGTGGATCTGGGAAAGTGGTGACCCTGTAGAGAGATCAAATCTCTAGCTTGATGCTGGGATCAATGACGTTGATAGGCCGTAACTCATTATCATATATTGGCATTTTATTTATATCAATTTTGGGTTGAACAATTTTTGAACCAATATTGCAATTACTTTGCATGACTGCTAAGTACGATAAATTGCACATACTAAGCATTTAAAGGTTTGATATTTGTGTTCATTGTATGCTCATATGTATTCATCCCAATTCTTGATTGCCTAGTTTACTCAATTATTATTTCTTCTTCTTCTTCTTTCTATTATTATTATTATTATTATTATTATTATTATTATTATTATTATTATTAAACACCTTTTAAATGTTTGTATTTATTCTAACTTATAAGGACCTTGGTAGGTAGGTTCTGGTTGTCCAGATGTAGCAGATGTTTCTTCAGTGTGGGGACTGGTTGTGTGAGTATAGAGTGGATCTGAGTTTCCCACACAGACTCTGTGGTATATCTGTGATGTTGCCATTACTTTACCAGATCGCTACATTTCAGAAACAGCACATAGACAAACATTTCTGGTTTTGGATTCATGATTGCTTGTTGGAGAAAATGATTATGTCAGTAGAAGAGTGTTGTAGTAAGTATGTATGTATATAGGTTTTCATTTTCTCATCCGATCTGAATTTAAGAGCGTGCATATAATTTGCATAATTTGCATATAATTTTATCTTATTGTTTATCTTATTGTTTATTGTCTATAGTCAGTTTTTTTTTATCCCACTCCTCTATCACCTTGTACTGCTGGTCAATGTGAATTTCTCCTAAGGGGGATTAATAAAGGAATATCTTATCTTATCTTATCTTAAGTAGTCTTTGATTCTTAATTTTCTTCCAAAATTAAACTTACTTTCACAATATTATTTATTTATATTTATTTTTATTTTAATGTACATATCATTATGTTGTGACTTCTAACTTGTTAGGACTTGTTTCTGGTTGTCCAGATGCAGCAGATGTTTCTTCAGTGTGGTGACTGGTAGGCTGTGTGAGTATGGAGTGGATCTGAGTTTCCCACACGGACTCCAATGGGCTGTGGTCAGAAGCTGACAAAAGGACTTTGAATGGACCTTTGGTTATGGATCCATTCTCTGTGTTGCACCACAAACAGACCCCTGACATCACTGACCATCTGGAGGGAAGGAACCCCATTGGCTGGATCATGGACCAAGGAATTTGAACAGAACCCCAACATTTGTAATATATTCTGCCAAAAAAGTAAAGAATACGAGACAATGTTTTTAATCGAGAGCGTACTAACCAACTGTGTCACAGTGTGGTATGGTAACTGCTCCGCCTCGGACCGGAAAGCACTGCAGAGGGTGGTGAAAATCGCCCAACGCATCACCGGTTCCCCACTCCCCTCCATCGAGGCTGTCCAGAGGAAGCGGTGCCTGCGTAAGGCGCGCAGCATCGCAAAGGACAGCTCTCACCCCAACCATAGACTGTTCACCCTCCTCCCCTCTGGAAAGCGCTACAGGTCTCTGGGCACCCGGACCACCAGGTTCAGGGGAAGCTTTTTCCCCCAAGCTGTCAGCCTCCTGAACTCCAAACCCGCATGAACATTGTGCCCCCCACAAGGACATACACCCCTGCCCACCCATGACCTGGACCCATTTGACCCCCCCCCCGCCCCCCAAAGACACTCACCACTGCCCACCCAATACCTGGCCCCCCCCCCCCCACCCCCCCAAGGACATGCACCCCCCGCACATCCAGCACCCCCACACCTCACCCCCCCTGGACATACTAAACTTATTATAATTTATAGCAATGTTATTTATTTATTTATTCCCAACTGCCATTGCCCCCCCACTCCCATACCCATACAACCCATACTCATCTGTTGTACTCATTCTGTTATTCTGTTATACTGCACTAGAGCACTACTGCACCACCTGCACACTTACTTCTATTTGCACTACTTCTATTTTGCACATTGTATACTGTTTACACTTTTCACCTGCATGTTATGCCACTGTTATGCCACTGAGTAACTGTTTAATACCTTGATGATCACTACCTCCATCTGCACTGTTTGTCACTTTGTTAATTACCGTCATTTTAATAACCACTGTCACTTTTCAATTTTGCACCTTATTCTGCATTTCTGCATTTCAACCTGCACCTTAATCGCATTTGCACTTCTGGTTAGAACGCCAACTGTATTTCGTTGTCCCTGTACTTGTACTCTGCACAATGACAATAAAGTTGAATCTAATCTAATCTAATCTAATCTATGGAGTGGATCTGAGTTTCCCACACGGACTCCAATGGGCTGTGGTCAGAAGCTGACAAAAGGACTTTGAATGGACCTTTGGTTATGGATCCATTCTCTGTGTTGCACCACAAACAGACCCCTGACATCACTGACCATCTGGAGGGAAGGAACCCCATTGGCTGGATCATGGACCAAGGAATTTGAACAGAACCCCAACATTTGTAATATATTCTGCCAAAAAAGTAAAGAATACGAGACAATGTTTTTAATATACTAAAACCGAATGTTACGGAAAACATTTGCTCAAAATGCATCTCTTTAGCTTTCCTTGATATCAACCACTGCTGCAGACATGAGGGTGGGCTGGGAGACAGCAAGAAGCTGTCTGTCTCCCACCCCAAATTGGAAGTGTGCCAATTTCCTTTTGTGAAATGGGTAGTTCTATTAGGACTCATGATGCTAATGACTCTAAAATGTGACTTCACTCTCCAGAGCTTTCCCACACTCCCACACTCCCACTGAACCACAGGAGTGTGCCTTGTTAAAGGATCATTCTTCTTTAGTGCCACGCTGTTTTAGGGTAAAAAATCTTAGTATTTGTTCAATAGTCAAGTTTTGACTCAAGTCTTAACTTTAGATGTCACAATAGTTTTAACACATGTATTTACAACCAAGCACAAAATACCTTTCGTTCTTAAATCAGTAATTTGGGGTGAATTGATAATATCTACTGTATAGCCGTTTTATAGCTCTGTGAGATTATATTGACATTGATGTGTTGGTTATTTGTATGCTTAAATTCAATTAATTACATAAAAAAGTTAAATAATTAAAAGTACATCAAAATGTTCTTCACTTGTAAAAAAAAAAAAAGATGTATAGAAAAGTATTGTTGTGAAACTGATCTGTAAGTGTTTATTCCGAGGTCCACATCCCCTGTTTAACCCCTGTCCTGCCCAGGGTGAAGGTTCTCTGTCTATTGTCCCACAGGGGCTCTGTGAGTGAGCTCTCACTGGTTTCCCACACTCTCTCCATTCACTGATTTCACTGGAGGAACAAAAGAAGTGTGTCTTATTACTCACCACGTTAGAAACAGAGGGTGACGTCACAAATCAATAACCGTCTACATAGCTGAACAAGACCAACATCATCAGCTATTAAGATTACAAAACGTTTTTTTTCTACTATGTTAAGAATCAATATTCGCCCCCAGGGGTTTCATGGAACATAGACTCCTAACCCATATTCTTATGGATTAGAATAATGTACCATCTTTTTTCAGAATTTTCAATCTGCATGCTGTTTTGTTGTTATCATATGCATGTAAAATATTTGGTTTCATTGTTATGAAGATGATATACTGCTGTCATTTCCATAATTGTTAAGATTCTGTTATTGTATCGATCTGCTTGTCAGGGGCAATACAATATATTTTTTTATCATTGATCTGTTAGTGGAATAAAAACTATTTTAGCTACATTAAATGAAAGAAGACAAAACATAATTTAAGTTTTTTTTTTTATTATTCAAACAGACGATTTCAGCAGTATACAACTTTTACTGAAGTCCATTAGAGGTGATGACACATCACAACAATAATTTGGTAAAGATCTCCAAAACACATTGTACTCAAACAGAGTAGAGGATATACAGTCAACAACTGTCTTCATAGAAGACACATTAAACATGTTACATATAACAATATTGAGTTGACATTAAAATGCAACTCATAATTCATGATGAATCCAATTTGTTATGCTTCATAATTATAGCAAAAAAAAGATCATATAACTGATCAGGAATGTCTTATCACAAAGTGATGAAGTATGGTTAATATCCAATTGGGAGATTAAGGCTTGGGAACATTTTTCAGATTTTTTTTTAACCTGTTCTGTGTATAAGAATAAGCTCATACAATACAAGCAGATAAAAGTATCTTTTGATCTTATAACAGATCACCATTCGATAGAGAACAGATTACAAATCTGAGATTTAAATTAAGAACAAAATAGATCAACATGATCATAAGTAAATAATTCTGAACAGAATGTGTCCTTGAATGGAATGGCATTAAAGATGCTATGTGTTTCCCTTGGAAACATTTGTTTAAATATTTTCAAGTAAAAAAAAAGTTTGAGCATCAAACATTAAAGTAGCAAAGGCTTCTACGGTAATCTGTCTCAACAGATATTTGATACAATACACTACAGAATGTAGCAGAAACACATGTTGAGATGTTCTTCTGTTAGAAGAATAACATGATCTTAAACATCATACAATGACATTATTGGGTTAAAAGTTGTTGTGACCAACATGGTCAAAGTTGTCTCATATCTCCAGTACGTTTCTACCAAGGCCTCCAGAGAGCGCTGTTAGCTGAAATCTTCTCTTTGGTGATGTTGTGTTGCAGTGGAGAGCTCAGCTGAAGTGAACCCACCTCAGTCAG
Organism: Urophycis tenuis; assembly: GCA_036785325.1. Taxonomy (NCBI): domain Eukaryota; kingdom Metazoa; phylum Chordata; class Actinopteri; order Gadiformes; family Phycidae; genus Urophycis; species Urophycis tenuis. The sequence goes on from JAXIVH010000008.1 coordinate 5,796,912, forward strand.
CCTTCTATCGGAGGATGACTGAAGGTTCTGAAAGTGATCCAGCAGTCTCCTGTTGGACTGTGTCTTCACCTCATCTTTAGACAGGAAGTGGACCATCTCCTGGACACACCTGGAGTGACCCTGGTTGGCAGCTGACAGACAGGAGAGAGGGCTTCCATGGCGGTAGAGCTGAAGTTGTCTCAGAAAGTGAACTGTCATCTCCAGGATGTCTGCTTTCTCCATCTTGGAGTCGGGCTCTTGTTTGAGGAACTCTGGACCCAGCAGAGACTTGAGCTGCTCAATGCTGCTGTTGATTCGCTCTCTGCGGAGCTTTTCCACCAGTGGTTTTCTGATCTGGAGAAAGACAAATAAATATTATAACACTGTTCTCGATATAGCATCAGCATCAACACATACTACAATTAAACTCAATTCACCAAACTTTTTGTTAAGTTTATCCTTGAATTTACCTTGTGGGTCAGGGTCAGGTGCTCCTTGAAAGAAGTCATTGCTGAAGTGGTTGTAGGAGCCATGTGTGGATCTCTATGCTGTGGAGGTCTCTATCGAGAGAATCTGGTCACTCCTGGCTTCAGCCCTCCTATATATAGTCCCCCATCTCCATATGAATGTGTGGGTCTTGGTCTGGTTAGAGTTTCTCACAGTTTGAACCAATCAGAGAGCTATGGAGGTCAATGAGGAATGCAGGCTGCCACATGCTGCATGCTCTTATTGCTGAGGGGACAATAGATTGATCTCAGGGGACCAGGTGGAGAACTGGGGGTGATAGAGAGAGACTCTGTGTGGATCTGGGAAAGTGGTGACCCTGTAGAGAGATCAGATCAGTTGCCTGATGCTGGGATCAATGACTTTGATAGACCTCAGCTTACCACATCACATATTTTAGAGTTTTATTAATCTCAGTTATACTGTAGGTTCAACAATTTCACACCAATATTGCCATTACTTTATATGACCACTAAATATGAAAAACAGCACATATATAAACATTTACAGATTTGATATTTTGTATGTATTCACCGTGAAAATCAATTAAAAAAATGTGTAACGTTTGATTATTTCCTTCCCCCCCAAGTTAAATGGCCTGTAAACTTTTTATTTTTCATTAAGATTATTAATTTAGGGACTTCTAACTTGTTGGGACTTGTTTTTGCGTGTACAGATGTAGCAGATGTTTCTTCAGTGTGGTGACTGGTAGGCTGTGTGAGTATGGAGTGGATCTGAGTTTCCCACACTGACTCCAATGGGCTGTGGTCAATGGCTGACAAAAGGACTTTGAATGGGCATTTGGTTATGGATCCATTCTCAGTGTTGCACCACAAACAGACCCCTGACATCACTGACCATCTGGAGGGAACAAACTCCATTGGCTGGATCATGGACTGCGGAATTTCAGCAGAACCACAAAAATCTTATTGTATTCAGCAAAAAACGTTAACAAGAAGAGACAATCGTTTTACAATACTTTTTTTTTTTTTTAATTCTGCTGATGTAATGGTATAATAACGGACAGTGATCAAAACGCATCTCTTAGCTTTCCTTGATATCAACCCCAGCCGCAGACATGAGGGTGGGGTGGGAGACAGTTTCGTGCTGAAGTGTGCCAATTCCCTTTTGAGAAACGGGTGGTTTTGTTTGGACTCATGATCCTAATGACTCTGAAATGTGATTTCACTCTCCAGAGCTTCCTCAGTTCACTGAGAGAGCTTCCACTGAATCATACAAGTGTGCCTTGTTAAATTTTATTTCTTCTTTAGTGGTCATCTTCTGTTTCAGAGTAAAAAACAGTGGGATTGGTTGAACAGTCAAGCTTTAACTCTGTAGATGTTGCAATAGTTCTTACACATTTATTCACCGTTAACCACAGAATGTATTTGCGTAGTCTTTAGTTTTTATTTATCTATCAAACGCACAGGTCACCTACAAACGGATGGTTACATTATATAGTATGCTTATCTTATTCTAATAGTTTTTTTTTATTATAATTTTATCTCAATTGGTAAATTTATTGTATATATACTATTGTTTTTCGTACTCCTTTTTCCCACTGTACTGCTGGTCACTCCTAAGGGGTATTAATAAAGGACTATCTTATCTTATCTTAGTTGGTTTTCAAATCAGTAAATTAACATGCATTGATAATATCAACTGTATTACAGTATATTAGATCTGGGAGATATAACTAATGCATATTGACATGTTAATTTATTATATGCTTAATTTGAATGACTTAGATAAAAATACTAAATAATTAGAAGTAAATCTAAATATTCTTCTAAATAATTTTTTTTTTTTTTTTAAAGCAGTGATCTGTAACCGATTCACAGGTTTCTATTCAGAGGTCCACATCCCCTGTTTAACCCCCGTCCTGTCCAGGGTGAAGGTTCTCTGTCTATTGTCCCACAGGGGCTCTGTGAGCGAGCGCTCACTGGTTTCCCACACTCTCTCCATTCACTGGTTTCACTGGAGGAACAAAAGAAGTGTGTCTTATTACTCATCACATTAGATTCTGAGGGTGACGTCACACATTTGGAATGGACAACAATGCTGACCTAGACTAAAATCTCCAACTCTTAAGATGACAAAGCATTTTTTTCTTCCAATATATTTTCTACCAATACTTATTGATGTAACAGAATTAAGGACAGAGGAAACGTCTGACGCCAGAGTTGTCATGAAATATTGGCCATCTACTGCTTGTTGGAATTGTTTTGTATGCATAATGCATTAATTTCATCATACAACCATGATTTTGAATGGCAATAGTGTAGCAATGTTTTGATATCAGAGGAGTTAACCAGGTATATTTCACATTTGACATTTAGGCTATATATATAAAAATACTTTTTAAATTATTTATCTTTTTTATCTGGCATCGGTGACACACTTTGTGCCCTAGTAGGCACCAATATTATCTCCAGAATTTGTAGTCATGTTGGCAGTTTTTTTGCTGATTTCATCTGCAAGTACAATATTTGGTTTCACTGTTATGGAGATGATATAATGTTGTCTTTTCCATAATTTCTGTTAGATTCTGTTATTGTAGTGTTTTTGCTTGTCAGAAGCAATAAGACATTTATTAATTTAAGGTGACATTGTCATCTACGTTAAATGAGAGAAGGCAAGAAATATTGAGGTTAATGTTTGTTTATTCAAACAGACGATTTCAGAAGTATAAACTGAAGTAAAATAGAGGTGATGACACATCACAACAGTAATTTGGAAAATATCTCCAAAACACATTGTACTCAAACAGAGTAGATCATATACATTCAACAGCTGTCTTCATTGAAGACATATCAAATATGTTACATGTAACAATATTGAGTTGACATTATATTTCAAAGTGTAACTCATATTCATTATGAATCCAATGTTTTATACTTCATAATTAAAGCAAAAGAAAAAATAGGATCATATAACTGATCAGTAATGTCTCATCACAGTGATGAAGTAGGGTTAATATCCAATTGGGATAGTGAGGCTTGTGAAAAAGACATATGCCTTCTCATGAAAATAATAATATCACCACTTGTGTGTATAAGAATAACCTTATACCATACAAACAGATAAAAATATATTTTTGATCTTATAACAGATCAGCATTTCATAGTAATCAGATTGCAAATCAGATGTTTAAATACGAAGAAATGATAGACCAACATGATCATTAGCAATTCATTTCAGAGTTATAACACGTTTCCTGAAATGGAAACAAACGCCCATGTCTTTCTCTGGAAGAAATAAGGATCAATATTTTCTGAAGAAATTCCCATTAAGTTTGAACATCAAACTTTGGAGTAGCAAAAGCTCCAACAGTAATCTGTCTAACAGATGTTTGACACAATACACTACAACATGTAGCAGAACTATATGTTGAGATGTTCTTCTTTAAGAAGAATAATATGATCTTAAACATCACACAATGACAATATTGAGTGAAAGGTATACAACAACTGATAGTGACCAACTTGGTCAAAGTTGTCTAGCATTTTCAGTGTGTAGGTGTCTACCAGGGCCTCCACATGGTGCTGTTAACTGAAGTCTTCTCTTTGGTGATATTGGGCTGTAGTGGAGAGCTCAGCTGAAGTGACCCACCCTCAGTCAACCTCGTATCCATGGATAACCGAGGATTCTGGAAGTGATCCAGCAGTGTTCTTTTGGACTGTGTCTTCACTTCATTTTCAGACAGGAAGTGGACCATCTCCTGGACACACCTGGAGTGACCCTGATTGACAGTGGATGAACAGGAATTTCCATGGCAATAGATCTGCTGTTGTCTCACAAAGTGAACTGTCATCTCCAGGATGTCTGCTTTCTCCATCTTGTAGTCAGGCTCTTGTTTGAGGAACTCTGGACCCAGCAGAGACTTGAGCTGCTCAATGCTGCTGTTGATTCGCTCTCTGCGTAGCTTTTCCACCAGTGGTTTTCTGATCTGGAGAAAGACAAATACATATTTAATACACTAATCTCAACAAAGCATCAGCATCAATACATACTACAATTGAACTCTTTTTTTCTCTTTATTCTTGAATTTACCTTGTGTGTCAGATTCAGGTGCTCCTTAGGAGAAGTCATTGCTGAAGTGATTGTAGTAGCCATTTGTTGATCTCTGTGCTGTAGAGGTCTTTAGAGTGAATCTGGTCTCCCCTGGCTTCTGCCATGTATATAGTCCCTAATTACCATGTGAATGTGTGGGTCTTGGTCTGATTGAAGTTTCTCACAGTCTGAACCAATCAGTGACCTCTGGAGGACAATGAGGAATTGTCCTCATTGTCCTCTGGAGATGGTGGACAGAGATCCACGCTCTCTGTGGATCTCTGTGTGGATCCGTGGAAGCGGTGACCCTTTGGAGAGATCAAATCTGTTGCCTGATGCTTGGGTCAATGGCTTTACATACCTTCGCTCATTTTCACATCACACACGTTGGAGTTTTATTGATATGAGTTTAAGGTTTAACGTTTTTCAAAACAAGCATGCCATTACTTTACCTAACCACACAACAAACATGCAAAAAAATGCTAACATTTAGAGGATTGATTTGATTTTGTGTTTGTTGTATGCTCATGTGTATTCATAATGATTCGGCAATTAAATTAAATAATTATTTAAGTTTTGCAATATTTTTCAATATAAAATGTAGTACATTTTTATTATTTCCTTTTCCGTTAGTTAGATAGCCTTTAAAAATTCTATATGGTTTTTTGGATTTATAATGTATGTATAATGTACCGACTCCTGACTTGTTAGGACTTGTTCCTGGGAGTCCAGATGCAGCAGATGTTTCTTCAGTGTGGTGACTGGTAGGCTGTGTGAGTATAGAGTGGATCTGAGTTTCCCACACTGACTCCAATGGGCTGTGGTCAATGACTGACAAAAGGACTGAATGGAACCATAACCCATTGGCTATGGATCCATTCTCTGTGTTGTGTCACGAACAGACCCCTGACATCAATTACCATCTGGGGGGAAAGAACACCGTTGGCTGGATCATGGACTGTTGAATTTGAACTGAACCTCAAAAATCTTGATGGATTCAGTAAAAAAAAAAAAAAGGCAATAAGAGACAATCCGTTTGATGTGCAAAAATTTGATATCATGAAAACCATGTGTGGACAGTGATAAAAATGTATCTATGGAGATTTGCTTGATATCAACCCCAGCAGCAGACATGAGGGTGGGGTGGGAGACAGCTTGAAGTGTGCCAATTCCCTTTTGAGAGTAGAGTGGCTCTGCGGGGACTTGTGATGCAAATGACTAAGAAATGTGACTTCACTCTCCAGAGCTTTCCCACGCGCCGTTCGTTGACAGAGCTTCCACTGAATCATCGGAGTGTGCCTTGTTAAATGATAACCATTCTTCAGTGCCGTGCTGTTTTAGGATAACATTGGTATTTGTTGAATAGTCAAGCTTTAACCCCGTAGATTTTTCAATAGTTTAAACTCATTTATTTACAACTATCTACAAAAAACCTTTGGTATTTATATCAGTAGATTAACATGTTTTTGATGATATCAACTATAATACAGTATCATAGATCTGTGAGATTATATGGACATTGACCTGTTCATTATTCATATGCTTAATTTGAAAATAATTTGATATAAATACAAAATAATTAAAAGTACATCAAAATATAATTCACTTGTAAAAATAAATGAATAGACAAAGTTGTGATTTGAAGCCGGTGTGCAGGTTTCTTTTCCGAGGTCCACATTCCCTGTTTAACCCCTGTCCTGTCCAGGGTGAAGCTCCTCTGTCTATTGTCCCACAGGGGCTCTGTGAGTGGGCTCTCACTGGTTTCCCACACTCTCTCCATTCACTAGTTTCACTGGAGGAACAAAAGAAGTGTGTCTTCTTACTCACCTCATTAGATACTGAGTCTGACGTCACATATTAGGAATGGCGGACAAAGCTTACGAAGAGTAAAATCATCAACTGTTGATGATGCCAAAGCATTTTTTTCCCCAACATGTTTTGTACCAATACGAATTGACACATTTTAGGACAGAGAAAACTTGTGACCCCAGGGGTTTTGTGAAATATAGGCCATCTACTGCTTGTTGAGCTAACACAAATGAACTCTTTTTTTAATGGCAACTGACAAATGTATAATTTTCTGGCATAGGTGATACACTATAAATCCCCTCACCCACATACTTTGCTGTTATCATCTGCAAGTACAATATTTGGTTTCACTGTTATGGAGGTGATATAATGTTGTCATTTCCATGACACGTATGATTCTTATTTTATTGATCTGCATGTCAGGAGCAATACAATGTTTTTTTTTTGTTATCTATTTGAGTAAGAATAACATTTCATCCACAGTTAATGAGAGATGACAAGAAATATTGGAGTCATGGTTTGTTTATTCAAACAGACAATTTCAGAAGTGTACAACTTTAACTAATATAATAGGGGTGATGACACATCACAACAATAAGCTGGAAAATATTTCCAAAACACATTGTACTCAAACAGAGTAGAGGATATACATTCAACAGCTGTCTTCATAGAAGACATATATAATATGTTACATGTCATAATATTGAGTTGCCATTGGATTTCAATGTGTAAATCATAATTCATAAAGAATCCAATGTTTTGTGCTTTGTCATAAAAGCAAAACGACATAAAAAGACAGACATGCATTTTCGTGAAAATAATAATGTCACCACTTGTGTGTATAAGAATAACCTTATACTATACAAACAGATAAAAGTATAGTTTTGATCTTGTAACAGATCTTGTAACAGCATTTGATAGCAATCACAAATTACAAATGTAAATACGAACAAACAAAAGATCAACATGATCATTAGCAATTCATTTTAGAGTTATAGCATGTTTCCTGAAATGGAAACAAATGCATTAAACATGGCAAGTCTTCCTCTGGAAAAAATAAGGATGAATATTTTCTAAAGAAATTTCCATTAATTTTGAACATCAAACTTGAACAATACACTACAACATGTAGCAGAAACATATGTTGTGATGCTCTTCTTTTAGAAGAATAATGTGATCTTAAAAATCAAACAATGACAATATTGAGTGAAAAGTGTACACTGACAACAACTTCTAGTGACCAACTTGGTCAAAGTCGTCAAGCATCTTCAGTGTGTAGGTTTCTACCACGGCCTCCAGAGGGCGCTGTTAACTGAACTCTTCTCTTTTGTGATGCTGTCCTGGAGTGGAGAGCTCAGCTGAAGTGAACCAATCTCAGTCAGCCTTCCATCAGTGGATGACTGAAGGTTCTGGAAGTGATCCAGCAGTCTTCGGTTGGACTGTGTCTTCACCTCATCTTTAGACAGGAAGTTGACCATCTCCTGGACACACCTGGAGTGACCCTGATTGGCAGCTGATAGACAGGAGACAGAGCTTCCATGGCGATAGAGCTGCTGTTGTCTCACGAAGTTCACCGTCATCTCCAGGATGTCTGCTTTCTCCATCTTGGAATCAGGCTCTTGTTTGAGGAACTCTGGACCCAGCAGAGACTTGAGTTGCTCAATGCTGCTGTTGATTCGCTCTCTGCGTAGCTTTTCCACCAGTGGTTTTCTGATCTGGAGAAAGACAAAGAAATGTTTAATACACTAATCTCATCAGCATCAATACATGCTAAAATTTAACTAAACGTCCAAAAGTTGTGTAAAGTTTATCTTTGAATTTACCTTGTGGGTCAGGGTCAGGTGTTCCATGGAAGAAGTCATTGCCGAAGTGATTGCAGGAGCCATGTGTGGATCTCTATGCTGTAGAGGTCTCTATCGAGAGAATCTGGTCACTCCTGGCTTCAGCCCTCCTATATATAGTCCCCAATCTCCATATGAATGTGTGGGTCTTGGTCTGGTTGGAGTTTCTCACACTCTGAACCAATCAGAGAGCTATGGAGGACAATGAGGAATGCAGGCTGCCACATGCTGCATGCTCTTATTGCTGAGGGGACAATAGATTGATCTCAGGGGACCAGGTGGAGGACTGGGGGGTGATAGAGAGAGACTCTGTGTGGATCTGGGAAAGTGGTGACCCTGTAGAGGGATCAGACCTGTATACTGTTGCTGGGATCAATGGCTTTGATAGAGCACGTGCTCATCACATCCCACACGTGGGGATTGTATTGATATCAGTTGCCATTACTTTACAAGATCGCTACATTTCAGAAACAGCACATCGGCAAACATTTCTGGTTTTGGGTTAATGATTCATGATTGCCTGTCAGAGAAAATAATGATTTCAGTAGAAGAGTATTGTAGTGAGTAGAAATTAAACTTACTTTCACAATGTATCTATAAATTATTTATATAATTGTATTTATTTATTTATTTATTTATTTATTTATTTATTTATTTATTTATTTATTTATTTATTTATTCATTATTTATTTTAATGTACATATTATTATGTTGCGACTTCTAACTTGTTAGGACTTGTTTCTGGGAGTCCAGATGCAGCAGATGTTTCTTCAGTGTGGTGACTGGTAGGCTGTGTGAGTATAGAGTGGATCTGAGTTTCCCACACTGACTCCAATGGGCTGTGGTCAGAAGCTGACAAAAGGACTTTGAATGGACCTTTGGTTATGGATCCATGGTCTTTGTTGCACCACAAACAGACCCCTGACATCACTGACCATCTGGAGGGAAGCAACCCCATTGGCTGGATCATGGACTGTGGAATTTGAATAGAAGAACACAAATCTTGATATACTTAGCAACAAAGGTCAAATATACATTAAAAAATATATGTGATTGACGAAACTGGAGTATCATGGAAAACATTTCTGATCAGTGATCAAAATGCATTCCTTGATATCAACCCCAGCAGCAGACATGAGGGTGGTGTAGGAGACAGCTTGAAGTGTGCCAATTCCCTTTTGAGAATAGAGTGGCTCTGCTGGGACTCGTGATGCTAATGACTCAGAAATGTGACTTCACGCTCCAGAGCTTTCCCACACTCCGTTTGTTGACAGCACTTCCATTGAATCACAGAAGTGTGTCTCGTTAAATGATCATTCTTCTTTAGTGGTCGTCTTCTGTTTCAGGGTAAACAACAGTGGGATTGGTTGAATAGTCAAGGTTTACCTCTCTAGATGTTGGAATAGTTGTTACACATTAATTGACCTCTAGTCAAAAAATGCACTTAGGAATTCAAATCAGTAAATTTACATGAATTGATCATATGTAATTAACTTTAATTTAAACTAAAATAAAGGATAAACTGTAATTTCCCAGCTTGGGATCAATAAAGTATAGCTATCTATCTATCTATCTATCTATCTAACTGTATAACAGTATTATAAATCTGCGACATTATATGGACAGTGACATATTGTTTATTTGTATGCTAAAGCACAATTATTGACATACACGTTTAAAAAATGTAAAAAATAAAGAATCATATTCTTCACTTGTTTTTTTTTTTTTAAATTAAAGTATTGATTAGAAACCGATCCTCAGGTTTCTATTCAGAGGTCCATGTTTCCTCTTTAACCCCTGTCCATCTATTGCCCCACAGGGGCTCTGTGAGTGAGTGCTCACTGGTTTCCCACACTCTCCCCATTCACTGGTTTAACCGCAGGAACAAAAGAAGTGTGTCTTATTACTCATCAACAATTTGGAAAGGAGAACACAGATGAAAAAGACTCAAATAAACACATTTTAAGATGACAAAGCATTTTTTTTTTGTATACATTATCAATGATAATAGTTTTACGGATTGTAGGACAGAGGAAACTCTTCCCACAGATGTTTTGTGAAGTAAGATAATGAAAGGTGAAACACTTTCATTCACCCATCTACTTATTGGCTAGGGTGACCCCCCTCATACCACCACGTCACCCCTGTCCTCCAGGACCTCCACTGGCTTCCTGTAACTCACCGCATTACTTACAAACTCCTCCTGTTCACATTCACGGCCATCCACAACCTCGCCCCTCCCTACCTGTCCGACCTCCTAGCACATCACCATCCCCACTCGTTCCCTTAGATCCTCCTCCTCCATCCACCTCTCTGTGCCCCCCTGCCCACCTCAGCACAATGGGGGGCAGAGCCTTCAGTCGCTCTGCTCCACAGCTCTGGAACACCTTGCCACCTGACCTCCGGAACTGTGACTCTCTCCCCCTCTTCAAATCACGCCTCAAAACCTTTTCCAGACTGCCTAATCCCTCTACCTCCTTGCTTCCTCTTATACTTGCCCCATTTTTATTTATTTTATCTTATTATGTTGATCTTTTCTACCATGGTCCTTTTTAACAGGTGATTTGTATACTTCATTATGTGATTTTAACTTATTCTGTCTGTACAGTGTCCTTGAGTGACCTGAAAGGTGCTTTTAAATAAAATGTATTATTATTATTATTATTAGGGTAGTATGCTGTTCTCATTCATATCTACTGTATATTTAATCTGCATGCTGTATCTCACTGTTATCATCTGCAAGTGTAATATTTGGTTTCAGTGTTATTGAGATGATGCACTGATATATTGCTATATTCCTTTAATTGTATTGTTGTTTCATTTTGCTCATGAGGAGAAATAACATATTTTTGTTTTGGATTTATTAAGGTAGGAGTAACATTGTCACTAACAATGAAAACAGAGAAGACGAGGGATATGTGAGTTTGTGTTTGTTTATTCATACGTATATTTTCAGAAGTATAAAACATCAACTGAAGGCCAGAGGTGATGACACATCACAAAATAATTTGGAAAATATTTCCAAAAGACATTGTACTCAAACAGAGTAGAGGATATATATTCAACAGTTGTCTTCATAGAAGACATGAAATACGTTACATGTAACAATATTGAGTTCAAATTGTATTTCAACGTGTAACTCAGAATTCATTAAGAATCCAATGTTGTATGCTTCAGAATCAAAGCAAAAGTAGAAACAGGATCATATAACTGATCAGGGTTGTCTTATCACAAAGTGATGAGATAGGGTTCAATTGGGATAGTAAGGCTTTTGAAAAATAAAGATATGCATTTTCATGGAAATAAAAATGTCACCACATGTGTGTATAAGAATAACCTCATACAACACAAACAAATGAAAGTAGCTTTTTGATCTCATCACAGATCAGCATTTGATAGTAATCACAGATCACAAATCAAAGATTTAAAGTATGAACACAAAATAGATCAATATGACCATTTGCAATTATAACAACAGTAACAAAATATTTCCTGAATGGAAGACAACTGCGTTAAACATCTTTCCCTGGAAGAAGGAAGGTTGAACATTTATCTGAAAAACGTCCCATTAAGTTTGAACATCAAACTTCAAAGCAGTCAAAGCTCCTACGACAGTCTGTAATAACAGACAGTTGATACAGTAGACTACAACAAGTAGCAGAAACATGTTCTTCTTTTAGAAGAATAATATGATCTTAAACATCAAACAGGGACAATATTGAGTTAATATTGTACATTGACAACAAGTTGTGACCAACATGGTCAATGCTGTCAAATATCTCCAGTGTGTAGGTTTCTACCACGGCCTCCAGAGGACGCTGTTAACTGAACTCTTCTCTTTGGTGATGGTGGGCTGGAGTGGAGAGCTCAGCTGAAGTGAACCAACCTCAGTCAGCCTTCTATCGGAGGATGACTGAAGGTTCTGGAAGTGATCCAGCAGTCTTCTGCTGGACTGTGTCTTCACCTCATCCTTAGACAAGAAGTTGACAATCTCCTGGACACACCTGGAATGACCCTGGTTGGCAGCTGACAGACAGGAGACAGAGCTTCCATGGCGGTAGAGCTGCTGTTGTCTCACAAAGTCCACCGTCATCTCCAGGATGTCTGCTTTCTCCATCTTGGAATCGGGCTCTTGTTTGAGGAACTCTGGACCCAGCAGAGACTTGAGCTGCTCAATGCTGCTGTTGATTCGCTCTCTGCGTAGCTTTTCCACCAGTGGTTTTCTGATCTGGAGAAAGACAAAGAAATGTTTAATACACTATCCTCAACTTTGCTTCAGGATCAATACATATTACAATACAACTCAAAATTAATTGTTACGTTATCCTTGAATTTACCTTGTGGGTCAGGGTCAGGTGCTCCTTGGAAGAAGTCATTGCTGAAGTGGTTGTAGGAGCCATGTGTGGATCTCTATGCTCCAGAGGTCTCTGTGGAGAGAATCTGGTTTCTCCTGGCTTCAGCCCTCCTATATATAGTCCCCAATCTCCATATGAATGTGTGGGTCTTGGTCTGGTTGAATTTTCTCACACTCTGAACCAATCAGAGAGCTATGGAGGACAATGAGGAATGCAGGCTGCCACATGCTCCCTGCTCTTATTGCTGGGGGACAATAGATTGATCTCAGGGGACCAGGTGGAGGACTGGGGGGGTGATAGAGAGAGACTCTGTGTGGATCTGGGAAAGTGGTGACCCTGCAGAGGGATCAGATCTGCAGCCTGATGCTGGGATCAATGGCTTTGATAGAGCACGTGCTCATCACATCACACACGTTGGGATTGTATTGATATCAGTTGCCATTGCGTGGTTGCGCTTGCTGATCATCCCATTGTACATATTGCAACTTTAACATACGTTTTATTGATATCAGTTTCGGGCTGAACAGTTATCAATCAATAATGCCATTACATCATGTAACCACAAAATATGAGAAAAAAGCACATAGACAAACATTTATAGGTTATACTGTATATTTTTCTTAGTTGACGGATTATATGTAGTCATGTAGTCTTGCTTATTGAACCAAATCAGTATTTCAGTAAACTAAATAAAAGTGAGGAGACTTTGATTCTTTCTTTTTATTATTTTAAATATCCTTTAATTCGTTTTATCTCTGATGTTTTGCTGTTTGACTCTATATATGACTAATTTGCTATGACATGTTTCTTAGTTTGCAGTTGCAGCAGATGTTTCTTCAGTGTGGTGACTGGTAGTTGGTGTGAGTATAGCGTGAATGTGAGTTTCCCACACTGATTCCAATGGACTGTGGTCAATGGCTCACAAAAGGACTTTGAATGGGCCTTTGGTTATGGATCCATTCGCACCACAAACAGACCCGACATCACTGACCATCTGGAGGGAAAGAACCCCATTGGCTGGATCTTGGGCTGTGGAATTTCAACAAACCAACAAATATCTTGATATATTCTGTATCTAAAGTCAACATACAATGTATTATATGTCAATAAAATGGAACATGGAAAAAATATATCGACAGTGATCAAAAGCTTTCTGTTTAGCCTTGAGATCAACCCCTGCAGCTGACAACAGGCTGTGGGTGGAGACAGCTTCTTCCTGAAGTGTGCCAATTCCCTTTTGAGACTAGGATGTTTACGCTGGGACGAGTGATGCTAATGACTCTAAAATGTGACTTCACCCTCCAGAGCTTTCCCACACTTCGTTCATTGACAGAGCTTCCCCCGAATCACAGGAGTTTGCATTGTTAAATGTTACAGCCAGGACAGGCAATTTGGAGAAACCAGCTAACTTCAGTCGTCCCTCCAAAGCCCCTTCCCCCAAACACGTGCCTGGCCTTGTGAAAGACTTTTGTCAGGAACAATGGAGGGCAGAATGTTGCAGGTAGCTGGGTGGGTAGGTAGGTAGACAGACTGGTAAGCCATCAGGTCATTTCATTCCGGCATAATGAAATGAGTAGACAAGCCAATTACAGGCCTGCGACAACCACAGGTACCAGATTTTTTTATATGAAATAGCTTCTGAAATAAATTGCCTAACCTAGCTTTAATTCTTCTTTAGTGACTGTCCTGGATTTGTATGATAGTCGAATGTTAACTTTGCAGATGTTTCAATAGTTGCAACACATTTGTTGATGAGAAACCACAAAATCTATTTAGCTTTCAAATCAGTACATTGACATGTATTCATGATATCAATGGTATTACAGCATTGTAGGTCTTTGAGATCTTTTGGATATTGAGTTGTTTTTTTATACACATGCTTAAGTTTAATTAATACCATCCATTTGAATAAATATTTAAAAGAATTCCAAATATTCTCCCGCTGAAATAGAAAAAAAAAAAATTTTTTATAGCAGAGGTCCGCATCCCCGGTTTTACCCCTGTCCATCCTCCAGGGTCAAGGTTCTCTGTCTTTTGTTCCACAGGGGCTCTGTGAGCGAGCTCTCACTGGTTTCCCACACACTCTCCATTCACTGGTTTAACTGGAGGAACAAAAGAAGTGTGTCTTATTACTCATCACGCCAGATACAGAGGGTGACGTCACCAATTAGGAATGGAGGACATGAATGAATAAGACTAAAATCATTAACTCTTAAAATTACAATGCATTATTTTTCAATATGTTGAGTATCAACAATTTGTGTTGTAACTGTTATTAGGACAATGAAACCCTCGGCCCCCAGGGTTTGTATGAAAGTAGACCAACTCCTGCCGGTTGTTTTAACACAAACAGAGGTTGTTTTTGCATCCTGAAATTGATGATAAATAATCATATTGCTAATGGCAATTGTGTAGACATTTTTTTTTATTATCTTATTATTTTTTTTTATTATCTTATAATATTTATTATTTTATTATTTATTATTATTATTTTATATTATTTTTTATTATTTTTTTTATTATTTTTTATTATTTTTTTAATTTTATAATAATTTTCTGTCATAGGTGACATTTTCATTCCCTTCAGCCATGTACTTTTGGAGTGGTACAGAATACCATTCTCAATCGTAAATACTGTGTTGTCAGATTCTATGTTGTCTCTTGCTATAAAATCTGCAAGTACAGCATTTTGTTTCAATGTGATGGAGATGATACACTACTGTAATATATTATTGTATTGTTTTGGGCGTCATGAGAAATAACAATGTTTTTTGCTAGCTATTAGTGTAAGAATAACTTACATAAGTCATTGAGATTAAAAGGAGAGAAGGCAAGAAATGTTGAAGTTTCTGTTTGTTTATTAGACAATTGTTAACAGGCAGTTTCAGAAGTATAAAACTTCAACTGAAGGCCAATAGAGGTGATGACACATCACAACAATAATTTGGAAACAATCTCCAAAAGACAATGTACTCAAAGAGAGTAGAGGATGTACATTCGACAGTTGTCTTCATAGAAGACATGAAATATGTTACATGTAACAATAGTGAGTTGACATTATATTTCAATGTGTAACTCATAATTCATAAAGAATCCAATGTTTTATGCTTTTTCATAAAGCAAAAGGAGGAACACGATCACAAAACTGATCAGGACTGTCTCATCACAAAGTGATGAATTAGGATCCAATTAGAATAGTAAGGCTTGTGGAAAGTAACATGCGCATGTTCATGAAAACAGCAAAGTAACAACTTGTGTGTATAAGAAAAACCTCACACAATTTAAACTGATAATAGTTACTTTTTGATCTTGTAACAGATCAGCAATTGATAATGCACAGACGACAAATCACAGATTTAAAGTAAGGACACAGAATAGATCAACATGATCATTAGGAATTAATATTACAATATCAGAATGTTTCTAAAATAGAAATAAATGCATTAAACATGCCTTATCTTCCAATATTTTCTGAAAGAATGTCAATTATGTTTGAACATCAAATGAATGACAAAGCAGCCAGAGCTGCCGTGGTAATCTGTGATAACAGACAGTTGATACAGTAGACTACAACACGTAGCAGAAACATGTTCTTCTTTTAGAAGAATGATGTGATCTTAAACATCAAGCAATTAAATTATTCAGATAATATTGTACATTGAAATGTACATTAACAACACGTTGTGACCAACATGGTCAACGTTGTCAAATATCTCAAATTGTAAGTTTCTACCAGGGCCTCCACAGGGCATTGTTAACTGAACTCTTCTCTTTGTTGATGCTGGGCTGGAGTTGAGAGCTCAGTTGAAGTGAACCACTCTCAGTTGGCCTTGTTACAGAGGATGACTGAAGGTTCTGGAAGTGATCGAACAGTCTGTTGGAATGTGTCTTCAATTCATTTTCAGACAGGAAGTTGACCATCTCCTGGACACACCTGGAATGACCCTGATTGGCTGCTGATGAACAGGGGTTTCCATGACGATTGAGCTGCTGTTGTCTCACAAAGTCCACCGTCATCTCCAGGATGTCTGCTTTGCTGATCTGCTGATCTGGAGAAAGACAAATACATATTTAATACACTAATCTCAACAAAGCATCAGCATCAATACATACTAAAAATTAACCTCAAAATATTTTGTTAAGTTTATCCTTGAATTTACCTTGTGGGTCAGGGTCAGGTGCTCCTTGGAAGAAGTCATCGCTGAAGTGATTGCAGGAGCCATGTGTGGATCTGTGCTGTAGAGGTCTCTGTAGAGGATCTGGTCACTCCTGGCTTCAGCCCTCTTATATATAGTCCCACACTCCAAATGAATGCGTGGGTCTTGGTCTGGTTGGAGTTTCTCACAGTCTGAACCAATCAGAGAGCTTGAGAGGACAATGAGGAGCGCAGGCTGCCACATGCTGCATGCTCTTATTGCTGGGGGACAATAGATTGATCTCAGGGGACCAGGTGGAGGACTGGGGGGTGATGGAGAGAGACTCTGTGTGGATCTGGGAAAGTGGTGACCTCGTAGACTGAGGGATCAGATCTCTAGCTTGATTCTGGGATCAATGGCTTTGAGAGAGCACGTGCTCATCATCACAACACACACATTGGAGTTTTATTGATATTAGTTATGGGTTCAACAGTTATCAATCAATAATGTCATGACTTTCCAAAAAACAAAAAATGAGAAACAGCACATAGACAAATATTTATATTTTTGTTCATTGTTGGATTATATGTATTCATGATTAATAATTGCCTATTGAATAAAACCATTATTTCAGTTAGCATTATGGTTCAATGAAAGCAAAGTAAACTTTGATCCATTTTAAATATCCTTCCATTATCTTTAGTCTCTGATATTTTTATTTCATTGTGTATGTTATGTTCATTCATGAAATGTTTCACTGTGTCCAGTTGTAGCAGATGTTTCTTCAGTGAGTATAGAGTGGATCAGAGTTTCCCACACTGACTCCAATGTGCTGTGGTCAATGGCTGACAAAAGCACTTTGAATGGACCCTTGGCTATGGCTACGTCCTCTGTGTTGCACCACAAACAGACCCCTGACATCACTGGCCATCTGGAGGGAAGCAACCCCATTGGCTGGGACTTTAGCTGTGGAATTTCGACAAAACAACAGAAATCTTGATTATATACAGTGTTAAAAGTCAGCAATAACATAAAGTGTATTTGTGTCACTGTATTGGAACATCATGGGAAACATTTATGGACAGTGATCAATTTATGACAGTGAGATTAACCCATGTAGCAGACGTCAGGCAGGGGTGGGAGACAGCTTCCTCCTGAAGTGTGCCAATTCCCTTTTGAGACTCGGGTGGTTCCAGTGGGACTCATGATGCTAATGACTCTGAAATGTGACTTCACTCTCCAGAGCTTTCCCACACTCCATTCATTGACAGCGCTCCCCCTGAATCATAGGAGTTTGCATTGTTACATTTTAAATCTAATTTGGAGACAGCAGTCAGAGTAGGCTAGATTTTGAAACCAAAGAAGTCCCACTCCTCCCTTCAGACCTCTCTCCAAAGCCACTTCCCCAAAACCAGGACTAGCTCGCTAAGAAATAGATCTGCCTTGCCTATTGGGAGACTCTCATCATGCACAGTGAATGCAATGGAAGAGTGTGGCAGGTAGTTTTGTAGGTAGGTAGACAGACTGGTAAGCCATCCAATAATTTGATTTGTGCCGAATGAACTGATTGGACCGGACTATTACAGGCCTGCGACAGACACAGTCAGAGCATGCATTTGGTTAATTGATTGCTGTTGGCATGTGAAGATAATTTAAACAAATATGGACCAAATTGGTTCTAAAATAAATTACCTACCTTTGATTCTTTTGTTGTTGTGGCATGTCTGTATTTTATGGTAGACAACATTGGAATGGTTTAATAGTCAAACTTTAACATGTAAGACATTTATTGTCAACCAACCACACAATACATTCAGTTTTCAAATCAGTACATGTACATGTACCCACAATATCAATGATATCAGAGTACGATAGGCCTGTGAGATTCCACAGATTTATTTTTCTTTTTAGAAATCCGAATATCCCTA
This sequence comes from Urophycis tenuis, assembly GCA_036785325.1. Lineage (NCBI taxonomy): Eukaryota > Metazoa > Chordata > Actinopteri > Gadiformes > Phycidae > Urophycis > Urophycis tenuis. Next base: position 5,815,517 of record JAXIVH010000008.1, read on the forward strand.
ACCTGAAAGAAAACAAAATATAAAGCTAATTGTGATTTGATCCATCTGCAGGTTTCTATTCAGCGGTCCACATTCCCTTTTAACCCCTGCCCATCCCCCAGGGTGAAGCTTTTCAGTCTATTGTCCCACAGGGGCTCTGTGAGTGAGCTCTCACTGGTTTCCCACACTCTCCTCCTCATTCACTGGTTTCACTGGAGGAACAAAAGAAGTGTGTCTTATTACTCATCACGTTAGATACAGAGGGTGACGTCACAAATTAGGAATGGAGGACGAAGCTTAGGAAGACTAAACTCATGAAATCTTAAGATGACAATGCATTATTTTTCAATACATTGATTACCAATAAGAATTGATGCGACCGACTTTACGACAGAGAAAGCCTCTGACCACAGGGGTTATGTGTAGACCATCTCCTGCCTGCTACTTTAAAACAAATGTGGGTTGCGTTTACATTCTGAAATTGATTATACCACTCCAATTAACAATGCAAAAGTGTGTACACATTTGTATTTCACATCTGACAAATAAATAATGTTAATGTATTCTTTTGGACTGCTATAGTATACAATTCTCAATTGTAACTACATGATTTTCAGACTATGCTCTCTTGTTGTTATCAATTAAAAGAAGTATAATAAAATATATATGTTTTGTTTCAATGTTACGAAGATGACACACTGCTTAATGATTTGTATAATATTATTGTATCGTTGTGCTCATCAGAAGTAAAAACAATGTTTTTATTATTTTACTATTTGTGTAAGAATAACATTGTCATCAACATTAAAATGAGAGAAGACAGGAAATATTGAAGTTCATGTTTGTTTATTCAAACAGACGATTTCAGAAGCATAAAACTTCAACTGAAGGTCAATAGAGGTGATGACACATCACAACAACAATTTGGCAATTATCTCCAAAACACAATGTACTCAAACAGAGTAGCGGATATACATTTACACATATACAGTTATCTTCATAGAAGACATATACAGTATGTTACATGTAACAATATTGAGTTGACATTATATTTCAATGTGTAACTCATAATTCATAAAGAATCCAATGTTTTATGCTTTTTCATAAAAGCAAAAGGAGGAAGGCGATCATATAAATAATCAGGACTGTCTCATCACAAATCATGAGTTAGGATCCAATTAGGATAGTAAGTCTTCCAACATATCATGTGCATGTTCTTTAAAATAGAAATGTCACCACATTTGATCTAATAACAGATCAGCATTTGATAGATCACAGATTACAAATCAAAGATTTAAAGTAAGAACACAAAATTGATCAGCATGATCATTAGCAATTAATTTTAGAGTAACCAAATGGAAATGGAAACAAATGCATTTAACATGTCATGTCTTTCCCTTGGAAAAATAAGGTTAAATATTTTCTGGAAAAAAATGCCATTAAGTTTGAACATCAAACTTCAAAGCAGTCAAAGCTCCTACAACAGTCTGTAATAATAACAGACAGTTGATACAGTAGACTACAACAAGTAGCAGAAACATGTTCTTCTTTTAGAAGAATAATGTGATCTTAAACATCAAACAGGGACAATATTGAGTTAATATTGTACATTGACAACAAGTTGTGACCAACATGGTCAATGCTGTCAAATATCTCCAGTGTGTAGGTTTCTACCACGGCCTCCAGAGGACGCTGTTAACTGAACTCTTCTCTTTGGTGATGCTGGGCTGGAGTGGAGAGCTCAGCTGAAGTGAACCAACCTCAGTCAGCCTTCTATCGGAGGATGACTGAAGGTTCTGGAAGTGATCCAGCAGCCTTCTGCTGGACTGTGTCTTCACCTCATCCTTAGACAAGAAGTTGACAATCTCCTGGACACACCTGGAATGACCCTGGTTGGCAGCTGACAGACAGGAGACAGAGCTTCCATGGCAATAGAGCTGCTGTTGTCTCACAAAGTCCACCGTCATCTCCAGGATGTCTGCTTTCTCCATCTTGGAGTCGGGCTCTTGTTTGAGGAACTCTGGACCCAGCAGAGACTTGAGCTGCTCAATGCTGCTGTTGATTCGCTCTCTGCGTAGCTTTTCCACAAGTGGTTTTCTGATCTGGAGAAAGACAAAGAAGTATTTAATATACTAACCTCAACTTTGCATCAGCATCAACACATACTACAATCAACCTCAAAATTAATTTAGTTATCCATGAATTTACCTTGTGGGTCAGGGTCAGGTGCTCCTTGGAAGAAGTCATCGCTGAAGTGATTGTAGGAGCCATGTGTGGATCTCTATGCTGCAAAAGGTCTCTGTAGAGAGAATCTGGTCTCTCCTTGCTTCAGCTCTCCTATATATAGTCCCCAATCTCCATATGAATGTGTGGGTCTTAGTCTGGTTGGAGTTTCTCACAGTCTGAACCAATCAGACAGCTAGGGAGGACAATGAGGAATGCAGGCTGCCACATGCTGCATGGTCTTATTGCTGGGGGACAATAGATAGATCGGGGGACCAGGCGGAGGTCTGGGGGGGGGTGTGATGGAGAGAGACTCTGTGTGGATCTGGGAAAGTGGTGACCCTGCAGAGGGATCAGATCTGTAGCCTGATGCTGGGATCAATGACTTTGATAGAGCACGTGCTGACCATCACACAAGTTTTATTGATCAGTTATAGGTTTAAACATGTTTGCCAACTAATTTTTACTTTACTTTACCAACATTAATCAACTTTAAATATGAAGAACAGCACACAAACATAGAAACATACATACATACAAACATTTCTGTTTGATATTTCTGTTCATTATATTGACATTGTATAGACATATATTCATCATCAGTCTTAATTGCCCATTGAAATTATTATTTCAATTTAGAAATATTCTTCACAAAGGGAGTCAACTTGAATTATTTCCTATTTCCCCCCATTATCAATTTAGCGACTTTTAACTTGTTAGGACTTGTTTCTGGGTGTCCAGATGTAGCAGATGTTTCCTCAGTGTGGTGACTGGTAGGCTGTGTGAGTATAGAGTGGATCTTAGTTTCCCACACCGACTCTGTGGTCAATGGCTGACAAAAGGACTGAATGAACTTTTGCCTATGGATCCATTCTGTGTTGCGTCACGAACAGACCCCTGACATCACTGACCATCTGGAGGGAAATAACCCCATTGGCTGAATCATGGATAGTGGAATTTGAACAGAACCTCAAAAGTATTGATAAATTCTGCAAAAAAAGGTAAACAATAGGAGACTATCCTTTTGGATTACTAAAATGGAATATTGACGAAAACCTTTATCGACAGTGATTAAAATGTATCTCAGTACCTTATATTGATATCAATCCAAGCAGCAGACATAAGGGTGGGAGACAGCTTCTTCCTGAAGTGTGCCAATTCCCTTCAGAGAATAGAATGGCTCTGCTGGGACCCGTGAGGCTAATGACTCTGAAATGTGACTTCACCCTCGAGAGCTTTCCCACACTCCGTTCGTTGACAGAGCTTTCTATGACTAAATCACAGGAGTGAGCCTTGTGTTAGTTATTCTCTAGTGGTCGTTGTATGTGAGGTAGAGAACTGTGGTATTTGCTAGTGAGCAAATAAGTATAGCTTATTCAAGCTCTGCAACAGTTGTAAACTTGAGATGCATCTGAAAAACCCCTATATAGTTCAAGACTTTCAAATCAGTATTCATAATATCAACAATATTCCAAAATTCTAAACTTTAGTATCTTTCTGCTCTTCTTTTGAATCAATACATCTCATCATCTCATCCTTAAATTGTACATCACTACTTGTGACCGATGTGATCAACAATGTCCAAGCATATCCCCAGTCAGTAGGTTTCTAGAAGTACCTCCAGAGGGTGCCGTAAATTTAACTTTTTGCTTCAGTGATGCTGGGTTGGAATGGAGAAGTGAACCAGTCAGTTAGCCTCGTGTCAGAGGGTGACCAAAGGTTCTGGAAAGATCCAACAGTCTTCTGTTGGACTGATTATTTCCCTAATATAGAGAGGAAATTGACAAGATTTTCATGGTGATAGAGCTGCTGTTCTGCCATGAAGAGAACTTTCATCTGTGAAGTCGATTCTTGAATTTAGCTTATGTGTCAGTCATGAGCTCCTAAGAAGAAGTCATTGCTGAAGTGATTGTGGGAGCCATTTTCCCATTTGTGGTCTCTGGTGTAGACGTCTCTGTTGAGAAAATCTGTTAGCTCCTGGTTTCAGCCATCATCTCCATATGAATGTGTGGGTCTTGGTCTGGTTGGGGTTTCTCACAGTCTGAACCAATCAGAGAGCTTGGGAGGACAATGAGGAATGCAGGCTGCCACATGCTGCATGCTCTTAGTGCTGGGGGACAATAGATTGATCTCAGGGGACCAGGTGGAGGACTGGGGGGTGATAGAGAAAGACTGTGGATCTCAGAAAGTGATGACCCTGTATTAAGATCAGATCTACAGCATGGTGTTTAGTTATGTGATTAACTGATTGAGAGTATAATGTTTTGATTAAAATTCACATGGAAACATGAAACATGGTCAAACAATAGATTTCAGATGAAGTATCTCTTAGATTTCTGTAGATAGTGTTTTGTATTGTAATTTGTGTAATATGTTTTTGTACTGTTAAATACTGTACTGTTTGGCTTACTGAACTGCTTTGGTAACCCTCTCCTTCCCTTTTTTGCAGAAGAGCATATTTTCGTTACATTTTCACAATTTTCTAAAGTTTTAATAACTTCTGTGCATTTCTCATCCATTTGACAATAGATTGTTTTCCTTTTACTTTATATTATGTATATTTTATTAGTTTTATTTGCTGGTAGTTGATGAGCCCAAAGCTTTGCCTGCCTTCCTAGAGCACTATGATAAATGCAATACAATGCCTGATGAATGGACTATCAGTAACATATATTTCCACACAGTGCTGAGTCATGGAAATCCTCCACCTTTAGCACCATCCAGAGGGATTTTTTTTTAACTGCCAGGCTGTTATTCTCAACATCTCAAAATCCATCCAAATATTTGTGGAGCTATAAGTTTTGAAGTAGAATGAACACGCCATTTTGAAGTCGCATCTATGGAGCCAATGGAGACACTAACCAGGATTCAATATAAAGCATCAAGTTGATTTCTAAATGAGAGAAAATACAGTATTTGTGAATAATATGTTTTATTTATTTCAGTATAAAAACTTCTTACATTGGTATACATGTCGAAACATTATAAGGCAATAACGCAAACAAAATTAAACAATATGCTTAAGAAGGCAAAATCATAATTCCCTTTAATTAAGGGATGTTTAAAGTTCAACTAAATCATTGATCATTGGCCTAAAATATAGGCTTGATCAACCGCAATTTGATGTTTTTAAAACACAATAAGACAAGTATCCAGCTTCCTGTGGGAGTGTCCAGCACCCTCACATCCAAAGAGGAAGTCAGATTTAAAAATCATAGCAGCTTTGGTCCAGATAAATCCTAAACCTGGTTGAAAGAGGGCTTCCATCTTCTTTTTTTAACAGCAGGTCTGCCAGAAAACATACATTGTTTTTTGACAATTCCCCAAAAGACAGATGCAAATGAGGTAAACCTGGAACAAAACACCCCTTCACCCAAAGCCACAGCGTTTCATGACATGGGAATCTGGGGCGTTCGTGTCAAAGCAGCACATGAAAGATGATAAAAATCTAATAATAATAGGCTTTCTTAGAGAAGGGTTTTAGCAGTAAATCTGCTTGTCACAATGCATATAAAGCATTTTGCAGGTATTAGACTGTCAACCAATGGTAAAACATTGGTTGCACAACTATATCTCATTGATCAACTCTAAGCCTAACTGTAGGCAGTTTCGGAGAGTGAAAAAGTAAGTGCGGTGTCTTCATCATCTGTGAAAAGGCAGAGCGGCACCACATCTTCATCTGACGTGGACGAGAGACGGAGGAACTCTCTGGTGCATCTGGAGTAGCCGCTGTGTGTCAGCAGGGCCTTCCTCACTGTGAAGAAGGACACGGTCTTCTCCAGGATGTCCGACGCAGGGAGTCCGTTCTGCAGTTGTTCCCCCAGCAGCACCTTCAGCTTCTCCACTCCAGTGGAGCACTTTCTCTCCAGCATGTGGAGTTTACACCTGGGAGGGGAGAGAACGCCATTAGAAATACTGAACTGACAAACAAGGTTAAAATGACGTGTGAAAACGTCCAAATAGCTTAAGAATCAGAATTAACATGTTAACTATCATCTGGATTGCTGTAGATGCTCAATATGCTCTCTTTTTAAACACACTACTAGGTTGTGACATGAAATGCTTACCTAAAGAGCTGTTCCTTAATGGTGCCTTGCAGGTCCATATCAGAGTAGGGAGCCATTATAGATATGGGTCTTGAGATTTGCAGATATCTGTAAAAAAAGAATCAAATTTGTTTGGTTCTTTGAGTGATGTAGCAATCAAAAAAGATCCAGCTCAGTATAGGTGGAGGCTGTGGTGGCTTCTGAAGATCTTCTGTGTCTAGATTGGTTTCCTCACACTGCATTTATGCTCCTCGTCCTGCACGAGCTTGGCTGCTCAGCCAATCAGGAGGCACGGAGTCATGGACAATGGCCTGAATTTAATGGATGACACATAGAACAGGTGGAATGTTGTTCCTGATGCCATATGTCAATGAGTTAGGGCAAAATATTCCATGGGAAAAAAAAGCTTGGGCCATTTTTATGCCAGTTTTAATTGGCACAGATATATTAGCAGAAAGAATACAATAACTGTATATTTTTTCTTATGTTTCTATTTGACATAGCAATACTTAACAGCACAAAAAAAAGCCAAAATACAAGGTTAAAAATAAATTTGCCAAAATAATTCAGCTGTACAAATTCAGTTGTTAAGCCATGTCGATGCAATGTGTATGACACATATTTCATTAAGTAGCCTATGTAAGTAAGTCATTAAGTCAGTCGTTTATATTTTAACTATAACTATGTAATCAAGTGAGTGTGAAAAAAACAAACAAATAATTTAGTTCAATAACTATTTCATGAATGATATCTGTACCCAGATCCTGTAGGCTATAGGTAGTCTTTGAGACCAGGTCACTGCTGCTAACCCTGGGAACGAGCCCGCGGCTTAGCGAGAGCAGACACGCTTCTATTGTCTGACAGCTGAGCAGGCTGCATACACAAGTGTGGGAAGCCGTGTGTCGCCGTGGCTCCAAGGTCCACAGACAAGAGCGGAGGGCGTGCGACTGGGGGCACGCTTTAGCCGTGCGGGGTGGGGTGGGGCTGCGCAAGGGGAGCCAGCTGTGGGAGCCGAGGAAACGTGAGCCTGGTGGTTACAGACTCCCGTGTGCCGGACAGATGAACACGATAGCCTACATAAAATTGCGGGGTAGTGGTCAGCAGTGTTGTGCCTGAACGCGTTCATTGAACGATAGTTCATGAACTTGATCATATTTTGGGCGAATTTGAACTGAACGTACTGTATTACTGCCTGATAAACGTTACTGTGAACACGTTCATTCTGGTGTCTGTGAACGGCACGCTCTCTCAGTCTAACTTCGTTCAATAGGGTGCCAGATTTCTATAGAGCCTTCCAGGCAAAGCCCCAGCTGAAACACATCGTAAACATAATTTGTAGCGCAGGGGTGCCCAACCATAGACATCCTATCTTGTCTATGTGCCCAACCATTCGATCGCTGTCTACTAGTCTATCGCGGGCTGAGTTGCAGTCGAAGTGTGAAACAGCGTCAAAATGTGTAGTGGCCGAGAGGGGTATTGCATGGACGTGGCAATGTGAGGGTGCCACAGAGATTTCGTGCTTGATAGATAGATAGCTAGAGAGATAGATAGGCAGGCAGGCAGGCAGGCAGGCAGGCAGCAAGTTTTTCCTCATGTTTTTGAGAATACACTGGTGGGGTGAAAGCTGCACCTGCTACTAGTGTGGACTGAATGGACAGCAACAAAGCGTTAAAGCAACAATGAAAGGCTGTCCCCTCAATACTAATGTAAACCCTGGTTGGATAAGGATTCTAAATTGGATATGAAGATGAAATCTGACGCATAGTTTCAGTGTTAAAACTGATCGAATAATTGCTGTCTGTGGTTCTATATGGGCTGTTGCAATAATTTTGAAAATGGTAGCTCGCAGCAACTATGAACTAGTTCATTTTTTGGAACTGTGAACTAAGCTCAAAATTTGGAATTATGAACTATGAACTGAACTAGTTCATTTTAAAATGTGTGAACTATGAACTGAACTAGTTAATGTAGAAAACTATCATATATGTCCCTTATATGATACAGTACATTATGGAATGGTTCAGTGTTTCATTTAAGATGAAACCGGATTGCATGCAAATGTGTTAGCGCTCAGGATTTGATTTGGAAGGTTTCATTGTAATTAGGGATGTCCGATATTGACTTTTTGCCGATATCCGATAGCCGATATTGTCCAAATTCTTAATTTCCGATTCCGATATCAACCGATATGGTATACCGATATATACAGGTGTTTTTATTTTCGCCCCCAGACTAATTTTAGGTCCCATATCTCCTGTTGTGGAATAAACACATCATCTACTTTTATTGTGATGCCTCACTAGATTGCATTTCACAAATTAACACTGTCTATAAAAAATAAGGACACTATTTCAACTTATGGAAAAGTGCCATATTTATGCACAAGCACATTATCGGTGGTAAAACCGATAACGATATGAACCGATATTACAAAAAAAGGCTAATATCGGCCGATATTATCGGTTGGCCGATATTATCGGACATCCCTAATTGTAATGAGACATGTTGAAATAATCAAAATGTACTTCAGCCGAACTCCTGAAAAGTACAGATCATGGTATGTTACTTGAAGTTGAATATTTCTATAAATATGAAAACATAATAGGCCTACATAATACACCTACTTTATTATCTATAATATTAACTGATAATATTAATTTGATCAGATGAGTTTAGACCGTTCCTCCATGGGAACAGCTTGCTGTGCATTGACTTTATATATCATATAAATTGATATTCATATTCATATTTTTAAAAAGCGACTGTTCAGTCCAATTATGAATCCGTCCACTTTCTGCATACACACACACACACACACACACACACACACACACACTGGTGTGCTCACAGTCCCAGAATTTGAAAGGCTTCTCGTCGACATACCTGGCTCCTCCTAACTTCGCTGCAACCATTGAAAACACATTCAATTGCGCCGTCTCGGTGACCAAGGCACCGCCGCACCCTGGCTACAGGGCAGGCTGCGAACAACAGGGAGACGAGGGCCCGTTATTAATTGTACTTTTTTGAGCTATTCAAATGTTAATAGCTCATATGATGATGACCAAGTCTGTGTTGGTGCCTCCTCCAGCTCTTGATGGCCACAGTGCGTCTGCGTCATGGCGCTTATGAATATTAGTCATTTTTAGTCTTTATTCAAACCCATTGCTTTTCTGTTTTGGTCCTCTTCTGTTAGCATATGTGTACTGTCGTTTCAATTGTAATGACGTTATCAATGCAATCCTATATCTCTGTGAATCAAGATTCAATTCAAGATTCAAAATTCTTTATTGATCCCTGGGGGAAATTCAAGATATGTTATTCAAAATATAATTGTAACCTATTAAAAATATTGCATATTTTGCAATCATGCTCATGGCTACTAGTATCGATTTTGAATGTATGAGGTGTATGTGGTTGATGGCTGGGTAATTATTTATTAATATTTTGTTTATAATACATAAAGGGGCATTGAGCAGACACTTTTGTCCAAAGCGACTTACAATCAGTACATTTGTGGGGTTCAACATGTGGAGGGGGGGGATCGAACCTGCGACCCTGGACGCCCTGGTTTGTCCACCCGCTCTGTCAACTGAGCTACTGCCGCCCCACTACATAATGAGTGTGTTGGCCAAAAACATACAGAATTTCTAAATGAAATGCACAATGTGTAGTATCACGAAGATGGACAAAATAATTCAATGGAAGGCACAACAGATGAATGCAAGAAAGTGTTTATTTTGTTATCTTGAGGAAAGAGAGAGAGAAAGAACTCATAAGCATATGGTTCCTAGCAACCATGACAATGTCTGGTATGGGGTAGCAGGAAAGAGTTGCTGGAGTTGATGGAGTCTGTAGAATAAACACATGATTAATACTTATTTTGACAATAAATGCTTGTTATTCTTAATCATCTCTGAGATTGTGTGTGTGTGTGTGTGTGTGTGTGTGTGTGTGTGTGTGTGTGTGTGTGTGTGTGTGTGTGTGTGTGTGTGTTTACCTCAAGGGCTCTCTGTTGAAGGTGGACTTCAGGGATCTACTCATTTGCACATTTCAAAAGTGCTTTAAATGCAGGTCTGTAACAACAGGAGGACATAATAACGGTTTCACATTTGGCTTGGTAAGACTTCCTCAGTCATTCCTAAGGAGATCGATGTGTGATGAATGGTAGAATAAAGATTGATAGATAGGAAAGAGGAGTGACGGTGGGGTTTCTTACGTGTTAGCCTCTGATTCAAGCCTGGAAACCAAACAGAGAGATTGCAATTTATATGATTTCCTTGATACTTTGTGATGTAAGCCACCAAAAAAAATCTATTCAATTCCTATTCAGGAAGGAATAGGAATACTCACAGTGAATCAACTGAGGAAATTAGTGAAGACACTTCCTCACTGTAAAGGAAAAAGAGAGGTACCAATGAGATTGAACGAATTATGAAATAACAAATTAACAAACTGATTCATAATGTAATTGCGAAATTAATCACTTAATTAACCATTAGGCCTGACTCTGAAATGCATTGAGAGACAGAGGGATTCAGAGAGAGTCCCGTCACTGGTGTGGTTAAAATCTCTGTTCAATAAACGACTCAAGTATTTGTCAAGTATACTTGAACTCTCTCAAAATTCAAAATGGAGAGAGGGGATGCTTACCTGGTTAGAACCTTCCCAATTGCTGCTGTTAGTGTCACCATCTCGTCACTGTACAGGAAAACGAGAGCGATGCCATTGATTTGTAATGAATTCAAGTTAGAGTGGGCAATTTGGAGAAAGCGGCTTCAATAAGCTAGATCTTCAAAGCGTCCAACTGAAAAAGAATATCAGACCCCCCCCCCCGCCGCCTTCCTCCCTGAGTCTCTAGCTGGCTAGTTTCAAGGCTTGACTCTACACGTCTGGAGTCAGTGAGGGACAGAAAATGGAAGTGTGATTGAGGGTTTCAGTTGTGAGGTAGTCTCACAAATCTGACTTTAGATGAAAGTCCTGTTCTTGGTTTGAAATCCTTCAAAAACAACCTTTGTCCCTTCTCAAGGTTATATTTGCCCTCATTGAGTATGCTAGGCAGTGATGATTGGCTAGCACGTAATTGGCAACCACCAGTACACTTTACCCGATGGGAAAACAAGCTAAAACATATATTTTAGCTTGAACATAGTAAAGACTAGCCACTGTAGAAATACACATATTGTAAGTAGAATATCTGTATTTGGAGAGAGGGGATGCTTACCTGTCTACAAGTGTCTCAATTGCTTTGATTAGCGCTTCAGTTTCGGGGCTGTACAGGAGAAAGAGACGCAATTAGTTAAAGAATTGAACAAGTTATTAATTGATCAATGAATTATTAAACTAATCAATGATTAGCTATTGATTCGGACGACAAGGCTAGAGTCAGTGAGCCGTAGATCATGGAAGAGGGATTCAGGAGACAGGTGGATGGTCACCTGTTTTCAATATCATTAACATCAGCGATAATTTCAGCTCCATCCGCACTGTAAAGGAAAAAAAGAGAGATACCATTCGTATGTAATTCATTCGCAAAAAATAAAAGTACCAACAAAGTGATCCGTGAATTGGGAAACCTTTCAATCAGTTATATTCTTTATTATTTTCATTGTACCTATATTTAACCAGGAAAGTCCCATTGAGATTTAGAATCTCTTTTTCAAGCGAGACCTGGCCAAGACAGGCAGCAATAACAAACCCACTGACAGACAGACAGACAGACAGACAGACAGACAGACAGAGCCAGTGCAAGGGATGTCACACACAGCTCCAGGGATTCAGGGGATTCTTACCTGCCTGAAATGGCTTTAATAAGTGCCTCTACATGTTCATCACTGGAAGGGAAAAAAGGGGAGATTGCAATTGATTAAATAACGTAACATAGTTACGATAGACTCATAGGTCAATTACTAAGTTAATACATTCATTAATTTAGGACGGACTCTGCAATGCTACAGTCGGTTAGAGGGAGGGGTTAAGGAGAGAGAGGATGCTTACACATTCTGGGCTGCAACATCCCTATCAAAGAAAAAGAGACATACCATTGATTTGTAATGACTTGATTTCATTTTGATAATTTGATGAAAAAATGAATGAATTAAGAATGAATTAAGAAATAATGGTGAGAGATAGCTCAGATTCAGGTAACTTACCTCCTAATACCAGCTGTAACAAAAAAAAGTTCCATAGATGAGGAGGATGACAGATTTTCAGAAGTTTTCATTAAAATATTTTATACATGCATGCTTCACCAAAAATGCATACATGGGGCAGCATAGTTAAGTGACTAGAGGGGGTGAGAAAATCGACTCGTTTGACTTTCACTATCATGTTGACTATGCTGACCATTGGTCTCTCCAAAGGTTTGTATTCTGCTGCAGACATTTTTGGTATATTGAGACTAAATGCAGCCATTATTAAATAAATGAAACCTTTATATAATTCTATTCCCATAATATTTTCAGTGAAATATTGTTCCTACCCTGACTGCACGGTACTGCTGGTCACAACGACATAGGTCTGCAGCCTAACCTGCTGTCAACATCCTTGAGCAAGATGCCTAACCCTACCTACTCTTTTCTGAATTAATGGTATGTCGCTTTGAAGAAAAGCAGCTGCTAAATGACTAAAAAGAAAATGTGTGTTATATGTCTACTCACCAGATTCTGTCTCCAGATAAAGACCAAGAGCCAAAACTAGAGGAAGGAAAGACAGAAATGCTGATGATCCATGAGTACCTTCATTCACTAGAATCATTTGTTTCTCTAACATCAGTGGAGTGAACAAGAAATACTCTCTCAAGTTCCTGAATTATGTTTTGTTAATCAAGTGTTTTCTCACGGATTAGTTTAAAATCAACAATAAAACACATTAATCAGATGAGGTCAGATGAATCAAGTAAGTACTTACAGGCAATCAATGATAACTTGAAGGAAGCCATTTTTTGCAGGTATTCAGCTGGATGTAGGGATACAATGCCTTCACAAACTGTTCTCTATCTGGAATGGGTCTGTTCCTTTTATAGCATCTCTCAACGTACCAAAACAAGCAAACAAATAATCACACTAACTGACTAACTGAATTATTTACTCATTTACACATTGGGACTGTTTACGTTACATCACAAGTCCTTCTGCATGTTTACAGAAAATATTTACCTAAAAGCATACCTCCCAGGGGTATTGACAACTTTAATTAGCAAACACTGATCATACACACAGTCAAATTATGTTACTAATTGTATCCATACATCCAGCTGAATATCTGCCAAAGATGGATTCCTTCAAGTTATAAATGACTACACAACAAGGAAATGGATGAACTATGTCCAACACAATCTTTTAACAGGTCTGTGAGAACTCATAATATAACAACATGAGATCTAATAAATGTGCATTATGTAAATTGTAGCTCACATAATAACTTTTTGTGCATAATGTCATTCATATTTGACATTATATCTAATTTATTGCACTATCAAGCAAGTAAAATGTGTTTGCCTTAGTAGTGTAATAATAACATTACATAATAAAACAGGTAATTTGATTATGAATTAATGACTTGACATAAATGACATTCATTTACTCAAGGTAAATTTTAAAAACACAATAAAATCCCTAATTTGATGTCTTAAAATGTAACTCATTAGTAGGTGACATTTTATTTAGCATTTTATTGCATATTATCATATAATTCAGTACAACAACTAATATGATGGTATGAATATGGAATGGGTGGCTGTACATCTTTTTTAAATTTATTATTTTATTATACTTTATTCATCCCTCAGCGGGGAAATTTGTTCCCTGCATTTGACCCATCCCATTGTACATAGGAGCAGTGGGCTGCTCTGTTCATTTGACCCTTCCTATTGTACATAGGAGCAGTGGGCTGCTGTGTTCATTTGACCCTTCCTATTGTACATAGGAGCAGTGGGCTGCTGTGTTCATTTGACCCATCCTATTGTACATAGGAGCAGTGGGCTGCTGTTTTCATTTGACCCATCCTATGGTACATAGGAGCAGTGGGCTGCTGTGTTCATTTGACCCATCCTATGGCACATAGGAGCAGTGGGCTGCTGTGTTCATTTGACCCATCCTATGGTACATAGGAGCAGTGGGCTGCTGTGTTCATTTGACCCATCCTATGGTACATAGGAGCAGTGGGCTGCTGTGTTCATTTGACCCATCCTATGGCACATAGGAGCAGTGGGCTGCTGTGTTCATTTGACCCATCCTATGGTACATAGGAGCAGTGGGCTTCTGTGTCCATTTGACCCATCCTATGGTACATAGGAGCAGTGGGCTGCTGTGTTCATTTGACCCATCCTATGGTACATAGGAGCAGTGGGCTGCTGTGTCCATTTGACCCATCCTATGGTACATAGGAGCAGTGGGCTGCTATGGTCAGTGCCCGCGGAGCAAGTTGGGGTTCAGTGTCTTGCTCAAGGACACTTGGACATGTGGACAGTTGGAGGAGGGGAATCGCGGGGATCGAACCACCGACCCTACAGTTGGTGGACGACCCGCTCTGTCCCCCTGCTCTGAGCCACCGTCGCCTCATTTTGTGACTCATACTACTATTATCTTTATTATTTTGTATTTGTTTGTACATACCTTCATATACCTTCAATGAACAACCTTGTTCATTTGTTATTCATGTGCTGGTTTTAAAATGTATTACAATTAAGGCAAACATATTTTACCTGCTTGATGATGTCAGAATGTTCTGATTTGTTTTTGATGCCTTCAAAACATTTGCCAAAAGCCTTGTGTAGTGTAGTTAAATTTTGTGAGCCTTTGTGCTGACTGACATATGAATCCTCACCTTTGCCTTCATAAGGCCCCCCCGTGGGAAGGCTGGTAGACTTTCAGGTAAATATTTTCTTTAAACACGTAAGAGGACGGGGTGGTGAAATGAGAACACTCCCAAAGAGTAAACAATGTTAGCGTCTTTGTTGTTTCGCTTGTGTTGGTATTTCAACCTGCTAGTGTAATGCAAATATGTTTCTTTTGGGCATCTATTATGAATTAGGTAAACGTACAGTAGATCTCATGGCAAACAGGCAAACCAGCCTTTCCCAGTTTGTCAATGATGCACTAAAGTCCCTTGCCACCATGTAACCATTTCTAAAACGATCAGATGGTGTCTGAGAACACAACATGGATAGTCCACAGTTGAGCATCAAAACATGAATCATCATGGATGTAGCGTGCGTGACGTCACCCATGTATTTACACACACTGTATTGAACTTTGAGTGCAGGAATTGAATGGCCGCCCCACTGTAGTCCATGACCAAACCTCATTAATATTAAAACCTTAACATTTATTTAAAGAAATTAAAAAAAGCAGGACCTCTCATTTAAATTAACCATATGGATAATATGCCAGTACCCAACTCAACTAAATATATACCATACTTCTTTCTGGTCGTTATTTAGATATTTGAATGCGGAAATGTTACATATTATACCTTTAATGCAAATCAGCAATGTCGGCGCTGAGGTGCAGCAGTGACTTATAGCAGTGCTGGATTGTATTTCCTCCAGCGTTACTTTCTAGCGAACATGGGGGAGAAACTTCTTGTTGATTTCTCCGGGTTTACGTAGCTGTGTGTTTGTCGACACAAACGCAAACACATCCGTGGTCTTCGGCAAGGGTCCAATTCCTTATGCATGTAAACACATGTTGTTACGTTTTGTTTGGTCTTGGCACATAGTCAGAGATGTTGTACACTAACAATGGTTAACCTAGCAATTGCAATGCTTGACACTTGTTCTGGTGACTTTCTTACTGTATAAACAGCAATTAAATGTTTCACCTTCTCCTGACAAATGTACTTTTTGGAAGTCGCTTTGGATAAAAGCGTCTCCTACATGTAGCCTAAATGTTCCCGTGGATACAATGGCTGTAAGTCAGTTATTTGGAAATATGATTTGCCTGCAATTTAACAAAGCAGGGAACCATGGACAATAGTTTATTGATCATGCTTTCATTGCTTCTTCTACAAACTTTATGTTGGTCAAAACCAAATTGGTGGTGAACGACCCGCTTCCTGGCCAAGGCTACAACAGGCACAAATGAGTTTAGGTGTGACTGCACTGACTCAGAGGTTGTTTTTCCACTTTTTATTTATTGCTCACGGCGGGGCCTGACCAGACGCGATGCCTTGTGATTGGCAACTTGTGGCATTGGCTCCACACCTGCTGTAACGTGCGGTCATACGAGCAGCGGCGAAGTTCTCCCATAATGTCTCGCTGCGGCCTGTAGGACATGGACATCCAACGTCCAAGTGCGGTCATGTGACGACAAGATGGCTGTGGTCTCTGCCAGTCTATGCTCAATGATAGAGAGGGAGTAAATGAATGTTTTTAAATGAATAATTATTGGAACTTTGGTAAACGATACGATACATTTTGACGATGTAATGGAGAGAATGGTGCGTTCACATGCGAGCAACATAAATGTAAACACTGGAAGTATCCAATGTTTTTTTTTTTTTTCAAAATAAAAGTCATCCTCGGTAATTACATCTTGTTGCACTTTCATTTCCACATCCACAGTGTGTGCCCGTTAGAAGGAATTAGTTGTTGTACCCAATCAATTTGCATATACCAGATTATGTTTACATTTTTGTAGTTTTGACACCGGTATAATTGTTGTCCTTTCTAAATTCACCACAATTGTAGTGTAGCCGAGTGGTAGGTGGAAGGCCCAAAAAAAAAAAAGCCCATAACAGTAGCCTGACAACGCCACCCTGGGGCCTAATGCCTCAGGGACATCTTTAAGAGATTAGGAAGTCTGATAAAACAACCAAATTCTCAGCTCAGAGGTTCGTTTTAAGCACTGGAGACATGAATCCCATTCAAAGAAATCTTTATTAATCAGAAAAACAAAGAAAAGGTATCTGGCAGCAGAAACATAAAACAAACAAAGAATAAGATGACAAATGTTCATTGGTTTTAACAGGTAGCTGGAGAGGGTTACCCGAGGGAGGCAAGCTAATGGGACGAGTGCTTCGAAGTCCACGCTAACACACAGGAATTCAAACATTTTTTTAGTCATGCATCTGACACAGCAAAGCCACAGCAAGCAAAAAAAAACAGAACAACCACACATGTAAAATTATGGCTAACTACCACTATGCAACTAGCCCCCCCCCCTCCTGGCCACCTCAGTATATTTAAATGAACAAAGAAAAAATTACAAAACACAAAACCAAGACAAGATAAGACAAAACAAAACAGCAGCACGACCCACATTAGCACCCAGAGGAGCAGGCCGGGCTCCCTATAGAAACAAACAAAAACATTAAAACTGCAACTTGCCAAGGATGGTCAATGGCAATGAAACTCATACCTTACCTACACTTGTAGGTAGGTAGGCCACAGTATCCATGCCCTGGTGCTAACAGGAAGGGCACCCAGCCAGAGTGCTACAGTAAATAAACAGAAAATAAATTAAACTACACACAAAATGACAACTGACAAAACAAAGGGGTCGCGACATACCTGATGGTAGGCTCTGGTGTTCAAAACATGGCCCTGCCAGTACAACCTACAAAGCTGCTTGTGACAAGCTCTTAAATAGGCTGCACTGGCACCAATTAAGTAATTGGGCCCAAGCCCCACCCCCTCTTTAACTGAGGCAGGCCAGAGAGAACAGAACAAGTAGACAAGTAGACAGTCTACCTGCTACAGTAGCATAACTCAACAATTTTAACATAACTCCTTGATACTGCACTTGTGGGACATCTGCAAAGCCTCATATGTTATTTGGAACTGTGACATGAATATGCTAAACATTTCATAATAAAATGTATTTAATTATGACTCATGACTGCATTAATTGGGGTAGACAACTATTTAATTATTAATAATTATTGTCCAACAGAAACAAACAACAAACAAACAAACCAATAATCACATCCTGTCATATACTCCAAACAAACCAATAAAAAATAAATACAAAAAAGAAAGAAAAGACAAAAATTACGTCTCCTCCATTTCAGGCAGGTTGCGCTTCCTACAGAAGATAGGTGGTAGAGTTCCTCTTGCCATTGCTCTCCTCCGTGAAATGAGCAAACTGTCTGCCATGACTGCACACACACACAAATAGTTTTTGTAGGTCGTTGTTACGGTTGTGTCATTATTGGAATTCACAGCACATCTGCTTCAGAAGAACTATACCTTTCAGTATGGAGATTCTCCAACAAAGTAGAGCACCACCATAGGGATCAATAAAGTATCTATCTATCTATCTATCTATCTATCTATCTATCTATCTATCTATCTATCTATCTATCTATCTATCTATCTATCCCGGAAGAATTTAATTTCCCATCGACCAGTAATCATTTCAGTTTATTGATCATTGACGGAAAACATCATAATTTTGCATTAACTTTAGCCATTTAATTTTCGTGTATTTTTCCTTTATATATATTTGTATGTATCTAGTATACTATTTGAAATTTTGTTGAAATAAATACATTGCATGTAGTCATAACTATTAGTTAAAGCATCTGCTATCATTGATCAATACATTAGCTTAAGGAGTGGACCCATCAAAAACACATTTCACAAACGCATGTTTTTGCAATCACAATTAGGTTGTTTCATTCATTCATTTTAGTGACTTGACATCGTAACTCTTCCGTCCTCTTCTGTTGCCATTTTGGCAAAGTAGTCGAGAAGAGAATGATGATCTCCCACGCCAGTGACGTCAGTGGGGGTGGCAAGTGGAATCACGTGACAGCACTTGGACGTTGGATGTCCATGTCCTACAGGCTGCAGCGAGATCTTACTCAAGTTCTTGGCTATGCGGCGCTCAGCTCGCCTTGCTGCTCTCATTACCACCGGGGGCGTACCTTAAACATGTTGAATATTTAAAGTTTACAGTAAAGTCCGTTTTGCAGTGAAGAATCCATGATCCACCTGAGTACATGTATTATACCGTATGTGGAGACTAACACAGCTTTTCATGTCAACGTTGTAGAGACACAAGTGTCTCCACTCTATTTCCTTGCTGTAGCTGTGAGTACAACTTTTGGCACCACCTCACCATTCCACAGGCAAGGACAACCCAGTTAACGGTGAACACGATGAGGCCACCAGTCCCAACAGAGGGCACTTCTGATTCTTGGGGTTATTGACATTTGCTAGACACTGTGATCAGGATATGTTTGTTGTTGCTTTACACTAATGTCATGGTTTTGTACCTAGCAACAGACATACATACACCAAGAAGAAACTTTGTAAACTTCACAATTTCATGCAATTTACAATAAAGTTTCACAAAATAATTCCACAAAATGCAAAACAGTTGAATGCAAGAAAGTCTTTATTTTGTTTAGGTTGATAACTTTTCAGTTATCTTGGGAAAAGAGAGAAAGAACATCAAAGTGTATGGTTTCTGGTCACCAAGGAGATGTTTGGATGCATGGATAAGGTTGCAGGGGTCGGCGCCTAGAAGAACCACACAGACACAATCAATGACATGTTTGAGAATGAATGCTTGTTATCAGTAATTCTCTCTGAAATGTGTGTGTGAGTGTGTTTGTGTGTGTGTGTGTGTGTGTGTGTGTGTGTGTGTGTGTGTGTGTGTGTGTGTGTGTTTACCTCTGTTGAAACTGGATCATAAAGCGCTGTTCAACATTTTACAAACACTTTGCAAATTCATCAAGATAAGTACGGCTGTAAAGGAAGAAGATATAATTATGGTAGGACTATATGAGTTCATATATCATGATCGAACAGAGTATTAGTAAGAAAGTAAGAAGGAAGAGGGTCAGTAGAGTGTTTTCTTACTCTGCAGCGGCAAAGTCTTCGGTGACCTTCACCAACCTGTAAACAAAAACAAAAACGTTTACAACTTTGTAAGATTTGGTACTTCTTGATACGCTACCTTAAAAGTCATAGATTAGTTCTGCACTAATGTGCTGACATTAATGGGCTTGTATTCTAGCACCTCTATCTACTATATTAATGTCCTATAGTGCAATTGTACTGCATTAGCCTTTCGATAGAGTTAGTTGTATTTTGTTTCAGTTTTCCATATTCACTTCACCAAATCATACAGATGTCTATGTGACAGAGGGAGAAAGAGATTCAGGGGGAGACTTACTGCGCTTGAGCTATTACCAGTATGGAACCAAAATCGGCACTGTGAAGGAAAAAGGGAGACACTTTCAATTTGACAAAAGAAATTCCAGAAATATTGAATTAACAAACTGATGAATTGATAATGCGATTTGTAAATGAAATGGATGACTGACTCCCCATGGCTAGAGTCAGTGAGACACAGACAATGGAAGAGACAGATTGAGGGATACATGAAGGGATGCTTACGACTCTACGGCACGCATAACAGCTGTACCCAGGTCCGCCACCACTGGACTGTAAAGGAAAAAGACAAACCAATGATTTGTAATCACTTAATTGATACAACAAAGCATAGCAGAGTGACGAATAGTGGCATTAATTATAAAACAAATACATAAAATAACTATTAGGACAGACCATGAGGCTAGAGTCAGTGAGAGATACGAGGGAGATGGAGGGATTCAGGAGAGATGGGATGTGTACCTGTCTATCTCTGCTTGAGCCGCTGCAATAACGGCAGCCATAGCATCACTGTAAGGGAAACAGAGACAGACACCAACTGGTTACAGCAACAGAAGCGTCTAGATCGCCATGGAATGGTGGAACTGAATGAACTATTGGGACTGAATCTACAGCGGCCGGGATGTCTTCTGGCCACTGGTCATTAAGGCCAGTCGCCCTTGGTCACCCCATGACCACGTCAGGCCCAAGAGCCAGTGACGAAGGCTAGAGTCAATGAGAGGTAATGGAAGAGAGAGATGGAAAGCTTCAGGAGAGAGAGAAGGAGAGAGAGAGAGAGAGAGAGAGAGAGAGAGAGAGGAGAGCGAGACGGCTCACCTGTTGAGAACGTGTTCAAGTGCGGCGTTCACTGCGGCCGCATCTGGGCTGTAAAGAAAAGGTCATGTAAGTAATGAATTGATCAATGAATGACATTCTAATGAATGTAGTCACTATTAGGACTGGCTCTTCAAGGCGTCAGTGAGAAATAGCAGTGGGATAGAGGAGAGGATAGAGGGATCCAGGAGAAAGAGGAGTCAAACCTGTTCAAAATTTCCTCAGCTTTTGCCTGTACTTCAGCTGCGGCATCACTGTAAAAGAAACAGAGATACCAATTGATCACAAAAGGAGAAGCATCTGGATATTCTTATTATATACTTTTTATTTATCTATTGATTAAAATGTTGTGCATTTGTAGCACATTTGCAACACAAACATGCAATCATATTTTTTACTTTTGTTGCAGAATGCAGACTGTGTGACTGTGCTGATAGGCTGCATATAAAACAAATTTCACTTTGACTTTGGTCTGAAAAAACAAATCAATTGATTGATTATTGGGACTGAATCTACAATATAAGACATCCCCAGAACTAGCCTAGTGGCCTGGATGTCTTCTGGCCAGTGATCATTAAGGCCACACACAGCTGCTGGCTCAGCTTTAAAGTCTGAAGTCAGTCTCTCTTGAATGCTCTGCTTGTGACATCACCATGATCAATGTTTGGCTTTTTGTAACAAATATTGAGAAGAAAACGTAATGATGATTGTCATTTTGTGTGGTCTCCCCATGTCTATGTCAGACCCCGAGCCAGGTTGTGCCTAAGGCTTTGAGTCAATGAGAGATGGATAATGGAAAGAGAGCCATTGAGTGATTCAGAAGACATGTGGGTTACTTACCTCTGAAGAAGTGCCTCAATCTCTTCAGAAAGGGCAGTCACCTCTGGGCTGTAAAGGAAATAGAGATACCACTGATTTGTAGTTAATTAATACAAAGGGATTAAAGCGATAAATGAATCAATTAATATACTAATGAATGAAATCACTATTAGGACTGACTCTACGGCGTCAGTGAGAGATGGTAGAGAGGTAGGGAGATGAAGGAGAAAGGGGACACATACCTCTCACTAATTTTCTGAAGGTCTTCTAGTGTTTCCTCCACATTCTCACTGTAAAGCAAAAAGAGATGCCAATTCATTACTCTCTTAGAATGTTATGCATGTGTAGCGTGTGTGTACCACAAACATGCAATAATCAGTAAAGAATAGCAGATCTTCATAGATTTTCATATTAAATATTAATTTGAGAGAGCCAGGTTGTGACAAAGGCTAGAGTCAAGGAGAAGCTGCTAATGGAAGAGACATAGAGGGATTCAGGAGAGAGGGGGGGGGGTGCTTACTTTTGCAAGATCTCATCAATTAAACCTTCTTCAGCTGTAAAACAAAAGCAAAATTGAATAGATTAGGAGGATAAGCAATTCTCAGTTTTGCCAAAAACAAAACAAAAAAAAAATGCATATGGGCATAGTTTAGTGGCAAGGGTGTTGCAACTCACACTACCTAAAGGTTATGGGTTCAATCCCCATGGTCTGCAGCCTAACCTCCTGTAGACATCCTAAGATACCTAACCCGTACCTGCTTAACCCAGTGAATTGAATTCCCTATATGTCACTTTTGATAAAACCTGCATAAGAACTACAAAGTAATTATTTGTGAACTGAGCACTCACCGGATACTGTGTTCAGATGAAGGCCAATAGCCAAAACTTGAAGAAGGAAAGAAAGAAATGCAGATGATTCATGAGTACCTTCATTCACTAGAATCATTTGTGTCTCTAACATCAGTGGAGTGAACAATAAATACTCTCTCAAATTCCTGAATCATGTTTTGTTAATCAAGTGTTTTCCTATGGATTACCGTTAGTTTTAAAACAACAATAAAACACATTAATCGGATGAGGTCAGATTAATCAAGCAAGTACTTACAGGCAATCAATGATAACTTGAAGGAAGCCATTTTTTGCAGGTATTCAGCTGGATGTAGGGATACAATGCCTTCACAAACTGTTCTCTATCTGGAATGGGTCTGCTCCTTTTATAGCATCTCTCAACGTACCAAAACAAGCAAACAAATAATCACACTAACTGCATTCTTTACTCATTTACACATTGGGACTGTTTGCTTTACATCAGAAGTCCTTCTACATGTTTACAGAAAACATTTACCTAAAAACCATTCCTCCAAGGGGTATTGACAACTTTAATTAGCAAACACTGATCATACACAGTGAAATTTATATATATATATATATATATATATATATATATATATATATATATATATATATATATATATAGTGTCTCACAAAAGTGAGTACACCCCTCTCATTTCTGCAATGTTTTAATTATATCTTGTCATGTGACAACACTGAAGAAATGACACTTTGATACAATGTTAAGTAGTCACTGTAGAGCTTGGATAGCAAAGTAAATTTATTGTTACTTCAAAGTAACTCAAAATACAACAATTAATGTGTAAAATGCTGGCAAAAGTGAGTACACCCCCAACTGAAAATGTCCAAATTGGACCCAAATGTCAATATTTTGTGTGGCCACCATTATTTTCCAGCACCGCCGTAACCCTTTTAGGCATGGAGTTCACCAGAGCTTCACAGGTCGCCGCTGGAATCCTCTTCCACTCTTCCATGATGACATCACGGAGCTGGTGGATGTTGGAGACCTTGCGCTCCTCCACCTTCCGTTTGAGGATGCCCCACAGATGTTCAATAGGGTTTAGGTCTGGGGACATGCTTGGCCAGTCCATCACCTTCACCCTCAGCTTCTTTAGGAAGGCAGTGGTCGTCTTGGAGGTGTGTTTGGGGTCGTTATCGTGTTGGAATATTGCTCCGCGGCCCAGTTTACGGCGGGAGGGGGTCATGCTCTGCTTCAGTATTCCACAGTACATGTTGGCATTCATTGTTCCCTCAATGAACTGTAGCTCCCCAGTGCCAGCAGCACTCATACAGCCCCAGACCATGACGCTCCCACCACCATGCTTGACTGTAGGCAAGACACACTTGTCTTTGTACTCTTCACCTGGTTGCCGCCACACACGCTGGACACCATCTGAACCAAATATGTTTATCTTGGTTTCATCAGACCACAGGACATGCTTCCAGTAACCCATATCCTTAGTCTGCTTGTCTTCAGCAAACCTTTTGCGAGCTTCCTTGTGCATCTTTTTTAGAAGAGGCTTTTTCCTGGGACGACAGCCATGCAGACCAATTGAATGCAGTGTGCGGCGTATGGTCTGAGCACTGACAGACTGACCCCCCACCCCTTCAACCTCTACAGCAATGCTGGCAGCACTCATACGCCTGTTTTCCAAAGCCAACCTCTGAATATGACGCTGAGCGCGCGCACTCAACTTCTTTGGTCGACCATGGCGAGGCCTGTTTTGAATGGAACTTGTCCTCTTAAACCGCTGTATGATCTTAGCCACCGTGCTACAGCTCAGTTTCAGGATGTTGGCAATCTTCTTATAGCCTAGGCCAAGCATGTCCCCAGACCTAAACCCTATTGAACATCTGTGGGGCATCCTCAAACGGAAGGTGGAGGAGCGCAAGGTCTCCAACATCCACCAGCTCCGTGATGTCATCATGGAAGAGTGGAAGAGGAACTCCATGCCTAAAAGGGTTACGGCGGTGCTGGAAAATAATGGTGGCCACACAAAATATTGACATTTGGGTCCAATTTAGACATTTTCAGTTGGGGGTGTACTCACTTTTGTTGCCAGCATTTTACACATTAATTGTTGTATTTTGAGTTACTTTGAAGTAACAATAAATTTACTTTGCTATCCAAGCTCTACAGTGACTACTTAACATTGTATCAAAGTGTCATTTCTTCAGTGTTGTCCCATGACAAGATATAATTAAAACATTGCAGAAATGAGAGGGGTGTACTCACTTTTGTGAGACACTATATATATATATATATGTATTTATATTTATTGTATATATCTGAATGCTGAAAAAGGATTCATTCAAGTAATAAAAATGGTCAGAGACAATATCAAATGTAAATGGTATAACTTTTAAAACTGTTTTACTGAATTAACTGCACAACAAGACATCATTTTGAAAAATGCGAACTGTGTTCCATGCTATCTTTCAACTTTTTTTCAATTTCAATTTTTCAATTTCAATGTTTTTTGTAAGAATTGATGATAGGCCTATAGCAACACAAGATGTAATAACTTATTCCATCCATCCATCCATTATCGTGACCGCTTATCCTCTACGAGGGTCGCGGGGGGGCTGGAGCCAATCTCAGCTGCAACGGGCGAGAGGCGGGGTACACCCTGGACAGGTCGCCAGCCTATCACAGGGCTAACATACATAGACAAACAACCATTCACACTCACATACACAACTATGGTCAATTTAGAAACACCAATTAACCTAATCCCCAACCTGCATGTTTTTTGGTCTGTGGGAGGAAGCCGGAGTACCCGGAGAGAACCCACGCAAGCACAGGGAGAACATGCAAACTCCACACAGAAAGTCCCGGGTCCCAGGTGGATTCGAACCCGGAACCCTCTTGCTGTGAGGCGACAGTGCTAACCACTGCACCACCGTGCCGCCCGTAATAACTTATTATTAAATGAATAAAGTAATTATTACATTAAGCTGGTGCATAATGTAATATTGTGTAATATTATGTACATATTATACGAGCGTTACAAAGAGTGATGTTGCATATAAAATAACCACACAACAGGGTGTATTTCATATATTGTGTCCGGTATCACATATAAATAGATAGAATCCTAGAATCTATAGAATCTTAACCCTCCCTCCGACATGGACATAAAAATCAACCCATGGCGAAGTGGAGCTCCGCACACATCCACACACACCGGGCCATTTTATATAAGTGTCTGAGGAGCTGAACCCTCTCTTGGACGTTCTCTCACAGCGAAGACCAGCACAAGTTTTTTTTTTAATCCAAGAGTAAAATAGTGTAGTGAATGTTTGTTTGCAGATGAGGGGGGTTACGGTTGTTGGGCGTCGGTGTGCATTCTTTAATTGATCACTGTTTTGGAGATGTTCATTTTTGAGGTAGTTTCCAGAAACACCACGGCCCTGCTCGAGCACTCCACTGAATTACCTCAGCTGGTCGACTGGTACCTCCATCACTAAAAGGAGGGAAAGGTTGGACGGCGAAATCACAACTCTTCTCCGTTTTGGCACCGCAGTGGTGGAACGAGCTCCCTGACAAGGTCAGGACTGCAGAGTCACTCCCCATCTTCTGGAAGAGACTCAAGACTCACTTGTCCAGAGTTCACCTGAACACTGCATAACATCCATCCTCTACCCCCCTTCCAAATTAAAAAAAAAACTACCCTCATGCTCTTGTATGTTGTATGTCTTGGCACTTTATAATTGATTTTTGAAACTTGATCTGGTGACTTTCGTAATGTATTGGCAGCAATTAAATGTTTCACCTTCTTCTGATGAATTTACTTTTTGTAAGTCGCTTTGGATAAAAGCGTCTGCTTGTAAAGTTTCCCTGTTGGAAAACTAAAAGTAGGCTTTCACTCATTTGAAGAAGGTTGGTATCCAAAACGAAAGTGTTGCGATACAACTGCTCCTGTCATGTTATCAGCAACCTATATTCTTGTCACATTCAATGGACATTTTGTTTCACTGATTTTCACTGATTTTTTTCACTGTTTTTTACTGATAGTTATACTGACTAAATAACTTCATACAATTCATAAATATTCAAGGAACCTCATCGATCAACACTCAATTGGGGGGGGGGGGGGGGACAGTATTCAGTTGGTTGCCGCTAGATGATAAAGATAGTAAATTAGTATATAGACCTTGGATCTGGATCTGAGGTTTGTGACTTTGAGGACATATATCCATTATTGATTGTGTCCCTACATCTATCTGAAGTCATCACAACCGTTGAAGACAACGTCACACAATGCGTTGTGCCTCATTATCAGTCATGATTCACTACACGATATGTTCAAGCGTAGTTTGGAAATGCTCTCTTTTAACAGCCCGGTTGTACTAAAGTGTCGGAATTTGTTGATGTCCCTGTGAGTGGTGTATTGCTTGTCAGTGGCAGTGATTTCAGAGAATTTATTGATTCCGGAATGATTAAGGAATTCAGAACAGTTGGGTTCTAACTCTGTGGCGGTTCCCTACTTGATTGAGTGTTGCTTTGCTGTTGTGTACACAA
The DNA here is from genome assembly GCA_036785325.1 of Urophycis tenuis. Taxonomy (NCBI): domain Eukaryota; kingdom Metazoa; phylum Chordata; class Actinopteri; order Gadiformes; family Phycidae; genus Urophycis; species Urophycis tenuis. The sequence goes on from JAXIVH010000008.1 coordinate 5,842,896, forward strand.
CTGCTTACCAACAGACTTGTGTTAGGACTGTATGTACATTTTGTGGGGCTTTGTGCTGCCAGCCTCATTCGTACCTTTGTATGCTCCCCTGGGGGATGGCTGAGGGACGTTTGTGTAAATAATTTCTTCAAACATGGAGGGGTAATTAAGAGCAAACACTCCCAACGCCATCTCTTATGTTTACTTCCAAGAAAACACAAGAAGTGTTAGCATCTTTGTTAGTTGGTGTGCTTAGTTATGTTAGCACACTACTGCAATGCAAATATGCTGTATTTTAGCAATTAGTCACGAGAGGGTGTGGATTATGGAAAAATAAGGAACGCCTGAACGCCTGAGAGTCGTGATAAGTCCCTCGGCTAATGCCTCGGGACTTATCACGCCTCTCAGGCGTTCCTTATTTTTCCATAATTCACATCGTCGAGTGGCTAATTGCTATTCTAAAACTGTTACCAACGCGGCAATATGAAAAATCATGTAGCAATAAAAACGCTTCTGTTTCACTAATAATTCACTAGATGCGCAACAAAGTAGTTCCCAGATACAAGGAAGTAGTTCCCGGCCAGGTTGCATAAACAACACGTCGCTTGCAAGCAATCACTTGATTTTTAACAGCGCCTTTCCACAAGCAGTTTATCGACCATAGTTAGTCCATCCAACAAATCGAAGTTAACTTTCCATTCCGTAACAAAGCAGAAAAAAGCCGGTTCCGAGTTTCTTTATTGTCGTCGTCGTTGCTATGCGCGGAGTGATATGTGAATTGGTCAGCAGCAGCGTTGGATGGGGACAGGTGTACTTTATCGTCTCATAAAGCACACCTATCAGCCAATCAGAATCAAGCATTGGGACTAACACTTTTAGAATTATGCTTAATTGCATTTATTGTGAGATTTAAGTGATTTAGGGATTGTGTGTTTGTGTATGTATGCTCTTTCTGGGCCACAGTGGATATGACTTTCTGATATGTCTGATATTCTTTAATGATGAATCTGTAAAACATGGTTGACTTACTTAATCACATTATTGGTACTGTAAAACACAATACATTGTTAGTAAGATCCCAGCTTGTAAGGCAACACATGTGATTTTGACACAAAGTTCTACAAATGAATTAATCAGAAAAAAATGTTTCTGATCCATTCCCTTTATTGAGTAATGCATTTCACAATCAAATACAATGGTACTATTCCCATTCACTCCATGTCAAACCTGTGCAAGTTTTGACTTGCGCAAGTAGAACCAGCCAACCAAATGTACTCATGTTTACCAATGATTCAGGTAATGAGTTGCTCACTCGTTGAAAGAAAAGAAAATACAAACAATAAAAATACAAACAATTGGGTTCACTGCCCCTTTATTTACCCACTGGTTCCACTGAGCAGACCTAATAGAAATGACAATACGCAAGAGGCTTGATCAACAGCCCCCTCTAGGGGCCAAGCGGCCGACTCAATCGGCTTGCCATTCGGTACACAATAATTAAAATGTAATAGCAATACAGAACTATACAATAATAATCATGATAATAGTGACTGATGGGAAATACAAAGTCTGCCTATTGGCAACCCTTTGTAAAAAAAAAATAACAATTTACAATTTACAAGTACTTGGCGCTAAATCCATAGGCCTATCAACAATGTTGGGTGTATTTGCCGTAGTCTGCACAGAAGAAAATACAAGGTACAAAGTGCACAGGTGTTGTTCACAGCAAAGCAAAGTTGAGTTTGCTGCTTTCCTGGGAGCCAAACCTCTCCTTATGGGAGCTCAGCTCCCACTGGCTCCCACCTAACTCGAACCCTGATTACAAACCTACAGCAGCTCATAACATCGCGAGGTGCCAAACACGACCAAACACGACACCTACAACTTCCTGTAGCCTGTATCTGTTCGGACGTCGTGGTCACGTGTGTCGCGGGCACGCGGAAAGCGTGCCAACAACACGGGCTTGTCCGCGCCCAGACCTCCGTGCTGTGAACCGTGAGAACGGATCGCAGACGCGAGCCTAAAAGAAACAGGCGTCCACGCACGTGGCCTTCGCGTCCCGTCCCCCCATCAAAGGTGTTCGGAGGCTCTCCACGCGCCACGCAGCAGGCATGCATAACATAACCACGAGCAAAACGTGCTCGTGCGCGAGTACGTCGACGCACGTGGCCGTGTTGGAGGGGGCGGGGTCGGTGTGGTCCACCGCGGGAGGGCGAAGTGGGAATATTAACAGGGATGGAGAAGTGTGCCTTTACTCACCGAGAGATGGTCAGGACAATGAAACACACGGTGTGACACGTGGCACGACGCACTTTACTGAACCCGAAGTCAGACAGCACTGAGTTATCTCTCATCCGCGACTTACCCTCCAAAAAAATGGTGACGCCGTTCACTTCTTAAAAAAGCCCGGTCGTAACATACTCATCCCTGAGTTCTCTTTTAGTGAAGGTTCAGCCTACATCTCATAGAGGAACGATGGGCTACCAAGGGGCCGTGTAAGAGGTTAAACACCCAGATATGTAGGGGCATACACTGCAATATTTATTTAGTTATGTTGTTACAAAAATACGAATACCATAAACAACTATACATATTGTGGGGACAGTTAAAATGTTATTTACGCATGTAGTATAGATTTGATGTGCATTCAAGCGATTGTGTGTGTGTGTGTGTGTGTTGGGCATGTGTCTTATCTTTATTGCCTGAAGTGGCCCTTATCAGACCCACTGTCTCACCCTCTCCCCATCTGCAGTGGCCAGGTCCCCCTCAGACAGAAGGAAGGTTCCCAGGTAATAAAAGCGTAACGACCTGCCTGTGTTGGCTCTGTACCTTAGCTGGCTGCAGCACCACTGCCTGTGTTGGGGCCATGAGGCCAGTAAACCAGGAGATAATTGATGCCTCTCTCCTATTGTTGCGGAGGCCTCGCCCACAGGCCTCAGAGTGTGGGAAAGCTAATCCAGCCTGGGACTCATGGCTTTGTAATGCTAATGTCCAGCTATAAATAGGGCAGGGGGAACCCAGCTCAGATCACAATTCACTCAGCTGTCCAAGAGAAGCACTGCTCTCTCTCTCTCTCTCTCTCTCTACCAGAATGGCTCCTTCCAACACTAGAGACTTCCCTTACTCTGCTCTCTCCACCAAAGACCGACACAAAGTAAGTACAAATACATCTCTGCTCTCGAACCAGCGACCCACTCTGGTGACTCTCCTCCATGACTCCTGAACGACCAGTGCAGAGCTCTAACCCGCTTCTCTCTTTGCTTCTGCAGCTTAGGAAACCGGTGGTGGAGAAGATGCGCAGAGACCGCATCAACATCTGCATCGAGCAGCTCAAGGCCCTGCTGGAGAAGGAGTTCCAGAAGCAGGAGCCCAACACCAAGCTGGAGAAGGCTGACGTCCTGGAGATGACCGTGTTGTTCCTCAGGCAGCAGCTCCAAACTCAGAGCGCCGCTCCTCGCGCGGCCCACAGCCACGGCTACGCCCGCTGCTGGAAGGAGACGCTCCACTTCCTGTCCGCCAACTCTGTGGAGGACGTGGCGCTCCCACCACGCCGCCAGCACCTCCACGCCGCCCAGAAGACGCTGGGAGGCGGCGGTGGGGACAAGTGTCCCACGTCTCCGCTGTCCTCCGTCCAGCAGCTCCGCGGCCGGCTGGGCCCGGAGAAGCAGAGCCCTGGAGCCCAGAAGCCGGTGTGGAGACCCTGGTAGACGCCCACAGAACTCTCGCTCTCTCCCGTCACACCGGATGGACGATTTACGGGATATTTCTGTTTCCAACTGATTCTTTTTGTTACGGTTGTTGTCCGGGGGTCCTGGACTCAAAGCGTGTGCTCCCCGGTTGTTTTGTTACTTCTCTGAGAAGTGTGTGTGCCTTTACAATGTCAAAGGTTACAGTTTGATATCTGCTGTGCAGAGAATGTCTTTCTGACCCTGTCAGGGAAAAACTACTGTCTCTTTGACTCTTGTGGAGTTAACCAGTTAATATTGATATTACTTGCGTGTGTGTTATTTTACCTATGTGTAATGACATGAAGTGAAGTTAATCGAATTGTGTCCTTTTATAAAAGGACAATCAATGCTGTAATGGCACGCAATGTGCCTACTGTTTTGACACTCATAATAAAATATATAACAATAATTATTTTTTCAACTAAACATGATTTTCTCTCTTTGTTTAGTTCAGTTTCAGGGACCTCCCGTTGGAGGATTGCAGAGGATTGCAGGGCATTGCATGCTCACTTGAGCGGAGTAACATCATTAACGGCATCAAGTGCAGACATCTGTTAAAAAAAGTTACACCTAGTCACTAGTTAACTTCTTTTAAATAGTTACTCATATTATTAATAATTGACTGATATTAGTAATAACCGTCGACAAACATGTTACACACACACACGCGCGCAAACACACCCATGTAGACACTTGAGTTGCTCTAGCTCACGTACGTTAGCTGGATGTTACCTCACATTTTCCTCACCGACCTGCTAAAGCTGTCACCTGCTTGTGCGCGTATGGATCAGTGAGTGGAACACACATGCAAACGTACACAGGAAGGCCGCCGCAGCGGGGCCGCGTGCAGTCGGCCCCCGGAGCTCAGCCAATCGGAATCGAATGAGCGCTCTCCTGGCTCTCGCACGTGTGAGTGCAACGGCCCGCTTCGCCCCGCGTCGCCCCCCCCTCCCCCCCCCCCCCCCCCCCCCCCTGTGCGTGATTCCCCCGGCCGTCGTGCGGCCACATCCCCCCCCCCCCCCTGGGGGCTACTGCTGAGCAGCCAATCCTGTCTCCACCTCCATCAAGCAGCTGGTGGGCTGAGCCGGGACCCGTGGTCGGGGGGGGTGGGGGGTGGGTGGGGGTGGGGGGGGGGGGGGGGGGGGGTTGTGGTGGGTGGTGTTGGGGGCGGCAACTGCCTCTGTGGAGCCTGACTCGGCTCTTCGTTCCCACAGCCCAGAGCCATTATCCCTCGCTCGCTCTCTCTCCCTCTTGATCCTCAGGACAAAGGAAGTGTGCCGTGTTAAATTACCCCCCCCCCCCCTCCACCCCTCCACCCTCCCACCCACCCACCCACCCACTCACCCACCTCCCCCCTCCCCACTCCACCTCCACCCCTCTTTTGCCTCTCCCTCAAGCCATGATGATGCCCTGACCCCTTTTGTCCCCCCCCCCCCCGCACCCCCACCTCCCCCGTCACCCTGCTGGGTTTTGGAGGGAAACCAGAGCCTATCACTTTGTCAGGGACTGACAGCCATTGGTCGACTGTCAGTCCAGGGCCAAACCTTTTGTCCAAAGTGTTCCCGGAGTTCCCGAGTGATGTTGAATTGTGTGCGCCACCGTGTCTCTGTGATAAAGTTGACTTTTTTTTGCGTGTGTGTGGAACAGCTCCATCTGAACCGCTCGATGATCAATAATCCTGACCCGTGCTCACCGACAATGAAAGTCTTTTCACGTCTTTGAAAAAAAAACACATCATAAACGGAGCGTAGTAACTGAACAGCGGGCGTGAACAGATGGGAGACGCTGCGTGGCGTTTATGATCAGTAACGTCACACCAGCGGGCCTGCGACTGTGCCTGCGCTCCTTTGAAGGCCGTGGTGTCGGTGTTGGTGTGTCTGCAGTCCAGCGACGTCATGGCAGACCCTGTGGTGGTGGGGGGGGGGGGGGGGGCAGCACATGGCCTCGGCCAGTGGTCAACGTGACACAACGCCTTCCTTGTTTCCTGCTTCGTTTCGACCAAAGAAAGATCATCGGCACAAGTGGCTGAGATTTCAGAAAGGGGATTTTAATTTGTGTATCTCGACCAGTGGTCAGACAAACGGTGTTGATTTGAAACCTTTACAGGCACTTTTTTTTTTTTTTTGCAGAGTTTGAGTCGCTTACAGATCCCCGCCTCCAGCAACACGATCAGTCAAAACAAATGCGAACCTTAAGAAAGTGAAACGCCCCCCGGTCACCCAAATCTGAGCTCGTCTGCCGTCAGACTTGCGTTTTGAGTCTCAAGTCATGACCTTTGAACCTAGTGTGTAAATGACGGGTAGGCCCAGTGCCTGCAACCACACCTGCAAAGCATCGTGGGAAAACCACTGGCCTGTGTGTATGACGCATTCAGGTGTAAGCCAGGCTGCAGGGCAGGTCTACTCTCCCAGATGAAAGCTAATGGGTTTACACACCGCAACTAAAGCCAGTATAAACACAGACGTAGTCACACACACACACACACACACACACACACACACACTCCCCCCCACACACACTCTCACACACGCACACTCATACACAAACACACATACACACACATACACACACACTCTACACACATACACACTGACACACTGACACACACTCAAACACACACACGCACACACACGCACACACACACACACATACACACACACACACACACACACACATACACACACGCACACACACACTCACACACACACACACACACACACACACACACACACACACACACACACACACACACACACACACACACACACACAAGACAGGCAGACAGAGAGTCCACAGATGGATTGACAGACAAACATGCAGGCGGTCAAATGAGCAGACGCACGCAGACAGATAGACAGGTAGACGCACGTAGACAGATAGAGAGGCAGGCACACGCAGACAGATAGACAGGCAGGCACACGCAGACACATAGACAGGCAGACACACAGAGACAGATAGATTGGCAGACACACGCAGACAGATAGACAGGCAGACACACGCAGACAGACAGACAGGCAGATACACACAAACTGATTCGGGATGACACATGCAGACAGATAGACAGGCAGACACGTGCAGACAGATAGACAGGCATGTGTGAACAGATAGACAGACACGTGTGAACACATATAGGTAGATAATCATGGCAGATTATGAGGCAAAAGAGAGGCACATATAATATACAGATCCACACACACAAACTAAAACAGTATGAATATATTGTTTTAGTTTGTGTTTTTTAATCTGTATATTACACGCACACACACACACACACACACACACACACACACACACACGCACACACACACACACACACACACACACACACACACACATTACTAGCTGATGCTATCTAGTGTGGGAAAGAGAGCGGCTCTCCGAACCCATGAGACCGGGAGCTCCACCAGTGGTTTACACAAAACACTGGCCACGATCGCTGATCAATGACGCTTAACCCTTCGTCAATAAGCCCTGACTACACATGCCCCTAACGCATGGCCCTCATTGTTGCTGCTCTGAATCAATATGCACAATTTTAGGGCTCACCTTGCATTGGGCTAACTTATGTTGCCAACCTATCTTACTGTCGAAGCAACAAAAATAATTTACTTTTGTGACTTTACTGAACTAGCAAATCTCTGAGCTGATATCACTCTGCACACTAAAATGAGACACTGGAAAAAAGATGGGGTTTTAAATTTCAAATCAAAATG
>JAXIVH010000008.1:5855315-5902376 GCA_036785325.1 Urophycis tenuis
CATCAACATGTGTGCTACACCACCAGCCAATATATTTGAGATGTCTCGAGTAATTCCCGAAAAGGTCATGTTCTGTACATATTGAACGGTGACCATGAATCAATCAAACGGCGCTCTTTTTTTTTTCCTTGGACACCACCCGCCCAAAAAAAAGAACAAAAAACTCCTTCCAGGAGTGGAAGTTCAGTTGTTTGCCGAGCCGAGGAGCCGAGGAGCCGCGGAGCCGCGGAGCCTCAAAGGAGCCCCTGCTCTCGACAGAAGGTGCTCCACAATGGCCGAGGACTTTCCCGCCGAAAACGGCTTGTTCTCAAAAAGTGCCCCATTGAGTGTGAATGTCATGTCACATGACCTGCCCCGCCCCAAAACAACCCCCCCCCCCCCCCCCCCCCCCCCCTCCTCCAGGAATGCTTTAGAGGCATGGAGCCCACATCAAGGGACAGGGGCAACTCTTTGGGCTCTAAAGAGGGGTCAGCCATTTCCCAGGTCCCCTCTCGGAGCGGGGAGCAATGGAGTCACATGTAAACATCTTAAGGGGCTGCGCGGTGACCGAGCACCTGCCCCATCACGCCCTCGCACCCTCCCTCCCTCCCTCTCTCTCTCTCTCTCTCTCTCTCTCTCCCTTGCCCTCATGCAGGGGATCCCGGGAGTCAACGCTGCTCCGCAACAGCCGTGTCAGGAATGCCACGCATCGATTAGCGCGGCGCTCCGGAGCACGGATGGGAACGCCGCGGCGGTGGCGGCGGGAGGCGCCGGGAACGCTGTTCTGTTGAACACGGAACGGAGGCCGTCGTCTGGTGGCCGAGAGACATTTTTGAAGATTTATTCTAAAATCTAGAATTGCTTTTCCCTGTACTGTTTATTAATTTAGCAGGTGATGATCCAAAAAGACATTCTAGGTGTTAGGCATCCAGACTTTCTAAAAAATACAAATGAAATCAATTTAAAAAAAAAACTGTACTATTCCCTCGAGTTTGAAATCTGAAATACCTCCACTGTTCCTGTTAAGGTATGTTCTCAACAAGGTGATAAACAAACTGAAATGTGTGTTCCAAGCAAGCTGTCCATTAGGCCTACAGGCTGTATAATTAACAATGAGTTGACATCGGATTTGTCAATTAAGCCTTTCCAGCCCATATTCAAAATATCCACTTTTAAATTACTTTAACTTTTAAATGACTCAAACAAAAACAAATAAGAAAAAAAGCCATTACAGGCCTAGCTAAACAAAATGTTAGACTTTAAAATAACAATCAGTAGGCTAATCACAATCAGAACCATAAATGTTTATTGCCAACTGGTGGTTGGTGCATGGCAATAAACTTAAATAAATCTTAAATAAATCTTATAAGTTAAAAAAGTTAAAGAAAAAAGTAAAGTTAAAAAAATAATAATCTACAGTTTCTAAATTGTGCAAGCTGTGTGTAAGTTGTCCACCTTCAACCAAAAGGAAACCGAACCAAATGTGTGTTCACTCAAAAAACAACAACCCGCCCCCTCAAATGGGATGTGCGGATAACGGCGCTTCTGCCTTTATGACAGGAGGCGCTTTATTGACGGCGGCAGCATCGCCGAGGTGGGCCGAGGGTTTCCCGCGCGCGCGGGGGGCGGGGGACGAGGGGGGACGATGGGGGGGACGAGGGGAGACCAGCTGCTGCCCCCTTTGCTTCAAAGACTTAATCCTGTAGTCCGTGTTTCCACCACTTTCCCACAGCACGCTTTGAACACGGACACAATGGACGTGTGCCGTGCTCTATAGCGCATTAGCCACGCTCCACAAAAGGCCCCCTAATTCCCAAGGCATGGCGCTGGGAAATAACGTCAGGCAGAGGAAGAAGAAGAGAGAAAACCGTTTTTGGCGGGGAATAGACTTCCCATCAAACAGCAGTTTATTTCATTTTGTATTCACACAAGAGCGCCGCCCGCAGGCGATGGGATGGAGAGCTGTACGCGCACGGCACCCACTGACTATACCTATAGGCCTATATAATAAACTATTCTAAGGTAGCCTGCTTGTCGTTCTCAATGAATCCCTAATGAAATAGGTACGCATTTGTTAAGTGGCTAATCTCATCCAGCCGAGTTGAAGTCAGCGTCCATTTCTATTTATTTTTTAGATATAATTTCAAAATTCTGATTAATTGGCCTTGATTGTCACGCAAACAGCGTGAGCGCGAAACCAGTACACCGAGTCGTTGAGTTAATGGTGTCATTGTTCCGCAGGAGTTCGTTCGTTGCACACCTGCTCCAGGGAGAGGGCAATTGACAGTTTACTTAGCAAGAGGAAATGGGAGTCTTTGTCGTCCCACTATCTGCGCTCCGATCGCCCCCCGGTGTGGGAATGTCGAACCTACACACGTTTATAGACGTGTCCTAAACCAATTAACTCAGCCTTTACGCACTCCAGAGAATAACGTCTACTGTTCACAACACAAATCAAGTCATCTCACATTTTGATGTAATTTGATGAATCCCTGCCTATTAGTGACTCATCTAAAGACACGTTTTTTATGTCAGTCAGTCAGTCAGTCAGTCATGTAATAATTCTGTACCCTACCCAGCTCCAAGCACTGCGTACGGCCGTATGGCACAATTTGACAAGAGCCTTCTACATAATTAATACATGGAAAAATGTCAACAGAAAGTTTGGAAAGTTAGCCAAATATTAACAATGCATGTTTATGTATTCATTTATACATTGAGACAATTCCTCAAAGGAATTGGGAAGAAGAATTACTGATTACTGATTGATCCCGTGAGGGAAATTTTGGTCTTCTGCATTGAACCCAATCGTGAATTAGTGAAACACAGTGATGGTGAGGCACACAGTGATGGTGAAGCACACACTTAAACCCGATGCAGTGGTGAGCTGCCTGCAACAGCGGCGCTCGGGGAGCAGTGAGGGGTTAGGTGCCTTGCTCAAGGGCACTTGAGCCGTTCGTACTGGTTGGGGTTCGAACCGGCAACCCTACGGTTACTAATCCGAACCCCTAGGCCGGGGCTGCCCCAAGGAATGGAAGCCACTTTAATCTGCACTATAGTCACTATAATTCACGATAAAAAATAAATTACATAAATAAAAATGACGAAATTTTTACACGGTTAATTGAGTTGCAAAAAAATAAAAAGGAAACCATCTGCCACATCTCTCATTTTCACTTCCCATCTGCAGTTCCTTGCGACAGAAACCAAAAAGCTTCTTCCTTAAACGCTAACTTCTGATAAGTCACCAAGCCAAAAATGAGATGTGTTGCACAATCCCCTCATCTCTCCGTAAGAGTTTTTAAGTTCCGGTGCTTCGATGTTTAGGAAAAACAAGTGTTCTCTCAGACAGGGTGTGTGTGTGAGTGTGTGTGTGTGTGTGTGTGTGTGTGTGTGTGTGTGTGTGTGTGTGTGTGTGTGTGTGTGTGTGTGTGTGTGTGTGTGTGTGTGTGTGTGTGTGTGCGGCGTCGGGATGATATTAAATCAAACACGCAGCAGAATCCTAAGCTTGTGAAACTGAACACCATCCAGTGTCTTCCAAGTATACAAGCAAGCGTGCGCTGTGCGTGCAGCCTACTGAGGCATCGGCAGAGGCGGACAGTAACGGAGTACATTTACTTGAGTACAGTACTTAAGTACAATTTTGAGGGATCTGTACTTTACTCGAGTATCATTTTTGGTGAGTACTCATGACTATACTCAAGTACATCTGAGAGGCAAATATTGTACTCTTTACTCCTCTACATGTCTATGCATAACCGTGAGTACCTGTTACTTCCAAAAAAAAAAATGAAAAAAGGAAAAAAAATAAAAAAATCTCGGAAACCCTCAATTTGTTGTTTCCCTCTCAAACATGATTGGATTGTGCAGGTGCCACTGATTGGGACAGCCTAACAGCAATCACCTTCAGCTTTCCAATGTCAACTCCATGGTCAGATTTAGATGCGAGACGAAACCATGGACGAAACATTGGAAACATTTTGATGTAATTTGATGAAACCCTGCCTATTATAGTGACTAATCTAAAGACATTTTTTATGTAATTAAGAAAAATCTGTAATGTAATAATTCTGTACCCTTCCCAGCTCCAAGCACTGCGCGGCCATATGGCATAGTTGACAAGAGCCTTCTATATAATTAATACATGGAAAAATGTCAACAGAATGTTTGGAAAGTTAGCCTAATATTAATAATGCATGTTTATGTATTCATTTATAAAGTGTGTATATTGGTGTTGTTTTACATATTTAAGCAGTAGGCTATTGAATTGATATGGAATTGATTCATCTATAGCCTACTGTTTTCAATATTTTTGCAATTGATTTTAAATTTTTATGAAGGCCAAACAATATTTGCTTGGATGACAATGCCAGTCAAGCTGCACATGGAATGATTTAAGGCTTTGACGTTACTTGATTATTGACGCTACTTGGTTATTTTTATATTAAGTAAGCTTTACTCAAATCTGTAGTCATTTGTCCTATGTCTGGAAGACTATATGTAAAACAACTGCAAGTAGTCATATGACAACGTGCCCCTACTACATTAATTAATAGGCCTGAGGTAAACAAGATGTCATCCTGTCATGTCATACAATATATGTCCGCTAGGAGGAAGCAGCTGCATACAACACTGCTATTTTGATGAAGGTAAAGTACAGCGAACTGGTCCATAGCACATGTTGCTTTAGTAGCATAGACAGCCAAAAGACCGTCTATACAATTTATCATAATATATCTATATATCTATGTATCTATATATCTAAGGTGGAAAATCGGCATCAATAGATTAGATTAAGTATATATATTTTTTTGTTTCATAGATAGAGATAGGACTATTAATTCATGTTACATGTATTTCATCGCAAATATGTTCTACAAAAAATAAGTTTCCATTCAATAAATTGTGAATTCGTAAATGTATAGGGATTCTCAAACGCAATACTTGATGTAGGCTACTTCTAAAAGAATACCGCTAGGGGGCGACATCTGCACACAGTCGCAGTGTGTCTGGGTATGTGTGTGCATACAGAGTGTACTACTGGGTCTTCTAGGATCAATACATAATAACAGCCCACGTTCAATTCTCCAGATTGGGCATACACACCTTTCCCACATATTTGTAAATCTAAAATGTGTGATGATATCGATCTGAACAGATTATTGCAAATAATTTATTTACGACAACACCATTGGATATTTAAATATGTTTTGCAGTATTATTTGTATTATTGTAGTATTATTTGTTTTAGCCTGAAATTCAAAACAAACATTAAACAAAACATGATTTAAAATAGTTTTAATCTTAGTATCAATAGAAATATGACTTTCCATATTTAATTTCTAACACTTTACAATAAGGGTACAATAACCAACCATGAAATCACCTTTATTTATTTTAGGAATAAGAGTTAACTGACAATTAGCTAAGACTTCAATAACAGTTGACAGATGGTATAGTAATCATTTACTAATGGTGTTCCAGTTAACTTAAGTATTACATCATGTATACATGTAAACCCAAGTTAACATGAACACCATTCTCAAATGATGACTAGACTATTCATTAACTTTCAATTAACTGTACGTTAAGTCTAAGTTTATGCTTATTATTGCATTTACTAATGTAAATGAATGGTTAATTAGGGTACCCATATTGTAAAGTGTTACCTATTAACTGGTTTACAGAAAAGCTTGGGAATGCATAGCACATTTTTAGGTTATATACATGATATTCACAAAAGGTTTATATTGCCAAACAGCTAGTCTCAAACTGCTAGTCTTTTATAAAATGCAACATAAGAATTAAAAACATGTTTCTAACCATTAAATGGTTAGAAACCATATCAAGCAAATTACATTATATACTTTTCTAACCGACTTAAAAGACAAGCCACTCTAAATGTGCAACATTTTAAAAATCTCCACGAATACTTTCTATACTAGTTTCATGAACCTACTCTAAGACTCACATGAAAGCACAGTTCATGATGTACCAGCATAAGGAATATATATTATAATATAAACAGAGAGAAAGAGAGACAGAGAGACCGTGAGGGATCAAGAAAGAGAGCAAGAGAGACAAAAGAGAGATCAGCATTGACAACTGCCTGTACGTCACATTCAACAGCATTTTCAACAAAACAACAGATGACACCACTGCCCCCATCGTCCAGCAGTCATCCAACACTGAACTGTGTCCACGGATCCCTCACCGCAACGGAGGTGAGTTTCTGTGCGCTCGCCTCAAAGGTCCAGAGATGTCCGAAAGTGCTGTGCCTTCTGGGCGAGTTCCTTGGCAAAGTCGTGCGCGTCCTGCAGTGCCTGCTTGTCGGGGAAGTGCAACGCGGCCTTCTTGGTGGCCACAGCCAGCTGCTTCAGGAGCGCACACAGATGGCTGCTCTTGCACAGCAGGCTCTGGCGGGCCTCGCTGTCGCACACATCCTTGTAGAGCGTGTTGACCAGCCGCTGGCCCACCATGATCACCAGCTTGCTGTGAGAGATGAACTGCTCTGGGGGCTGGCCGCCACGCAGGCTGCTCACAAAGCCGCCGATGGCCTTCTGCAGAGCCCCAAAGTACAGCTTGCAGTGCTCTGACTCCTGGACCAGCCTGCGGGGCTCCTCAGGCGAACCCGCCGTCACCGCGACTTGGGTTCCCGGGGTGGGGGTGGCGGGGTTCTTCTGGTCCTGGGTCGGTCAACACAACAGTCATCAATGTCGTATGCAGTATTTTTGTGCAAGCAAGGCTTCATGTAAGTACTTGTTTTTCTAGAAGGGACAAATATCCCTTTTACCTCGAATTGATGAACTGTACTTACGTTGGGCATTTCTGGAGGTGGTGTGTCTTTGGTTTCTGCATCCATGCTCTTCTTCTGATTTTCAAAATCATTCTTTGTCTGCAGAGGGAAAATCATTACATTCAGGCAATCAGGGGTTTTTCAGGTTGCAGCCAAGATGGTAATATCAGGTACGTGGGAGGTGCCTTGCTCTTCCTCATAACAGCACTTACCTGAAGCTGTACATAATCATTGTCTTCATCCACTGCATCGCCACTCCCCTCCCTCTCGTCGGCCGCCTTCGTCCCGTACACCACGTGGCCGGCGGGCTGTGAAGGCTCCTTCGGAGCTGGTCTGAACAGCAGCTTGCCGTTGGCATTCAGGATGGACACCAGCCGCTTCACGTCCTCGGGCACGGTGCGAGCCACCATGACGAAGCGCTCCAGCTGGTCCGGTGTGTGCACCTGGCCGGGGTCCTGGGACAGTGTGTCCAGGGGCCAGCCGGCCCTGCTCAGGGAGCTGACCGTTTGCTGCAGGATCACCCCGGAATCCTCCATGATGGACAGCTGCTTCAGTAGCCTGGTCTGCAGGTTGGCGTCGGTCAGGCGCCGCGCGTTGCCCTTGATGTCCAGGGCGAAGCTGAGGAAGTCGGTCACGGCGCCGTCAATGCCCTCTGCCGCCTCCCTGATCTCCCGCAGGTGCTTCTCCAGATGTCCCCTGCTCCTCCAGCTGCTGCTGACGAACTCCATGAGCCGAGGCACCGCCCGGCTCACCGCCTCCTGCAGCTCCAGCAGCCGGCCGCTTACCTCCTCCTGGCTCAGGCTGACCTCTCGGAGGGGGTCCGGGGAGGAAGAGGAGCTCAGGGCCATGGAGTCGCAGGAGGAGGAGGAGGAGCTGGAAGAGCTGGACGCCGTGCTGATCCGCTGACTGTCCGTCGCCAAGCGATGGGAATCGGAGCATTCCTCGTCGTCCTCCTGAAGCAGGGAGTCGTTGCTCCTCGGCCGATCGCGGAGGGAGGCGGGCCCCAGGATCTTCCTTATCCACTGCGGGCGAGCTCTGCTGTGTTCCAAAGGGCCAGACGAGTCTCCCCTGCACTCCAGGGGTATGTGGTACACGTTTTCCTGCGGTATGGCGTAAACCGGGTCCTCTTGGCTCTGCTGTGTCGGTGGCTTGTCAAAAAGTTGTGCCCTACCCCTCGGCAGCACCTTGGGCAGACTGGCACCGTTCAGGGACTGCTGCGAGGACGAGCCAGCGATCGGTACAGCGTACAGAGAGGGGGTTTGGCTGAGGTGTTTGGTGAGAGGCGCACTGGGTGTAGGGAAGAGCCGCCTGTCGGGAGAAGCTTTGGAAGGTAAGGTGCCGTAGGATCCTGGAGCGAAACCCGGTTTCTCTGGTGACACGGGCACGTCGTAGATCCAGTCTCCCTTGCGGCGGTTTGGCAGGGTGTTGTAGCTGCTGACTGTTCTCCATAGGGCTTCGTTCGCCGAGGGAACAGGGATGTCATAGCAGGGCTCTCTACATTGAGCCGGTGGGACTGCATAGACCTGTGTAGAATGACATGAGGGAATTGGTATGTGTTGCGCCAGGTGGCAGCCATGACCGCCTGTTTGTGAAGCCCGTGTGGAAGTGACAAAGGTGTGATTCCTCTCACAGCCTAGTGGTGGTTGGATGCAAAAAGACCTGTCACCGTTCTTAGTTCATCTTCATATTGTTTATTTTGAATGTTCCCATTTGGTCCCCATTCGTCTTCTGTGGTTAAAGACTTAATAAAGAGTTTTTTATGAGAGTTTTTATTAGAGTTTTGGCTGTAGATTACTGTATGGTGTCAAAGCATACATGTTGTGAAATCTAAGTCTTAATTTTTTTTTATTTATTTTTTTTACAGTTTATGTGTTGATTAGCCGGGAGCGTGTCTATGTTCCCACGGCCCATTGGTCCCACAGCCCATTGGTCCCACGGCCCACTGGTCCCACAGCCCACTGGTCCCACAGCCCATTGGTCCCACAGCCCATTGGTCCCACGTCACTAAGACTTTTTTTTATTTTTTAGGCCCATTGGTCCCACAGCCCATTGGTCCCACAGTCCATTGGTCCCACAGCCCATTGGTCCCACATTGCTTTTTTATTTAAATTTAAACCATTAAAACAATTAAATTAAACAATTAATGGAATAATTAAACAATTATTTAATTATGTATTTAATTATTATTAATTATTATTATTTAATTATTTATTATTTATTTAATTATTTAATTATTTAATAGAATAATTAAACAATTAAACCAATGGGCCTAAAAAATAATGTTAAAAGTCTTTATGATGTGGGACCAATGGGCTGTGGGACCAATGGGCTGTGGGACCAATGGGCCTAAAAATGAATAAAAAAGTCTTAGCGATGTGGGACCAATGGGCTGTGGGACCAATTGGCTGTGGGACCATTGGGCCTAATTTTGAAAAAACAAAAAATTCTTAGCAATGTGGGACCAATGGGCTGTGGGACCAATGGGCCGTGGGAACATAGAGCTGAGAATGATTAAAACTGAATCTGATCTAATAAGGGGAATCATAGGAGGGACTTTTTTAAGATTGATATAAGATAAGATATTATGACGTCCAGACAGAACGCACATTCTCAGAGACGACTGAAGTCAGCAACTTACATAGGTGTCCGTGGGAGAGCTACACCGTGGGCTCTCCCTGGCCTCAAATCGTCTCTCCATCTCCGATGGCAGCGAGGCTTTACAGCATGTCTTCCTCTGCACCGTGGATGTCTGCCACCAATACATCGAAAGCGTCAAAAAGAGCCGATCATGCACTTCAAACAGAATTGCGGGGCGTGTGTGTGTGTGTGTGTGAACTCCAACACTCACCATGTAGAAAGAGGTTTGTCTGACGTGGGTCGGGATGTCGTATAACTCCCCGTTGGGCGAGGAAAACAAGCCGGAGGCCGAACGCTGTAAAACCAAAAACACTCCATTATTGCTGGGGGTCGAGGGGTCACGCGTCCACCGCTTTGATCCTACATGCCTTCAGCTCATTAGCCGCTGCTATCACTGCAGCGCTGGGCCAATTTTGTGTAAACCCTTATATTACATGCATTACGGTAGCTAATCCAGTCCCACAATGCAAACAACTTTGCCCGCCGCAAATCAGCCTGGCGACTGCAAGGCTGCCCTGAAGCAGGAGGTGGAAAATGGCCAACATGTGTGCTGACCCGTGTGTGCTCTCTGTGACACACAGGCACTGACACAGGCACCTCTATCTTTCTGGGGTTTTTTTGGCAGCATGGGTTGCTGTTTGCAGTTAAAAAAAAACAAAAAAGAGTCTGAAGTCAGCCTCTGCTGGTCTTTAACAGGCCTATAAAGGGCCCACTCTGCATGCCTGTACCCCTGAAGGGAACCCCAGCCCCCATCTGTAAGTGGTTTCTGCCAGCAGGGGGGTCATGAACGCTGCATTTCAGCGACAGTCTAGCGCTCTAATCATCAGAGTTAACACTTCCTACGGAAGAGGATGGACTTTGACCCCAGGAGCGACAGACTCGTCTGATCCCGGCGTTCGGCCACGTGTTTCTGTTCACGTCTGCAGAAACCACGGGAGCGTTCCTGTCTTTGTCCCGAGGGCCCCGCCGCTACCTGCTGTCTGTCCATGTTGTGCGCGGGAGGAGGGGATAAAAGCCTTACCCGATCCGCCTCCGTCGACTCCCTGCCGCGCGTAAGCGCTGATGAGCAAGGGCTTTTCGAGGCTGACGAAGGAGCGGAGGGAACTTTATAGAACTTGTCCATGCGTTCGTACAGCGGGACGCTGGGCGGCCTGGGCACGCTGGGGATCTGGTAGATGTTCTGCGAGCAGTCGGCGGCGCTGTCGTCCCGCCGGGCCGCGGGATTGGCGTTGGGGCCCGCGGCGCCGCCGGCCGGGGACAGGAGCTGCAGCCGGTTGGCGGGGGCCACGCCCTGGCGGCCGTCCAGGGAGCACAGCCACCAGCCGCTGGTGTTGACCAGGCTCTGGTCCATCACGGTGAGGACGTCTCCCTGGCGGAAGGCCAGCTCGTCGGGGCACTCGGCCGCGTTGTCGTAGAGAGCCTTCGCCAGCTTATTCTGGAAGGAGGGGAGGAGGAGGAGGAGGAGACAAGGCAGGAGGCCGGGAGTCAGAAGCCAGAGGTGCATTTGAGTTGCGTTCTACGTGACGACCGTGTACTCCCCTCGCCCTTTGCCACATCCCTCATTTTTACTTCCCATCTGCAGTCCCTTGCGACAGAAACCAAAAAGCTTCTTCCTTAAATGCCAACTCCTGACAAGTCACCAAGCCAAAAAATAAGATGTGTTGCACAATCCCCTCAACTCTCTGCAAGCGTTTTCAAGTTCAGGTGCTTCGATGTTTGGGAAAACCAAAAGTGTTCCCTCAGACAGGGCATGTGTGTGTGTGTGTGTGTGTGTGTGTGTGTGTGTGTGTGTGTGTGTGTGTGTGTGTGTGCGGCGTCGGGATGATATTAAATCAAACACGCAGCAGCAGAATCCTAAGCTTGTGAAACTGAACACCATCCAGTGTCTTCCAAGTATACAAGCATGGGTGCGCAGAAGCAATGCAGACTGAGGCTGCGTGCGCTGTGCGTGCAGCCCACTGAGGCATCGGCCATATGCCACCACTACCAGCCAGCGAGCTGCTGTCAGCCTGTACATCTGACATGCAGTCATCACAATCACTCAGGTACCCATCGCAGCAAGGATGAGGCTGTTGGCACTCAATGTGGTGTCATCGCACATGGGCATCCGTTCAGTTGCACACGACAAAATAATTGCTGTCACTTCCTAGAAAATATTGTTTATGTATTACCCCGCCATTATTTCTTTAACCCACATCACGAATCGGATGCACGCAGCTGGCAGGATGTAGCATGTGGTTACAGAAAACAATCGCATTTTCCGCATCCCCCTTCAGACCACAAATTGCGTGCTTACAAATTAAATGTCAATCAATAAGTGGCTATTGGGTCATGTTGTCTGTCACATGAAGTTCCTCCTTGGATCCAACGCCACCGAACCAGCTTCTGTGACTGCCGACTGTCGCATTGACTCGCATTGCCAATATCTCGGTTGAATGGTTGCACAAGAACACACCGCAGAGACGAGTCAATGGCCAACAAGCACCTGCGTGACAAGAAATAACTCTCCACCACCAGCCGGTTGCGGTAATCTGTATTCGGCTTTCAGACGAATTCAGATGCAGGTGCTTGTCTACCTAATCTGTATTTGTTTCACAGATGAATACAGATTAGATAGACAGACAGACAGACAGACAGACAGAGAAACCAACAGACAGACAGATAGATAGATAGATAGATAGATAGATAGATAGATAGATAGATAGATAGATAGATAGATAGATAGATAGATAGATAGATAGATAGATAGATAGATAGATAGATAGATAGATAGATAGATAGATAGATAGATAGATAGATAGATAGATAGATAGATAGATAGATAGATAGATAGATAGATAGATAGATAGATAGATAGATAGATAGATAGATAGATAGATAGATAGATAGATAGATAGATAGATAGATAGATAGATAGATAGATAGACAGACAGACAGACAGACAGACAGACAGACAGACAGACAGACAGACAGACAGACAGACAGACAGACAGACAGACAGACAGACAGACAGACAGACAGACAGACAGACAGACAGACAGACAGACAGACAGACAGACAGACAGACAGACAGACAGACAGACAGACAGACAGACAGACAGACAGACAGACAGACAGACAGATAGATAGATAGATAGATAGATAGACAGACATATATTCACAGAGCCACCCAGCTGATAAGTGTGCATCAGGGCTGTGAGGGAGGCTGCTGGGCCTTCTTAAACAAAGGACCCTTTCACCATCAGGGCTCTGACAGACCAAGCACCTGTTGCATTGCAGGCCTGCTGCCTCTCACACTGACCACAGCACCCCACAACACGCCCATAGAGACACAGATACACACACACCAACAGAGACACAAGCAGAGACACACGCACACACACAGACACACACACAGACACAGACACAGACACAGACACACACACACACACACACACACACACACACACACACACACACACACACACACACACACATACACACACACACACACACACACACACAGACAGACACACACACACACACCATTATAGACACAGATACATCCACATACACACCAACACACACAGAGACATACACATACACACACACACACACAGACACACACACACACACACACACAGACGCAGACACACGCACACCCCTCATAATCCTCTGGGTAAAGTTGCAGACATACACAGGTTCAGATGACAGCAGTCCTCCACACGAGTCAGATTTACATCTCCAGGAATATTTTAAACTCACAGACACACAAAATCATACGCAGTATATACATGTGGCTAGTTTCTCCATTTCAACATGAAGTGTGTATTATAACATTTAAGCTATCCTTTGCTATGTCCTTGAACTGTATACTTTACACTTTATGTAGTGTACGCATCGCAACATCCATTTCACAAGAGTGTTCCTACCTTTGAGCGAGATAAGGATATTAAAGTTGACAAGTGACCTTTTGCGGCAAAATGGCAAATAAGCCACAATGTGTGTGGGTGTGTGTGGGGTGGTGGTGGGGGTCAACACTCAGCCAATGTAGGTCACTAATGGAGGAGGCGGCTACCGTGGAAACAGGCACACAGCGCTGTGTTTACCCCACTGCCGTGGACTCGTGGGGTGAGTTCGGTAACAAGGGAGTGGTGGGCTTCAGCTGTAGATTCCTGCACGCGCCTGCCGGCGTGGATCAGCCGGCTGACAGCTGGCTGCAGCACTTTAAACTCACAGCTGTCTGGGGACCCACCGCGGCAAGCAGCACACGCAGCGCCCGCGCACACGTGTCGATATGTACACATGCACACACATGCAAGCGAGCGCACGCACATGTTACAGACATACATACATGCGTGCATACGCACGCACTTAACACACACACACGTCCTCTCCCTGTTCTGCTCCGCACACTTGCGGAGGTTTTTTTAAACCTTTTGTTTATGCTGAAAACAATTGTAAATTTTGTTAACGCGGATTGTGTGTACAGTTTGATAAAAAATGTATATTACTGAAAACACACATACATACATACACACACACACACACACACGCACACGCATGCACCCACACACACACACACACACACAAACACACGCACGCACGCACACATGCACCCACCCACACACACACACACACACACACACACACACACACACACACACACACACACACGCACCCTCACACATACAGACACACACACACACACACACGCAGTATTTTCCTGGCTCAAAACAACTCTCAGGTGCTAGACAGACAGCTAATGTAGTCGGTCTGGCATTACTGCCCCATCCAAGGGGGCTTTTTCTGCCCCAACTAGATGTGTCATCTCTGTAATATGTATTGGAAATGGAACCTTTTCTATATTTACTGAAGCATTTGGCAACAGCTGAAACAGCTTTGGAGTGCTACTGAAATAATATAAAGGGCCTCATTCAAGAACACAGATGAGTTAATTTGGATTTAATAGAAATGGTTGATATAAATGTCTAATACAAACCCAGATACATAACCAAACTAGAATGCACAATATTTTAACACATTAATTGGTTTAAAGCTGGGGTGTGTTAAATATATATTTATAAATGTATGACACCATGGACTGCACATTCATACAAAGGAAACAGGTCCTCTTCCACGGAGGCCGCCATGTTGCAACACCATGTTGCTACAGAAGCCCGGAATGGACATGTGGCTCTAAGAGAGACCGCGTGACATATATTTTTTTAAATGAGAAGGTTTTCTGCCAAGGAAGGAACTCGAGTTCCAAGAAGGAGGGGGGGGGGGGGGGGGGGGGCGTGTTGTCACCACGGCTACGGCCCCTTTGTGATCCCTATGTAGTACCATCGCTTCGTAGGAGCGCTGTAACGAGTGATGATGAGTCCGAGGGGGCGTAGTCCACTCCTGTACACAGGTGTCAAAACCTCGGGCCAGACGGAGCTCAACACAGCCCGTGTACTTAAGTTATTATTGTTGTGACTGTGTGCTTTTTTTTTTTGCATTGGTTTGACAATGAACATCGTTGTGTGATGTTGGTGATGAGGCACGATGATGATGATGATGCGTGATGCACAATGATGGTGCCTACCGAGACAGGCCACTCTGGCGTAATCGATCGACTCACTCGAACCCGCTGTTGTTTCCTCTCAGGCTTTGAAAGGTAGCGCCACTGTCTTCTTCGTCTTCGGCATTTATTACAACACAATATTGGAGCGGCGCCGGCAGGTGGGATGACCGAATTGCAGAAATACTTGCATGGACAATTTGCAACCAACGTGTTTTTGTTGAGGCCGTAGATGGGCCGGATACGCATTTTCAATACAGGAGAATTGGAATCCACCCCCCCCCCCCCCCCCCCCCCCCCACACACACACACACACACACACACACACACATTACGTGAACATAACAACAGCAGGATGCAGGGAATCAGTGTGGGAACCGTTTACTTTTAGTTCACTTTGACCTCTGACCCCGTGGCCTGACATGGAGGGTGGGGTCACCACCCCATCCATTATACTGTGAGGCACACACTGCTACCGCCACATAGCTGCGGCTGGCTCTCAATCAGACACAGCTCATCACGGGACAGAGAGGGGAAGACAACAGTGGAGGACAGAGAGAGAGAAACACAGAAAGAGAAAGACAGGAGAGACAGACAGAGAGAGTAAAAAAAAGGCAGGGATATAAAGAAAGACAGCAGAGATAGGAGGACACAAAGACAGAATAGAGAGAGTAAGAGAGGGAAAGAGTAGAGACAAAGAGATTCCTTATTTCAAGTCATTTGAGCTTATATTGGTCTTTGTGTCACTTAGTTCAACAAATCAATTACTTGCTTAATTACAAATTAATCATAATTACACTTTAGATATCTCACATTGAATTGAATGACGATATCATACAAGTTCTAAATATCTAAAGTTACAGAAATCCCCAAAATACATTTTGACATTTCTAATTCTATTATGTGTAGTAAAGATTGTCATCTTACAGGTAATAATGTGATTCTTACTAGGAAGAGTCTGATCTGTACAAGCAAGAAAAATATTTTCACAAGTACAAAATCCATACTCCACGAATGACATTGTTACTAGTAAGCATAAAACCTTACCAGTGAGACTGTAGGAGAACAAAGGACAGACAGACAGACATGAAGCAATTACAGTGAGCGTAGACTAAAGGCCGAGTTCTCAAACAATGTTGAACCGCAGGCCGTGCTGCAGGAAGTACCAGGGCCATAGCTGAGATGATTTCAGCAGGATGTGTTAATATGTCATATCAAACTTTCCCACGGATGCTCTCCTGTGTGTGTGTGTGTGTGGCTGTGTCTGTGTGTGTCTGTGTGTGGCTGTGTCTGTGTGTGTACCGGTATGTGTGTGGTTGTGTGTGGCTGTGTATGTGTGTGGCTGTGTCTGTGTGTGTCTGTGTGTGTCTGTGTGTGTCTGTGTGTGTCTGTGTGTGGCTGTGTCTGTGTGTGTCTGTGTGTGGCTGTGTGTGTCTGTATGTGGCTGTGTCTGTGTGTGGCTGTGTGTGGCTGTGTGTGTCTGTGTGTGGCTGTGTCTGTTCGTGTCTGTGTGTGGCTGTGTGTGTCTGTGTGTGGCTGTGTTTGTCTGTGTGTGGCTGTGTCTGTGTGTGGCTGTGTCTGTGTGTGTCTGTGTGTGGCTGTGTCTGTGTGTGGCTGTGTGTGTCTGTATGTGGCTGTGTCTGTGTGTGGCTGTGTGTGGCTGTGTGTGTCTGTGTGTGGCTGTGTCTGTGTGTGTCTGTGTGTGGCTGTGTCTGTGTATGTCTGTGTGTGTACCGGTATGTGTGTGGTTGTGTGTGGCTGTGTCTGTGTGTGTCTGTGTGTGGCTGTGTGTGTCTCTGTGTGGCTGTGTGTGTGTGTGTGTGTCTGTGTGTGGCTGTGTCTGTGTGTGTCTGTGTGTGGCTGTGTGTGGCTGTGTGTGTATGTGTGTGGCTGTGTGTGTCTCTGTGTGCCTGTGTGTGTCTGTGTGTGTCTGTGTGTGGCTGTGTGTGGCTGTGTCTGTGTGTGTCTGTGTGTGTATGTGTGTGGTTGTGTGTGTCAGTGTGTGTCTGTGTGTGGCTGTGTCTGTGTGTGTCTGTGTGTGTATGTGTGTGGTTGTGTGTGTCTGTGTGTGTCTGTGTCAGTGTGCGGGTGCGTGTATGTGCTTGGCAGGGAGCAGCGGAAAAGGAAACGGGGTGAAGAGTCATTTGTATGTCCCTCTGGTGATAGATGTTTAACTACTCTACTGCCACCACTACGCTTTAACAACTTGAAAATTGATAAACCCCCCCCCCCCCCCCCCCCATCACGTGAGAATTTATGTTTTTTCCACGGAAAATACACACATTCTCTCTTTCTCCAGTGACAACTCCAGGCAACGGCTGCTATGGTATTTCCTGTATGGAAAACCGGTGAGAACTATGTCAGTTTATCATAGACAAACACAAGTCTTCAGAACTTCCATGAACTTTTCCTTCTCGGAAAATAACAGCAATCGCATTACAATGACTTCATGAAATTTGAACATCTACATTCAAAACAAACATTTTAACATGATATATTTACCACGAGAGCATGGGAAATCTCAAAAGGATCTGATCTCAGTGCATTCTTTATTGTTATTGTTATTATTATTATTATTTATTTACATTTTTGTCTTCTTCAGTGGTGTAAAGATACAGACAGACAGACAGAAATACTTTAATGATCCCTCTTTAATGAGGGAAATTGCACAAATGACGTATAAATGAAGTATAAATACTTTGTTACAGTATCTAAGTCGTTTTTTGGAGTATATGTAATTTACATGAGGTTATTTTTTTTTTAACTTTTAACATATTTTACTGCAAATCTTTAACTTTTACCCAGATAAATCATTTCGATACTGAAGTAAACAACTTTTGACTCATCCTTACAGATGACCGTGACTTTAACGAGAATCCCTTTCTAAGCAAGATGCTTTTCGTTCAAGTGCTTTACACCCCACTGATTATCGTCTAATCGGTCTCGGCGGAGGTCATTGTCTCAATCGGACAACCTTTAATGGTTTGAAGCCCCTCGTGTCGTCCAGTGAGAGCGGCCTTACAGGTGGCACACACATAGACGCTAACCTTGGCCACACCAGATGTACCATGGTGTGGCAGAAACATAAAGGCTGCCTTGTGAGACCACATCAGTGTCTAACACTGTGGCAGACCTCAACCCGTGTGTCAGGATACAGGAGACACTGCAAGGCTGCTGGAGAAAGTCACCGCAGTGCTAGACGCTTCTAGCGAGACAATAAGTACTAAACGCCTAAATATACAGTAGACTGATGATACCCACGGCAGTACGATGGCTGCTGACTGAAACATGAGGACACACACGCACGCACGCACGCACGCACACACACGCACACACACACACACAGACACACACACACACACCCTGAAAGACAGAGAAGGAAGGCGCGTGTGTTGGTGGCCGTGGAGACAGCAGCTGGGAATGATCAACACAGCGAGATGGCACATAGTCACCAGCCCATAATAAGCTCTCGTGTTACACTGCTGCCAGAGATGCACTGTACAACGCAGGGCCAAAGGACCAAAGATCCCAGAACACCACGCAGGCCTGCTTCTAGAGAATTACAGATAGGACGGTGGAGAACCGAAGGGCGGGGGGGGGGGGGGGGGGGGGGGGGGGGGGGCAGGGGGAGAGACATATCTTTTGCTCACTCCTGGACACACTTCCTGAACCAACCACCGACTTCTTTTTGCACAATTACAACTGTTTGTCATTCGGTCACCGTGATCTCAAAGAAGCAGGAGGAATCTTGGGCCTCTCTTCACAGCCACGACGGGGCAACAGCGGTGCCCTCAACACCAAACTTCACGTTAGTTGCAAGGTGACCATAGGATGATGCCACCATTGTGTCCTGTTTCACATTGTGAGTTATTGCCTTGAAACGCCAATTCCACCTAAAGAAACATCACATCCCACCGAAACCCATTGAGATGTCAGCAGGCTGTTAGAGCACACCTCATTTCCTCCTCACAGTGTGGAAGTCCCCTCATCCTAAGTTTAGTTGTACATGTGCTATGAATCACTTGAGGAACAACAACTAAACACAAGTAGGACCATCTCCTCAGACCAATCAAACAAACTTGGCCTTCATCACTCAGGCATCGCAACTGAGAATTTTCAATTGTCTTGAATAGACGTTTGGGGATTACAAATATTCACCAGAGCAGAAGGGAAATCCTTATTAAAAATATATATTTTACCCAAAGAAATTAAAGACATTCTTTATACATATCTAGCCTGGAAACCGGACAAATCTGCTCAGTAAAGTTTAATTATGCAATCCCATTCATAGAAAAGGCGCCCGTTGAAAACATCCATTAGAAATGTATATCATCATCATATATCTGGGAGGTACCAGGCTGATTGGAATTCACAAATTGGTCTGTCAATGTCAGGCCAATACATATCAGACAGACAGACAGACAGACAGACAGACGTATCACCATGACGAGGCACCCTGGGCAAGGAGTTCCAAAAACACCTTCAGCTGGAAGCCAATCACCCTAAGATCTCTGATGAGTGCCTTGCCTTTGGCACATGAGAAGCTGACAAACTGTGTTACTACAAAGGAAATGACACCTCATGAAGGTGGGACTAAAAAAACCCCATTGACTTCCTGGTTGAAAGCAGAGGAAAAAAAAACGAAAACAGGCATATTAGTAGTGATTACACCGCGTGTAGAGTACCTTACATTAGTACCTTACATAACCCTAGCCGAACCTTGTAGAAGGTTACAAACAAAAACACACACAATAAAACACATTGGTAAAGTTATTTCTGCCTCTGGCCATGTTAATGTATTTATATGCGTATGTATACATCATGTGTATGTCCTGTGTTTGTGACTGATCTGGTTGGCTGCATTTCTTCAGTTGCAAAATTAAGCCCTTTAATCACAAAATTAAGCCCTACATCAATCACTACAGGGCTTGTGAACCAGTTCACTGTGAAGACCCCCATGATCTCTATCTTATTTGGGGGGGGGGGGGGGGGGGGTGCAGAAATCTTTACTGTATAATAAGGATATATGATATAGAGTATATATATATATATATATACATTATGAGTGTAGCTGTAACGATGTTCAGTGTTCTATCAAACATTTGTCATGTTATTTATTTTGATGGCATCCCAACACAAACTCCAAGTGGTCTGCGATCAAATCCTGTGCATAATGCAACCTTCTCCATACTTCGCCGTGCACGCATGCACACACACACAGACACATGCATTGGGTTACATTACAAAGCTTACAAATGACTGAACACTGACGAGGGTAGGGACATCATGTGTCATTCTGACACAGGATGAAGGAATCTAATCTGGTAGAGTATGAGAGCATGACATGTGACAACTAACAACAACAACTTAGTCACTAGCCTTAACTTCATCTCTTCTATCGCTTTATCTACATCTTCCCCACTTGCCGAGTTAACTCTGTGACCTGACCACAAATGACAAGCAACCAGGCAAACGGACATTCCAAAAGTCATATGTATATCTGCAAATGATCTTATATCTGTATACGTATATCTGCAAAACAGTCGCTTATGAAAAAAAAACAAATAAAATAAATAACCATTGCTAAGATGCGATCAACCTAAAAATCGGAATCCTCTCCATCTCTCCACACAGCTCCGCCAAATCACCCTGGAAGCGTTGCGACGTTGCGACACCTCCCCAAAAGAACACCTCGGCGTCTGACAACCCGAGACCCTTGGCGACCGGGGGACGCCCCATCAGCACCGGCGCGGCCTTACTGCAAAACAGCGCCGTGGCAGCGTGGCCCACCTCACGCAGCGCCAGGGGTCCTGCCCCGAGAGAAGGCCTATGGCCCTGTGCACTCCGCCCGCCCGGCTCTGTGTCAATAGGTGAGCAACGCACACATGATGACACAATAGGATGACACAATAGGATGACACAAAGAATAATGTCAAAATCAGTGAAGTGCGTTGGTCCAGTTGCACAACTCCCTTTTTTTTTTGTTATTTCATTTCTCATCGAATCGGTGCAATCTTTGACTGCCTGACACAGCCGGACAACAGCGGAGCCTAGTCTGGACGATAAACAATAATGATGTGCGTCAAAGATCCCAAAGCCCTGTAATAACGGCCCCGTTTGAAACTGCTAAGCCTGGCTGGCAGGCCGTTGTCTGTGTGCTGTGCCGCTTGCTTTCAATAAATTCACCTCGAAAGGCTTGTGCGTTAATGAGCCCATAAACTCCCATTCTCAGCACTCTGAGGGAGAGCAGCCCTCTCTGGTTACAGCCCCCAGTAGGGCTTAAAGAGGAGTCTGGGCCACGGGCGGGCGGGTGGGGGGGGGGGGGGGGGGGGCATTGGGGTCTGTGTATAGAAATAGGTGGTAGCTGACACCGCAAAGCCAGAGTGAAATCCAAGCAGGTGGTCCGCAGGCAAATTCCTCTGGATGTGCAACATCAGGCACCAAAGTGAGGGCTCCCATTAAAAACAAAAGAATAAGGCAAATTGAAAGCCAAGTGGTCACAGTCGGGGTACAATAACAGCAGAAGTGTGCAGCACTGTTAATCCCCTTCAGGGAATGACACACACACACACACCCATATATATAAATACACACACACACACACACACATATATAAATACACACACACATGTTTTATGAAACCAATAGCAGGTGCAACACTCACCTCCATTTCCAAACCACGTTCGTCAAACGTCTGCCCCCCGAGAAAAAGAGCAGCAAACGGTAGAAACTCTCCTAAAGGTCAGCGGTCAGATATCCTGGTCCACCATGGCTGGAGAGCAGGGGCATGAGAAACACTGCAGGCTTCTACTTAAGTCCTGCTGCCTCTCTCTCTCTCTCTCTCTCTCTCTCTCTCACACACACATTGTCAAGAGGTTGTGGTCGACACAGGGGGGCGGGGAGAGCCTGCCTCGCTCTGCTCGCCCTGCCCTCTCATTGGCTGGAGGAACTCCCCCCCCCATCTCCCGCCCCTCCCCACAACCATGTGCATCACGGCCAGCCGGCTTGACGGAGCGCTCCCCTTTCTAGACGCGCTCATCAGCTTTTAAACCTCATGTCCTGTTGTGGATTTTTTTTATCTGATAAAAACAACTTCTGGGTTCCATTTCGGCAGCTCTTTAGAGAGCTCACTTCCCCTTTTGTCAGTAAACGGTGCTAGAGAGGTTGATCTGGGGGAAAACATTTGAGCTTGTTTGGAGAGGGTGGAACCGATGTGTCACTAACACAGGAATTCCCGGGCTTGGGAGCTGGCGTTGCCTGGACAACATGGGCCGAGGGACCCGGAGAGCGAGGCTGAGAACAGAATGTATGGTAACCAGGGTGACCGAGGAGCGTGACCTTTCGGTCTGGAGGTCACGGGGTCATGGTCAGAAAGGGGATCGTGTTGCTTTGTGTCCCTTTTAAAAACAAGACCATTAACAACACGGCCACGCCACATGGCTCCTGGAAATAAATAGCTGTCAATATTATGCGTGTTAAAACATCCTCTTTGCTCTGTCTGATCTGCCGTATCCCTCCCCAGCTTCAGCCAAACAGCAGAGGACTGGTCTCTGCACCAGAAAGTGCACATTCCATAGTTCAGAGAAAAACATGCATGGAAGTAAGTGTGATAAATTTTATATAAATGCAATCGTTTCTATCAACACCCCATATATTGAAGGTTAAGTTTGGTCCATCTGAAGATCATCTCGATGACCTTAAAATGTTTGTTCGCTGGAAATTCGGAATTTCTGGATGAAATATGTTCAAAAAAGACCAACTTGTAAAAAAAGAAGAGCAACAAAAGACCAACAAAAAATGTACAAAACAACTCAGCAGTGAAACAGCAGATAGTCGTTTCATGCGTTTATTAAAAAATCTCAAAAACAACAATTACGCACAATTAAAAAAAGATAAAGACAATCTATGAACTTGTCGATTTCCAAACTGTGTGTGTGGGGGTGATGGTGGGGAAAGGGTTATAAACACTTTTCATTCTACAGGACTGAATTCTGAGCTGCATCCAGTCAAGACAAATCGGTCTATTCACACAAAGACGCAAAATCGTATCAAAGACAACAGAAAGTCGAGGAGGTTTTTCTTCGAGACAGCGCCCCCTTCCTGCGACACCGCGGTGGCACAGAGCTCCTCCCACTGGACCGACCATTCCAGTGTAACAGAGAGTATGTTAACAAAAAAAAAAAAACAGCACAAAAAGACTGAAATGAACAGACAGGCCGATGATGAGACAGGACAGGAACCGGACGTCCAGTCGAGGGTATAAAAAGACAGACAGGGAGAGGGAAAGACAAGGGGGAGGAAAAGAGAAAGAGAGACAAAACCAGAGATAGATAAAGAGAGAGATAGATAAAGAGAGAGCGAGAGCGAGAGAGAGAGAGAGAGAGAGATACATAAAAAAAGAAAGAAGAAGGAGGGGAAAGAGGAGAGAGCGATAGAGAGACAAGGGGGAGGGAGAGAGAGGCGTTAGAGAGATGGGGGTAAGAAAAAGGGGAGAGAGGAGTAAAAAACGGGGGACAGGGGGACGGAATGGAGATCGAGGCCCAATGTCCCATATTGGCCTCCCCCACTCCTCCGACCCTTGACCCCCCCGGGGGTCCGCCCCCCCCCGCGCGGAGCCCCCTCAGTCCGTGGTGGTGCGCCGGTACCAGAAGCGGGCGCGGAAGTCGTCGCTGCAGGTCATGAAGCCCGGGTTGGTGGGCGAGTGCACGATGCAGCGCACGATGTTGTTGTGGCCCAGCGACAGCAGGTTCTTGCGCTCGGCGGAGCGCGAGTCCCAGCAGCACAGGCTGATGGTGCGCTCGTCGGGCAGCAGCACGTAGTCCTCCGTGTGGTTGAACACGCCCTGCGTGCGGTGCATCTGCCGCCCACTCAGACCCGCGCCTACAGGGGGGACGAGGGGGGGAGGGAGAGGGGGGGGGGAGACAGAGACGGAGTTACAAACAAGATCACCACCAGTACCAGGTTTGTGATTCAGGGCCCATCCACACGGAGACGATTTTCGAGTGAAACCGCATAGGTCTTGTGCGTTTAGGCCGACCGCCACGATGGATCCGGCGTTGTTGGTGCCTGAAAACGCACTTTTTTTAAACCAGGGTGGAAAAGTAAAAAAAAAATTTCAGGTTTTGGATTCGTGTGGACACCAGAAACGCAAACGATGATGGATATGCCTTTAGAGGATATGCCTTTAGAATGACTCTAGAAATAAAATAAATAATAAATATGGTTATTTATCTTCTTTTGGATTGGTCTCCACAAATTAACCATTTAATGGGCGGGTAAGTGAAATCGATTGTGGATGATTCTGCGGTAATTAGAAAAGTTTTCGCTGCCAATGTGAGCTTTTTATATGTTATGTTATATGTTAAAATTACTACTGCACATTTGGATTACGGGGAAACGCAATTTCGATCCTCTGTGTAATGACTTGCACTAATTGCATGGTAGGATAGACAGTAAAGTTCCCCTTGACTCTGACCGTCAGGTTACGAAAGCGTGACAATCAGAACAACACAAATGAGGCCGGTTGTCTCAGTCCACACTGAATGTCTGATCTGAACCAGCAGCCTCAGTGTCATCGGTTACCAGTGTTTGTAATGACGCTGTTTAAAATGTTTTCAGTAACGGAGTAATCTTACTATTTACTGTTGCCGTAGTTACCGTTACATGCGGTGCGTTACTATGCATTCACACAAACTGCTCGTGAGGAGACCGGGTGGGTTAACAACGAGATAAGCTGTTATGATTGGCTAAGGCAGTCATGTTTCATGGTAGCTAATCAGAGCCTGTGTTTTCACACACACACACACACACACACACACACACACTCCGGACCAATCCGATGAATAATTGGCATTTTCAAGGTGGAGATATAAGCACTACTTCAAATTCATTGAGGTCAAAGGCAAGAATGTGGATGTAATGTGTACCTTATGTACTTGTGAAAACTGCTCAGTAACACAAATAGTTACTTTCCCTGGTAACTAGTTCCTTTTAACACAAATAGTTACTTTCCCTGGTAGCTAGTTCCTATTATCATAAAGTAATTCAGTTACTAACTCAGTTACTTTTTGGAACAAGTAACAAGTTATTTTTTTTAGGTAACATTCCCAACACTGTCGGTTACCTCTAAAACGAACACATGTCGAGTCACTGATTCAATCAAATCATCAACAACCACACCATTAATTCAGGGGGCCGGGGTATTTGAGTGCCAGCCAAAAGGTTCTGGGTTTGAGTCCCGATATCCAGTCTACCGGTTGACATCTGCCAGCATGATGGGTAACCCCCACCAGCTCCCTTCGTGGCATGCATCTAAAATGAAAACCAATCGCTCTATGTTGTAATGATTCTAATACTAATATCCCTATTGCTCAGCAGCGTGTAGAACAGGCCTACCAATGACCCATACTGAATACAGGGCAGTGGGCAGCAAGCTTGGGTTTCTGTAGAGAATCAACTCCATCACTAAGTAACATAGATGCCTCTCCCACACGCCTGTGCATCGACAAGCAGAACCCTCTCCAGACTAACAGGCAGCAAACCTCTCCACACTAGCAGGCAGCAAACCGCTCCACACTAGCAGACAGAACCCTCTCCACACTAGCAGCAGAACCCTCTCCACACTAGCAGCAGAACCCTCTCCACACTAGCAGGCAGCAAACCTCTCCACACTAGCAGACAGAACCCTCTCCACACTAGCAGCAGAACCCTCTCCACACTAGCAGGCAGCAAACCTCTCCACACTAGCAGCAGAACCCTCTCCACACTAGCAGACAGAACCCTCTCCACACTAGCAGGCAGAACCCTCTCCACACTAGCAGGCAGAACCCTCTCCACACTAGCAGGCAGCAACAGGCCTCCCGGTTGGTCTCCCCAGTCGCCCCAGCCCACGCTTGTACAGCCGGTCACCCTCACCCACTCATCCCCGCCGTTAAAACCAAACAACGCCCGCACACACGCTGCAGCGAGCGCACGCTGAGTCCTTCACACATGCGGGAGGGGGACTCGGACCTGGACCCGGACCCGGACCCGGACCAGGACTCAGACTGACTCAGACTCAGACTCAGACCCAGACCCGGACCCGGACTCGGACTCAGAGGCGCGGCCTCGGCGGACCCACCCGTGTACTTGACGAGCGTGCGCCCCGTGGAGATCTCCCACAGCTTGACCACCGAGTCCTTGCCGCTGGACAGGATGTACTTGGCGTTCTTGGAGAAGACGGCGGAGCAGACCTCGGCGCCGTCGTGCGCCTTGTCGAAGGTGGCCACGCAGCGGTTGGACACGCCGTCCCACAGCTTGATGCTGCCGTCCTTGCTGCAGCTGACGTAGCTGTTGGCGCTGTGGTTGTACACCACGCCGCTGATGGTGTCCGTGTGCTGGTCCAGCGGGTTGCACGACACGAAGCACTGGAAGGTGTTGACGTCGTACAGCCGCAGCGTGGGGTGCTGCGTGCCCACCAGCAGGAAGTCCCCCGACGGGTGGAAGGAGATGGAGCGCAGCATCTCCGCCTCCTGGGAGGGGGGGGGGGGGGGGGGCAGGAGTTTGTTTTGATCAGAACTTTAGAGCACAACTTAGAATGTGCCGCTGTGCCTTTAACAACACTGGGGGACACTTGACTTAATAGCGTTGGTTGCAAAACTCTGCAGTGGCACATTAGATGAGTCAGGCTTGGAACACAAACAACACTCCTGAGGTTTTGCAAACGGCCGTCTGTTATAGAAGCGTGTAGTTAGGCATCACGCACCATTTTGTAGTTATGCAACATGCAACCAGGGGGGTGTACTACGAACCTCGATTAGTGGGTTGGCGAGGTATGTTGCGCTCAAAGCCTGGGTTAGCTGTCATACGAAAGTCGCTCTCTTTTAGCGGCGCTATATCACCATGGTAACTTGTGCTCGCAACCAAACCTGGTCGGGAGGAGGTTTTCAGCTAACTTTCCGATTAGATCGGCTACTTAAAGCTGGGCGCCGCCCCCTAGTCAGGGTGTTTCGCTGAGTTTTTTTCTTATTTGCTACAGGTAATCAACATCAGATGAAAGGTTAGAGCCTATCCTATTGCAAATCATAGGCTACATTCACCTGAAATTATTGCAACTTACTTACACAATGAATATTTTTTTATAATAGAATAGAATAGAATAAAATACTCTTTTTTGTGCTTATTTCTTACTTGTACCCATGTTCGGACGGTCGTGCTAACACCCAATCTAGATGGGGTAAAAGGCATGATGATGGACAGGCAAGATATGAACACCGGTCGCTGGTGTGCAGTTCACATACTGATCCACCACACCACCATCACTACCTTCCGACACATGCAATACTTTTTATCATATAGGATGTATTTGAAATGAATTCCCTAAATTACACAATAAAACAGGTTGGAGGTTGCTTTTGCATTTTAAAATTAATATGCACACTTTTTTCAATATGTAAGGATGGAACAGCGGTCTAAGGCGCTGCGTTCAGGTCGCAGTCTCCCCTGGAGGCGTGGGTTCGAATCCCACCTCTGACAAGTAATATGCATGCACTACTGCTCCGTATATATTGTACATTGTATATACTTAGTTATTGTACTTATATTTTTAATACTGTTTTTCTCTTGCACCAATTGCACCAAGTCAAATTCCTAGTAGGTGCAAACCTACTTGGCGATAAACTTGTTTCTGATTCTGATTCTGATTAATGGCGAACAATTCTGCATTTGGCATAGTTATTTTTAGACAATTAGGCTATGCAGAATCTTTTCACTTACGCACAGAATCTGCTATTTTTTGCCAGCACGCCTCCCTAGCCTTATTATGGACAACAGTATTGCCCCTTGCCGTTATTTTCTTTTTAAACTCCTCGTATGAGTTCATAACGACTACTTGCTCCTCCTGAGTGAAGTACATAGCCCCTTTTCGCTCCGTCGGATCCATTTCGTCATGGTGAATAACGTTGGGTTACGCCCCTTTTACGGGAACGCGCATCGAAACTAAAGCGGAAAACCTGGCTCGACAAATCAAATCGTAAGTGAGCTTCGTGGTACCGTTTAACTTTGCCTGGGTATGTTCATCGAGGTTCGTAGTACACCCCCCAGGTTGCATAATTCAGCTTGCCATTTGTTTATGTTGTAAAGCTATCTTGGCATCTGGTTTCGTTTGGCGAGTCATTAACGGTGTATCAGATGTCAGATATGGTAGCAGAAGTGAAAATTCTTTAAAGTGATGGTTCGGAGTAAAATTCACCCTGAGGTAATTTCCACCAATAATCCAGCCAAATAACCCCTCAGATGCATTTTTAGCGACGGTCAATATTGGTCAAGTTTAGATTACCTCAGGGTGAATTTTACTCCGAACCATCACTTTAATTGCCAGATGTGTTGAATGGTGAATCGTTATATTTAACCTTCTTTCTTACAGTTTGTATTGGCCATCGTTAGCAAACGATTAGAATAATCACACCGTTGACCATCAACGCATTCCTTTGCATGCTTCACATATTCAGATAAGCACGATTCATCAGCATAGGGACCCGACTCCCACTGACCTGTATGTGTTTAAAGGCTCTCTTGGCAGAAGGCTTGGAGTAGTCAAACAGCTTGAGGGTGTAGTCCCGCGAGCCGGAGGCCAGGATCTGTTCGGTGGGGTGGAAGGCGAGGCAGGTGACCTCGTCCACGTGGTCGTACAGGGTCCGGATCACGGGGTGGTTCTCCATGTTCTGCTGGGCCGTCTCGTTCATCATCACCTAAAAAGGTCGGGAGCAAAGGCAGTAGGTCAGCCACACCACCATCATCATCATCATCACAACCATCATCGCCGAATGAGGTGGCTCAAACAGGAGATGGACCAATCAACCAATCAAACTTTAATTACACAGCACTTATCGCGCAAAACTGAATTACAAAGTGATTAACAAGTTTGTGAAAACTTGTTAGTGAAACAAGTAACATTTCCAAAGACATATAGACATAGTTTCCGAAGTTTCATACCTCAATAGGCATGGCACTCTTGGCTAGCATGCGCTCTGTGTCAAGGATCTTGATGGAGGCGTCGGCGGAACCCGTAGCTATGAGCTGCCCGTCGCGGCTGTAGGTGGCGACGCGGCACGGGCCCTTATGGGACGTCACGTAGCACGTCTCGTACTCCGAGGCTTCCGGGGACATCGTCTGGACGTCGGCGTCAAACTCCAGATCTATGCCCACTCCCGGCGCTACCGTGTCGGACCGACCAATGGCGTACTGGACCGCACTGTCGTCACTCTCCATTCCTTGGAAGGTTCACATTCACTCAATTAAAACGAATTGCGTGTCAGAGGTAAAACCTATGAAAAACGGCTCCCGAGGCAATTCCTTACCAATCTTGGCAAGCTGCATCAGCTGCTCTGAGGGAGATACCACGTTTGGGGGCTTGACCTCGTTGATGAGGGTGTTGGCGATGTTAGTGTAGCCATCGTAGAGCAGCTGGCTGATGATCAGCTTGTAGAGGTGTTGTCGGTCCTTCAGCGTGGGTTTGGGTCGATACATAGCGGGCGTGCGACTTCAACGGCGGCAGGGTACGTTACAAAAAGTACAGCTTGGCTGGGACAAAATACAAAAAGTCACGAGTTAATATTGAGACATTTGGAGCTGTGTTTCGTTTGTGCCCATCGCTCACGACAGCGACGCCAGCGCCATTCAAACGCACCGCGAGAACAAGCAACACCTGACATCAAAATGAATGAAAGAAGCTTGTTTACCACCAGCTAGGTGTTAGCAATGTCCGCTAATGTTAGCCTTCTCGTTATCATCAAGTCTCCAAACCAGCCGTACAAAACCAGTTATTCCAAAAGCTCTGTGTGCCGATACAAATCACGTTTATAGAAATCATACATATGACTTTGAATGCATATGTTAGTGTACTTTTACAACTTACAAAAATCAAACCCTCTGCCTGCTCACAGTGGCGCTTGAACCCACGCGTGCGCTGTGAGTACCACGTACGGTGAGGTACAACGACGGTGGCCGTGAAGGGCTAAACAAAGAATGAGCTGGAATAGCGATTAGTAGATGTAATAATAAACAATACTGATATATCTATCTATCTCTCGATTAATAGATTTATGGATCTATATTACCTATATATTACTGACATGTTTGTGTATCTGGATTATGGTGCGCGTTTGAATAATGTCCCGTTAACAAGTGGATTTGATCATACTCGATTTGGTGAGCTTGGCAACTTTTTTGCTAAGGTCAAAAAGTATAATGGTGTCCAATCGAACTGGGTTGCATTCTATTTGAATCGTTTGTATTACTAGTACAAGCATTATTATTTTCGTCTCATGCCTTCGAGGTTATTCTAAAATAATAACGCCAATTGTCCAGCAGGGAGCACTACAATACAGCACCTCTTTCATCAACACATTGGATAGAATAATATATTGTACAGAAAATATCTAGCTAGTGATAGCAAACGACAAGGGCCCGAGAACCTGAGCACTGTACATAACAAGCGACAAAAGCAAAGCTATGGTAGGTGATAATGACGAGGTAATAATGAACGTGTACAGTCAATCTTGAGGACGTTTTTCACACGCCCACACATCACGTGACAGACAGTTATCAGCTGTCACCACTTCCTGCTCGCAGTTTGTCGGCGACGGCTGCCAAATGACACACATCATGACAGTACACATGTCATATAACATGCACAGATGGGCTGTGGTGGATAGTACAAAACAAAATGTGATCCAAGAAAAGCTTACCAAAAGCCAGGCTTCACGTATTGTGGCTTGTGGGACACTTGCTACTTTTCAATGACGACAAAAATATTTTGTTGTTGTTGTAACTATGCTGTAAATATAGGATTAGGCCTATTGATAGTGATACGAGGTTACTGTCATTATGCTAATACAAATAATAGGCTTGTATACATACACGTGTTTTTAATGCTCCACAGACCTCAACGTGAACAGAACAGAATGTGCAGGGTGCTATAATCACACATATGAATTGAACAATGTAGGTCGATGGAAACGGTTCACTAACCTCCTGCGGATTTATTTTTTTTCTGGGGATAAACTGAATTTAGCCAACCCACCCGGAGCAGTTAGGAAACACAAGTGGAGTTAAACAACTTTTTTTTCAAGCACTTACTGGTCGTCAGCCCGAGTTGTTTATATCCCTGAAACGCATCCAGAGCTTGTCTCCTAGCAACCACAGTGCAGGGTGACCTAACCTTTTCAGCAGAGGTGCTTTTGTGCTTTCCTAGACTGTGAGGGTAAAAAAGTGCTATATAACCATACATATAATGTTATTGCCCCTAGCCTGGCTTTGCAGTTGTACATTTTGATGACTGATGGATTGAAGAATTGAGACATCTCTTTATTGGATTTCTCATCTGTGTTGAATAACGAAAAAAAAAAAAAAAAAACAGGAAAATGCATCATGGCCTGTTGGAGGTGTCCTGTTACCATGTCAACGGAATACATGCTTTCGGCATACCAGCCTGTCAGTTGCCGTGGAAACCGGTGAGAGTCTGTGTGTACCAGCAAAAGCGATAGAGAAATCATTTGTTTTGTGTGCCAAATCTCATGCGGGTCCTCATGGTAGATACAGAGCTACTGTATAAAACACATGAAATGTAAAACCTAGTGAGGCGTTTGATGTTGATTTCCCTTTATGATTGTGAGTCTGTGGCTACATATTAACTCAATAGGGAACTTTGACTCTGGTGCGGCAACCTTTGACTTCACTTGACCTGAAAAACAAGCCCTGTCCACGGTCACCATTGGCTGGTCCAAAGTCACGTGATCAGTCAAGGAGGAAGGTCGTCTCATGCCAGCTTCACCTGGAGGATGCTACCATTCTGCAGGGTTGATGGACCTTGTAAATACAAGATTCTAGCCGTATCATCTGTCAGATAAAAGGGTGCATGAGGTTTGTCCTCTGCATGACATTATGCATGCAAGGATGGGATCCTCTACTTCACTGAACAGTGTGTGTGTGTCTGTGTTTGTTTGTGTGTGTACTGTATATGATGTGGCTGTGTATGTTAATTATGGCTTTTTTTTATTCTTCATTCCCAAGTTACGAATATGCATTGATAATGCATTCATCTGTTGCGTCTAAAATGGGGTAATGGAGGTTTTCCCGCCATTGCTTTGTGTAAAACTGTCTCAGAAAGGCTTTGTTGGAAGTCAATCAATACACGTTCTCTTTATTTCGACAAAAGCTTGGGCAAACAGCAGCCAAAAATACCATGCAGGAGCATGAACAAAACAGCGTGTGTGTGTGTGTGTGTGTACCACTAAGAGCATAGTCCCCACAAGCATTCTCCAAAACGCCAGCTTCTGCTCTGACACGGATATCCACCACACGGTGTGTCTCACGCACACTGGATGCCTTGTTGTAGATTTTCTAAATGTCAGCCAGAAATATCAAGGAGATTGTTGACTCTTTTCAGCGGAATGACTCTCTACAGGACCCATAACTCCCCACCCACCCCCCGCCCCCCCACCACCACCACCGCTAGAGTTCAAGTGGTGGCTGTGCTGGACCGCAGGAGTGCAGCACACTGCCTGTCCAACGTGAAAGGGGGACTCTACGGTCACTCCGCGCAGACGGTCGCCGGCAGAGCGACGGCCGGGGGGGGGGGTGGTGGTGAATCCAGAGGGGACGCGCGGCGGCATGGCGGAGAGCGATGGCTGTGTCTACATCACGCCCCGTGTCTCCACGGTGCCCGGCGTGGGCGTGCTGTGGAGCTCTGCGTGTGGGAGGAAGTGTGTGGGTGGTGGGTGGTGGTGATGGTGGAGGAGAGAGAGAGAGAGAGAGCGCGCATACATCTTCATTGTGATCACAACTGTTGAAGCCAGCGAGCCACGGTTGACACGGCGCCGTGGCGATGGGGGGTGAAAAGGTAAGGCTTGCCCAGCCTGGTGTGGGGCGGAGGGAACTTCCTCTGTTCAGGAGGTCTTTGTTTTGCAATTTCACTTCTGCAATACTGAGTGCTGCAGTGAATGCCCCACGTAAACGTGCCATCTGTGTGTGTGTGTGTGTTTCTATTTGGGCTTACGACATGTTGACTTGTTCGTGTCGTTTTGTTGTTGTTATTGTTCTACTGTTGTTGTTGTCTTTGTTGGACTACTGCACATTTCTGCTCACCCAGCCCAACCTCATTAATTCCTTCTCTTTTTCTTCACAACCCCCTCCTCCCTCTATCTCTCTCTCTCTATCTCTCTTTCTCTCTCTCTCCCTCTCTCTCTCTTTCTCTCTCTCTCTCTCTCTCTCTCTCTCTCTCTGCCTTATCACTCTCTCACAGTGCATCTTTCCTCATTTGCATTTGTTCCACTTCTTTGTCACAGGAAACTGTTCTGTCAGAGACTCATTTGAACTCTACTAGAACGCAGAGGATCAAAAGGCCACCAATGGGTGTGTGTGATTTACCGTGAGACGGGCTTGTTTGTTTGTGTGATTCTATCTTGTTCTCGTAAGGTGAGGAGGATTTCCACACGGGGTAATTGCTGCTGATGGATGTTGCGGGACCAAGGAGAACTTTTGTGTTGAGGTAAGTTGCTCTGCTCCGCGATGCACGCACCCAGCTTTACGTTTACATTGAGGGCATTGAGCAGACGCGTTTGTCCAACGCGTCTTACAGTAAGTACGATTGGTTGTTTGATTTGCTTCCTCTTTGACACACTGCATCAACAGATGAATAAAGATCACACACACAGCACAGTTTAAGTTAAACCTGTCAGGGATCATTCTAACATTATGGATGCATTTTGAGATTTAGTTAAATCTATTAAAAAGTGAACAAAAAAATATAAAATG
This sequence comes from Urophycis tenuis, assembly GCA_036785325.1. Taxonomy (NCBI): domain Eukaryota; kingdom Metazoa; phylum Chordata; class Actinopteri; order Gadiformes; family Phycidae; genus Urophycis; species Urophycis tenuis. The sequence goes on from JAXIVH010000008.1 coordinate 5,889,065, forward strand.
GCATTCACCACTACTAAACTTTTTGTATTTGATTCATCCATCTATCTGCCTGAGTTGCAAAGGATCAGGGCATATATAAATGTGTATATTTCCACAGACAAGCCAACATCTACATAAATTAATATAACTTGGAGTGGGTTTGCTAATGGTCTACAATAATGACACAGTAAAAGCCCTGTGCGACACCACTGTGATATCACCATTATGCAAAACCTTCACACATGTGACTTCAGCGCAACACCATAGGACACAGATTTGCATTTCCCTGGTAAATGTTACACAGACGAGGTTAATGTGTGCAAAGGCTAACTTTCGCAGTGTGTCTGTCTCTTGTTCTCTATTTTTACTTCTCTTGCACTGCATCTCTGCCTTCCCATGTCTTTTAAATCACCACATTTGAAAGTTATGAAGTATTTTCATTTGGCATTGCCTGCACCCTGGGGTGAAATGAAACAGAAAAAAAAAGAAACTGTTTTTCCGCCCAGTGTTTTTCTCTCAGCACACTGCAATGCTTTAATCTGAACGTCGCTCAACACAACTGACATAACATCGCAATCTGTGTGGCTTGCCGTGGTGTTGCTGCCGTTCAGCTCTCCATGTGCTCTCAAATCTCTGCCCTGAATGATGACATGCTGCTCATATTATGGTCTTGAGTCACGACTCACGCCAGATTCTCCCCATTCCCATACTCACCACCTCCTCCTCTCTAATGTCCACACGGGCGATTGAGCTTTCACTGTTTCCCTGCCGCGACACTAGCGACGTACATTCCAATTGCAGCTTTGATCCAGGCAGCGATAGTGCCCTACCTAAACAAACTGTGCTTATCTTGCAGGTAATTATATTCACCAGCGCTGGGGATCGCGACGGCAACAGCATTACCATGGAGACTGGAAAGCCACAATCTTCGAGCGCTCTGTTGTACGGCTCAGTTGCCGTGCCGACCGAGAGGAAGATGGATGCCCGGGCCCCGCTGACTGCTGTTTACATCCAGGCAGTGCCTGCCCCCCCGCCCCCCCAGCAGCTGTTCCCGCAGGCTCAGTTTCCAGGGAACCCCCTGCGCGCGCCTACCGCCCTCCGTCTGGCCGTTCCCCCCCTCCACACCAAAGACGCCCTCCCCTTCCTGACGGTGCACATCGCCTGCGGGCTCCAGCCCCTGCGTCAGGAGCTGGGCCTGCCGACCGCCATCCCGCTGGCCCCGCTGGCCTCCGTGGCCCCCGTCGCCAGACCCAAGTCTGCCGGGAAGCACGTGTGTCCGCACTGCAGCCGCGACTGCATGAAGCCCAGCGTGCTGGAGAAGCACCTCCGCTGCCACACCGGGGAGCGGCCCTACCCCTGCATCACCTGCAGGGTTTCCTTCAAGACGCAGAGCAACCTGTACAAGCACAAGCGCACGCAGGCTCACGCGCGCCTCTCCTCCGAGTCGGAGCAGAGCGCCAGCGGCGGCAGCAACGCGGGCAGCCAGGAGAGCGCCTTCGGCTCCAGCCTGTGCGGCTCGTCTCTAGACAGCCAGGTGGAGGAAGAGTCGGGGAGCCTGGAGGAGGAGGTGTTCCCCGTCACCAAGCACTCCTGCGCAGCCAGACTGAACCCAGGGACAGACCCAGAACGGGGTCCCGCGGGAGACCGCGTTCAGGAAAAGACTGACCTGAGCTCCGGGAAACAGAAGACAGAGACTAATCACGTCCCAGGTGTAACAAAGGAGGAAGCGCGAGGGAAAGAGAGCGAAACCAAGAAGTGCCAAAGTGTGACGGCGGCTCGACACCTTCCCCTTCAGAGACAGGAGGCCACGTTGATCTTTAAAGAGTGGGAGGGCCCCGCGTCGAGAGGGAAACCCCAGAGTCACGAGAGCACAGACTCGGGCTTCAGCGAGAGCGCCGACAACCACCTGGACGGCCCCCCGGAGTGCACCGGGGAGCAGGCAGCGGCAGAGCCGGCGGCGGGCCAGAACGGGCCGGACCCCAGGGACGGCGTGTGGGCGAGGGAGCAGCGGTCCCTGGAGGAGCGCATCTCGAAGCTCATCTCGGAGAACAGCGTGGTGGTGAACGACAAGCAGCTGGAGACCATGAGACCCCGCAAAACGATGCTGTCCAAGCAGGGGAGCATCGACCTCCCCATGCCGTACACGTACAAAGACTCCTTTCACTTTGACATGCGGAACAACCTCCCCGCAATCGCCAGGCTCCACGGCAACAGGAGGCCTGTGCCGCAGGGCTCCCTGCAGCCGCCCGGCGTGGCGAGCGCAGAACAGGCCCCGCTCACCAGGAGCAGCTCCCTGCCCTACAGCGTCGCCCTCCTGGCCCCGGAGCAGAGCGGCCGGGGCGCGTCCCACCCCAGAGATTGCGTCACTCAGATCCGCAGGGGAAGCTCGGGCCCCGTCCACCCGGCAGCCTTTCCCGGCAAATCTGTGGACCAGCAGGTGCCCGCCCACCACCCGCTGGTCCGTCAGACCGCTGTGGACTGCAACCACGCAACAGACGGTCCCTTCTGCGCCCACCCGTCAGCCGGGAGGCCGCCGACCCACAGCGAGCTCAGCTGCGACGGGGGCGGCGGTGACATCTGCGGGGAGCCGAGCGACAGAAAGCGACCCAGGAAGAAGTCGCAGAAGTTCACTTACAACAAGTGGTACGCCTACAAGGGGGGCACGTTCAAGAAGCTTTACGGCGGCGCCAAGGAGGCGTCGTCAGCCGGCGAGGAGCCGTCGCCATCGAGGCCGGAGCGTCCGTCAGCGGTCCAAAGTGGGCGGAGCCTCCCGGGGGGTCACGGCGACGGGGCGAGGACAGCTTGCGCCGCCGCCGACGGCGTGACCGCCGGCCATCCGTCTCGCCTGCACGCCCTCCCCGCCGCTGTTCCGGCTGTGGAGTTGAACCCGAAACCCAGGGTGGTTCACCAGGCGTGCAGCGCTCCCCAGCCGCCCTCCCTCAGTCATGTGTCCTTATCCACCCTGCATGTAACCTCAAACAAATCCCCGGAGAACCACAGCAGCACCTATATCATGGGCCGGCCGGCGGAGAGGCTCGCCGGCAAAGAAAAACACGCCGACTCCTTTGCACAATCCCAGAGGGCCCACATTCCTTCAGACAGGAAAAAGCAACGCACCAATGACATTTCAGTAGTAAATCCCTCAAGAACAGAGGCCGACCATAGCACACCGAGTGAACCCTCCTCCTCTGTCACTGATGCCTCTCCCACACAGAATACAAACGTTCGTCAAGCTAGAGTGCCTTCGCATCAAAGGGTTGATCAGCACGGGGGAGGCCCTCCAGCTCAGTGCATCAATCTCCTATCCTCCATCAAGCCCAGCTTCCTGCCAAAGTATCAACTGAAGTTACCCACCGCCACCGAAACTAGATCTACGCCCTCTCTGCATGCTCTGAAGGTGTCAAAAAGAACCGATGAGCACATTTTCTCAAGTACCACCTCTTCCGATAATCAACGCATACCTTCCATCGGTGACGCAACGTCGTCTGGGAATGAATGTGCTCTGCAGCGCCGCGTGCTCTCAGGGTATCAAAGCACAGAGGGGAGAACCTCCACTCAGACTGTGAACCACCGCGACTCGCTGGTAACAGGTGTGCATCCGCGGGGAGCCCCGGCTCTGGCCGTATCGCAGAGACACTGCACAACCATCACCACGGCCACTGCCACCATGCGCAGCCGTCACACAGAGTTATGCTCCCCCACTCGAACACAGGCCTCAACCTTCTCCTCTGTCATGGCCCCCCTTGCCCAGTGCTTAAGCCGGCCCGCGCCGCAGGGCCGATCCATCATGACGTTATCTACGGAGAGGCGGAACGGCCAGTCGCCGTTTGTGCCGTCTTCCCCCGCGGCCCTCAGCAGTTTCTCCCCGGGTCAGAACGTGTCCCGTCCTCACCCCTCACGCGCGGTAGCCTCTCCGGGCGAGGTGAGCCGGACCAGCCCGGCGCCGGCTGGGCATACTGTGACCGACCTGCCCTTTCAGATGCTGCCATTTGAGGCAGGGCAGCTGGACCCGGTTCAGAAAGTGTTCCACGTCCAGACGGCTGATCTCCAGATCTGCCTGCAGATAATATCTGACGAGCAGCTGGCCCTCTTTGAGCCGCGGATGGAGAAGCAGGCGGCCACATCACAGAAACCCCCCCAGACTACAGCGTTAAACTCCACCGCACCTATAGATGGAGCCAAGGAGAAAATGGCCCATCAATCAACATTTGATCAAAGGGCTATAAACAACATGCCGCCACCACCTTCACCTGACCCGCCGTGCACGATGTTGAACTCTACGGGACAGGAAGATGTCAGTCAGGTTCCGGTGTCAGGGAACACTAATGTCTCTTGGTCTCTCCAACCCCCCAGTCACACAAACAGTGATTCTAACCACAACACAGCTGCTGCAGATGACTGTTACCCAGGTTGTACCGTACCGACCGAGGCCTTGTCCAAAGCCGCGAGGCCAGATGCAAGGAAAACAAAAGGGGAGTGTGATCAGTCATTTTCAACTGGTTTTGCTGCCAATGAACTGGGTGACCTGACCCCTCTTGTCCCACGTGAATTACTGCAGGAAGGAAGCCATGGATACCAACACACTCCTCTCGGTCAAAGGCTAATAACGTGTACCACGGATGGAGTGCCTGCGGAGCTCAATGAGCGAGCGTGTACACCCGCCGCCTCTCAGGTTAGCGATCAGGACAGGCCCCTGCCTCAGCGAGGCCTTGCCAGGGCTCAAACCCATGCAGCCACCGGCCATGTTGTCCACCCCCCGGGAGGGGGAGACGGCTCATCGCTGTTCCCAGACGTTGACGACAAACTCTGCGGCGCGTCAGCAGGGGTGAACGCTGGCCCGCCCGCGGGTGGCGGCGGCGACGGCGGCAATGAGGGGGGCGACCGGGCGGACCCTGGGCCGGGTCACTCAGACACACGTCTGCAGACGCTCAGACGCATTGACCCGGCAAGCGGCCTTGGCGGGCCTCTGATCCAATCATCGTCATCACGCCGCACCGCTGTCAGGGACTCTGGCGACGCGCCGGCCGGTCTCGCGCGGCCACAAGCCTCCGGTACGTCGTTTACTTTACCAGGGCTTGAGGTGGAGAGAGGCCAAAGGGCAAAGGCCTGATGATGTCACTGCTCAGTGGTCCAAGGTCACAACCAGTCAAGCTGATTATGTCTGTTGTGTTGTGTGTGTGTTATTGTTATATTTTTGTATTAATGGTTTGGAATGGGGATCAGAGGGTGTGAGTACAGTACTCATTTACAGTACAGTATTTTAGTAGAACAAAAGGTATACAGAAATACATGCTAACACCACTAGGCCTTTTTGTTGGTAGATTTGCAAAATCTCCTACAGCAGGAAGGGAACCAACCTTTTCTGAAGACTGTAATACCAATTATCCACAAGATGGCACTAAACGATAGCTGATATCATCACCGATCTAGCTTCTTCACAACAGCAACCATGAATTCCAGTGACTTACTGAGTCATTTGAGGCGGACTTAGCCTTTATAATTCCCGACATTACATTAGACAGAAATACATATTTAATTTGCATAGCATACAAAGGGAACAGCCTCGAGAGACTAACCTTTGTAATCTTTGCAATTTTCCTCCACATCACTGCTATACGTTGCCCCCCGACCACCCTCCCCCCAGAGGGCTAAGATGTAGTCCAGGGGCCACAGGCTAATCATGTCAGTATGTAGTTTGTGGTTTGATCCATGCCATCTGATACCCCGTCTCCCTCACCCATTTAAGAAGTGAAGGCCACACTGATTACATAAAAGGATGAACGGTGGGTGATTAATGAGGTAAAGAAGGGCCAAGACACACTTTGGAGTCAATTGTCTGCCGCCGGCTCACCGCAACCGCGGACTCTTTGACAGCTGAACAACGACGACGTTACAGAATGTACGTTGGGGAGTACGGCTGCAACAACACCTGGAGCGGGATGTGTCTGCTTTCCCTTTGCACTTTCCTCCTTTTGGCCGCGGCCGAGCGCTTTAGCATTAGCGAGTCTCAGTAGTCGGCCTTCTCATTGATGAAATGCTCACTAGAGTTTGGGGAGTCGAGTTGGGGGTTGCAGTAACTAACTCATCTCAAAGCGAGGCACGGCAAGAGTTCAGCCAACAGACGCACCGCAACTGGGTTGTTCCGTGCGAACGCCACGCCTCACAGCATAGCACAGAGTCCGTACCCGTAGTGTTGTTTTTTATCGTTTCTGGTTGAGGACATGCAGATTTTATGGGGTGTTTTTTTTATGTCATTGACTGGCAGTGCAACGATGATCATATACTGGACTGTGTATTAGTTATGAGGGACATTTAGGCAAAAATAATGGCCTCATTGGAAAACAGAGACGCTTGTTCATGTGCCTGTGAGTGGGTTGCCAACCACCGTGAAGCAGCGTGGCATGTCTGCACATACATCTCCTCCGTAATGAAGGGTACTGGATGTCCTGAAACCACAGTGTTGGCTTTCCTTCTCACGTTGAGGAGAGAACACCAGGGAAGGCAGATGGCATGTTCTCAGTCAGCATACCATCATTCCTATTTTGATTGTCAGGTGAACGAGAGGGAGAGAGAATAAGAGCGAGAGAGAGAGAGAGAGAGAGAGAGAGAGAGAGAGAGAGAGAGAGAGAGAGAGAGAGAGAGAGTAAGAGAGAGAGAGAGCGAGGAGAGAGAGAGAGAGAGAGAGAGAGAGAGAGAGAGAGAGAGAGAGAGAGAGTAAGAGAGAGAGAGAGAGAGAGTAAGAGAGAGAGAGAGCGAGGGAGAGAGAGAGAGAGAGGCACAAAATAAAACAAACATCCCTTGATTCCCTCCCCAGGGCCTCCACGTGGAGGGTCCATGCAGGGTGGAGGACCTGCCAGCCTTAAGGCTCCAGGGAGTCACGGCTGCTGGAGTTCACCCGGGCAGACAAGCAGCGCTGGGCGCGGGCCGGCCCCGAGCAGCCCAGACCCATGGGAGAAGGATCAACAGAGGGTGGAGGTGGGTCACACCCAGGGATGTCCCAGGATGTTCCGCTGGGGTTGGAGGGGGGTCTCAGAGCAGATGTGTGTGGAATGGTTTGGAGCACGAGGGTTTTAGGGGTTTAAAGGTGAAGACAAACATGCTCCGGGGGGGCGTCTGTGTTTTTGTTTGAATGGAGTTTGATCGCGTATCAAACATACTTGGGGGGGGGGAAAAATGAGAAATGGCCAAGGGAGTACAGCATTTGTGGCTTCCTGATGATTTGAATAAAAAGGTTTAAAGTTATTCCACATCAAACACAATTATTCTGATTTAGTGTCGTGGGTGTTCAACAAACTGAAAATGTGCAACTCATAACCTCCTATAATATAAGAATAGTTATTTCTAGCTGCTGCCCTTTAACATGAATTTAAATGATTTAAGAGGGTGTCGAACCAAAATGAAAGATGCAGCAAAAACAACTTGAAGCTTGAAATTAGAAAAGCAGAAAAGCGAAAAAGCGCTCTTTGTAAATAACTCTCAAAGAGCATTAGTGCATGCCCTTTGACACGGGTGCACATAAACCCCTCCACCCAGACAGGTGAGAGGTGCGCTCCTTCAGACATGCAAGGTGCTTATTGGAGGTTCTCAGTGCCCAGCGCTCCACAAATCATATTGTGTTGTCACGGTGCAACACACGGTAACACACACACACACACACTGTGTGGTAATATCCCCCCATCATGTCTTCACTCCTTCACACACAGGAAGCCGCAGAGAGCACCCGGGTGGGAGCCTGTTCAGCCGCTGACCTCCCTGCGCTCCCGCCGTTCCACACCGAGCACAGAGCGGCGAGCAGCCTGGCGGTGACGCCCGCCGACGGGCCGCCCGTCTCCCCCCTCACGCCCGCCGATGGCAATGACGTCATCCTCCCCCAGACCGCCACCGAGGCGGGCGGCGACCGCCATGGGCGGGGCCAGACGCTCGACCGAAGCCCGGGGTCGTCCCGGGTGGCGCGTTCGGGGCCGCCGGTCGGCCTCCGGGACGCTGGCCGCGGCGAAGCCGACCCTCCCCGCGTAGACGCCGGCCGCCCGGCCCGGCACCCCCCCGAGACACCGGGTGGAACCTCGAGGCCGGCGGCGCCGTGGGACCCGCCGGCGTCCACCTGGGAGGCGATGTCGGCGGTGATCCGCACGGCGCTCACGCCCAGCTCCGAGACACTCCTGGAACCCTCGCCCTTGCCCGTCCCTGACGCCCCGCCCCGGTCGGGACGCCACGTTCACAGCGCCGCCACCGGCACGGCGCCAGGGGAGGGAGGTGTGGCGGCCACGGCGCGGGGGCACGCGGCCTACTGCGGAGACCCTCTGGGGGGCGGAGCAGGGGGAGGGTTCCCCAGCGGCCTGTACCAACACCAACACCACCACCACCACCTCCACCACCACCACCTCCACCACCACCACCTCCACCACCGCCAGGGGGAGGAGGTGGAGGAGGAGGAGGAGGGGGGGTTGGCGGTGTTTTCCGACGCCCAGCTGGGTGGACACCAGTTCGTCGAAGGCCCGGCCGCCGCCAACCCATGGCCGTTGTTGCCAAACTGTCAGGGAAACCAGGAGGAGAGCAGCAGCGACGACGACGATGAAGGCAAGCTGATCATCGAGCTTTAAGGAAACAGAGGGGGGGGGGGGGGAGTTGAGGCACGACGCCTGCGTGCGTTCGGGCAATCAATTTTACCTTTGGAAGCACATGTCCCACGGGCTCGTATGACACACAGACACACACACACACATAAACACGTTGTGAACATCTGAACATCTGTTCACAGGCCACTAAGACAAATTCATCCATAAAAAAACCATTCTGGCTTTCTCTCGCTAATGTCTCCCTCGCACACACACACACGCACACACACACACACACGCACACACACACACACACACACACACAAACGCATACACACACAGGACGCCTCCCCCGCAAGCACCACCTGGGTGGGTGAATCACAGGAGTGAAACTCATTAATGGCTTTCAGACCTCTCATCTGCTGTCAGTCGAGTAAACCCCGCCGCGGTGACACCTAAGAATACAACTGAGACAGACATTTTGTTTGTCATGAGTCAGCGTGACTGCGATTGGCTGGATAAAACCGCACAGGAAGCGGGTATGATTAACATACCTTGACAAGAACTCACCTGAGCCGCAGTCAATCACCAGACAGACAGACCAGAGCCGCGGGGGGGGGGGAGAAACTTTAACTTAGCATTATCGGGCCCACGTGTCCCGATGGGAGTCTTGCGGTGTCCTCATGGCGACTGAGCGTGGGAAGAATATACAGCTTATTGGATGTATCTGTGAGCTCACAGGTTTGTGTGTTCTTCTCGGCTATGACCGTAGCATTTCAGGTATCAAACAGGTGGATCGTAATAAAGTATGTCTCAAATCGGCATAAGTTTTTGATTTGGTTGATTCGCCACACCCTCATCCCACCCCGCCACTCTCCCTTGCACCTCGGCCCATTGGATTCCTACTGCTCCTGTCCTGTCCTTATGTCTTGTCTTGTGTATGTATGTACCTCTGTTTGTATGTGTATATATGTGGTACTGTCACCTTTCTTCGTTCTTTGTTCCATTTTGTAAGCGACTTTGGGTCCCTGAAAAGCGCTATACAAATAAAATGAATTATTATTATTATTATTATTATTATTATTATTATTATTATTATTCGGTGCTACGAGAGAAGTGTAGGTCTCTGTGCGTCCGACAACTCATATTCGGATCAGAACCACCTTTTGTTCTCACAGGCTCACACTGTAACATTGCGATGTTTTCTAATTCCATGTTACATTCGACCTCCTTCATCCAAACTCCTTTCATGAACGTCAGTGACTCATGCAGGATTGTGTTATTCAGAGAAAATGACTGCCGGTCATGGTGCTAATCTGGGGGCTCAACCCAAGCCACTGGATGTAATATTACCCTAGCGCTAAAAAATACAGTGATAACCCAAACCCACTGTGTTTCCGTGCATGCGTGTATATGTGTGTGTGTGCGTGTGTGTGTGTGTGCGACCGATGATTCTGGCTTGGGGTCGAGCAGATCATCACAACATTGGCGTCCCCAGGAATACTCAAAGAAACCTCAATTCCAAGAAACACAGAAGGGAATACAGAGAAGGCCTAGTCTCCGATGCTGTCACCAGTGACAGTAACCTTTGCAAGTAAGCTTAAGTACACTTTACATATTATGTACGCCCCCCCCCCCCTGGCCCCCGGCCCCCAGAGGGCCAGAACATGGCCGCGGGGGCTGCAGGCTAATCATGTCCGTATGCAGTTTGTTGTTTCAACTGTGTCCATCTGATGCCCCGTCTCCCTCGGCCCTCTTGAGGGGGAAAGGTGAAGACGTGGCGAGGAAGGCCATCGCCATCGTCGTCTGCCGCTCGCTTCACCGAAACCGCCGGCTTTTTTTTTTTGACGCTGAGTAACCACGACGTTGCAGAATGTGCGTCGGGGAGAGAGCGGCTGCCACAACACCTGCGGCGCGTTGTGTCTGCATTCCTTTGATCCTTCCTGCTCCTGGCCGCGGCCGAGCGAGCTGTAGCTCAGTAGCAGGGCCCGCTCATTGATAAAACGCTCACGAGGGGTTGGGGAGTTGAGCGGGGGAGCGGGGGGGGGGGGGGGAGGCATAGCTAACTCATCTCAAGTGAGGCAAGGCAAGAGTTCAGCCAACACTTGGGCCTCTCCACATTCCGTTTGTCAGCGCCATCTCAGAGTCCGTATATCTCTCATGTTTTTTCCATTTTGAAACTGGCAAAAAAAAAAAAAAAAAGTCTTGAAGGGTTTTATTTGTCATTGATTGGCGGTGCACCAAAGATGATATGTATACCGGACTGTATATAATTTAGGAGACACACGTCAACGGAAAGTAGCAAAGCCTGGCGCGTCCATCCCTCTGGGAGGGTCACCACCTAAAAACAGTGTTAAAAGTATGCATACATCTCTCCCCCATATGAAGGGCATTTGTTATCCTTGCACATGTGGATCTCCCCCCCCCCACGCAGACTTGTCTTTCACTCTCACGCTGAGAAGAAAATCCCAAGGAAACCAGATGGTCTGCTGTCAGGTGGAGTTTTTTTTTTATCCTTAATCCTATTATAATTTTCTTACATGTTGGTGCAGTTAAGGTTTAATATATATATATACTGTATATCAGAACGAGTTAAAACAGAGAGAGAGAGAGAGAGAGAGAGAGAGGGGGGGGGAGAGAGAGCAAGAGAGAGAGAGAGAGCGAGAGCAAGAGAGGGAGAGAGAGAGAGACATATAGCAATGTACATAAGACAACCATCCTCATCACCCAAACAGAACCAGAGCGTCGAACCATCGTTTAACTAGTATTTAGAGTTCAGCTAAGCCTCCATAATCTAATACCTCATCTCAGATTCACAGAAGTTTATCGCCATGTGAGCAGTTATATCAAATAACATGTACCTACGCTCATTCTGGAGTGACATGTGGAGGAAAAGCCCCATTAGAATCTATATCAACTGTGTTGATAACATGATACTTCATCAGAGCAGCCAGTTTGCTGAAGTGACACTAATTAAGACGTCAGACTGCTTCCTATCCCCAGAGCATTGCGCTACATTGTTTTTCATAATGACAGTGAGGTGTGATAGCTAGGTGTAAACGCTTGTGAGCACTTGCACTTAGCAGTTTACAACAACATAAATTGCTCTGGGCAAAATATGAAATATGAGCACACACACGCACACACACACACACACATGCACACAATGGAAGCCTCTGTATTAAAGGCCTACGACTCATAATTCCAGTGAGACCACATTTAAGTGATTATGGAAACTTTTTTTTTCAGGCTTATTTTTCTCTCTTTCTTGTTCTTTTGTTCGTTCTCCAGCCCATCTGGATGCACGTGACAACATACACATCAAGGTTCACCTCACACCTGCTTGTCATTGTGCGTGCGCACGCACACACGCGCGCGCACACACACACACACACACACACACACACACACACGCAATTACTATGTTGTGGCAAAATACTATTACGCAGTCGGATTACGGATTACGCAGTCGGAGAAGTATAAACTAGGCTTTAATGGTTGTTCTGGTCATTACCTGGTTATCATGTAATTGTCATTTCACTAGCAGGAAGTTACTGTGCCGCAAAGGAAGTGATGGAAGTGATGCGATTAAAACACTGGAGTGTTTGTGTCTCGGCTCAAAATTATTGAATTGAATTGAATAACAGCGAATGACTGCAGCTGGAGTTACAAAGCTCTATACAAACACCAGTGCGACAATACAGGAATTCAGGTAAAGACGAAAGGAAGCGACCACTTTAAATATCGGATCATCTTGGTCCAACATCACACACGTCTACACCTCTCTGTGGTACAAGCTGTGGGCAGCAAACTGCTTCGGGTGGGAGTTTTTTTTTTTTTTTAACAACAATCTGCAAACTCCAAATGCAAGACCGCTGACTCATCCTGGGCAGACCCTGACCACAGTAAAAACACCCGAAACGTATAGACTATATTTGGGGATAATTTTCGAATTGATCAATATTTCAACTGCTAAAAATCACACTGCAGGAAAACATGATAACTGCCCCGGTTGGACCCAGCAGTCCTATACTGCATTAAGCAGAACCTCCGGAGACCGAACCCAAAACCGCCCTGTTACCGGGATATTCTACCGAAGAAAACGAATTTGTGCGAGTTGGACCAAGCTTTCAAGCAGGGTGTTTTCCTGCATGGGTGTCGACACACGGTGTTGATCTGAAACCTTCACAGGTTTACGGTTTACTACTGCTGGCCGAAGTTTGAGATCGCTGTCAATAACCAGCTAGGAGCTCACAGACCCCCCGGCCACAGCGAGACCCCAGCGCCATGTAGCGATGCGCTTCAGTTTGATGCGTTGGGGTGGTGGTGGTGGTAGGGGGGGGGGGGGGGGGGAACGCGATGGAATCCTTTCATTGAGGATTCGTGACTGAGCCTCGCTGGAATTCTGATGACAAAGCGATGACAAAGATAATCTTCAACATTGTGAGAATTGAAGCATGAGCGAAATCCCACACTACAGCACGATGTGTACAAATTCTGACTGAAAAAGATCTTTTCAGTTGGTTTAATATGTTAGGCTATTAGGTTCAGATTGTTCATTCAACTTAAGTCAGGGCTACTGTACCGCGGTGACACAGCAGAGATGTGATGAATTACTAGTTAACCAGACCAGAGAGGGGTCTGGATTCCTCTCGCATGCCTCGGAAACATGTCAGACACATCTTTAGCACTCTCGTGCAGATGTGCAGGTGCGCAGCTGCTGACTCGTGTGGGCGAGGTGGTGTGTGTGTGTGTGTGTGTGTGTGTGTGTGTGTGTG
>JAXIVH010000008.1:5902576-5910076 GCA_036785325.1 Urophycis tenuis
AGAATTTGTGTGTGCATTTTTCTACAGCAAATCTACTAGTGGACCATTCCATATGCCTATCATTAATAGCAGCATTTTCTGAATATTCCACTTTTTGTCATCTGTGATTTTAGCGACCACCAACTAAAAGCAAGCAAAAGAAACCCAACAGAGATTGCTGTCATCATGGAAAATAAATCGCCTAATTGCCTGTTCCCTATCAATAACATTGTCTTGGGTAAACGGGTCGGCGTGGTTTATTTGTGCAAGTGTCAAACTATTTATGTAGCCTATTAGGTGTAATAATCATGCGTATGCGTTCTGCATATGATCGACGTCGCTCGCTGGCTCTTCCCAGACAACAATAACGGCAATAGAGGGGTCCGGTATAACTTCAGTCTGCAGCCTAGTCCTGAGGATATTACTCGAGTCGTGAGACTTTCCCACTCTGTTCCCACGCCGCCCTCTACGCTGCGGGACTGTCTCTCTCCCTGTCGCCCGAGCGATCCAACTTGATTGCATTTCACAGGGCCGGAGGGCCTCGACCGTGTTTTGTTAACATTCATTTCCCTACGGATCTACGTGGAATGAGACCTCTAATTCCATCCCGTATATCCCTATCATGTACAAGGTAGCGTCTTGCTGTGCCGTGTAGCCTATTCACTAAATCAGCAGTCTGCCCCCAATCGTTGTTATCGTCGGCGCACTGTTCCAACAGGTGACGGGCCGATCTGATGGGTAAACCTGGTTTGGGCAGATTAGGTGTCCATACATTTTTTTCCCCCCGAATTTATCGTGGAAGGTTTAGACAACGTTGAGCTCGGCTTGTCAACGGGTGAGGTTTAAAGCTGATGTATTGGGAGATTATACTTCGCGCTATCTTTGCCGCGGTGGGTATTAAAAAGTGGCCAAAGCCATTTCGATCTCGTCAATCTGAACGGCTCGGCCCCCGGGGCCGGAGCGCCGTAAAGCGCCCCGACAACAAAGACCACATGTGAGAGCGCCCTGACATGTGGCGCCCTTGTCTTCTCCTACTTGGTGCGGTTTTTTATTTTTGATCTGACTTAGATCTACGCAGCCGATAGGCCTATAGGGAATAAATCAAATGGTCCAGTGTTATGGATATAGGCCTGTAAACCATCTCGGGGTCGACCACTTGGATATAGTATCTCATTAAATCCCTGCCGTGAGACAGGTGAAGATTGTTGTTTTGACGAGCAGTCTATATTCTCAGAAGAGTGCTGCTTATTTTGTTTACAGGGGACAGTGTGTCGTTAATTATTTTGTGTGTGTGTGTGTGTGTGTGTGTGTGTGTGTGTGTGTGTGTGTGTGTGTGTGTGTGTGTGTGTGTGTGTGTGTGTGTGCGTCCGTGCGCGCATGTGTGTGTGTGTGTGTGTGTGTGTGTGTGTGTGTGTGTGTGTGTGTGTGTGTGTGTGTGTTCGCGGGTTTGTGCGTTTGACCAAATGGGTATGGAGGCTCCTAAAGATCGTATTACGTGCGTCTCTGACATATGGCACGTACGTTCAGGACGAATTACGATGGAAATCAAACAGTGTTATAGGTGTTGCTGCTCTAAAATTTGAAATTCTTGTTTTACAGTCTTACCTTCGATCTAAGGTTGGACACCTCGCGTTGGGCACCGGCTCCCTTCGTTTTCAACGAGAGGAGACGCTGTCGTCCACGCGCTCTCCAGAGGGTGGTGCTCCGCGCTCACCTCAGCCGTCACTTCTTCAAACAGGAGCTCTCTCTCTCTCTCTCTCTCTCTCTCTCTCTCTCTCTCTCTCTTCTCTCTCTCTCTCTCTCTCTCTCTCTCTCTCTCTCTTTCCTCTCTCTCTCTCTCTCTCTCTCTCTCTCTCTCTCTCTCTCTCTCTCTCTCTCTCATCTCTCTCTCTCTCTCTCGCCCTCTCCCTCTCTCTCTCTCTCTCTCGGCCCTGAGCACACCGCTGTACCATGAGAGAGAGACATACACACACAGAGTCTGTAGCAGCACAACAGGACTCGTGTTTTAACTTCACCTTTCAGTGTTTGGACTTGGCATCGGATGCATCTGGCCTTTGGATTTCTGTGTGCGTAATATCGGCCTGGCGGGTTATTTTTTATTTCGAAATTGCAGCTAATCATTGATGAGGTGATGGATAAATTAACATCGCTTAACGTGGCACTTTTATTTCTAATTACTGCTACGCCATTCTTGGCAAATGGTGAGTATGGCGACCGCATGGATGTTACTTGCGTAATTACAAGTGGATGTGCACTGATATGGAGGAAACGTGTTTGTAGGGTGCAGTGACACGTCGTAGGTCAGGGCAACACACATTAGAATATCTAATTACCATTTTTTTACTTATTTGGAGGAAATATAAATTGCCTACAACTGTGCTTTCATGTTACTATTTACTGTAGCCTCCTCGTCCAGTAAAGACGTGCATCTGAGGAGGGAGTTGAAATCGCCAACTTGAACCCGTTCCCGAAGAACCTTCAGGACACCGCGGGCCCCGTGGACCCCGGGATCATCACGAGGACCAGTTGTTCGGGATCCACCTGTGACCGGTCAGACACAGGTCCCCGCAGACGCGCCAAGAGATGTACCTGTTACACGTACAAGGACAAGGAGTGCGTGTATTACTGCCACTTGGATATCATCTGGATCAACACTCCAGAGTAAGTCTGATGATGAACTTTGGACTGTAAACGATTCGTGTTGTGTGGTGCATGGAGGTGTATGGAGGTGCATAGGTCGAGTGGGGCGTCCTCGGTTTGATCCCTGGCTCGTTTGCTTCGAGGGGTCCTATAACTGGATGTGCCACTGAGCGAAGTCGTGTAGCCGCCAGCTCTCTCACCGAACGAGTTGCAGGCCTATACGCCACCGTTGTTGTGTCGTCGTTGACAAGTTTTAATAGGTTACCTTTGAAATCAAGGCATAAATAAATGTATTATATACTTTTGATTTGTCCACTCTCTGGACTAATCAGACGAAGTTTACGCAACAAAAAAAAATCATATATGTTTTATCATAATTGACCAACCTTTCAGGCTGAGCATTATGAAATATGTTGACCAAATTAATTATTATTTGGATTATTAGTATTTGTATTATTATTAAGGTAATGCGTAGTGGTAGGCCTATGCCTAATAATAATATTATTAATTGGTATCCTAGAGCTCCGATAGTTGCGTAATTAAAGAAAAAGGAAATCACATATATTTACTGCAGATTCCTCAGTTTACTGTAGGCTATCTACAACTATAGACTACCCAGCCCTGCAGACATCAGCGTGAATAATTGATTTTGTACCGCTGGTGGAAATGTCCGTGACGGAGTTGCTTACGGGTATTTACTTCTCGATCCCATTTGATGTCTTTTGTTCGGAGCAGCTCAGACAAATAACATACTTTACGTACACGATATTCTGCTCCAACCTTTCTGGGAACCTACTTTATAAATGTGCTAGATGTCACCTTGTCAAACACTTAAGTTTTATCATGACACAACAAACGCCCACGGAGAAACAAGATCCGACTGGAATCAAACCAGTCACGATCCAGTTATGTAATTTATATATATAAAAAAAAAAACGGTCGGTACAATCACATGTCCTTGTTTGGGAACACAAAACATTGACCCTCATCACAAAAACAGAGGTCCCCACATTTTTTGGATGAATGCAAAAGCATAGGACTATCTCTGTGCTGACGGACGGCTCTGTCTGCCAGATCAAAGTGGGTCTCTTCTTAAATCCATTGTTCCCACTGTCTGCCTGGTTTGTCCCCAGAGGGCACCGGTAGCACCTTAATTAGCTCCCCAACGGAGGAGACGCGCCCATGTCCCCGCATGTTACCTCACCACTTGGGCCATCTTCCTATGTGCGCTCCTGTCGGACCACATAGAGGGGGCCACTCCACTGTGCTGAGGTCAATGCACCCCCCGCCCCCCCCCCCCCAAGAAAACCCCCCCAAAAAACCCTAATTCTGAGGTAACCCGTTCCAGGTGACAAACGGCAGGTCGGTAGGCGGGCAGGTCTCCCTGCTTGTCTCTCCCTGCTTGTCTCTCCCTGCTCGGCTCACCTGTGTGATGCGCCGCTCCGCAGGGGGTTATGCTAATCAGGTCACGGATTCCTGCGATTTTGGCGTGGGTAACCCAGGTCAACAGGTTTTCCCCTGGGCGTGCCTGACAATGGAGCGACTCCGCGTCGTGTGAAGAGGCGCAGGCTGCAACAGTTTCGCGGTGCGCGGTGTGTGAACGCGGTGGGGAACAGGTTAGGGGGTATAAGAGAGGTGGGCCGCGTTTGGCGCGCAAACATATCTAAGTCGGAAACACTGTCCGCCTGTCGGTTGTAATGTTTGAACCGCTCTCGACTCTCGAGGGGTCTGGAAACGGTTCGTTTACCCATTAATTCACCGCAGGATATTTGCCGGAGTGGAAGTGTTGCTTTGTGTTATCACACGCCATGGCCTGGCACGTCTGTGATTGTTTTTATTGGGGGCCATGGATATGTTCATGGAGTGTTTTCTTTGCTTTGTGAAAAATGATTCACTCAGCGTATTTCACTCGGCGTGTTTCTGTTGCCCACCAACACCTCTCATCAGACAGACAGACAGACAGACAGACAGACAGACAGACAGACAGAAATACTTTAATGACCCCTGAGGGACGTCACAATGGATAATGGGGAAAGCTTTAAAAGCAAGACAAGTACAACCGCACGATTGGTCAATGTCAGAGGTCGGATGATAATAAAACAAACTTCTATATACAAAATAAATGTCTCACACACATCGCTATATCCGTTGGGATTCAGGAGTGTCTCCTGGGAACCATACCCATAGTGCAATGTAGCTCTTCACCCATATACAGGTCAGCCCCATGCATAGATGGGGTGTGTAGTCGATTCTGCGTGAACTGGTAAAACTGTGTGCACCCGAAACTGTAAACATGAAACATGGAAACCTGAGAGTGCTGCCTGGGAGTGGGTAGTGAAGCAGTGTATCCAAAACCCTACAGGCCTCGTCAATGAGCTTCAGCTGGAGCGTTTCTTTAATCCACCGTAGTCTAGCGCGAGAGTCTTTCCTTCATCCTTAAAGAGAAATCCATAAAGACAAGGGAGACCCCATGTGTCCGGGGCTTTCAGTGTAGATAAAGAAGACGAGCTGTCTGATGTGAGGTCTGGGTGAAGTCACGTCAAAGTGACACGGTGAATCAATAAGTTATCAATAAGTCATCTCCAGCGGGGGTGAGAGTCAAACCAGACAAGTGAAAGATGCTCAGACAGGTCAGGTATGAGGGGACATCTCCCCGACTGCGGTTCCTTGCTTGTCTGTCTCCGGGGTTGTGCCCGGGCCGATACCACAGACAGCTCTGTGGGAAATTGTCAGGCATTTGTCGAACCCAGACGCAGGAACACAGGAACCGACGGTCCCCCCCCCCCCCCCCCCCCCCCCCCCCCCCCCGTGTGATTCATTAGTGAACTGAGTCAGGGAGACAGGCGGTCCATGGTACGAGGCCAAGGGCTTGGTCACAAGGAGGTCAGCGGTCTCTCTCTGTGGAGGACGGAAGCTTGAGGAGCGAAATGAAATGGGCAGTTTTGGGGGGAGGCCGGCTGGAGGACATGTCGGTGTGGATTGCGTTGGCCGACCGCGAACCCGAACCCCCGAAAGAACAGCGGTGAAGTCTGGAGGCTGGGGAACAAGCAGGGGGGGGTGGAAACAGCGGCCTGCGCAGGAGACAGAGTAGACTGCAAACAGGGGGGGGGGGGAGTAGCAAAAAAACAACCAATAAAACAACAAACAACTAATCTAATAGCCTTCACACATGAACCTGATCGCCTAGCAACAAAACTGCTTTTTTTTTGTGTGCCACGCCCGTCCGCCCCCCCCCCCCCCCCCCCCCCCCCACTCTGAACAGCATCATCACGTTGATAACGCTAGCCGTAGCCTCACAGTCAACCTTCGCCGCCGTGTCATCCCCTACAGACGCACGGTGCCCTACGGCATGGCGGCCTACGGCATGGCGGCCTACCAAGGCCCGCGGCGCCTGAGACGCTCGGCCCGCACCGAGCGAGGGAGGAGGGGCGCCGAGGGGCCGCGCTGCGCGTGCACGCAGCGGGGCGACGCGGCGTGCGGCCGATTCTGCGCCGACAGGTAAAACACGGCGACAACGCCAACCGCACGCACGGCGCCGTCGAAACCTATTATAATAGTTTTGGGATTTTTCATTTTAGTTTAGTATTATTTCGTTTTGACTTTTTTTCCCCCTCAAATTCAGTTTTAATTCGTTTTTAGTTTGGGTTTGCTAGTTTTTTATTAGTTTTTATACTTTTAGTTTTAGTTTAGTTTTTATTAGTTTTAGTATTAGTTTTAGTTTTTTTTATACTTTGGGTTATTTGTCAGGTGCAGGATTCAAAAAGGTCAGAGTGAGTATTGTATAATAAAATCCAACAAAAGATATGTTTAAAAAATGAGGGTGAGTTAATAATGACTGACTTTTTATTTTTGGGTGAACTATTCCTTTAACCACCATGGCGCTGCCTGGTGACGTCACAGACCGTGAGGTGGAGTAAGGTGCAGTAAGGTGCTGGTGCTGCTGCTGCCAGCTGGCGTAAAACTGCCAGAGCGGAATAAATCGATCATATGAATCCAACCAATTCAGGCTTATAGTTAAATTAACAGAGACGAAAATGAAGGGATATTTCAGTTCATTTTAGTTTGTTTTCTAAACATGCAATACAGTTTCAGTTAGGTATCGTTTTTTTCTTTTTATTTGAGTTTTATTTTATTTTAGTTAATACATTTTTTTTTCAATTTTAGTTTTCGTTATTTCGTTCGTTTTCGTTAACGATAATAACCTTGACCGCGAGGAGCCCATGTGGCTTTCGTGGCGATAGGACGACGTGATGAAGGTTGACGAGGCGGATGAGGTTTCGTCCGAGCGTCCTCGAGAGTATCTGTAAATGTTCACGGTCGAGGCCAGATGTGTGTAACGACGAGTGATGTTTCCTCCTGTGTGCTTCCAGCCAGAGCAGGCCGTCCCCGGCCACAGCCGGAGAGGAGTGAGGGACGACCGCCGGCAGCCAGGGGGCGCTGTGGACTTACCTTGCGTCGGCAAGACAGGGACTCCACTGACTTTGGCCTCGTGTACTGAAACCAAGAGAGTCAGCGGCGAAAAATACTATCTTTGTATTAGAAATGGTGCGGAGGAGGGGAACACAGAACCAGGAGGGGGTCGGGGGTGGGGGGGGGGGGGGGGGGTACCTGGAAATTGATCCTTACCGATCTGCGTGGACCATGTCACCATCTTCTCCTCCTCCTCCTCCTCCTCCTCCGTCTCATCCTCCTCCTCCTGCCTCAGGAGGAGCCACAGAAGACATGGACACAGTATAGCTCACACATTAGCCAGAGACGCTGAGGAGTCCGCTCCTCCGAGTCCCTCACACACGGCGGAGTGTGGTCGGCGGCTCCACGCCTGCTGCCAAACACACGCCAGCGTTACGCTGTCTCTAGAGCAACACCAGTCCTCAGCCTCTT
>JAXIVH010000008.1:5915076-5936869 GCA_036785325.1 Urophycis tenuis
TAGTCCCGAATGAGTACACAATGCAGAGAAAAATGGTGGTCCCGATTGAGTACACAATGCAGAGAAAAATGGTGGTCCCGAATGAGTACACAATGCAGAGGAAAATGGTGGTCCCGAATGAGTACACAATGCAGAGGAAAATGGTGGTCCCGAATGAGTACACAATGCAGAGGAAAATGGTGGTCCCGAATGAGTACACAATGCAGAGGAAAATGGTGGTCCCGAATGAGTACACAGTGTGTACTCATTCGGGTGTACTCATTCGGGTGTGTTGATACTCATTCAGTGTGTTAATGTGTGTTTCCCTCCATTCAATGAACATTCACACATGTAGAAGATAGCTGTGAAGACTGCATAACGTTACTTACTACTAACTAACTTACTAACCTTACTTACTCCATTTGTTCACTTCCACTGAACCAATGAACCAAATTAAAAGGTCAATCTGAGTGTCTTAGTATCATTCACCACTGATATCTGATATTGTATTTGGAGGAGACAGATTGGCTCAGTGTTGGGGGTGGGGGGGGGGGGGTGTGGGTGTGTTAAAAAGAATGTGAGTTACACCCATTCCATATGGGGGGACCTTTCCCCAGGTGTGTTGTATTCATCTGAGCCTGACAGGAGCGCAAACCAAGCAACATAATTCTTGAGGTAAAGTACATGCTACAGGAGAGGGGTCCCAAGGTTGTGAAAGACGAGACACATTTCCGCTGACGTTTTTTTGACCCAGGGTCCCCGCTAAACACACCCATTCTTTGGATGATGAAGTCAACACATTCAACGGGTCCTCCTGTCCCCTGACGACAAAAGCGCGGAACAGGGGGACTCGCGTCTGGAATCGGACTCTAGAAGAGTAACAAACCAACGCCGTGGACTCACAAAGTCCGTCAGTCCAAGGTGACGCCCACTGTGATGGATATAACCTGTGTCCACCATCTGTGATGGAAGGGTGTTTGTTTATACCTTACACACCTAACCCATAGTAAAAATAAGGGCGTGTATTTATTTTCCACAAGGATTTTATATATGTATATAACCTTCTGTACAGGAGAAATAAATATCACAATTCATTGGGCATATCAAATAAAATGTTTGAACTACTTTACTTGTGAATCGTAAAAGACCAAGTAAAACTCGTAGTAAAACTAGAATGGGAGTCAGGAAATTGTTCTGAGATAGGACTGAGATATATTTGGTTGCCAGCTTTTGATGCTGCGTACTGAGAAATTGCAAATTATAGACATGCTGAAACCGGAATTACTGCAGCTGAAACGGCAGAAATTTCACATCGTAAAGCTGGGGCGTTTTGTCCTCCCTAATGATGTGACATTAGACTACAGCCAACAGGAATACCAAGGTACAAGATGTTGCTGTGAACAAGTCCGGAGGTCCTGACAATCGATAACAAAGAACTGGACACTATTCTCATTGACCGATTTAATCTAGGGTTTTTGGTTCTGGGTTAGCTTTTGTGGTTTTATTTATTTTTATTTTCAAATCATAAAAGGCAGTATCTGTTTCAAATCAGCTGCTGATGTTTCTGCGGAGAACGTAGACCAGTAACTCTGACCGTTAACCGGTAACTAAGCATCTCATGCCAAACCAGACCCGCAAATGAATAAGAGACACGAGAGGAGCTGGATCTTGCTAACATGAAAGTCTCCACAGCAGTTATTGTCTCTCACACACACACACACACACACACACACACACACACACACACACACACACATTGCGTACATAGTGTAGCATCTAGGGTGTTCAACTCCCAGCCAAAAAGAAGTGGGGTCAACCCCAATGAGCAACCATCCATGAGCAATAATTCTCTGTCACTTCCCGCATCTGCAATTTATTTTGTGAGTCACTTTGCATTAAAGCACCTAAAAAAACATCCCTGATGTGCCTGACCGATACATGGGAGGCTTTAGGGTATGCAACACTGTCCAGCATGTATGGATGGACTGACCAACACGTGCACTGGAGTCATTTTAATGGAGTTCACCACCATTAAAGTGCACCAGCAGGCTAGCAAAAAAAGGGTTAGCGGGAGACTAGCCCTCTAGCGCAGCTTTCCTCTGTAAACATCTAGCGTTACTGTCACACCTAACAAGCCAGAGGGGAAGCGATTTTCCTGTTTCTTCTCTCTCAACCCATCTGTAACATCTTTCCACGGCTGATAAGATGCTGCAGGATGAAAGGCGGTTTCACAGATGCTGGATAATAAAAGCCAGGGTGACCCCTCCAAGCAAACCGAGCTTAGGGAAACACAAGTAGCTTTTGAGGCACAAAGCCACTCTGGGAAACCAATACCCAACGCGATTTATCAGTTTCCAGTTCTACCCAAGTATGGCGGGCAATCGATTACTACACTCCATAACAACGTTTAGTCATAAGTCCCTACAAGTCTTTAGTTAATAATCTAATCATTGGCAATACATGAGTATACATTTGCAGATGATTCATAAGTGCTAAGCCTGGCAGGCTGATCTATCCATATGCATATCCATACACCTGGGTCGAGAACTTCTGGTGATGTCACCAGAGGGTAGATTTTGACATGGCTTGCAACGGCTGATCAACATCACACCTGGTGGTAAAATGGCGGCCCTTTAACATAGTTTTATTAACCACATGTTTTGTAAATGATTAGTTCATCATTAACTTAAGTCTTATAAATTAACCATGACTTAATGTTATTACCCAGTGTTCCTATTGGAAAGACCTGAGCAGACAGGATGTGTTAAACAACTTGACACATTCTGCATTTAATCCGATTAAGGCTTTGACATTGTTGATGTTTCAAGCGCAGCGCCAACAACCCGTCACTTTGACAACCACGGTCGCGGGAGCTGTGGGACAGTGATGGGAAAATGGCCGCCCAACCGGCGCAAAATGAAAATGAAACCCCCTGCACTGCGGCAGTCGCGCCCAAAATGCACGTGCGCGGCTCGTCTTCCAAAGTAAACAGAGGAAGAACCGACGGCGCCGTGACACCTTCCCCTTAGCCGATTCCACAACATTCCATAGAGCAAGACGTGGCTGCCTGCCATTGTCACTTAAATGCCCAAAGCGAGAGACATTTGTAAATTAAAAAAACAAACTGACATATTTGAAAACGTGCCAAATCGAAGCTCCCACAGTACAGTGTCAATTATAGCAGCGGCGGTATTACTGTGTTTCTGGCAAACACACGAGGGTGTCTCGCCCCGTTAACCTGTGATTACTGTGTCATCGGTGGGCGCGGAATGAGGAAGATGTTACGGTTCTGGCAGCCAAGGCCTCCCAACCCCTCTCACAGACGCACAGGGAGACTGTAATCATAAGGCAGGGCCTCCGTCCAACTCCCATTTGACTGACGCACTAGACGTCGACTGATGCTCAGAGCTGTGTATTGTCTTTCGTCAGGTTGATAAATGACTGACGACCTGTGCTCTGGAGTCGGTTAGGTTTTGCCCTGGGTAGGGGGAGCCGGGGGGTGGGGGGGGGGGGTTGTCTTGTTGTTGTTGCTCCTTGGCGTGCCTGGCTGTGGATGAGATTACCCGACGCGTTAAGACACAACAGTGGGTTCCTGCGTTTGAGTCACAGGATCACGATGCCGTCCCGACGGCGTTCGGGGCTGTTTGCAGCGCTGCGGCACGCAACCGCTGTCTGATTCCTCCTCACACACCACCCCCGCCGCCTCACCCGCCACCGCCTCACCCACCACCCCCACCATCTCACCCATCACCCCCACCCCCACCGCCTCACCCACCACCCCCACCATCTCACCCATCACCCCCACCGCCTCACCCACCACCCCCATCACCCCCACCATCTCACCCATCACCCCCACCATCTCACCCATCACCCCCACCTGCTCACCCATCACCACCACCCCCACCCCCTCACCCATCATCCCCACCGCCACACCCAACACATTTAGATTCACACTTAGGGCATTTAGCAGACGCTATTATCCAAAGCGACTTACAATAGGTACATTTGTCAGAGGAAGGTGAAACATTTAATTGCTGTTAATACCACCAGCACAGGTTTAAAGCTTCCAATTGCTCGGTTAATCATTGCTAGTACCCCCCCCCCCCCACCTCCTCACCCACTACCCCCACCGCCTAACCCACAACCCCCATCACCCCCTCCTCCACCACCCCCACCTCCTCACCGTCCCGTCCATTCACAGCATGTAAAATCCCCCACGCCTTGCCCCAAGGCCCTTGGTGATGCCTCCTGTGAAGATGTTAGGGTAAACACGACCCGCGGAGCGTTTCACTGGGCCTCGGGGCCCCAATGGGAGCCTGGTGTCGGAATCTGAGGAGAGGATGCGACTGGACAAGGACATCCATCTTAAAACACTCCCGACTGAGGCAATAAACGGGCTGGTGAAGGATGACTGTAGACAAGGGTCATAGATTGCAAGTGAATTATTAGTTGAGATATACATTGTGGACAGACAGACATCTATGATTCATTATGCATGATTTACGCACAACTAATGACAGGGTGTCGTGCAGAACACCCTTTGTCTGGAAAGTGTACAAAATGGGAGAAAGAACACTCCAACGACTGAGTGGTGAACAAACACGTTCTTTCATAGTGAAGACAGCAGACGGCAGCAACAAGTAGGGAGCACTTTAATGGTCGGACGATCCCTTCCCCGCGGACAGAAGGGGACGCGTGGCGAACCCTGTGCTCACAAACCAGAGCAGCAGCCTTGTGTGTCTGACACGCCACTCGATTCTATGGTGACACGACACCGGTCCCACGTTGACGAGGCAAAAGGTAGGGAACAGCAAAAACAAAACACAAAATTCTCAAGATGACATTTGTCTTGAAATGAAAGATTCCCAAATGCAATCGCTGCAATTCGTGGGCTGAACACGGAAGGGTCCATTGTCCGGGTGCACAGAGGGGTGTAAATCCGTCTGACATCCATCCAGAGGTAGCCACACATCTGCAAGCATGCAGTCTTCTCAAGTAGGACCTAGGCCTCTCGGGCCGGGCCAAATACCAGGCTCTGGCTCTGGTGATCTGATTGGTCAGAGGATGTGATGTCATCTCTTCATGAGGTGATTGATTGCTTTGACCTCATCAGCGGAGAGAGGGGAGAGGTTGTAACCTGTCAGCTCCGGCTTCCCTACAAACACACGCGCGCACACGCACGCGCACACACGCGCACACACACACACACACATGCACACACACACACACACACACACACATGTATCAATATCCAAAAAATCTGTCTCAAAGATTAGTGTTTGAAAGAAGATAATAGACAGTTTATATGAAACGTCATCAATCAGGAAAACAAAATCATAGTTCACAGTTGTTCACAGTATTGTTGTGTGGTACAATACAGACAGTATACCACGCTCATCAGAACACACATTTATGAAAAGATAATACCAATATCAGGACACTTTAATAAAAGTGTGATGAGTTTCGCAACTGTTGTCATTCCAAGACGAAGGAGCCAAGTCCATCTAATCAGCTTTAATTAGCTTCCACATGTTTGCCTCAACCTTTATTTCCTGACCAAACGTTTTGTCACAACCAGGGTCCTACCTTGCATCTCATTGAGGTGGTTGACTTTGGCTTTTAGCTCTTTCCGTAAGTCGTTTATTTCTTTGTCAAGCTGTTCCTGGTCTGCAAATAAAGACAATAAGTGAGGAGGGGCCATGTTTAATATATATCAGTATATGATTAAACGTGGACAGATAATTCACATCAAATAAAGTTAATCTCTAACCTTTTTGAATCATGTTTTGGGTCTTTGACTTGGGAAGTTTGATGAACATGTTTCCAAAGCAAACCTTCACCTTTTCTAAAAGAAAATAATAAAACCAAAAAGGTGTACAATAGATAGATATGGTTGATACGTGCTATACGGGCTATTGAAATGATGTATGTAAATATCACCTGAATCCGACGTGCTGCGTAGGGCTCTCAGTGCCTCACGGTTCATATTCCTCTTCGCGTCCAAGTCAACAATCTTAAAGAAGAGAAGGTAGAAATTAAATAGTAGACCTACAATAAAATTAAAAAAATATATATACTAATAAAAAAATACAATTCCCGTTAGTTATCAAACCAGCCGCCTTTAGACTACAGAAATGAGGACACATCATTAGATTAGATTAGTTTAGATTCAACTTTATTGTCATTGTGCAGAGTACAAGTACAGGGACAACGAAATGTAGTATCATGAGCATTTGCGATCATGTTCACATGCAAGGAATTGTAAAAATGCAGCATGATATGCATCTCAAAGTAATACCATCCTGTTGGGAGTAATGGAAGAGGGATCACGTCTATAATAGCTCTAGTGACAACAAGTCAACACAACTGGTCCACCACACTGTTACCAACATCGCGCCAACGTGGGAGCTCAGGCGAGCAAAACAAGCGAGCTCAAAGTCGTTCTGAGAAATAAATGTTGAGCACGGATACTTCATTTAAACTTTCGGATGCGATGCTTGTGTATCAGATACCTGTTGCTTATTGGTTAAAACGTCTTCAGCCGCTTCTTCCACGTCTGTTAAATACTCCAGTATGCGGGTCGACTCCATGTTGACTGTGTGTCGCAGGAAAAATACGTCCGGGTAGAAACAGAGACTGGCTTTTGAACAGGATCGTGCTATTGTTATTGTTTCGAAATACTGACCACGATGGACCATAGGAAATATGGTACTCTCTATTAATCTATTCTACTTTTTATGAAATACAAGAACATATTCTAATCTATTGCTACGTTATTTTTTATTGAATATTATGTATTTCAAGAAATAAACACAAAACAATAAAAAGCGTTCATGGAAATCGTGATATCAAATATATTGTTTATTCGAAAATGAAAAACACATTCTAATAAGTTACTAGTAAATACAATATCCACAATGGCACCAAGGAGACATTCATGAATTCTAAGTCACAAATTCGACCTGCTTGGAGGTTTTAGTTTTGCTCGGAGGTAAATTGTCCACAGCATCAGGTTTCATCTTAAGTCCACCGAGCCCTGAGGCTCTCCGCTCGTACACTCCTCTACGACACTCTGACCCACTCCTACGCTTGTCATACCGCTCTGCTCCTCTCTGCCTCCCCCCTCCCACTCCTCCTCCTCCTCCTCCTCCTCCTCCTCTGTGCTCCGAGCAGCTCCTGTTTCTCCACCAGGCCGTCCCGTACCCCCCACCGGACCCCCCGACGCCCCCCGCTCTGTCGTCTCTCAGAGCGCTGCCCTTCGGCGGGTCTCTGGCAGCGGGGGGCGGAGTCTCGCTGGCGGGCCCGGGGCTGGCCGGGTGGCGGAGGTTCCCCAGCGCCTGCATGCGCCTCAGGTGGCTGTTGGGGTTCCCCCGGGCGGGGCTGAGGGGGAGTCGCCCCCGCGTCCCCCACGGCGCCCTCTCCGCCGAGGCCCGGGCGCGGCTCTCGCTGTGGCTCCTCTTGGGGGGTGGGGGGTGCCCGGGGGCGTGCTCGGCCAGGGGGGCGGGCCTGGCGTGGGCGGAGGGGCAGCGGCAGCGCCGGGCGCCGCCCAGGGAGGCGGTGAAGGAGGAGGCGGTGGAGGCGGCC
The DNA here is from genome assembly GCA_036785325.1 of Urophycis tenuis. Taxonomy (NCBI): domain Eukaryota; kingdom Metazoa; phylum Chordata; class Actinopteri; order Gadiformes; family Phycidae; genus Urophycis; species Urophycis tenuis. The sequence continues at coordinate 5,922,640 of JAXIVH010000008.1, forward strand.
TGGGCGTAGCGCTGGCGGCACTGGGAGCAGCCGCAGCCGGACAGCAGGGCGGAGTCGATGGCCAGGGAGGACAGGAAGGTGAGGGGGAAGGCGCGCTGGCATTGCAGGATGCTCTTGGGGCAGCTGAGGCGGACGGTCGGGCGGGCGGCGGCGGCGGCGGCGGCGTGACAGGCTCCGCCCTCCTCCGGCTGCGCCGTCTGCATGCGCCGCCACTCCAGCTGCAGCAGGCGCTCCAGGAAGCGCTCCAGGGGGTCAGAGGGGCGGGGCCGGGGGCTGCGCTGGCTCTCCGTGTGGTAGAAGGAGGCCAGCTGAGCCAGGCTCCAGGTGTTGAAGGGTGGAGGGAGGACGTCAGGGAAGGGGTACGAGGAGGACCGCGGACCCCCTCGTCCTCTCGGCCTGCGGGGGTCGGGGGGGAGGTCGTCGGGGGCGATGACCTCCGGGCGCAGGTCGAGTTGCGGGGGAACGGCGGCGGAGGCGAGCGAGGAGGGAGACACCGGAAGTCTTTCTGTGTCGGACAGATCCCGGTCACTGTCTGTGTCCTTACCAAGGTCACAGGTCTTCCCGGGATCCTGGGTCCCGGGAAGATCTGGGCTTGAGGATAACAGACGGCACGGTGGATGAACCGTGGCGCCACGTGTAGTCCTGGCAGGGCCATTTGAGTGTTCTCTACGGCGGCAGTGTGGACGCTGCACTTCTCTTCTCTCGCCAGCAGAGGACCCCACAGGACTCGCTGAATCTGCTGGTGTTCCCTGAGCGCTTCAGACGGAAATGAAAAAACAAGAGTGTCTGGCATGATAACAGCGCGTTATATTTTAGTTTCAACGCGTGGTTTTGTGCTCACCTGCTCTGCGGAGAGGTGCATTTAGTTGGGGGGAGGTTGGCTTTGTTTTTCCGCCTTTGCTGCGACCTCTGTGACAACATGAACGATTGTTGTCAACTCACACATGTCGGAGGCTATTATCACACACGACTTTATTGTTCAAATTCGATTTGCGCTGTTTGAATAGTTTTGCTTTTATTGTCCACATATTGCTTGACGTTTACGCTTATTTCACACTTACTTTGTCAGTGAAGTGGTTATTGTCTTGCCGGGATGATGTGTTATGCGGTAGCGGGCACTTCCTTTGAGCTTGCCGTCTGCCCATCACGTTGCTGAGGAGGGATTCGGTAGCGTTGTGTTACGCAATGTTATTGTAGTAGAATATGAAGATGGTGCCCGATTAAAGACCCTTAAGATATGAGAATTTTCTTTTCAGAATACAATTCTAACCAACGTGTAAGCAACATTGCTCACAGTCACACAGCGGCATCTATCTGCAATATAACAGCAGTGTGCTGCTTTGTCCCAGTAAGCCGCAGTAGTGAAGGCTCTACTGTATGTCACTGAAACCTAACATGGAGGCGCTCAGATTCCTAGGGATGGGGACTCGCCTACAGATGGACAGACTCATCCTCACATATCACCCATCATATGTATCGTTATCGCTTCGAAATGAAAATAATAACGTATACTATACCTGGGCAAATTATGGCTATTGCTTGTCCATTTCCTTTCTTTGATGGAAAGCTTCTGAAGACATAATGGCATACATTCTTGCACGATCGCGCCCATCCCCGATTGGAATAAACAACCAATCAAAAGGCCGGCAGGGTGTTATAGCAGAAATGTTATTCTGTAATCACGAATTCACGTCATAGTCGGATGCGAATGCATTAATCCGTAATGTAAATCGTCGTTATCAGGGTAAATGTAGAATTGCATTGCCGCTAATATCATCCAACGTATTTCTTCATGACAAGGAAAATGCACCTGTTCGACCAAGGTTGCGTTCTGTGTTTAATGACACATTCGCCAAGTTAGCAAATTCCAAGTTTTCAAATGAAATAGACTAAGGCAGCAATTCTCCTGTTTGTGTCCAGCTGAGGGCGTTACAGGCCTACAGCATGCTGCTCTCTACAGGCTGCTCTTTACAGGGAATCCGTGTGTGCCTTTGAGCACGCCCGTATATCATTTCTAATTCCCACGTGCAATATAACTCTTGTGTTTTAGAAGCTACCGAATGAGTCAAGCTCTTGGGCTATCTCAGCAGAAGGCAACTGAACAAAGACTAGGCCTACAGTTCCTTTTTGAAATAGGGTTTGCCTCGAATTTCATTATGAGTTGTATTTATGAGTTATTTTTTCTAATCGACACATATCTGAACCTGCTTCAAAAAATTTAGACCTGCATTCCAACACAAACATTAATGATTAAAAAAACAAAAAAACAACAACAACAATCAATGACCAAATGATGACCCCTTTAAGGTTCCAACACTAGTAATCTGACTTGCACTGTCTCACTATAAATAGTCTACAAACTGCACCGCCTTTTGCAACCTCTGGTCTCATGTTATATGTCAAAGGCGAAACCCAGCGGCTGGGACCATATATTACAATAGACAACCCGCGTGGTGGAGCTCAGTCCTGTCAAATGGGGGACACGCAGATCCTGTGTACATTTTAGTTGGAACCAACTCATCTTGTATCAAGCTTTTCTAATCCGATTGATTTGAATAGCTCTGGTGGTGGAGTAGTGGAACACCGAGGACATTAGCCGGTGGCAGGGAGGCTTTTCACCGGCACACCGGTAGGGTCTGAGGTCAGAGCGACTTCCCCAGCGGTGATCCCAACCAGGGGGGACGAAACGTTTGCTGCTGCTGCACAGGTTTGGATCCAGCAGGTTCTGGCCTGCAGCTTTTCCTGCTCTGTTGCATGTATCTGTCTTTCTCAAACGATACCATTTCAGATTGAAGCGGTGCAGCCTTCTGATTTCTTTGCCCGGAATCCTCCTGGAGTTTTGTAGATAGCAGGACAACCCTTACCTGGGTGTTGTGCATTAAGTAAGGACGCACGCCCTGCATACTCTGTGTACTGTGCGGCTCGTAGCTGAAAGGTTCTTGGCTCAATCCCCAATGTCCATACTCTGCTCCCTGCTGGCATCCTGGAGCAAGGTGCCCCAAAAATCCCGCATGCTCTTGAATGTCGTGTCACTGAATTCACTGCAAGTCGCTTTGTGAAAACACAGGGTAAATCAACCTCAAAGTGCAATACCGTGAATGCAATCAGGTGTCTCGCTGTGTCGCTCCAGGGGCTCCAGTGTGAATGGCGATGAGCGGCCCTTGTGGAGGACAGCCGGGCTGGGACCCCCACGGCCCGCCCGGGGCCCGGCAAGGCCTCGGCCGCGGCGCTGCGTCTTCCGACCGAAAGCCCGTCATCCGCCTGAGGGACATCTACGACCCCCGACCTCCACCCACCAAAGCCCCCGTTCGGATACGTCCGCCCGGACCCCCTCCGCCCAAGACCCTCACCACCAGCACCACCACCACCACCACCACCGCCGCCACGGGGCCTCCCTGCGTGATCGGCGCCGCCCCGCCGACAAAGCCCGCCATGAGGAGACGCTCCCGCTCCCTGTCCCTTCCCGGGCAGCGAGGGAGGATCAGGGCTCCCAGGGGCCCGCAGGTGCGCTTCATAGACGCCATGGGCCTGGAGCTGGAGGAGGTCAGGTTCTTCAAGGCCGGCGAGAACCCGCTCATCCCGCCGCACGTCACCTACCGGCTGCTGATGGCCAGCGAGATGGCGTCCGGGAGGGTGCCCGAGCTGTCGCTGCCCTACTTCAAGCCCTGCTTCTGCGACAACATGGCCGCCCAGCCGGGGTTTCCGCCGCGGCTGCGCAGCCAGAAGGTCAGCCTGGGGTCGGTCCTGTGCTCGGACGCGGGGATAACCGGCACCGTGCACGTCCTGAACTTGGCCTTCGAGAAGGAGGTAAAGCTGTGCTACTCCTTCACCGGTTGGAGGAGCCACACCGACGCGGTGGCTTCGTGGGTATCGAGTGAGATCCCCGGGGAAGGGCTCGACGGGCCAGGAACTGATATATTCCATTTCTGGCTTCCTGTGCCGCCCTTCATTTTGCAACCCGGTGCCATTTTGGAGTTCGCTGTTTGCTATAATGTGAACGGATGTTCCTACTGGGACAACAACGGCGGGCAGAATTATAAACTCTCGTGCCACAGCTACAAGCTCACCGTGCCCAAAGAATGTGAGGACAGCATGCTGCACTTCATCTGACTGGTCACAAGGTGGCACTGCTGGGTTACATATTATTTACCTCAGAGCTGAGGCGATACGAAGGGGTTCTCATCATAATAATACACTATGTTTGACAGTAAACTTCACTGGACAACATATCAACATTGTTGTTGTTTTTACAACATTGGCTTTTTAATGTGATGGTATGAAATGATGTGGCATAGTTAATTTTGGATTTCCAAATACGTTAAAAGCTTTTGAAAGTGTGAATGTCGTTCCTGATTTATGTATGACAGTGTAAATCTGAATCGCGTCAGAGATGCTATGTGTCTTATCCTCGCATGACTCCTGCTCTCAGTGTCGGGTGATTCACGACACAGAGATCTCAGTGCGGTCATCCCGACAGGACCCTTATCTAAACACTACAGGCCTACTCTTCATACCACCATTCAAGCATAACTGACCTTTCAACGAACGTTTTCGTGCGACATCGGAGCAGCGCGCACCGAGTCTAGAGCTTCATCTGGCAGTGAGTTGGCGCTTATTGGCTCCCCGGTGGGCATTCTTGTAGGCTGAGCTATGGCGTTCAGAACGCACACACTTGACAACAGATTTAACAGCCGAGGCCAGCTTCATGACCACAGCTCTTTACCGTCTAACCCCACAGCATTAGAGACACCCCACTGAACGACCAGTCCTTAAAAGGACACGGAGAACCAAGCCGCCACAAACCTGGAGGGGGGAGAATTATGAAACGTCGAGACACACAGATTAGGAAGGAGCCCTCCATCTAGGGATGTATCAGTGGGAGAGCGGCTAGGGGCCCCGTAGGCCTGACATTAAAGAAAAGCCAACCATCAAAATGTGTTAGAAAAGTCAAAATGCATGCTCCAGGAAAACAGCCCCACATGTTTTGTCTGCTTTCTTAGGGCCTGGCGAAATTGTTTAGACACATTTTGAGAATGTGAATATTTCCTTCATATTTAGGCCTATTTAAGATTAAATACAGTGTACTCTTGATGAGAATGATTATCACTTGAGACTAGTGTTGATTAATGGAAGTGAAATAGAACCCATGCAGTGTTCTTTACTTTGATGTCATACTTATAGACACTAGATGGCAATATTTCTCTCATTCTAAAGAGACCCAATTTCTGGCTAACTTTGATTGTAATTATCATACCTTTTTTTCTCTCGTTTTATAAAACTCATAATTGAATTGTTGTGATCATGAACTATTTCAACCTTGGCATGTACAGCTGACATAATGAAGATCTTCGCTTACTTTATAAATAAAGCCTGCTGCTCATTTCATCATTCATTCAACAGCATTGATACAAAGCAACAGAAAGAATCAGGATCAGAATCAAGTTTATTTCGAAGTAGGTTTGCACAAAAACAAGTATATACGTAATATAACTATATATATATATATATATATATATATATATATATATATATATATATATATATACTGTATATATATATAAATGGTGGTCCCAAATAAGTACGGACTGTGCGTTAATGTAACGCAGATGGTCTGAAGATGCTACATTAATGTAGCATGTAGGTCTGTATGGGGGGAGGGAGAATGTCAGTGTCAGGGGGGGCTCCGGGCCTTGTTGATGAGGCTAGTGGCAGATGGGAAAAAACTGTTCTTGTGACGTGAGGTTTTGGTCCTGATGGACCGCAGCCTCCTGCCAGAGGGGAGTGACGCAAAGAGTTTGACCAGGGTGGGAGGGGTCGGCCATAATCTTACCTGCATGCCTCAGGGTCCTGGAGGTGTACAGGTCCTGGAGCGACAACCGATTGCAGCCGATCACCTTCTCTGCAGACTGAATGATGCTCTGCAGTCTGCCCTTGTCCTTGGCGGTGGCAGCAGCGAACCAGATGGTGATGGAGGAGGTGAGGATGGACTCAATGATGGAGGAGTAAAAGTGCACCATCATTGGCCTGGGCAGGTTGAATTTATTCAGCTGCCTCAAGAAGAACATCCTCTGCTGGGCTTTCTTGATTAGGGAGCTGATGTTCAGCTCCCACTTGAGGTCCTGGGAGATGACAGTTCCCAGGAAGAGGAAAGACTCCACAGTGTCAATTGTGTAGTCGCAGAGGGTGATGGGGGCAGGTGAGGCTGAGTTCTTCCTGAAGTCCACCACCATCTCCACTGTCTTTACAGCGTTGAGCTCTAGGTTGTTACGGCTGCACCATGTCACCAGATGGTCAACCTCCCACCTGTAGTCAGACTCATCACCATCAGAAATGAGTCCAATGAGGGTGGTGTCATCCGTAAACTTCAGAAGCTTGACGGACTGGTGACTGGAGGTGCAGCTGTTTGTGTACAGGTAGAAGAACAGAGGAGAAAGAACACAGCCCAGCTGATGGTCTATGAGCTGGTTTTCCCAGGTTCACATGCTGCTTCCTGTCAGACAGGAAGTCTGTAATCCACCTACAGGTGGAGTCAGGCACGCTCAGCTGGGAGAGCTTCTCCTGAAGCAGAGCCGGGATGATGGTGTTGAAAGCAGAGCTGAAATCCACAAACAGGATCCTGGCGTGGGTTCCTGCAGAGTCCAAGTGCTGGAGGATGTAGTGGAGGGAACCCTACTTTTCTGAGCGTACCTCCTACTATGTACCTTATATGTCCGAATAGAGGCAGACATGGGAAGTAACAGCTTGCAATTTAGAATTGCATTTTACAAACACATTTCTTCTCTGTGGTAGTCAGCCATCAGCAACTCTCTCACAGATGGCTTTTTATTATGATAACATTTTTGTGTTAGTGCCTACTTTACACTCCATCATTTAGTTAGTGAGTTTGTTAGTTAGGTAACTAGCTAGGGCATGCTAATGACATAATAGCAATTAAGTCATCTGATGTTCTGATTGACTCTCTCTTAATTGATGCCATGTACTTGCATAAGCACTCGTTGACACTTTGATGGCTGAGGGATATTTTAAAACCGCTTCTTACAGATATATTTATAGACGCATCACTGAGCTGTCTGGGTAGTCCATCTGTTCAACCCAGCTAAAATGCACTTGTTAGTGATGTTCTTAATGTGGTAGGTCTCAATTTCCAGTAAATTCAATGCATAGGTTAAATTAAACATGGTGTTGAAGTGTCTTCTTGAACATTACATTATTATTATTATTATTATTATTATTATTATTATTATTATTATTATTATTATTATAAAAAAGGGATACATTACATTACATGCAATACATTTTGCACTCGTTCAAGTACATAATGATGAGGCATATGCCCTAAAATGTTTCCAATTCATCAATTCAATGTTTTTTGTCTATTTTTTATGAACTCTCTCTCTCTCTAATACTCGATTATGTTTGTGTGATTTTAGATTCAGACATCATACAGACAATATCATGAACACGTTGATTTTGCATTCAAATTCCCAGCAATCGTCGTGCTCCTGAGCTCCATCTTACCCAGCCTGACCCATGTGGCTGTTTGTGAGTCATGGACATTTCAAACACTGGGGAGTCCTGCGCTTTGCTTCCCACCATACTGGCCTTATCTAACAAGGTCAGCCCCGGAAGTCAGGAAATCCCTCCCTCCCTCCCACACACACCCACGCACACACACACACACACACACACACACACACACACACACACTGTGTGTGTGTAGGGTGGTGTGTGTGTGTGTGCGTGCTTGCGTGCATGTGTGTGTGTGTGTGTGTGTGTGTGTGTGTGACTGTGTGTGTGTGTGTGTGTGCGTGCGTGTGTGTGTGCGTGCGTGTGTGCATGCGTGTGTGTGTGTGCGTGTGTGTGTGTGTGTGTGCGTGCCTGCGTGCATGTGCGTGTGTGTGTGTGTGTGCATGTGTGTGTGTGTGTGCATGTGTGTGTGTGTGTGTGTGCTCGTGCATGTGTGTGTGTGTGTGTGTGTGCGTGCTCGTGCATGTGTGTGCGTGTGTGCGTGCGTGCGTGCGTGCGTGTGTGTGTGTGGCAGCAGGCATCCCGGGCCTGTTCGGGTTAGTGGGCTCATGATCAGCCCACAGCAGCTGGCAGCCGGCCGGTACCCATTGGGTCTGCTCTCATCCAGACAGCGAGTGGTCCTTATGTACAGTAAGTATGACACACACACACACACACACACACACACACACACACACACACACACACTCACAGGCCACCGTCTGTTGCTGGTCCTGCACCAGGTGGAGGTGTCTGAATCATGCGTGCGTGAGTGGCTAAAAACAGAGCCGATAACACGCCAAATTTAGTTAAAAATACAACCTAGCATGAAATCATCAATACGTAACGTTTCGTGCTGAAAGAGGAGATGACGTTGCTGGTCCCGTGACCGCACTTCCTACAGTATGTGCTATTTCATTCGTTGTTGTTGGTGTTGTTGTGATATATTTTATTGGTATATCATGTTTTGTGAAACTGGTCCAAACTCTGGTGTAAGAAAGTGTTTGTTGTGTGTGTGTGCTTGCATCCTTGAACAGGTCGAACATCGAGTGTATCTGAACTCACTCAGTGCACAGAAAGCCTAAGGTTAAAAGCCTGTCCTAAATGATTAAACAGCATACAGTCAAAATGGCCAATGTGTGACCCGAGACTGGTGAGGGTGAGGTAACAATGTACTCAGAAGCATGATCTAGTCTTTGTACAGTGGGGCGATTAGCGACGCGGGCATTAGCTGTCCTCACTGAACCAGGACGCCAGAGAGAGGCGGAGTGAGTGCTTCTGATGGGGGGAATGACTGCAGTGTTCTACTGCTACTCTCTGATGCAGGCAACTATTAACTTAATTAAGATAAGACATAGAAGATGGCTACTGCACTTCCCCAAAAAGACCATGGATGTGCCCGGCTGTTCATTTAACTTATTTCTTTCCTTGATTGACTTCAGTGAAGGCAAAGATCGATAGACTTAAGACTAATTCGTGTGGCACGATTAAAGAACTCAAGACTCAAGACAGAGACACAGACGTTGTTACAAATTCAAAACCTGTATTGTGCAGACAATAAATAGTGCTTACAAAGGGATTTTCTTTTTTAATCTTGTACACAGACAAGGTTTCTGTTCAAGAAAAAAAAACATTTACACCGGCGATATGAAAACAGAATCCAATGGCATCGGTGAGACTGAAAGAAAACAGGACTTCAGATGTGGACTATGGGCTCTGGGGGTCGGAACCGGCCGCGTGGAGATGCTCACATGCACGTTCTCCGCCCGCTGTGGCCCCAGCGGCCTCCTGTATAGTCTGTAATCTTAAAGAACAAAACAACAGTTTCTCCACGGCAAAAAAAAAAAAAGACCTTTATTTCATTTTCTCATCTTCTTTCACTCTTTTCGTCTCTATCGTCATTCCCTCTTTTAATTTCCTCTTCATCTTTTTTTTTCCTCAGTTCATTGTTTATCTTTTTATGTTCTCCTTCCTCTTGTCCCCTTTCCGGGCTCTCCTCTTCCTCCGTTTTTTATGTTTCTCGCTTCTCCTTCTCCTTCTTTGTTCCTTGATGGATGGACAATGTCAACTGAAAGGTGAGGGAGATGGTTTTCCTCTGAGCAGGTGTGGAGACAGCCCCCCTGTGTCTCTCTCTCTCTCTCTCTCTCTCTCTCTCTCTCTGTCTCTCTCTCTCTCCCTCCGACCACCAGCACCACCACCACCACCACCAGCACCAGCACAGCGGGAGCTGCTCCAACTCACTAGAGAGACATAGCCTCCAAGGAACACTGCACCCGAATATCAGGAGGGCCCCTGAATGTGGGCCGGCGGGGCCACTGGAAGACTCCATGCAAGGTTGCAACTGAACAGAACCAAGAATCAGCAACTCTTCACAGAAGAAACCCTTGCTAAGGCCGGTGGAACCTGCGGGGCAGAGGGAGAGGGCACACTCTGAGCATTAAACTTAAATAAATCACACACACACACACACACACACTGAGAGTTAATCAATCACCTTTCTAATAATAGCCCAATGGGCAGCCAACTGTCCCTTTTTTTGGCTCTGCCGAACCCCTTCGTACGTAAGCACATCCCGGGATAATTCACAGAGGACAGGTTTTTTTTAAATTTCTATAGCTATTCTTAACACGTAGCGAAAGTGCGGCGTAAGCTATAATCAGCCACAGTCATTTAGTGTAAAGTGCAGGAGGGGGCAGGATCTAGGCTAGTGGCCTCGGCGCTCGGCCTGCTTCATGAGAAGATGGAGACATTAACGTTTCCCGGGAGAAGACACTTCTGGAGCACCGCGTGCCATGATGGGTCGTCTTGGTGACAACACAAGGATGAGGAGGAGAAGGAGGAGGATGAAGAAGAGGAGGAGGAGGAGGAGGAGGAAGAGGATGAATGGGAGGAAGAGGAGGGGCAGGAGGAGGGGGAGCAGGAGGAGGAGAAGGAGGGGGAGCAGAAGGAGGATGAAGAGAAGGAGGAGGAAGAGGATGAGTGAGAGGAAGAGGAGGAGGAGGAGGAGGAGGAATAGGAGGCTGCACTGACCTGGTCAGGTGCTTGCTTGAGGTATGGACTTCCATCTCGTTGCTCTTGAACTCATTCAGCTCTTTCCTTATTGCTGCCTGTGGAGCAAAGACAACACAGCATATCAGCGTTGATCCTACACGGTCATTCAAAACTGATGTACACGTTTACATTTGCGCATACATTCCTAAAAAAGAATCTCCCTTGAGCATTAGCAAGAGTACCAGGTGTTCACACTGAAGTAAAGTCAACGCTATTTTTATAGCTCTCTTCACTTATCAGCCCCAAAGGAATCAACGTTATGGGCCACATTGTACAACACCCCCGAACCCTGAGCTTTTCCAGAGGACAAGGAAAACTCCCCGGCTACTGGGGAACAAACATTGGGTGTATTTTTCAGACACACACACACCCCTTAAATATGCAGTATAAATAAAAATGTCACAGTATGTGAAGTTGCTTCGACAGAGCCGACTGATAAGTCACTTATCAGTCGGGCTTTTGTGCTGCGCAGACGTCAGGCTGCGGATCATACTGGGATCGAACCCAGTACCTCTCGACCGGGAGTCGTACACCACCACCACCACCACCAGCGCTGCTGCTACACCCTATCCCTCTGACGCACAACCAATACAATACAGCACAACGCTGCACCCTGCATACTGAACGAGTGGGGCTCCACGCCGGCACCCGCACGTACGGTCCCGAGCAAAGAACGACGTGCAGAGCGACCCGGGGAGGTCGGTACACACTGTGCTCAGCCCGTCGCTCTCTCCGCAGAGGGGGAGGGAGGGAGGAGGGGGGAGGAGGCGGGGGGAGGAGCCTACCTTGTCCGAGGCGGAGAGGCGTGTCCAGGGTTTGTCCGCCCGCCGGTCGTAGTCCTGGGCCTTGGCCACCTCCACGTAGTCGCTGAAGCGGATCAGAATCTTCCGGTCACGCAGCTCGTCCACCGTGGGCCGCTGGTTCAGCTGGTGGGGGGGGAGGAGGGGGGGAGGAGGGAGGAGGGAGGAGGGGGGGAGGAGAGGGGGAGAGCAATGTCAAACCCCGGTCACCAGATGATACAGGGAGATAGTTCGCACCCCCTTTACTGTGCTGTGCTTCAATTAAAAACTGGTTGCATGGCGCCTGCGTTTCGTCAGGACTATTTGCGTGCGCTGGTTTGTCTCCAACCCTTCGTGTCTCCAGTGTCTGCTGTCTCTGACATGAAATGTACTTTCACTGTAAGTCGCTTCGGGTGAAAGCGTCCGCCGAACGCCCCCGAATTGTGACTCTGAATGTAAATGCTACTACGTGACATGTCATTCACAGGGCGCAGTTCAGATCTGTGTGTGTGTCTGCGCAGCCTCATGGAGCAGAGTACATGTACAACATGTACATGTACGGTGAGGAAGGTGAGGAAGAGGTTGTTGCAGGAGCCCTCACCTTTCTGTTGAGCCGCTGTTTGATCTCTCTCCTCTCCTCCTGCTCGCTCTGGTCATTTTTTTCTGTGAACACACAGGAATACAAGCGACTGTTAGCCAATGGAATACAGGGAGGGGGGGGGGGGGGGGGCAGGGCAGAAGTAGGACCCCCGCGTTCTCGCCAAGAGGTCTTGTCAAGACGATGAAATCACATTCATGTGTGGGGCTGTGGGGTTTTGACGGCAACTAAACGCGTTAAGAAACGCACTAAGCCTGGTTGTCTAAAGAAATCCCCTGCAAAGGATCCTTTTCTTTTTGTTTGTTTTTTCCCATCGGTGTGGGTGCATTTGTCCGGACAAATCACACATCACATCTGTGACGTTATTTTTGTAATCTCTTTCTATTTGTTTCCCCCCCCCCACCCACCCCATGGCTTTAGCATTCATGAGCTTGCGAGCAGGTTCGGCAGCTTAAGGACAGACGGACACAGAATGCCAGACAGACACCTGTCACTCTGTGGAAGAATGTCCCCAAAATGTCCCCGCCCGGTTTAGGACCGAAATGCCTCGCGAATCAATGATTGTATGAGACGAACGAGCCAGAGCAGAATAATACGTCAATGTTTCTATGTTCTGACCTCCCCTCTTGTGTGTGACCTGTGAAAAGTTGAGCGGATTATTTCTGCCCTGGTTACAAAATAGGGACTTTACTGGGACTTTCAAATGGAGAGAGAGAGAGAGAGAGAGAGAGAGAGAGAGAGAGAGAGAGAGAGAGAGAGAGGAGAGAGAGAGAGAGAGAGAGAGAGAGAGAGAGAGAGAGAGAGAGAGAGAGAGAGAGCAGAGAGAGAGAGAGATGAAAAGAGAGGGTTGACAGATTGACAGAACAGCTGTTAAGAGGACACAGGTGTGTTGCCTCATCCACTAGTTGTGGATTTAAATAATAAAAAATAATCATTATAAAATGTTTCAATCAATTATTGAAAAATGTGGGTCTCGGGTGTGTTTGTGAAGGAAGGCAAACAAACATTTGAGTTATGAAAGTGAAAACGTGAAAGACAGAACACTAGCATAATTCGCAATAGACGACGTAAATATGAAGCGGTGGACAATAAGAGTTAGAAACTTTGAGTACTGATCGTTCTGCGGAAACGTCTAACGAGGGCTTCCATAGTATAGTAACCCTTGATTACGACAAACGTATAATAAAGACATTTTGACTTGATACTTACGTTTTAAAATGTTTCGACTCTCAAGTTCTTCCACCGCTGGCCTCTGGCTCAATCTCCTACGGAAAAACACGAAGATTACGTTCTGGACCATTTTGATCCGATATTCCTCCTCAGGCGAAGTCTCTCAGTCTTTTTTTTGGTTTGTTTCCTAGCACCGGGGGATGCCTTCGTTTGTGTGCAGAGCACCACGACCTGCACACCCTAAAGGAAAACACCGCGTCCCATCTCGGATCCAAATACCCAAGACTTCTTTCACTAACTCCAGAAGAAGAGATCATCGGGCTCATAAAGGCAAGATGCGCGATGCAGTATCACGCCACAACCAAAGTCCTTCGATTACAAAAAAAAAAACCCACGACTGACTCCGTTCAATACATTGTCAAACGAATCACGAAGAAAGGCGAAAGAAGATCATCACAGTGTCGGGCTATAGAGTTGCATCGCGGTCCGTGTGTGTGTGAGAGAGGGATGCTGAGGCTGGCCGCTCCGCGCTCTGCTCGCCTGCTCTGCTCTGCCTCGCAACCAGCGAGCGCTGGGCTGTAAGCTGGTGCGGTCTCCCCTCCCTTTCTACGACATGAATAATTAGGAAAAGGGGGCGGAGCCTCGGAGGACATCCCCGAGCACAGAGCAGGCTCTCTTTCTCTCCTCTATCTTTCTCTCTCTCTCTTTCTCTCCTCTCTCTTTATCTCCTCTCTCTCTCTCGTTCTCTCTTTCTATTTCTCTCCGCTGCAGTCAAACGGAGGGGGGAATCGGCACGGCACACACAAAAAAAAACTATGAAGCACACAGCTTAGTGTTAAGCTATACGGGATAAAATAAATGCATTGAAATGGGCGACGTTTCATAGAGTGCTATTTTGAAGAGGGCGGCGCGACAACGGATGCACGAACACTTGTTCTGGAATATGAGACCCCTCTGTAAGCGATACACCGTGGCGCGGACTCATCATCATCATCTACACATCTTTCACTAACAGTTCTACTCCAGCAGGCTAAATGCACTTCATTAACATACAACAAAGCGACTAAAGGTTGAGGACTAGTAAGCTATTGCTATTACTGTACTGTAATAATAGCATACACAATAA
>JAXIVH010000008.1:5937069-5942069 GCA_036785325.1 Urophycis tenuis
GATAGCATGGACTGGTGTTACAACGCACAGCCCTTTCCTTGGTATGTAAAAACCCTGCGTTGAGCTCTTGGCAAGCCTGTCCCCCCGCGCACACCTGTTGTCCCTCACAGGCAGAGCCGAATAAATAACTAAATGAATAAATAACATGGTGGCGAGTCTCCAGCGTGAAGCACGCATCATCGTACCAGCCGGCACGCGCTGTCTGACCCATTGGCACCGCAACAGCACTGAGACGGACAGACAGATAGACAGGCGGAGAGATGGATGGATGGATGGAAAGACACAGTCTTTTGGCCCGTGTTTTCCCTGCTGTTCCTCTGAATCACCTGGCCTCTGTCAACGCTCACAGATATACCAGCTGGTGGAGAACATCTATCTATCAATCTATCTATCTATATTTCTGTCTGTCTGTCTCTCTCTCTCCCTTTCTCCCCCCCCCCCCCCTCTCTCTCTCCCTTTATCTCTCCCTCTTGCTCTCTCTCTCCCTCCCTCCCTCTCTCTCTCTCTCTCTCTCTCTCTCTCTCTCTCTCTCTTTCTCTCTCTCTCTCCGGCAATGGTTATTGTGTATGCTATTATTACAGTACAGTAATAGCAATAGCTTACTAGTCCTCAACCTTTAGTCGCTTTGTTGTATGTTAATGAAGTGCATTTAGCCTGCTGGAGTAGAACTGTTAGTGAAAGATGTGTAGATGATGATGATGAGTCCGCGCCACGGTGTATCGCTTACAGAGGGTCTCATATTCCAGAACAAGTGTTCGTGCATCCCGTTGTCGCGCCGCCCTCTTCAAATAGCACTCTATGAAACGTCGCCCATTTCAATGCATTTATTTTATCCCGTATAGCTTAACACTAAGCTGTGTGCTTCATAGATTTTTTTTTTGTGTGTGCCGTGCCGATTCCCCCCTCCGTTTGACTGCAGCGGAGAGAAATAGAAAGAGAGAACGAGAGAGAGAGAGGAGATAAAGAGAGAGGAGAGAAAGAGAGAGAGAGAAAGATAGAGGAGAGAAAGAGAGCCCTGCTCTGTGCTCGGGGATGTCCTCCGAGGCTCCGCCCCCTTTTCCTAATTATTCATGTCGTAGAAAGGGAGGGGAGACCGCACCAGCTTACAGCCCAGCGCTCGCTGGTTGCGAGGCAGAGCAGAGCAGGCGAGCAGAGCGCGGAGCGGCCAGCCTCAGCATCCCTCTCACACACACACACACGGACCGCGATGCAACTCTATAGCCCGACACTGTGATGATCTTCTTTCGCCTTTCTTCGTGATTCGTTTGACAATGTATTGAACGGAGTCAGTCGTGGGTTTTTTTTTTGTAATCGAAGGACTTTGGTTGTGGCGTGATACTGCATCGCGCATCTTGCCTTTATGAGCCCGATGATCTCTTCTTCTGGAGTTAGTGAAAGAAGTCTTGGGTATTTGGATCCGAGATGGGACGCGGTGTTTTCCTTTAGGGTGTGCAGGTCGTGGTGCTCTGCACACAAACGAAGGCATCCCGGTGCTAGGAAACAAACCAAAAAAAAGACTGAGAGACTTCGCCTGAGGAGGAATATCGGATCAAAATGGTCCAGAACGTAATCTTCGTGTTTTTCCGTAGGAGATTGAGCCAGAGGCCAGCGGTGGAAGAACTTGAGAGTCGAAACATTTTAAAACGTAAGTATCAAGTCAAAATGTCTTTATTATACGTTTGTCGTAATCAAGGGTTACTATACTATGGAAGCCCTCGTTAGACATTTCCGCAGAACGATCAGTACTCAAAGTTTCTAACTCTTATTGTCCACCGCTTCATATTTACGTCGTCTATTGCGAATTATGCTAGTGTTCTGTCTTTCACGTTTTCACTTTCATAACTCAAATGTTTGTTTGCCTTCCTTCACAAACACACCCGAGACCCACATTTTTCAATAATTGATTGAAACATTTTATAATGATTATTTTTTATTATTTAAATCCACAACTAGTGGATGAGGCAACACACCTGTGTCCTCTTAACAGCTGTTCTGTCAATCTGTCAACCCTCTCTTTCATCTCTCTCTCTCTCTCTCTGCTCTCTCTCTCTCTCTCTCTCTCTCTCTCTCTCTCTCTCTCTCTCTCTCTCTCTCTCTCTCTCTCTCTCTCTCTCTCCCTATCTCTCTTTCTCTCTCTCCATTTGAAAGTCCCAGTAAAGTCCCTATTTTGTAACCAGGGCAGAAATAATCCGCTCAACTTTTCACAGGTCACACACAAGAGGGGAGGTCAGAACATAGAAACATTGACGTATTATTCTGCTCTGGCTCGTTCGTCTCATACAATCATTGATTCGCGAGGCATTTCGGTCCTAAACCGGGCGGGGACATTTTGGGGACATTCTTCCACAGAGTGACAGGTGTCTGTCTGGCATTCTGTGTCCGTCTGTCCTTAAGCTGCCGAACCTGCTCGCAAGCTCATGAATGCTAAAGCCATGGGGTGGGTGGGGGGGGGGAAACAAATAGAAAGAGATTACAAAAATAACGTCACAGATGTGATGTGTGATTTGTCCGGAGTCAAATGCACCCACACCGATGGGAAAAAACAAACAAAAAGAAAAGGATCCTTTGCAGGGGATTTCTTTAGACAACCAGGCTTAGTGCGTTTCTTAACGCGTTTAGTTGCCGTCAAAACCCCACAGCCCCACACATGAATGTGATTTCATCGTCTTGACAAGACCTCTTGGGGAGAACGCGGGGGTCCTACTTCTGCCCTGCCCCCCCCCCCCCTGTATTCCATTGGCTAACAGTCGCTTGTATTCCTGTGTGTTCACAGAAAAAAATGACCAGAGCGAGCAGGAGGAGAGGAGAGAGATCAAACAGCGGCTCAACAGAAAGGTGAGGGCTCCTGCAACAACCTCTTCCTCACCTTCCTCACCGTACATGTACATGTTGTACATGTACTCTGCTCCATGAGGCTGCGCAGACACACACACACACAGATCTGAACTGCGCCCTGTGAAAGACATGTCACGTTGTAGCATTTACATTCAGAGTCACATTCGGGGCGTTCGGCGGACGCTTTCACCCGAAGCGACTTACAGTGAAAGTACATTTCATGTCAGAGACAGCAGACACTGGAGACATGAAGGGTTGGAGACAAACCAGCGCACGCAAATAGTCCTGACGAAACGCAGGCGCCATGCAACCAGTTTTTAATTGAAGCACAGCACAGTAAAGGGGTGCGAACTATCTCCCTGTATCATCTGGTGACCGGGGTTTGACATTGCTCTCCCCCTCTCCTCCCCCCTCCTCCCTCCTCCCCCCCTCCTCCCCCCCCTCCTCCCCCCCCACCAGCTGAACCAGCGGCCCACGGTGGACGAGCTGCGTGACCGGAAGATTCTGATCCGCTTCAGCGACTACGTGGAGGTGGCCAAGGCCCAGGACTACGACCGGCGGGCGGACAAACCCTGGACACGCCTCTCCGCCTCGGACAAGGTAGGCTCCTCCCCCCGCCTCCTCCCCCTCCTCCTCCCTCCCCCTCTGCGGAGAGAGCGACGGGCTGAGCACAGTGTGTACCGACCTCCCCGGGTCGCTCTGCACGTCGTTCTTTGCTCGGGACCGTACGTGCGGGTGCCGGCGTGGAGCCCCACTCGTTCAGTATGCAGGGTGCAGCGTTGTGCTGTATTGTATTGGTTGTGTGTCAAGAGGGATAGGGTGTAGCAGCAGCACTGGTGGTGGTGGTGGTGGTGTACGACTCCCGGTCGAGAGGTACTGGGTTCGATCCTAGTATGGCCGCAGCCTGACGTCTGCGCAGCACAAAAGCCCGACTGATAAGTGACTTATCAGTCGGCTCTGTCGAAGCAACTTCACATACTGTGACATTTTTATTTATACTGCATATTTAAGGGGTGTGTGTGTGTCTGAACAATACACCCAATGTTTGTTCCCCAGTAGCCGGGGAGTTTTCCTTGTCCTCTGGAAAAGCTCAGGGTTCGGGGGTGTTGTACAATGTGGCCCATAACGTTGATTCCTTTGGGGCTGATAAGTGAAGAGAGCTATAAAAATAGCGTTGACTTTACTTCAGTGTGAACACCTGGTACTCTTGCTAATGCTCAAGGGAGATTCTTTTTTAGGAATGTATGCGCAAATGTGTACATCAGTTTTGAATGACCGTGTAGGATCAACGCTGATATGCTGTGTTGTCTTTGCTCCACAGGCAGCAATAAGGAAAGAGCTGAATGAGTTCAAGAGCAACGAGATGGAAGTCCATACCTCAAGCAAGCACCTGACCAGGTCAGTGCAGCCTCCTATTCCTCCTCCTCCTCCTCCTCCTCTTCCTCTCACTCATCCTCTTCCTCCTCCTTCTCTTCATCCTCCTTCTGCTCCCCCTCCTTCTCCTCCTCCTGCTCCCCCTCTTCCTGCCCCTCCTCTTCCTCCCATTCATCCTCTTCCTCCTCCTCCTCCTCCTCTTCTTCATCCTCCTCCTTCTCCTCCTCATCCTCGTGTTGTCACCAAGACGACCCATCATGGCACGCGGTGCTCCAGAAGTGTCTTCTCCCGGGAAACGTTAATGTCTCCATCTTCTCATGAAGCAGGCCGAGCGCCGAGGCCACTAGCCTAGATCCTGCCCCCTCCTGCACTTTACACTAAATGACTGTGGCTGATTATAGCTTACGCCGCACTTTTGCTACGTGTTAAGAATAGCTATAGAAATTTAAAAAAAAAACCTGTCCTCTGTGAATTATCCCGGGATGTGCTTACGTACGAAGGGGTTCGGCAGAGCCAAAAAAAGGGACAGTTGGCTGCCCATTGGGCTATTATTAGAAAGGTGATTGATTAACTCTCAGTGTGTGTGTGTGTGTGTGTGATTTATTTAAGTTTAATACTCAGGGTGTGCCCTCTCCCTCTGCCCCGCAGGTTCCACCGGCCTTAGCAAGGGTTTCTTCTGTGAAGAGTTGCTGATTCTTGGTTCTGTTCAGTTGCAACCTTGCATGGAGTCTTCCAGTGGCCCCGCCGGCCCACATTCAGGGGCCCTCCTGATATTCGGGTGCAGTGTTCCT
>JAXIVH010000008.1:5947069-5963105 GCA_036785325.1 Urophycis tenuis
TCAAGTGTGTGCGTTCTGAACGCCATAGCTCAGCCTACAAGAATGCCCACCGGGGAGCCAATAAGCGCCAACTCACTGCCAGATGAAGCTCTAGACTCGGTGTGCGCTGCTCCGATGTCGCACGAAAACGTTTGTTGAAAGGTCAGTTATGCTTGAATGGTGGTATGAAGAGTAGGCCTGTAGTGTTTAGATAAGGGTCCTGTCGGGATGACCGCACTGAGATCTCTGTGTCGTGAATCACCCGACACTGAGATCAGGAGTCATGCGAGGATAAGACACATAGCATCACTGACGCGATTCAGATTTACACTGTCATACATAAATCAGGAACGACATTCACACTTTCAAAAGCTTTTAACGTATTTGGAAATCCAAAATTAACTATGCCACATCATTTCATACCATCACATTAAAAAGCCAATGTTGTAAAAACAACAACAATGTTGATATGTTGTCCTGTGAAGTTTACTGTCAAACATAATAGTGTATTATTATGATGAGAACCCCTTCGTATCGCCTCAGCTCTGAGGTAAATAATATGTAACCCAGCAGTGCCACCGTGTGTCCAATCAGATGAAGTGCAGCATGCTGTCCTCACATTCTTTGGGCACGGTGAGCTTGTAGCTGTGGCACGAGAGTTTATAGTTCTGCCCGCCGTTGTTGTCCCAGTAGGAACATCCGTTCACATTATAGCAAACAGCGAACTCCAAAATGGCACCGGGTTGCAAAATGAAGGGCGGCACAGGAAGCCAGAAATGGAATATATCAGTCCCTGGCCCGTCGAGCGCTTCCCGGGGGATCTCACTCGATACCCACGAAGCCACTGCGTCGGTGTGGCTCCTCCAACCGGTGAAGGAGTAGCACAGCTTTACCTCCTTCTCGAAGGCCAAGTTCAGGACGTGCACGGTGCCGGTTATCCCCGCGTCCGAGCACAGGACCGACCCCAGGCTGACCTTCTGGCTGCGCAGCCGCGGCGGGAACCCCGGCTGGGCGGCCATGTTGTCGCAGAAGCAGGGCTTGAAGTAGGGCAGCGACAGCTCGGGCACCCTCCCGGACGCCATCTCGCTGGCCATCAGCAGCCGGTAGGTGACGTGCGGCGGGATGAGCGGGCTCTCGCCGGCCTTGAAGAACCTCACCTCCTCCAGCTCCAGGCCCATGGCGTCTATGAAGCGCACCTGCGGGCCCCTGGGAGCCCTGATCCTCCCTCGCTGCGCGGGAAGGGACAGGGAGCGGGAGCGTCTCCTCATGGCGGGCTTTGTCGGCGGGGCGGCGCCGATCACGCAGGGAGGCCCCGTGGCGGCGGTGGTGGTGGTGGTGCTGGTGGTGCTGGTGGTGAGGGTCTTGGGCGGAGGGGGTCCGGGCGGACGAATCCGAACGGGGGCTTTGGTGGGTGGAGGTCGGGGGTCGTAGATGTCCCTCAGGCGGATGACGGGCTTTCGGTCGGAAGACGCAGCGCCGCGGCCGAGGCCTTGCCGGGCCCCGGGCGGGCCGTGGGGGTCCCAGCCGGGCTGTCCTCCACAAGGGCCGCTCATCGCCATTCACACTGGAGCCCCTGGAGCGACACAGCGACACACCTGATTGCATTCACGGTATTGCACTTTGAGGTGGATTTTCCCTGTGTTTTCACAAAGCGACTTGCAGTGAATTCAGTGACACGACATTCAAGAGCATGCAGGATTTTTGGGGCACCTTGCTCAAGGATGCCAGCAGGGAGCAGAGTATGGACATTGGGGATTGAGCCAAGAACCTTTCGGCTACGAGCCGCACAGTACACAGAGTATGCAGGGCGTGCGTCCTTACTCATGCACAACACCCAGGTAAGGGTTGTCCTGCTATCTACAAAACTCCAGGAGGATTCCGGGCAAAGAAATCAGAAGGCTGCACCGTTTCAATTTAAAATGGTATCGTTTGAGAAAGACAGATACATGCAACAGAGCAGGAAAAGCTGCAGGCCAGAACCTGCTGGATCCAAACCTGTGCAGCAGCAGCAAACGTTTCGTCCCGCCTGGTTGGATCACCGCTGGGGAAGTCGCTCTGACCTCAGACCCTACCGGTGTGCCGGTGAAAAGCCTCCCTGCCACCGAGTAATGTCCTCGGTGTTCCACTACTCCACCACCAGAGCTATTCAAATCAATCGGATTAGAAGAGCTCGATACAAGATGAGTTGACTTCAACAATGCAATGCACAGAAACACCCACAGAGTGGTTCCAACTAAAACGTACGCAGGATCTGCGTGTCCCCCATTTGACAGGACTGAGCTCCACCACGCGGGTTGTCTATTGTAATATATGGTCCCAGCCGCTGGGTTTCGCCTTTGACATATAACATGAGACCAGAGGTTGCAAAAGGCGGTGCAGTTTGTAGACTATTTATAGTGAGACAGTGCAAGTCAGATTACTAGTGTTGGAACCTTAAAGGGGTCATCATTTGGTCATGATTGTTGTTGTTGTTTTTTTTGTTTTTTTTAATCATTAATGTTTGTGTTGTAATGCAGGTCTAAATTTCTTGAAGCAGGTTCAGATATGTGTCGATTAGAAAAAATAACTCATAAATACAACTCATAATGAAATTCGAGGCAAACCCTATTTCAAAAAGGAACTGTAGGCCTAGTCTTTGTTCAGTTGCCTTCTGCTGAGATAGCCCAAGAGCTTGACTCATTCGGTAGCTTCTAAAACACAAGAGTTATATTGCACGTGGGAATTAGAAATGATATACGGGCGTGCTCAAAGGCACACACGGATTCCCTGTAAAGAGCAGCCTGTAGAGAGCAGCATGCTGTTGGCCTGTAACGCCCTCAGCTGGACACAAACAGGAGAATTGCTGCCTTAGTCTATTTCATTTGAAAACTTGGAATTTGCTAACTTGGCGAATGTGTCATTAAACACAGAACGCAACCTTGGTCGAACAGGTGCATTTTACTTGTCATGAAGAAATACGTTGGATGATATTAGCGGCAATGCAATTCTACATTTACCCTGATAACGACGATTTACATTACGGATTAATGCATTCGCATCCGACTATGACGTGAATTCGTGATTACAGAATAACATTTCTGCTATAACACCCTGCCGGCCTTTTGATTGGTTGTTTATTCCAATCGGGGATGGGCGCGATCGTGCAAGAATGTATGCCATTATGTCTTCAGAAGCTTTCCATCAAAGAAAGGAAATGGACAAGCAATAGCCATAATTTGCCCAGGTATAGTATACGTTATTATTTTCATTTAGAAGCGATAACGATACATATGATGGGTGATATGTGAGGATGAGTCTGTCCATCTGTAGGCGAGTCTCCATCCCTAGGAATCTGAGCGCCTCCATGTTAGGTTTCAGTGACATACAGTAGAGCCTTCACTACTGCGGCTTACTGGGACAAAGCAGCACACTGCTGTTATATTGCAGATAGATGCCGCTGTGTGACTGTGAGCAATGTTGCTTACACGTTGGTTCAGAATTGTATTCTGAAAAGAAAATGCTCATATCTTAAGGGTCTTTAATCGTGCACCATCTTCATATTCTACTACAATAACATTGCGTAACACTACGCCTACCGAATCCCTCCTCAGCAACGTGATGGGCAGACGGCAAGCTCAAAGGAAGTGCCCGCTACCGCATAACACATCATCCCGGCAAGACAATAACCACTTCACAGACAAAGTAAGTGTGAAATAAGGGTAAACGTCAAGCAATATGTGGACAATAAAAGCAAAACTATTCAAACCGCGCAAATCGAATTTGAACAATAAAGTCGTGTGTGATAATAGCCTCCGACATGTGTGAGTTGACAACAATCGTTCATGTTGTCACAGAGGTCGCAGCAAAGGCGGAAAAACAAAGCTAACCTCCCCCCAACTAAATGCACCTCTCCGCAGAGCAGGTGAGCACAAAACCACGCGTTAAAACTAAAATATAACGCGCTGTTATCATGCCAGACACTCATCTTTGTTTTTTCATTTCCGTCTGAAGCGCTCAGGGAACACCAGCAGATTCAGCGAGTCCTGTGGGGTCCTCTGCTGGCGAGAGAAGAGAAGTGCAGCGTCCACACTGCCGCCGTAGAGAACACTCAAATGGCCCTGCCAGGACTACACGTGGCGCCACGGTTCATCCACCGTGCCGCCTGTTGTCCTCAAGCCCAGATCCTGCCGGGACCCAGGATCCAGAGAAGACCTGCTGTGACCTTGGTAAGGACACAGACAGTGACCGGGATCTGTCCGACACAGAAAGACTTCCGGTGTCTCCCTCCTCGCTCGCCTCCTCCGCCGTTCCCCCGCAACTCGACCTGCGCCCGGAGGTCATCGCTCCCGACGACCTCCCCCCCGACCCCCGCAGGCCGAGAGGACGAGGGGGTCCGCGGTCCTCCTCGTACCCCTTCCCGGACGTCCTCCCTCCACCCTTCAACACCTGGAGCCTGGCTCAGCTGGCCTCCTTCTACCACACGGAGAGCCAGCGCAGCCCCCGGCCCCGCCCCTCTGACCCCCTGGAGCGCTTCCTGGAGCGCCTGCTGCAGCTGGAGTGGCGGCGCATGCAGACGGCGCAGCCGGAGGAGGGCGGAGCCTGTCACGCTGCCGCCGCCGCCCGCCCGGCCGTCCGCCTCAGCTGCCCCAAGAGCATCCTGCAATGCCAGCGTGCCTTCCCCCTCACCTTCCTGTCCTCCCTGGCCATCGACTCCGCCCTGCTGTCCGGCTGCGGCTGCTCCCAGTGCCGCCAGCGCTACGCCCAGGCCGCCTCCACCGCCTCCTCCTTCACCGCCTCCCTGGGCGGCGCCCGGCGCTGCCGCTGCCCCTCCGCCCACGCCAGACCCGCCCCCCTGGCCGAGCACGCCCCCGGGCACCCCCCACCCCCCAAGAGGAGCCACAGCGAGAGCCGCGCCCGGGCCTCGGCGGAGAGGGCGCCGTGGGGGACGCGGGGGCGACTCCCCCTCAGCCCCGCCCGGGGGAACCCCAACAGCCACCTGAGGCGCATGCAGGCGCTGGGGAACCTCCGCCACCCGGCCAGCCCCGGGCCCGCCGGCGAGACTCCGCCCCCCGCTGCCAGAGACCCGCCGAAGGGCAACGCTCTGAGAGACGACAGAGCGGGGGGCGTCGGGGGGTCCGGTGGGGGGTACGGGACGGCCTGGTGGAGAAACAGGAGCTGCTCGGAGCACAGAGGAGGAGGAGGAGGAGGAGGAGGAGGAGGAGGGAGGCAGAGAGGAGCAGAGCGGTATGACAAGCGAAGGAGTGGGTCAGAGTGTCGTAGAGGAGTGTACGAGCGGAGAGCCTCAGGGCTCGGTGGACTTAAGATGAAACCTGATGCTGTGGACAATTTACCTCCGAGCAAAACTAAAACCTCCAAACAGGTCGAATTTGTGACTTAGAATTCATGAATGTCTCCTTGGTGCCATTGTGGATAGTGTATTTACTAGTAACTTATTAGTATGTGTTTTTTTCATTTTTGAATAAACAGTATATTTGATATCACGATTTCCATGAACGCTTTTTATTGTTTTGTGTTTTTTATCTTGAAATACATAATATTCAATCAAAATAACGCAGCAATAGATTAGAATATTTTCTTGTATTTCATAAAAAGTAGAATAGATTAATAGAAAGTACCATATTTCCTATGGTCCATCGTGGTCAGTATTTCGAAACAATAACAATAACACGATCCTGTTCAAAAGCCAGTCTCTGTTTCTACCCGGACGTATTTTTCCTGCGACACACAGTCAACATGGAGTCGACCCGCATACTGGAGTATTTAACAGACGTAGAAGAAGCGGCTGAAGACGTTTTAACCAATAAGCAACAGGTATCCGATACACAAGCATCGCATCCGAAAGTTTAAATGAAGTATCCGTGCTCAACATTTATTTCTCAGAACGACTTTGAGCTCGCTTGTTTTGCTCGCCTGAGCTCCCACGTTGGCGCGACGTTGGTAACAGTGTGGTGGACCAGTTGTGTTGACTTGTTGTCACTAGAGCTATTATAGACGCGATTGCTCTTCCATTACTCCCAACAGGATGGTATTACTTTGAGATGCATATCATGCTGCATTTTTACAATTCCTTGCATGTGAACATGATCGCAAATGCTCATGATACTGCATTTTGTTGTCCCTGTACTCTGCACAATGACAATAAAGTTGAATCTAATCTAATCTAATGATGTGTCCTCATGTCTGTAGTCTAAAGGCGGCTGGTTTGATAACTAACGGGAATAGCATTTTTTAAAAGTATTTTTATTTTATTTTATTTAGGTCTACTATTTAATTTCTACCTTCTCTTCTTTAAGATTGTTGACTTGGACGCGAAGAGGAATATGAACCGTGAGGCACTAAGAGCACTACGCAGCACGTCGGATTCAGGTGATATTTACATACATCATTTCAATAGCCCGTGTAGCACGTATCAACCATATCCATCTATTGTACACCTTTTTGGTTTTATTATTTTCTTTTAGAAAAGGTGAAGGTTTGCTTTGGAAACATGTTCATCAAACTTCCCAAGTCAAAGACCCAAAACATGATTCAAAAAGGTAAGAGATTAACTTTATTTGATGTGAATTATCTGTCCACGTTTAATCATATACTGATATATATTAAACATGCCCCCCCCCCTCACTTATTGTCTTTATTTGCAGACCAGGAACAGCTTGACAAAGAAATAAACGACTTACGGAAAGAGTTAAAAGCCAAAGTCAACCACCTCAATGAGATGCAAGGTAGGACCCTGGTTGTGACAAAACGTTTGGTCAGGAAATAAAGATTGAGGCAAACATGTGGAAGCTAATTAAAGCTGATGAGATTGACTTCATCTTGGAATGACAAAAGTTGCGAAACTCATCACGCTTTTATTCACGTGTCCTGATATTGGTATTATCTTTTCATAAATGTGTGTTCTGATGAGCGTGGTATACTGTCTGTATTGTACCACACAACAATACTGTGAACAACTGTGAACTATGATTTTGTTTTCCTGATTGATGACGTTTCATATAAACTGTCTATTACCTTCTTCCAAACAATAATCTTTGAGACAGATTTTTTGGATATTGATACGTGTGTGTGTGTGTGTGTGTGTGTGTGTGTGTGTGTGTGTGTGTGTGTGTGTGTGTGTGTGTGTGTGTGTGTGTGTGTGTGTGTGTGTGTGTGCGTGCGTGTGCGCGCGTGTGTTTGTAGGGAAGCCGGAGCTGACAGGTTACAACCTCTCCCCTCTCTCCGCTGATGAGGTCAAAGCAATCAATCACCTCATGAAGAGATGACATCACATCCTCTGACCAATCAGATCACCAGAGCCAGAGCCTGGTATTTTGCCCGGCCCGAGAGGCCTAGGTCCTACTTGAGAAGACTGCGTGCTTGCAGATGTGTGGCTACCTCTGGATGGATGTCAGACGGATTTACACCCCTCTGTGCACCCGGACAATGGACCCTTCCGTGTTCAGCCCACCGTTACCGAATTGCAGCGATTGCATTTTGGAATCTTTCATTTCAAGACAAATGTCATCTTGAGAATTTTGTGTTTTGTTTTTGCTGTTCCCTACCTTTTGCCTCGTCAACGTGGGACCGGTGTCGTGTCACCATAGAATCGAGTGGCGTGTCAGACACACAAGGCTGCTGCTCTGGTTTGTGAGCACAGGGTTCGCCACGCGTCCCCTTCTGTCCGCGGGGAAGGGATCGTCCGACCATTAAAGTGCTCCCTACTTGTTGCTGCCGTCTGCTGTCTTCACTATGAAAGAACGTGTTTGTTCACCACTCAGTCGTTGGAGTGTTCTTTCTCCCATTTTGTACACTTTCCAGACAAAGGGTGTTATGCACGACACCCTGTCATTAGTTGTGCGTAAATCATGCATAATGAATCATAGATGTCTGTCTGTCCACAATGTATATCTCAACTAATAATTCACTTGCAATCTATGACCCTTGTCTACAGTCATCCTTCACCAGCCCGTTTATTGCCTCAGTCGGGAGTGTTTTAAGATGGATGTCCTTGTCCAGTCGCATCCTCTCCTCAGATTCCGACACTAGGCTCCCATTGGGGCCCCGAGGCCCAGTGAAACGCTCCGCGGGTCGTGTTTACCCTAACATCTCCACAGGAGGCATCACCAAGGGCCTTGGGGCAAGGCGTGGGGGATTTTACATGCTGTGAATGGACGGGACGGTGAGGAGGTGCGGGTGGTGGGGGTGGGGGTGGTGGAGGAGGGGGTGATGGGGGTGGGGGTGATGGGGGTTGTGGGTTAGGCGGTGGGGGTAGTGGGTGAGGAGGTGGGGGGGGGGGGGGGGGGGGGGGGTACTAGCAATGATTAACCGAGCAATTGGAAGCTTTAAACCTGTGCTGGTGGTATTAACAGCAATGAAATGTTTCACCTTCCTCTGACAAATGTACCTATTGTAAGTCGCTTTGGATAATAGCGTCTGCTAAATGCCCTAAGTGTGAATCTAAATGTGTTGGGTGTTGGGTGTGGCGGCGGGGATGATGGGTGAGGGGGTGGGGGTGGTGGTGATGGGTGAGCAGGTGGGGGTGATGGGTGAGGGGGTGGAGGTGATGGGTGAGACAGTGGGGGTGGTGGGTGAGGCGGTGGGGGTGATGGGCATGGGGGTGGGGGTGATGGGTGAGATGGTGCGGGTGATAGGGGTGGTGGGTGAGGCGGTGGGGGTGATGGGTGAGATGGTGGGGGTGGTGGGTGAGGCGGTGGGGTTGATGGGTGAGATGGTGGGGGTGGTGGGTGAGGCGGTGGCGGGGGTGGCGGGTGAGGCGGCGGGGGTGGTGTGTGAGGAGGAATCAGACAGCGGTTGCGTGCCGCAGCGCTGCAAACAGCCCCGAACGCCGTCGGGACGGCATCGTGATCCTGTGACTCAAACGCAGGAACCCACTGTTGTGTCTTAACGCGTCGGGTAATCTCATCCACAGCCAGGCACGCCAAGGAGCAACAACAACAAGACAACCCCCCCCCCCCACACCCCCCGGCTCCCCCTACCCAGGGCAAAACCTAACCGACTCCAGAGCACAGGTCGTCAGTCATTTATCAACCTGACGAAAGACAATACACAGCTCTGAGCATCAGTCGACGTCGAGTGCGTCAGTCAAATGGGAGTTGGACGGAGGCCCTGCCTTATGATTACAGTCTCCCTGTGCGTCTGTGAGAGGGGTTGGGAGGCCTTGGCTGCCAGAACCGTAACATCTTCCTCATTCCGCGCCCACCGATGACACAGTAATCACAGGTTAACGGGGCGAGACACCCTCGTGTGTTTGCCAGAAACACAGTAATACCGCCGCTGCTATAATTGACACTGTACTGTGGGAGCTTCGATTTGGCACGTTTTCAAATATGTCAGTTTGTTTTTTTAATTTACAAATGTCTCTCGCTTTGGGCATTTAAGTGACAATGGCAGGCAGCCACGTCTTGCTCTATGGAATGTTGTGGAATCGGCTAAGGGGAAGGTGTCACGGCGCCGTCGGTTCTTCCTCTGTTTACTTTGGAAGACGAGCCGCGCACGTGCATTTTGGGCGCGACTGCCGCAGTGCAGGGGGTTTCATTTTCATTTTTGCGCCGGTTGGGCGGCCATTTTCCCATCACTGTCCCACAGCTCCCACGACCGTGGTTGTCAAAGTGACGGGTTGTTGGCGCTGCGCTTGAAACATCAACAATGTCAAAGCCTTAATCGGATTAAATGCAGAATGTGTCAAGTTGTTTAACACATCCTGTCTGCTCGGGCCATTCCAATAGGAACACTGGATAATAACATTAAGTCATGGTTAATTTATAAGACTTAAGTTAATGATGAACTAATCATTTACAAAACATGTGGTTAATAAAACTATGTTAAAGGGCCGCCATTTTACCACCAGGTGTGATGTTGATCAGCCGTTGCAAGCCATGTCAAAATCTACCCTCTGGTGACATCACCAGAAGTTCTCGACCCAGGTGTGTGGATATGCATATGGATAGATCAGCCTGCCAGGCTTAGCACTTATGAATCATCTGCAAATGTATACTCATGTATTGCCAATGATTAGATTATTAACTAAAGACTTGTAGGGACTTATGACTAAACGTTGTTATGGAGTGTAGTAATCGATTGCCCGCCATACTTGGGTAGAACTGGAAACTGAAAAATCGCGTTGGGTATTCGTTTCCCAGAGTGGCTTTGTGCCTCAAAAGCTACTTGTGTTTCCCTAAGCTCGGTTTGCTTGGAGGGGTCACCCTGGCTTTTATTATCCAGCATCTGTGAAACCGCCTTTCATCCTGCAGCATCTTATCAGCCGTGGAAAGATGTTACAGATGGGTTGAGAGAGAAGAAACAGGAAAATCGCCTCTGGCTTGTTAGGTGTGACTGTAACGCTAGATGTTTACAGAGGAAAGCTGCGCTAGAGGGCTAGTCTCCCGCTAACCCTTTTTTTGCTAGCCTGCTGGTGCACTTTAATGGTGGTGAACTCCATTAAAATGACTCCAGTGCACGTGTTGGTCAGTCCATCCATACATGCTGGACAGTGTTGCATACCCTAAAGCCTCCCATGTATCGGTCAGGCACATCAGGGATGTTTTTTTAGGTGCTTTAATGCAAAGTGACTCACAAAATAAATTGCAGATGCGGGAAGTGACAGAGAATTATTGCTCATGGATGGTTGCTCATTGGGGTTGACCCCTCTTCTTTTTGGCTGGGAGTTGAACACCCTAGATGCTACACTATGTACGCAATGTGTGTGTGTGTGTGTGTGTGTGTGTGTGTGTGAGACAATAACTGCTGTGGAGACTTTCATGTTAGCAAGATCCAGCTCCTCTCGTGTCTCTTATTCATTTGCGGGTCTGGTTTGGCATGAGATGCTTAGTTACCGGTTAACGGTCAGAGTTACTGGTCTACGTTCTCCGCAGAAACATCAGCAGCTGATTTGAAACAGATACTGCCTTTTATGATTTGATAATAAAAATAAATAAAACCACAAAAGCTAACCCAGAACCAAAAACCCTAGATTAAATCGGTCAATGAGAATAGTGTCCAGTTCTTTGTTATCGATTGTCAGGACCTCCGGACTTGTTCACAGCAACATCTTGTACCTTGGTATTCCTGTTGGCTGTAGTCTAATGTCACATCATTAGGGAGGACAAAACGCCCCAGCTTTACGATGTGAAATTTCTGCCGTTTCAGCTGCAGAAATTCCGGTTTCAGCATGTCTATAATTTGCAATTTCTCAGTACGCAGCATCAAAAGCTGGCAACCAAATATATCTCAGCCCTATCTCAGAACAATTTCCTGACTCCCATTCTAGTTTTACTACGAGTTTTACTTGGTCTTTTACGATTCACAAGTAAAGTAGTTCAAACATTTTATTTGATATGCCCAATGAATTGTGATATTTATTTCTCCTGTACAGAAGGTTATATACATATATAAAATCCTTGTGGAAAATAAATACACACCCTTATTTTTACTATGGGTTAGGTGTGTAAGGTGTAAACAAACACCCTTCCATCACAGATGGTGGACACAGGTTATATCCATCACAGTGGGCGTCACCTTGGACTGACGGACTTTGTGAGTCCACGGCGTTGGTTTGTTACTCTTCTAGAGTCCGATTCCAGACGCGAGTCCCCCTGTTCCGCGCTGTGTGGAACAGGGGTTGACTTCAACCCCCCTGTTGACTTCATCATCCAAAGAATGGGTGTGTTTAGCGGGGACCCTGGGTCAAAAAACGTCAGCGGAAATGTGTCTCGTCTTTCACAACCTTGGGACCCCTCTCTTGTAGCATGTACTTTACCTCAAGAATGATGTTGCTTGGTTTGCGCTCCTGTCAGGCTCAGATGAATACAACACACCTGGGGAAAGGTCCCCCCATATGGAATGGGTGTAACTCACATTCTTTTTAACACCCCCCCCCCCCCCCCCCCCCCACCCCCAACACTGAGCCAATCTGTCTCCTCCAAATACAATATCAGATATCAGTGGTGAATGATACGAAGACACTCAGATTGACCTTTTAATTTGGTTCATTGGTTCAGTGGAAGTGAACAAATGGAGTAAGTAAGGTTAGTAAGTTAGTTAGTAGTAAGTAACGTTATGCAGTCTTCACAGCTATCTTCTACATGTGTGAATGTTCATTGAATGGAGGGAAACACACATTAACACACTGAATGAGTATCAACACACCCGAATGAGTACACCATTTTTCTCTGCATTGTGTACTCATTCGGGACCACCATTTTTCTCTGCATTGTGTACTCATTCGGGACTACCATTTTTCTCTGCATTGTGTACTCATTCGAGACCACCATTTTTCTCTGCATTGTGTAGCTACTCATTCGGGACCACCATTTTTCTCTGCATGCACTACTGCTCCGTATTCCATATTCACATTGTATATACTGTATATATTTATAGTTATTTTACTTATATTTTTAATACTGCTTTTCTCTTGCACCAAGTCAAATTCCTTGTAGCTGCAAACCTACTTGGCAATAAACTTGTTTCTGATTCTGATTCTGATTCTGATTAACAATGTTTTCCGCATTTGCCATATGGACAAATGCTTTCATCCAATCGGTCCCTCTCATTCAGTTCACTCTCCTCCAATCGCCTTGAGGGAGCCCCTCCACTTCTCATCCAATCATCCAGAGAGCCATTCGCCTCTCATCCGCCGTAAGCCTCAATGGCAGCAGAGGCAGACACGTCGCGGCACAGGTGCGTAGTTTATTCGTATTGCTGGGCTCAGATGGTTTCGCCGGCACCGAGCCAAGACCCCGGCTCTCAATCCCACCGCTCTTCCATCATGTACTGCTGAGCCTCGCGGACTTCCAAGACAGACAGCTTTGGCACATAATGGACAGAGGAGGATTAGAGTCGTGGCCTTCCTAATTGGTTTAACATTCTGCCGGACAAAAAAAGTGCTACGATTCCTGGCAACCACAAATCAAAGTCTCCGTGTTTATCATTTCGGCTAGCCCATAGCTTAAACCGACCCGGACATACAGTATATCTGTCGTCAATACTGATGGATTGTGTTTCACAAATTGTATCTATAACATCGCATCCTGTAGCTGATATGTTGTGCAAATATGAAACGCTTGGCGAGCCCGTACCTCTCTCTCTCTTTGTTTTCACGAGTTGTACTGTCGACACTCCCAAAAGCCGCCCCACTAACGCCATCCAGACCGCCCGGCTACGTGTGCACGATGTCAGCCGATGTCATTCAATATTAGACATTCAAAACACCAATATTGAAAACAGCCAAAGTACCGAGTGCTGAAACAGTTGTTGGTTCTGCTTGTGGGCAGAATTCCATTGAGAGCATTGAAAGGTATGAAGAACCTAAAACCAGACTGGCCTCCCCTGCACCCAAAGTAATGCTTCCTGGTTCCTGATGAGGAGGGGCATCCCAGGAGTAGCAGTTACTGTTTGCTAGAACCCTCGACGTTCCTGAACATGGAGACGGAACTCCATGGGTCAACCTGCTTGTTTAGTCTGGTTACCACATTAGAGTAGATCCGATTTATTGTCATTGTGCAGAGTGCAGGTACTGAGCCAATGAAACGCAGTTGACATCCAACCAGAAGTGCAAAGTAGTATGTGCAGTTATGTGGTAGGCAAATAGGATATGTAATTATGTACAACAACATGTATAAATTAGACAAGTAACATGAGTGTTTACAGCATAGGCTGTGTGTGTGTGCGTGTGTGCGCGTGTGTGTGCATGTGTAGATAGATAGATAGATAGAAATACTTTATTGATCCCAAGCTGGGAAATTACAGAAATTGTGTGTGTGTGTGTGTGTGTGTGTGTGTGTGTGTGTGTGTGTGTGTGCGCGCGCGCGTGTGCGCGTGTGCGTGTGTGTGTGTTTGTGCTGCTCAATGTCTAATTCATGGCCTGAGACACAGAAACTGGCAAAACCCAAACGGGGCCGAGTGTCGCACCATGCATCAGGAGGGAGAAGCAGGCTGCCCGTCGGGAGCAGACAGCAGCTCCCAGCAGATTCCTCGGAGCTGTCGTCTCCCCGGGTGATTCATGTTACCCCGCATACCCCCGGGGCAATCAACAGATTTACGGGAGGTGTTTGGCAGGGAGACACCCAACAATTTAGTTGATTTAGTCTGAAAGGCATTGAGGGGTTCTTTGTTTTGAGTGTGATCTTTGTGGCGTGCCGCGCAGCTTCTCATAAAGAGGTGTTTCATCTCTTTTTCGGTGCTGCAGTGTGTTTTGCCGCAGCGTTCCGCCGAATGGAATTCACGTGCGATTGAAACGGGAAGACTTATGAAAGCCGTTCATCTGGAAGGAATCACGCGCATAGTGGCATTGTGTTTGTGTGCTTAGTGACTGTGGCCCGCGAAGCACCCCGACTTGAGCCATTCATCAAGGTGTTCGGTGAAGTCCACCCTTATAGCCACGTGCTGAAGAAGGAGAGGGTTCGATGAACCATGGACGTGGAATGCGTGGAATGCAGCCGTGGCGACCCTCCGCAGACCCCCATGCGTACACGACGCAAAGATGGACGAGTCATTCCAGAAGAAAATGAAAGTGAAAGTTGAAAGGCTTGTGATGATTCACAATATTGTGACATCTGTTCTTTTTGTGACTGATCTGATCTGTTTAGATTTATGAGACTTTCCCAGAGTCCCTCTGGTTGAGCCCTTATAACAAATGTGCACTCCTAAGTTATTTGCCTTAAGTTATGGAATGTAAATAAAAGTCAGCTCTGTGTTTCAGTTATGACGTGCTATAAAATCTTGAGCTTGACAACACCCCAATGTTTTCACCGCAATTTTCTTTCGTATGTAACACGAGTCCTGCTTGAGTCAAAACAAGGTTGGTGTCTACCAAGTTGGGTGTGGAGTGGATTTCAATTTTGTACTTGAACAGCTGACAGAAAGATATTCAATTATGACTCGGATGTGCTTTTTTAGTGCATTTCATTCCTTAAGTGTACGTTACAGACGTACAGAAGTGCTACAACCCAACCCCCAACTGTTAAACCAGCTGACCCAGAATAAATCACCACCCTAGATACACCAGCATGGAAGTCGTACCTGTCCTTCAATTTGGCTTCTCTTACAACGAAGACAAACGGGGAGAAAACCCTCAGACGCCATTTACACTCTGACAGCGAGCCCTGTCAATCCACAGCACTTCAACCCCAGCTGCCTTTTCTCAGATTGTGTCAAATGGGTGCACAGAATTAGTCACAGAAAGCATTTAGGTTTAATTTGAAGGATGTGACTTGTGGTATTGTAGGAAGGATCTCTCCGGCTCAGACACAGCTGTGGAAAGCCTCGCGTCGTACAGGCCTGGACAGGTTTGAGAGTGATGCGTGAACCGACCTTTAGGGGAAGTGCCAAGGGCACCTCAAGACGACACATTGCGAGAACACAAGCGCTCTGCAAGGCACTGCAAGGATCTGTATCCCGCACGAGGTCAAACGACCTGACCTTTGGATGCGGAAACAGTCTGCTCTGTTTCACTCTTGTGGGAGGACAGAGCACTCTCACAAGCACTCAACACCAAGGGCTGCTCATACTTCCCAGCAGACACGGACTTTTATAGGAATAGTCAAAGCCTAAATCTTGTTGCCATGCAGTCAAATGGCAACGACTTTCCCTTCCCAGAGAGGGTGAGGGTGAGGGGAGGGTGGAGGTTGGGGTGGAAGGTGAATTAGGCAAGTAACATGAGTGTTTCAGCATAGACTGTGTGTGCATGTGGATGTGTGTGTGTGTGTGTGTGTGCGTGTGTGTGTGCACGTGTGCACGCGTGTGTGTCTGTGTGTGTGTTTGTGCTGCTCAATGTCTAATTCATGGCCTGAGACAGAAACTGGCAAAACCCAAACAGGGCCGAGTGTCGCATGCATCAGGAGGGAGAAGCAGGAATACTCAAGCCTAAATCTTGTTGCCATGCAGTCAAATGGCAACGACTTTCCCTTCCCAGAGAGGATGAGGGTGAGGGTGAGGTGAGGGTGGAGGTTGGGGTGGAAGGTGAAATGAGGTGGTTATCTTATGGCTGACATTCAAGACGGGATCCTTTGAACAGTGAACATTTTGAGAAGGAGGAAAAACGAAACCATCTCACAAAGTTTTT
>JAXIVH010000008.1:5963305-5968305 GCA_036785325.1 Urophycis tenuis
ACGCACCTACGTCACAGCGCTCCATGAAAAGACGGGCCGTCAATTGAACGGGATATGTTTGCAATCTAGTGTGTGAGGGGAATCCCATTCAGTCTGACCTCCTCCTGTGGTTGCAACGAGAACACGAGAGCAGTGGCAGTGTTTTGATTCAGTCTGGACATCCTCAATAATTAAAGACTTGCACTTTACCTCCACAACGTCTGGGGTGCTGTGGTAATAAAGTGCTTTGGCTTCAGTTGTGAACTCATGTGTCCTCCATGTACTCAGGTACTCATGCGCTCATGTCCTGTACTTACAGTGTGTTCCTCTCCTTATCACGAAGGTTACTTTAAATTAACATCGGCAATACATATTTTATAGATATTCTATATGTAATTGCTGGTTTTGGTCGCAATAATCATATTTTTTTATTCTTCACCAATTTTCATGTACAGGGAAACAGCAATGTAAAAAACTGAAAAAAAATGGCCCATTATCATTATCAACTTCATGAACATATTGACAAATTTGGTTATTGCCAATATGGTTCAGAGCTGACAACCACGAGGGGGACTGGCCAATCAATGGAGTGGAGGGAGAGAGAGAGGTGGTTTAACACAAGACAGGGAAGGGAGCTTCAACATGAACAGCAGTCTGTCAATTAGCACAACAACTTGAGAGACTGTTGTGTGTGTGAGTGTGTGTGTGTGTGTGTGTGTGTGTGTGTGTGGTGTGGTGTGTGGTGTGCTGTGTGTGTGCCTGCGTGAGTGCGTGCACATGTGTGTTTGTGTGTGCCTCTGTGTGTGTCTGTGTGTGTGTGTTTGTCTGTCACTGACTAGCCTAAGAGGCAGCAACCCAAGAGTGACATACACTCATTGACAAATCCACACCCCCATCAATAAGACATAACCTTGAGTTCACAACAAACAGGAGGTGTGGAAGGAGCCTGCACATTGCTCTTCAGGTGACTGCTCTGCCATCCATCCATCCATCCTTCACTCACTCACACATCCATACATTCATCCATCCATCTACAGTAATCATCCCCCATCCATTTCATCCCTCCATCCATCCATCCATCGATCCATTAATGTATTCATCACTCCATCCAGCACTCATTCATCCACAATCACCCATTCCATCATAACTCTATAACTCTATCAATCCATCATCCGTCTACAGCATCATCCACCAATCCTCCATCCATCCATCTGTTATTATTCCATCCATCATCATTCATTTTCCTAGCTTTTAAAGGATGCTGACAGCCAAGAAGATCCCATCTTTCAAGGGGGCACAGCGACAAATGATTTGGTGATATTTAGATATATTAGCTTCTGCTATTGAGTGAATGGCAGAAGAAAATCAGAAAACACATTTATAAATAAATGCATGGCTTCATTGCATACATCAATATTAGATATACTACTTCCATAGTATTACTGACTCTGTCTCTGCCAGCTGAGCAAAGCATCATTGAATAGCATTAAACGTTTGTTGTCATTCGTTTGTTTTTGCAGGTTCAGGTTAAAGGCAGGACTTGTCCGCGCTCTGTTAAAACTAATCCGACAGGATATCAAAATCAGCAAAAAATAATACACGTGGAATCTGTTTTCCATGACAAATGTGTGCTGTCGCAACCCAGAGGCATTGATTTCTTCTCCCCTCCGTAAGTCAACGACTGCGTGCAGTATTCAAGCAGGCGATGGGGGGGATGCTCCAGCCCCTAACCCTAATGTGGTGCAGATGATAACCAGGAGGTCAGTCTGTGTGCTACGCAGGCCTCGCGGGTCTGTGGGCCGTTTGATGCGCTATGGACGTTGCCCAGCTGGGTGGCATGACGTCTGCCATCCCATAATCACCGCAGACACACAGCACACACACTCACACAACACACACAGACCACACACTCCCACCCACCTCCTAATGAAGTCGCTCAAGTGTGTGTGTGTGTTCAGATGCCAGATGGGGTGGGGTGGTAGTGTGTTGTGTGTGTGTGTGTGTGTGTGTGGGGGGGGGGGGGGGGGGGGGGGGGGGAGGGGGGGGATTATTGAGGGATAAGGGTTGCAAACATGAATACATGAAATGGTTAACACAGAGCAATGAGAGGTGCAGATTGTGTGTGTGTGTGTGTGTGTGTGTGTGTGTGTGTGTGTGTGTGCGTTTCCAGTGTGTGTGTGTGTGTGTCTGTGTGTTTGTGTTGTGTGTGGTGTGTGCGTTTCCATGTGTGTGCGTGTCCATGTGTGTGCGCGCACCCTCATGGCGCGTATGTCTGCGCATGTGTGCATGTGTGCCTGTGTGTTTGGAGGGCAGACAGGCAGGCAGGCAGGATCTCACTGCTGCATTGCCCAAACGTAGCCTGGCAGGGGCTTGCAGGAAGCCAGCCGATTTGGTTGGCGTCTCTCACTGCAGAGGGGGATCCAAATGGAGTGCAGATAGAAACTGGGAGGGGGGGGGAGGGGGGGGGGGGCGGGGGTTAGGTTGTGTCTATAGAGCAGGGGGACCCCATGTTGCAGACTCAACCGACACACTTGTTTGACAGAGCCATGAAACAGTGTGCTCACAGCATGATGCAATGTTCAGCATGATGCGGGGCGTTATTCTCAGATGCAGTCCCAAAAATAGCCTTAACTGAATCAGATTCATCCGCAAGCCTACTCACTCCAATCAGGATACGCTGGATAGTGTGTGTAGGATAACAGAATGCTAGAACCAATTAATACTATCTTGTTCTCGCACTATGACCCCTGCCCAGCTCTCTCTCTCATCTCTCTCTCTCTCTCCTCTCTCTCTCTCTCTCTCTCTCTCTCTCTCTCTCTCTCTCTCTCTCTCTCTCTCTCTCTCTCTCTCTCTCTCTCTCTCTCGTCTCTCTCTCTCTCTCTCTCTCTCCTCTCTCTCACACACTCACTCACTCACTCACAAACAAACACTATCTTCAATAATTGAAGTGTGTTAACAGCTCCTTGTTTGCATACATGCAGCTGTTTGTTCAGCATTGTGTATACATTAACACGTATTATGTAAGACGTGTTAAAAAAGAATATTAATCACATACGCAATACTTAACAAATACAAAACGTCTCTTTCAGAGGATCCATTAGGTCTATTCTGTTATTAAATGATCTGATATTGAATAACAAAATGAGGTGATGTCATTTAATCATAATCAACTTAATAAATAGGACTAATCAATAAATTAGTCCTAAATGCATACAGAAATAGCTGATTCACGGTCCAATGGAAATTAAGATTAGAATGAGCCTTTCGTGTGCTCTTGATAAAGAGGCCTACACAGGCTCCAAACACCATAGGCTCACAGTGGGAGGGCCAAGCCGGCTCCTGCCATTTGGGTCTCCATGGAAACAACTAAATACACACAGCAGTAGCACTGTCATCAGTCTCAACTTGTTTCTTGTGTGATGCGCTTGCCCTCGCGTGTCCCTTGCGGTTCCATGATATCCAATGAATTACACTCACCGAAGGGCATCGAGCTTTGATTGATTGGTTGTATTCTTTTTTTTTTTTTACAGAGTGACAATATCGCGTAAAAAAACGTAAAAGATGTAACCACTCATAACACTTTCATTGAGCCGAAAATACAGGATAGTGACGGAATCCCCCAGAATATAAACCGTAAAAACCATGATCCGAGAATGGGATGTAGTCTATGATGACACGGCACCACGAATGTTTTCGTGGCCGGTACATGATTTCGTTCACGGTGTCATTGAGTTAATGTGGGAATGCGTTTTCATTTACCAATCGAACGCTTAGTCATGATGTGAATAATTATCCCCATTTTGCGTCCATGGGGTCCGCATGCACCGCGACGGGGGAGGCGATAGTGTAAATGACGCACGTTTACAACACGGCCGACGTTTGTTGCATACAAATTGAGATCGCCTCGAAACGCTGACAGACACTCGCCGATGCAGACGATGTGGTCTTGGGCAGAAAAAAAAAATGTCGCTGCTGCTGACCCAGCCGCAGCTAATTTGCGAATCCAAGCGCAAATCATACCTTGACACATGTGTGTGTGTGTGTGTGTGTGTGTGTGTGTGTGTGTGTGTGTGTGTGTGTGTGTGTGTGTGTGTGTGTGTGTGTGTGTGTGTGTGTGTGTGCGCGCGTGTGTGCGTGTGTGTGCGTGCGTGTGGTGTTCAGGTCCGCGATGATATCCATACCTGTTCTGTGTTCCCCTAAGCGAACCTCCGTGATGTTGCTTGGGTCACTTTGAGATCTTCCCCGCTGCAGCACACAGTCGTCTTCCAGCCCTTCGGATGAAGCCATGGTCGGGGATGATAGTGGAGAGCGTAAAAAATAAAATACAAAATAAAGTAGCCTATATACACTGTAGCGCTAAATGTACAGGTCTGGCTGGATGCGGAATGATGATGCCGCCGTCTGCGAAACAAGATCAGGAGCAGCAAGTGGCGGTGCAGGTTTAATGAAGAAGCCCTGCCGCTGCTGCAGCTCCCGGTGCCCAAAACACATAAGAAACAGTCCTTGGGAAATCCATTACGCGCGCGCAATGTTCAATCTGTGTGTGTGTGTGTGTGTGTGTGTGTGTGTGTGTGTGTGCGCCTGAGAAGGTAGAGCGCGCCCGTGATGACGTCTTGAAAGTGGGGCACTCGGGCTCGTCTACAGGTTCGCCTGATTTCGTTACAGTAGTATAAATAGGCATAGTCCATAATGAATTTCGCCTCGTGCCATAGAGGCACATCAATTAAGTATCCGACGAAAGGCGACAATTCTGCGGTGCCATCCATTAAAAACACAGCACAAAAAAAGAAGAAAAAAGATGAGAAATAAAAAAATAAAGTTGTCCATATGAAACTAACAAGGGTTTGAATTGAGAAGACATTTGTATTTGTACATTTGGTGTATTTATGCATTACTTGTATTACGTGGCTTATAATTTGCATACCAAATGCACACCATATATTGCATCAATTTCTGAAGCTGGAACTGTGAAAGAACTGAACTTCCTAACCCACCATCCATTGATGATATCCCGTTACATG
>JAXIVH010000008.1:5970805-6023305 GCA_036785325.1 Urophycis tenuis
ATGTATTATTGTTATCTTTGTTCTGTCTTGAAACGTGACTTACACCGTTTCTATTCCTGTCAATGTTGCTGACTGTCCCCTCCGAGATGAATGAAGTTGCCTCCTGTGTTTCCAAAAGGTGAAGGAAACATGAAGCTTCACGGTTGTGTGGCCGCCTACATCTCAGACTACTTGTTCCTCGGCACCACGCTGATGTCCTCTGCCGCCAGAGCTGTGAAGATGATGGTCTCCTTGGACCACGCCATGTGGTTCCACAACACCTTCCGCTCTGACGAATGGATGCTGTACGAGGTGGAGAGTCCGTGGGCAGGTCAGGCGTGTTGCTCGCTTCATTCTCACGTTTCCTCCTTCACAGTTCCTGCACATTTAAGATGCTTGATGATTTGTGTGAAAGATGTCCCAGTTAGAAACGCTATGCAATTCACCATCCCACTCATGAATGCATACATAGTACTTTTGTCCTTCCTGTGTGGTGCACAAATTAATTTAAACAGTAAATCATCTTGATCTGAACTGACATGTTGCCCGGTACTCTCTAGGGGGCAGCAGAGGGCTGGTCCAGGGACGGCTGTGGAGGAGAGATGGGGTATTGGCTGCCTCTTGTTGCCAGGAAGGGCTCATCCGTTTAACGGCATCCAAGGAGAAGAGCAAACTTTAGACTTTGGTCTCACTTTGGTCGCTCTTTGTAACTTGGCACTTAGTCAGAGATGTTGTATACTAGCAATGATTAATCTAGCATTTGAAATGCTTGACACTTGTTCTGGTGACTTTCTTACTGCATTGGTAGCAATAAAATGTTTCACCTGCTTATGACAAATGTACTCTTTGTAAGTCGCGTTGGATAAAAGCGTCTGCTAAATGCCCTAAATGTAAATCTAAATGAATGTCTCTGTTTTGAATTGGTCCAATTGTGCCCTGTATAGTGCACTATTTGAGGTGTAACCAGCGTGTACAACTGTGGTTCCCGACACACTGCACAAAGTAATACCCAGAATGCACCGTAAATGCATTGTACCTGAGACCCACCCTGATTACGGCACTAGTCCCAGAGTGATGGGTTGGCACATGGAAGTTCTGTGTACGGGATCTTTATAGATTTGCACGCCGATGCAAACATAGCCTCAATAATGTTCTTATATCTTATATCAGCAGATGTAATTCTTACAATGACATGTTTCAAATTTGGGAAACCTTTTACTGTTTCTATTTTTTTAACAAAAATAGCGAATAAATTAATTTAATTATATGTATTATGAATGTATATTTTACAATAACAATTGATCTTGGAATTGGGTCTGCCTCAGTATCTACCAA
Organism: Urophycis tenuis; assembly: GCA_036785325.1. Lineage (NCBI taxonomy): Eukaryota > Metazoa > Chordata > Actinopteri > Gadiformes > Phycidae > Urophycis > Urophycis tenuis. Next base: position 5,972,120 of record JAXIVH010000008.1, read on the forward strand.
TTTGACATACATTTATTTCCAAATGCTGGATTGCTTCCTCAGCATTACTTCAACCAAATGTTTTACTTTTTTTAAAAATTTGTACATTCTTAAAAGGTAAAAAATAATTTAGCTAAACAAGACCGAATGTTTATTCATAATTTATATTTATACATTTCGTTATTTTATTTATTTGTTTTGGGTCCTGTCAACCTAGTTATCCACATTCCAGTCCAGTTGGGGGCAGTAATGCACCGACAGGACAGGTGATCACCGCCACCGTAAACAAAATATGTAGAAGAAGAACCATCGCGAGAACAGCCATTTGCGGACTGTCTTCTCGCTTCCCGCTCACACGAGGCCAGGCCCTTTTCATGTTGCACACTTCGTAATTCATATTTCCTGGACGTGACATCGAGTATTCTCTTCAGACATGCCGCGTGTTTATGTCGGCAAACTCAGCTATCATGTCCGAGAGAAGGACATTCAGAGGTTTTTCAGCGGCTACGGCAAACTACTGGAAGTCGACCTGAAGAACGGGTGAGCTCCCGATGAGGCCATGCTAACGTTACGTGACTTGCAGCAAACGCATATGCATACAATCGTGCACATTGGGTCCGAACTACTTATTATACATATACAATGCTGAATACTTTCTCCGTCCGCTGACGAAGCAACAGGCCAAATAGTTTGGGTGCAGTTTAGAGTGCAATACATGTTGTAGAATGTTCTGTGTGGGGCCAATGGCACGTTACAGCTGCCAATGAAGCGTTTTCATAATGCGTGTTAAATAACCAGTGAATATCTCGAAACATAACACGGCAGTTGTCACGTCATACGCTTTATTAGGAATATCACATTGCACGTCATACGCCTGTACCACAAACTATGGTGTTTAGGTTTGCATGGGCTTTATTAATGGGATTTCTAGAATGTGTATACATGTATTGAGGTGGCAGCCAGTGATCGGAGGACGCATGCGCCCTGTGGTCCTGCAGGTATGGTTTCGTGGAGTTCGAGGACACCCGGGACGCGGACGACGCCGTGTACGAGCTGAACGGGAAGGAGCTCTGCGGCGAGCGGGTGATCATCGAGCACGCCCGGGGGCCGAGGAGAGACGGCTACGGTTATGGAGGAGGTGGAGGTGGTGGTGGTGGCGGTGGCGGAGGAGGTGGGGGAAGTAGTAAGTTCAGTGATGATTATATGCCCTAACGCCGCTCCTATGTTGTTTTACCGTTTACGTGAGCGTTTAATTGAGTGTTTAATTTATCATAAGGAAATCCTTGTAGGCCTACACGTTGTTTATCGTTTGAGTTTTAGACGTTAGATGGCTAGATAAGCGAAGGACTGCATATCATATGTTTTATATTGCCAGTTTAATTCCAGCCCACTATGACATGATATATTCCGTTCTAAAAAAGAAAAGAAAAGAAAATAAATCTCAAAATGTCAACATTATGTAAATTTTAAAGCCATTCAATTCTAGGCATTCCATTTTGAATTTGAAGTTAATTCAGTTACCTTGCAGGTGCAACTTGACCTAATTCTCTCAAGTTCCATGCCAACTCAATTGTTTGCTAAAATGGAGGTGGAGTGCAGAAGTAGTATAAAGTTGCCTTGCAAGCAGGACCCATTATTTTAAAAAAAAGTATTCCTGCTTCCAGATATATAGACATGTTTGGTGTGCTTGAAAACAATTGGTTCTACACCCTGTCCAATCTGGTGTTTGTTACCCACATTCTCCATGATATGCACTCTTTGCTCCCATAGTGGCCTGGAGTTAATCTGGCAAAACTCTAGGGTCGTGCATAGGGTGGTGCATGTGTGTATCTTGTATAGAGAACAGCTCTGATACAAACATGATTTTTGGGTCCGAAAGGTAGACCCACCCCATCTTATCAGTCTTGTTGTAATGGACTTGGTATGTAAAGTATTTTGCGGATGCCAGTTTAGACAGGTTTTTATTGTGCAGTTTAGATATTTAGAATTCACATACCGCAATACTATTTTACAAGTCCTGGTGATATTGAGCTCTACCTGTGTAAAGTGGCCACACCATTGCATGCTAGGGCTGTGCCGATTATTACTATTATTTGTATATAATTAGCAGTGATCGTCACAGCAAATAATCATCACAACCACCGTCAACCAAAAACATTCCTGCGGCAAACTCTCTCCTGCTCTTATTAAAATATGTGCCCTGTGTGCACGCTCACCAGAGCAGGCAGAGACGGGCGCCGTTACCAACAAATCATTTTGTTGTTGTTGACATTGCTGTAGTGTTTTTAATTAAATCAAAGCTACCATATCATGTGGGATTGTCTGCCTGGGAGCCCGTGGGCCACCCCGACAGTCCATGTAAAGGGGCATTTAGCAGACGCTTTTTGTACAACTTACAATCAGTACATTTGCGGGGTTCGGAGGAGGTGGGGGATCAAGGGGATCGAACCGCCAACCCCACGGTTAGTGGACGACCCGCTCTGTCCACCCGCTCTACCCACTGAGCTACTGCCGCCCCATGTCTGACTGTTACCGCCAGCCAGTGATACTTCACTGGGACGCTATCCTGGACGACGTATCATAAAAAGAACAAAAACGTTCCTACCTGTTCTTTTTATGTTTATTAAATTACCGGCCCGTTATTATCAGTAGGCGGAGCTATTTGCTACCCTTTGGCGTCACTTGAACATCAAACCAGCTGCTAAATAAGTTTGCCTGCGCTCAGCAGACGGTTGTACACGGTTGGTTTATCGGGACATTCGCTTGCAATCAAAATAGGCAATCGGCACATCCCTACTGCATGGGCATTAATGGTGAGTTTGCTGGGTTGGGTGGTCTGTCCTGCTGCAACGATATAGCAAAGAAGCAAAACATTGGTTAGTGCAGTTTGTATTGATTTGATATCAAGTATTTGCTGCCACCCTGAGTTCAAGCGCGGTGTTACAAAGACGTTTTAGAAACTAGTTTTTTTTTTAATGCATTAAAACAAAAGGAGTAAGACATGTGATCGTTTTTTGTATTTGTATTCAGTTATATCAACATTAACAAAGTGCTTGATGTTTCAATTTGAAAGAGTCCACTGCGGGCTGGTCCGAGTCCATTGAGGCTAAAGATGACTGGTGGCTAAGATGACTGCCTGACCCGTTTGGCCTTGGCTTTCACCTTACAATGTGTGTGTGACCTTTGCCCTTTGACCATTGGCTGACCTAAGGGGAAGCCATGATGACGGCATCCTTTTCCCCAATAGACCAGGTTGATGGTGAGGAATCCTGTTGGTTTTACTGTTGCAAGACATGTCGAAGAGGTCAAAGCCAGCACATGTTTGTATTTTAAGAGCCATTCGCTTTGCATTGATTATGCATTAGCTGGCTCTTAAAACTTATAAAGTGATGTCGCTAACTAAGTAGGTGTGACGTGTGCAGCACACCGTTAGATTTGTTTGATTTGGACTAAGTAAAAGGTATTTGCCAGCGATACCTCTAAACACTTTGAATGTTTTTAATTAAAGATTCTAAGACTAGATAATCTACTACTGATTATGGACTTTTTATTTTGGCTCATAATACACATGTGGACTCATGGTCATATAGCAATTGTAAATGTCTGTCAAACTTGTATTTTTACTTACGTTATTGTTTACAAAGGTCCTTTTTGCCCCATTACATGTTCCCACCCTTGACATACACCCAGTTATAAGTATGTGAATTGCTCATAATGATACAGGAATACAGAATACTTTAATCGAAAGTATAGGGGCGTTATTTCTTTTCAGCTGTAACACAAAAATGTCCCAAATCCCAACATGGACAACTGACTTCTACATTTAGTGTATAGGTGTCCTATTGTAGGATCTGGCATGTAGCAGCCAAGATAACATTTAAATCATACACCAAAAACACTAGCTGTACCAACGTCAAGTATATACTTGTCTACCGCCACCATAGACCTCATTTGATTTTCTCTTTACGTTCCCCTTGAACCCCGTTTAGCTTGCGATGGCATGGCGTAATGTCCCTGCTCCTGTCCCCTCTGAAGGTAGCGGCTACAGCAGCAGCAGCAGCAGGAGCCGCATTGGCAGGGAGAAGTACGGGCCTCCGGTCCGCACTGAGTACCGCCTCATCGTGGAGAACCTGTCCAGCCGCTGCAGCTGGCAGGACCTCAAGGTGAGGCCCAGGGGAACCGTGGTCCGTTCTGTAGGCACGGGCCTTCATCATCGCTCCTAGGACCACCTAGCACGCGGTCAAGGCTCAACACATGCCAGATGAGAAACGGAGGAGCCATCAGTCAACTTGGCAGTGCTTTCAGGTTCTCCATTCCTCTGCTCAAAGAGAAAGCCCTCCCATGATCCCTAAGGTGACATGTGTTGCTTCGACTGTCTTTCCCCCTTGCAGGATTTCATGCGTCAGGCGGGCGAGGTCACCTATGCCGACGCACACAAGGAGCGCACCAACGAGGGCGTGATCGAGTTCCGGTCCCGCTCCGACATGAAGCGCGCCATCGACAAGCTGGACAACACGGACATCAACGGCAGGAAGATCCGCCTGGTGGAGGACAAGCCGCGGCGCCGACGCTCCTACTCCGGCAGCAGGTCCAGGTGAGAGGAGGAGGAAGAGGAGGCTCGCCTGGCGCCTGTGAAGGGGCCTCCATTGTACCGCCGCGTGTTGATTGCCGTCGGATTAGTCACGACAAGCCATTTTGAAATCAACCCGTTTGTGACGTCACAAGCGTCCGCCCCCAGATGCATGATTGATGGATACGTTTTATCGGGTGGTGCAGTCCACTGGGTGGGCGTGGCCTGCGCTACTGTGTACCCACAATCGCTAATCAAATAGAGCAATTGGTGCCAAAAAGTGATGCCATTCTGTGACTGACACTGGCGTGTGATTGGTCGATTTCCCCCAGGTCTCGCAGCAGACGTCGCTCCCGCAGCAGACGGAGCCGGAGCTCCAGGAGCCGCTCCAGGTCCCGCTCCCGGTAAGAGCTCCCCCTGCTGGAGCACATTGGGAACCCATGTGTTGGTCCTGCCTAGCTCAACGGGTAGAGCGGCCTGGCATTACCACGGCCAGGATGGTAGGGTTGGACCCATACCATGGATGTGTGTCACTCGCACTCGCACGTCACACGTCGTACGACGTGTCACTTAAAAGTCCTCCATCAAGAAGTAGGAGTGTAGTACAAATTGTGTGCTTGTAAGTATTGTACATATAGAGAATATTTCCAAACCCTATGAATATTCGTGTTCCCATCATGGTACATGCTATTTTGTAGACTCCCCCCAACATTGATGTATCTGTAAAACTCATTGATTAAAAAAAAAACCCATATTGAGAAAACACCTTCCTTCCTTTTGTTAGCTCCCGATCTCGCAGCAAGCGCCGCTCCCATTCCAGGTCCGGCCGCAGGTCCCGCTCCAGGTCAGGCCGCAAGTCTCGCTCCAGGTCCAGGAGGAAGTCCCGCTCCAGGTCCAGGAGGAAGTCCCGCTCCAACTCCCCCGAGAAGTCTGGCTCACGCGCCCGCAAGTCCCGCAGCGTCTCGAAGGGTCCCAGGTCCCGCAGCGGCTCCAAGGGCCGCAAGTCGCGTTCCCGCTCAAACACTCGCAAGTCGCGCTCCAAGAGCGTGTCAAAGGTCAAGTCCGAGCGCGCGTCGCGCAGTCGCTCCAAGGAGAAGTCTGTGGACAAGAGGTCGCGGAGCCGCTCCCCTTCCCCCGTGAAAGAGAAGTGCGTCGAGTCGCCCACTAAGTCGCCCATTAAGTCGCCCACCCCCAACGGCGAGCGGCACACCTCAAAGTCCCCCGCCAAGAGGTCGCCGTCTCGCTCTCGCTCTAAATCTCGCTCTCGCTCTAAATCTCGCTCCAGGTCCCGTTCCCCAGCCAGATCCCCGTCCCCGGAGTAGTAACGTGAATGGTTGTCGAACAACAGAACATATTCTGATCCACGTGTTGGTTGGCAGCGTTTAACACTGGTTGAGTTTTTTTACACCGAGGGGTTTGTACTAAACTCTGGATGAATGCAGATCTGTGTCTTCATAAGATGAGGGATTCCGGAAAAGCATTGCTTACGTTTTAAGGGATTTGTTTTTCAGGGTTTTTTTTGTTCTGCAATAATGGTGTTCTTGGAATTGTTGTTAATCATCTGTAAAATAAAATTGCAAATGGGTGATTCAGGAGTTTGTTTAAATCGAATCACTTGAAATGTTCCAATTCTCAAGATTTTTTTTAATATATAGGCCTATATATATATATTTTAAAAACGAATGGATTGAACTGGGAAGACACTTTTTGATAGCTTTGTATGTGTAATGTTTAAATGGTGAAGTATAAAACACAAACTGAAACATTCACAATTACATGTTTTGGCGTAGCTGTTTGGAACGCGCGTTTTGAGAACTGTCATATTCCCAGTGGCTTGAATTACATTCAGTCAATTTCAGGTTTTTCCTATGTCCTAGTTGTCAATTTAGTCTTTTTGTTTTAAATAAAGGTACAAAATGAAAAGGCTATGGCTTTTTTTTGTCTACACCTTGAAACTTCAAATGCAGTGGTTGGAGGTACTGAACCCTGCAAGCTTCATCAGTGCATTCATCAAACCCCTCATAACTGAACAGTGATTTTGTATGCAACTGATGCATGGGTCATTTTGTGCACTAATAAAATATATACCCGTTTTGAAGAAATAATTTTATTTGTCCAAAGAACAAGACATGAATTTCACACAAACATAATTCTTGACAACTTTTATGATTCACTGGAACCGGGCTATACTGTGCGTGTCTTGACCAGTTGCGGCTGCTGGTCTTTCAAAGGGGGAAGTTAATTGTCGGCCTTCATCATAAAAGTTGTCAATTTATGTACACGTAAATCCTGCCCTCCGTTCCGTTTGCTTGCTGGAGATCCAGTTCACTCCGACCTACAGCCAACAGTACGAATGATTGGACGAACTAACGAAACGATCCTCCAATCATCACGCGGATGCTCAGCATCCAGGCTAGGACTCTAATCCAGGCCAGCCCACAGCTTCATTCACCCCCAGAGAGCCACGACTTGTGATAAGTCGCTGATTCTAAACGAGATGATTCGAGATGAACGTGTTCTAACCCTATTTATATACAGTCTATGGTTCTAACGCATTTGTAGTCAATGAAATTTTAACACAACTGTACATATTTGACTTTTTAATTTTTTGACATTTTAGGGGAAGTTTCAGTCGTTGCCCTCCTCTTAGAGATATCACCTCTGGGGTTGACCCCCGCCGAAGAGTGACTCAACGAACCTCTGGGGTTCGATCGAACCCAGGATAAGAACCACTGTTCTAATGTGTGTTGAGTCCAAGCTGGAAGGCCAAGCAGGAGAAGGTTATTTTGGTTGAGTTTTAGGCAGTATGTAACTATTCAGGAAGTTTGCATCGTGTGTTAGAACCAATGCAGTCATCACAATAGCACTCTGGCTGCCACGCCATGTACCTTAAGTATAGTACTGTTATTCATGCATACACTTATGTAGACTGATGACATGCCTTCTGGTCTAGATTCAGGTGAGGACTCCCTCACCATAGACTGTATATAACTAAGTCCCTCACATGATGATACAACTGAACAACGGGTTGCTAAGCGCCAGCGCCTATGGTTACCATTTCCCCCCACAATGCACCAGTGCGACAAGCTTACTTTAGCCTAGCTAGCGAACAACATTACCACTGATGGAGGGAGGAAAAAGCGATAATGCAACAGTAGAAGAACTTGTTTCGAAACCCGCATTTTTCTCGCCAGATAAATCATAGTCACTCGTTGGATGTCGACGTAGATTAGTGCAGTGTTTTGGCTAAGAAGCTACGATCTAACCGTTTAACGTGAGCCTAACTAGCTGCCGTGGCTCCGACATGGACAAGGAGCAGCGCAACACGGTCGTGTTTAACGCCTCGAAGAAGGAGTTGTTTACGGCGAGCAACGGGTACAAGTCTCTGCAGAAGCGACTCAAGGCTCAATGGAAAATACAAAGGTAATTTGTGATCACGACAAAACAGCACCATATACAGAGGAGACAAGTCTGACACTTCACTGCTACTGATTTTTGTAATGCAAAACTAAGATGGGAGGGTGATCATGTTACTAAACAAACTGTTTCGTAAAGCATCAAAGAGGAGCTGTCCTCGGACAAGCTGAAGGGCGTCAAGTTGTGGATCACTGCTGGACCAAGAGAGAAGTTCACCGCATCTGAGGTAATGCATACAATGGTGGAATAGAAAGGAATACCGAAATCATCCCATTAACCACAAAAGTCCTTATGGTTATCATCCACGAATAAACAGCAAATGGCATTCGGTCATAAAGAATAAACAACCAAAATATGCAGGCAACTTGATATTGAAAAAAATGTGTTAATTATTCAGATTGTGGTGTTGTCGTGGGGGTTTGACGCTGTTTCGCCTTTGTGTTAAAAGCTGGAGGTGCTGAAGCAGTATCTGGACGAAGGAGGTGACATTCTGGTGATGCTCGGTGAGGGAGGAGAAACCATGTACGACACTAACATCAACTTTCTCCTGGAGGAATTCGGAATCATGGTCAATAATGGTAGGCTATTGTGCGTATGAGTTTAATATATTCAGCACATATAAGGTGGTGCTCTTGATGATGAATAATTTCGTTTTTCTCCCTCGAAATTATAGATGCAGTGGTGAGGAATGTTTATTACAAATACTTTCATCCTAAGGAGGCCCTCGTGTCTAACGGTGTATTAAACAGGTGTGTTGACTGTGCGTCCAGTAAGCTTTTCAGTTCACTTATGATATTAACATTACTTGCTTTAGAAGGGCATTATGACGTAGTTTAATTCACATGGCTTTAACAAGCTGTCCACTACCCTCTCGTCCTCTCCTACTTTAGAGAAATCAGTCGCGCCGCAGGAAAAGTGGTGTCAGGGACAACGGAGGAGGACAGCACCGGGAACAACGCTCAGTGAGTCCTCTGAATTAATATTTGTATTATATATATATTTCTGAACTGATGTGTTGTTGCTGTCATGCCTCAAGTAGCCTCATCTAATCAAATCTAATCTCTAGTCTCGTATGATTTCTGGAAGGTGTTGCACTCCCTGAACAAACGCTGTGCTGTCTTTGTGTTGTCAGGGCTCTGACCTTCGTTTACCCGTACGGGGCTACGCTGAGCGTGATGAAGCCCGCCGTGGCTGTCCTTTCCACCGGCTCTGTCTGCTTCCCCCTCAACAGGCCTATCTTAGCCTTCTACCAGGCCAAGGTGAGCACTCGCAGCAGCTTTTACCCTGGCAGCTTGCACATCACCAGGTGGGGTGTGCGCAGTCATATGTGACAGCCGATATCTTGCCGTTGATTCATTTCTTCTCATCGAAGGAGGAGGGAAAGCTTGCCGTTCTGGGCTCCTGCCACATGTTTAGTGACCAGTACCTCGACAAAGAGGAGAACAGTAAAATATTGGTGAGTGCGTTTTAGTACATTTCAAAAATGTCGCAGCATTTTTGTTTCGGTTCGGACATTTGCGGAGAGACGGTTGTAGTTTTGCGGCCTGACGGTGTTTCTTCCACCTCATCAGGATGTGGTGGTTCAGTGGCTGACGACCGACAACATTCAACTGAATCAGATTGATGCTGAGGACCCAGAGGTAAGAAGACATGGGGTGGCAGTAGCTCAGTGAATAGAGCGGGTGGACAGAGCGGGTCGTCCACTAACCGTAGAGTTGGCGGTTCGATCCCCTTGATCCCCCTCCTCCTCCAACTGTCCACATGTCGAACCCCACAAATGTACTGATTGTAGGTCGCCTTGGACAAAAGCGTCTGCTCAATGCCCCTTCATTGTAAGACATGACTCTAAACTGTTTCACTACCGACCGCCTTCACCGACCTGCCCCTCTCGTCCCTCTCGTGCAGATCACAGACTACACCATGCTACCAGACACGGGGCGCCTGTCCGACCGGCTCAGGGTGTGCTTGCAGGAGGGGGACGAAAACCCCAGGGACTTCACCTCCCTCTTCGACATGTCAATGTTCAAACTGTCCACAAACACCTTGCCCCAGGTCATCAGGTACCTGCCCAGTGCAAACAGCACCGACTGCAACTACTGAATCTTTGTGTCAAATAACATGCCGTCGTTATTCCATTCTTTCTTTTTTTCCAGCGCTTACCAGCAGCTCAATGTCAAGCATGAGCCCTTGCAGTTGATCACGCCCCAGTTCGAGACACCGCTGCCCCCACTTCAACCTGCAGTGAGCTTCCCCCACCCCCCCATTACTTATTCCTCCCATCAATTAATCATGGGTCCCTTGAGCAATACGTGCAACAATGGTCTTATGTAAGGCTGTTATTGTCGATGTGAGAGACATTCACGTTGAATGGTGGATTAATCTTTTCGATAGGGGCACACTTTCAATTGTGTGCCCTGTTTGTATTTTTTCTTTCCTGCAATGCCTGGAATTGATGCATTGTATTTCCATTACTGACTATTGCCTGTTGTCCTCTAGTGCCGTGGTTCCCAAACTTTTTGTGCCCAAGGCACACCAAAGGACAAGTAAAAATCTCAAGGCACACCTATTGGGCAAAATAGCCTTTATAACACGTTATCACTCATATCACGTAAAATATCTGTAAACGTGCAGTTATTTACTAATGCCAAATAAAATGTGACAAAGGCTCTTAATACTCGTGAAATATTTATTTATTTATCAACAAAATATTTCAAAAATGTATTTGAAACTTTATCAAATTAGGCTCCATCAAAGCAGCAAGACACCCATTTAAACCAGACAGGTCACAAAATTAAAAATGAGGCAAGAATTAAAGAAATGTTTTTAGGTATATAGCTTGTAGTTAGCCTCTGCATTATGAATTGAGTCCATACAAAGTACTGGTAAACTAAATGTATGGTTGTTCCAAAATCCCACGGCACACCGTTTGGGAACCAATACTCTAGTGTACGAGTAAAACCTGGTTGCTGTCCCCCTTAGGTCTTTCCGCCGGCGTTCAGGGACTTGCCCCCGCCCATGCTGGACCTGTTTGATCTGGATGAAGCCTTCTCCTCGGAGATGGTGCGCCTGGCCCAGCTTTCCAATAAGTGTGAGTTTTCCGGACTATTCTCCGTCAGTCTCCTTTGTAGACCGGGCGATGGCACTAGATGCACGTCTCTAAATGTTCCTCTTTCTTCTTCAGGCACCTCGGATGACGATCTGGAGTTCTATGTGCGCAAATGTGGGGAAATTTTAGGGGTAACCGGAAAGTTGGATAAGGACCAGAGAGACGCTAAACACATTCTGGAACACATTTTCTTCCAGGTGGTTGGCTTCAAAAAACTAAATCAGGTGAGTTGGTACACACCTATATACTACACACACTTCTACACCTTCTCATTAATGAATCAGTGAGACATTGCCAAACACTGATCCAATGATGCATCTCTTTCACAGGAGCACGAGATCAACACTGAGACACCGTTTTCCGCATTCTGACTTGATTTAGATGTTGAATCAATACTGTACACTTTATATATAGCCTATCAAGTTATTAAACTCTACAGCCCAAATACCAATTTTCATAAACATGTACTCAACTGCAGAAATGTTCAAGTCGCTGCCAACTATCCAACTGGAATCTATGGGGGTTTTCCCACGAACATCCTAATCCGTGTTCACATTCAAGCAACAGTTACGGCCCCTTTAAACAATGTTTACAGCATTAAATGTAACCTGATGCATAGGACACACTACTTAATGTCACTTGGAGGTCTGGCAGATAACAAACAAAATGTAACAATGCAGTGTGCTGATCTTTTGTACTGTAAATATTAAACACATTTCTGATTACAAAACTTTATTGAAATGTCAATTATTAAAAACAAGTTTTCACATGTATAGCCACTAACTAGTAACGCAGGGGACATACAACAGTTCATGCTACCATCAATCCAGCGTGCATCTTGTAGGGTGAATAAATCCACCATTATCATCTGGCAATCTCCCACATGAAGAAGAGCGTACGGCTTCCAAAAACACAATATTGTGCTACATCCGTTTGGGAGAAGCGTCCTGCCATATTGGAGAGGGAATCTCCGCCAGCGACAAAGGTGCAGAATGAACCCGCGGACTCAGTGTAGACTCCAGTGTTGTGGATTCCACGTAAAGATAGGGGCCAGCGTCTGGCTTGATGAGCGAAAGGTTCCACGGAAGTTGGGAGGCTGAAATGTCGAAAATGGACTGCTCAAAACCCCCCACCACCACCCGTCGCTTCGGGTGCACCTCGCAGGGGGTCGAGACCTTTTCATCCAAAAACACAGTGATACGGGATTTGGGACCTTGAGCGGTTAACGAGTTCACGTTCAGGTCTTCGTGGCAGGGAGAGGATAAATCCGACACTTGACACAGAGAGGAAAGGGTGGGCAGCCTCCCCTCTGACGATTTACTCGCCGTGTCATTTGACATTCGTGATATCGACAGCTGGTCCAGTGACAAAGTAGACCGTTGATTTTGCTCCCAAAAGAATGCCCTGTCTAGTTCTGAGGGCGAGGAGCAATCGAAGCTTCTCTTGTCTAGGTATAAAATAACAAAAATACAACATTGCATTACACGTTGTTTTGAAACATATCAGAAAGTGAATACAACTTGTCCTTTATTTACCTGCACTAAACCCGTCAGGCTCCATGTTTCCTCTCCTCCGGTAGGGGACAATCAGGCCAGGCCAGGTGTTTTATACCATCCGAACTACTTTCTAATTAGGTCACCTGGCGTCTGAGTCAGTTTGGGTTCACACTATTTTTGTTAAATGAATGGACGATCATTTGTTTTTATATATAATATATTGACTTGATTAAAGCCTGCAGTAGGAATAAGTGTATTTTATTCATGGTTTATACGCATAAAAAGTCGGAACCGTGTCATGGAACATCGTGGACCATTCAAGAGTCAGAACTGCACTCTGCGCACCACAAGTTGCGCACCTACGTCACAGCCCAGTTTCCAGGACAAAATAAGGGCGCGCGATAAGAACACTCGAGCGGGCACTGTGAGCTTCTCCCAGCTGGATAATTCGTCCGCCTTTTTCAGCACAACAACTCGCAGTTTAGTGCAGAAAGGGCTGATGCATATGTATCGAAACGCCGACAAGCCATCTGGATCTCAAGATTTACGAAGAGCAAGGATATAAGTCACTCTCCCGATTGTAAACAACTGAAGTCTGGGCCATGTCCTGGTGGTCGCGGGGGTAAGAAACATTATGCATCAGCTGTTTATATCTTCCATGCATTCGCCTCTACAGCTAGAATGTCACTAAAAGGTCAAAGGTGGCCCAAAAGTTGGATTAAATGTTGCCTTTTGTTTTTTTAATGAAATGCAATTCCTTTTCTAATGGTCCCGAGTTGTATCTGCCGCCCTTTTCACTACATTAGGTTACATGTTAGCAACCTGTTTTTTTTTTTATTCTTCAATGTTAAACGTTTATTTTGAGACTCCTTATATCTTTATAGTTCGTGATTTAAAAGCAGTGTTTACCCACATTGATCTAACATTGAGAAAGTTGACTGTTGGAGTTTGCTGTGAAGTCTCGAAGCCTGAGGCCTACATGCTGCAGTCGGTCATAGAACGGGTTGATCGGGCTGACCTAGCTACCGGGGCTGGGAGTCCACACCCTAGGGTCGATACCCGCGCCATTCGTGTGTTTTAATCACGTATTCCACTTTTCAGCGAAGATGGCGAAGAAGCCATGTGTCAGGACACGGACTCCGACGTGGCAGAAACGAAGGATTGTGGAAAAGTGAAGGTTAAATGGACGCAGGCAGAGGCGAGTCTTCCCACGCTTCTCACAAAATGAGTGTTCCTATTTTTGACACTGGTTTCCCCGAAATGTCCTAAATACTTGATACTTGATTCATATAGGATGACAACCTCAAGACTCTGGTTCAAAAAGTGGGACATGATTGGAAATGTATTTGCAGCTTTATACCGGTGAGTTCTGTGCTTTTGGAAAAGTGCATTGATATTGGCTGTGTTCATGCGTTGGTTACTGTTTCTTCAGTCCGTCCTTACTCTTCTAATATACTCCTTATAACATGCTCTTAAATTCCTCAGAATCACTCTGAACAACAGTGTCAGCACCGGTGGTTCAAGGTTTTAGATCCAGATCTGGTCAAAGGTCCATGGACCAAAGAAGAGGACGAGAAGGTAAATGTCTTGCTTGTATCTTGGCAGTGGCAGCCTAATGTTACAATACCTTTTTTTTATATGAATAATGTGGACTACTACGATGGTGTTAACATTCATCTGCTGTCCCATGATTTAACGCATCTTCATTTGCACTCACTCGCTCACTCACTTATTTACTTACTTACTCTAGGTCATAGAGCTTGTGAACCAGTATGGGAACAAGCAGTGGGCATTGGTAGCCAAGCAGCTGAAGGGCCGCCTGGGGAAGCAGTGCCGAGAGCGCTGGCACAACCACCTGAACCCCGACGTTAAGAAGTCGTCCTGGATGGCCGAAGAGGACCTGGTGATCTACAAGGCCCACTGTGTGCTGGGAAACCGCTGGGCGGAGATCGCCAAGCTGCTCCCTGGAAGGTAGCTACACCCAGGAGTGGATGAAAAGTGTAGGGCCAGGATTAGCATGGCGTGTTGGGCGGCCAGGTTGTTCTGTGACCCAGCCGAAAGGTACTGCATCCTCCGTAGCCTGAGATACAATATTTACAATGCATTTTAGGTGTTTAGCTGATGCTTTTATTCAAAGCGACTTGAAGGGAATTCACTTGCCTGTCGTTAATGAGCAGGTAGGGGTTAGACATCAGCGATGTCTACAGTTGGGTAGGGATACTGGGTATTGAAACCCATTATCCTTCATATGGGATTCAAATGGATTGACGACAATCCTGCTCTCCAGATACCTAAACTAGCTCTACCTGTATTCACTGTGAAATAGATTGTTTCTTGAAGGACTGCTAATATTGTAGTGTTGTCTAATATCATCACTTGTGTTGCATAGAGTTCAATGTCTTCTGTTGCCCGTGTTGCATCGATGTGTACATCTGTCTTCACCAACAGGACGGACAACGCCGTGAAGAACCACTGGAATTCCACCATTAAACGAAAGCTGGAGATGGGCTTCTTTGCGGGGGTGACTTTCAAGCCAAATGAGTACGAGGAACTATTGGCTCGTCTCGACAAAGACTCGCAGGTTAACTTAACTAAGTACTCTCTTTTGTGTCTGGTGTTTTTTTTCTCTTTTTTTTTTAAAATAAGATTGTGTGCATGAACAGCAGAGCTGAATTCTTACCTGGTTTCACAGGTGCCCCATAGTTCTGAAGGTGGAGCAGACAAGGAGCTGGAACAGAACGCACCCACCCAGGTAAAGGGCAAAGAGGATGGGGAAACGGGAGTAACGCTTATAGTTGGAAGTGTAAGTAAAGTTCCATTGGGGTGTAACATTGGCGTTGCAGCATGGTGGCTAACCATGCTAGTGTTCCAACTGTATAGGTGGGTCGCTACCCCTTATGGCGACCTGGTTCGATTCCAACCTGCAGTCCCATGCGCCATGTCTTTTATACATTCTTTCCTCATAGCTGTTCTGATCTCTTTTTGCAGGAAATGGTGACTTCAACGGACAGGAAGTTGGCTCAAAGAGTAGCGGCTCCTCCCGTGTATCCTCCTCCTGCTCCTTTGTCTTCCAAGGAGATGTTGAGCCCCAAGAAGGAGCCTGACGTCTCTGCAGAAACCAGCTGGGTGGTGGACAGCTCTGGCTTCCTCTCCCCCACCGGCCCTGTGTTGAAGGAAGTGATGGACATGGTTGATGGGGTGAGTCCACCGTCTTCCCCCCCCCCTTATAATATCTTGTCAAGAGAAGCCAACGCTTTTCTTAAATGAATGAATGAATGAACGAATTGAGATACTGCTTGTGAAGGAGCGGCTCAGCGGCTTGCTCAAGGGTGCCCACAGGGAGACCGCGGGCGTTGCTGTCGCCGTTGCCCCCCCCCCCCCCCCCCCCCCCCCGCCTTGCTGCACTTGCCACAGGCGCATCTAAGCCTAAGTGCCGCCCTCCGTCTGTTTCGCCAGGACATCGACGGCTGGTGCAACCTGTCGGCGTTCGACATGGCCGAGGACAGCCTGAGTCCCGAGCGCCACCAGTTCCGCCTGGAGGGCAGCGCCCTGCAGGAGCTCAGCAAGGGCAACAAGGGCGAGCTCATCCCCATCTCGCCGGGGGGCGTCACACCGCCGTCCATTCTCAACCGGCGGAGCCGCCGCCGCATCGCCCTGTCCCCCGACGGCGGCAACGCCATGACGCCCAAGAGCACGCCGGTCAAGATCCTGTCCTTCTCCCCCTCGCAGGTAAACCGCTGCCGGAGTTAAAAAAAAAAAAAAAAACGCATCAAGACCCGATGGCAAGCTGTCGACAAACTCGTTTAGCCCGAAGCTGATTGTTCTTTTTTTTTTTTTTTGCAGAAGTTAAAATTAGACTGCTAAATTAGTTCACATGCATTTTAGTTTTCACTTGCCGTAGTTTGTCTAGCAAATTAAGTTTGTATCTGTTGTCACTAGTGTCTGGATGCACGCCATCACAAACAAAGGCTATTGTCTTTCAGTTCCTGAACATGTGGACCAAGCTGGACTCCCATGACCTGGAGAATCCGTCCCTGACGTCCACCCCGGTGTGCAGTCAGAAGGCCACCGTCACCACGCCACTACAGCGCGACAAGACTCCCCTCATCCAGAAGGAGAACTCTGTGTACGTGGTGTCCATGTCCAGGCATTCAAGTTCAGTCCCTTTTGGATAACATCTCCTATACGACTACATAGTCATACCCGTTTTCCCATTCAAAATGTTCCCCTGTAGGTTTATCACACCCAATCACAAATCAGAACTGTGTACTACTCCAAGAACTCCAACGCCGTTCAAAAATGCCATGGAGAAATACGGCCCGTTGCAGCCTTTGGTGAGTATTTTGTGAGTGCAGAAGAGCTGTGTTTAAACTTCACACCGCCTGCAGGTGTCTGAACGGTCTCGTTACACCTCTGTGTCCCTCAGCCTCAGACTCCTAACCTAGAAGACGACCTGAACGAGGTGATGCTCCGGGAGGCGGGGATCGAACTGGTGACCGTGGGTACACCCGAGGTTCGCCGCAAATCCCTGGTGGGTCCCGATGGCCACTGCTCACTGATTGACACGTGGAACTATGCGGAGCGGTTTACGTGTACATTTGCTGAACTGGCTGCCGTGTGCACAGCAAGGGACATGCCATTAACATTGTCACCGCTGTGTCTGGATGCATTCTTGACGTGCAATACATGGTATAGAAATAACAGCAACATCAAGTCAAAGTCAAAGTGGCTTTAATGTCAATTCCTTCACATGACAAGATATACAAAGGAATCGAGAGGACGTTTCTCACCCTCCCACGGTGAAACAGATAAAGTCCACAGGCACAACAAGCAGGACAAGACATTCCTAATACTGAAAGTAAACATACAATTTCAAACAGACAAGATAAAGAGACAATACAAATAAATATGCAATGTCTGAATCTACTACTGTATGAAGTAGGAGCAAATGATTCTTAAACGATTCTTCTGTTGCTGGTGTGTGATATATTTGTCAGGACGCTCAGAAATTTGCTGGGCTAGTACTGCTGTACTGTAATTCCTAGTACTAGTACTAGGAATTACAGCCCAGCAGTACTAGTACTAGTACAGCTTACAAGCATAGACCTTTGTGTCAAATGTGCTGGCAACACTTCTTTTCAGTTATTTTCACACAAGGCCGTTTCTTCATAAATGCAACAAGTACTTATTTTGCTCATTAACCATTCCATTTTGATGTTGCCTTTTTATGATTCATTGCATTGACTCAAAAGGTAAAACAAAAAATGGACTGCAGCTACCTTCAATTTGTACCTCCTTGACTCCTGATGCAACTCTTTATTTCTTTCAGTTCTTCCTTCAGGCCCTTGTGAATGGTTTAATGCTTTGTGTTGGACTTCACTTGTGTCACACATAATTTGAAGTAAAGCATCTGATAAAAATATATAATTTCAAAAGCAACTGTACAAGTTTGACCTCAAAATATGTTGTCTGTCTTTCCAGCATCGACCACCTATGAAGAAAGTGCGCAAGTCTTTGGCGCTAGACGTAATGGACTGCAGGAAGACCCTGGTCATCAAACCTATTAAGCCTGAACCCCAACAGTCCACACAGGTATTAGGGCTTCCCAATGTATTATTTAGATTAGTGGGATCCAAACAAACCCCTATCACACCTATTTTCTTTTTTTCCCCTCCTTCTGTGTCCCCAGGCGGACACACGGACCTTGCTGACCATGGACATGTCGTCTTCGTTTTGCGTCAAGAGGGAGGAGAACGTGCTGGACCAGGGCTTCCTCATGGAGCCCGGCGAGTGCCCACCCCAACCCTGCACTCTGCCCCTGACGCCGGTGAGAGGCAGCGCGGTCTGCAGCTGACTGTTGCTGGGAGTGGGGCAGGATGGTATAGTCCGTCAGTACGTTTACATGCAGCAAGAAATTCGAATTTCTGATCGGATCAGATAATGACATGCGTAAGACCGGATCACTTGTCCGAGTATACATGCCGTTCAGAGAGATTAACAGCCGGAGCATGGGCTGACTCTGGACGCTATGTGGCGCTGCGCATGTGCAGAATGGCACTGCGCATGCGCAGAATGCAAAATCCAATTCAGATCCGACTGCTGAGTATACATGCCGTTAAAAGTCCGACTATGAACGAATTATCCAGGTGTTGTTATCCGATTTTGAGATGTCCGAAGTAGGTCGGATTAAGGTGTTTACATGCACTTAAAAAGTCCGAACCATGTCTTATACGATTAGAAATTCGAATTTCTTGCTGGATGTAAACATACTGAGTGGTTAAGGGTGTTTACTCCAGCCCAAAGGTTCTGAGTTCAAACCCCAACGCAATGCCTGCAGTGAGTCTTCCTGTAGGCATCTCTCAGCAAGATGCCCTGACCTCATGCATCTAAAAAAAAAAAATATAATTCAAGTCTCTTGTAGAAGTTTTGTTCAACAGTCGGGGGGGGGGGGGGGGGGGGGAATGTATGTATTATTGACTCTCATTTTAACTTATTATTATTGTTATTATTAACACAAATAATTTCTGTTGTAGATGTCCAAAGAATGGGAGATGGTCGTGTGTGGACAGACCAAGGACCAGCTCATAGTGACGGAGAAGGCAAGACGCTACATGAGATCATTCCGGTCTCGAACCCCCAACCGCGCTCTCATCCTGTCCTGAGACGCCCCCGTCTCTTCAAGCTCTCTTCACTTCTCCATATGCCAAGATGTTGCATTGTCTGAACGTTGTCATGGTCGTCCTAATTGATGCCAATTTCTAGACGAGTACAAAGCAATGGTAGTGACATTTTTAAAGCTAGTTTACTGATGGAATAGACTGGATGATGTCTGATCATTGGACTGGGATAGTTAAACTATTCTGAAGGACTTTAAAATAGGTCAGTGTAGTTGAAAATACCCTTGTTGTAGATGGCTTTGTAAAAAGATATGCAATTCCCATTCCACTGAAAATATTTTTGCACTCGAAATATGTTAGGGGGGAAAGCAATAATGAATGTATGATTGATCTATGGAGTATTTTAAGCGGGGATGGGGGGGGGGGGGGAGTTGTTAGTCACCTGATGAGTACAAAGCATAGTGTTTTAATAGTATTTGAAAGTACCTCAGGTAATGTGCGTTACCCAATGTGAATAAAACAATGACGTGTCCCATTTGGTAGATGTATTTGAAACAAAACCTGAAAAAAATAAACGCATGTATATTTACTTTTTCGTCTCGTTCGGCTTTTGTTGGAGTCAAGGACTGCAGGTCGTTGCAGGTAAAGAGTTGCGAACGCTATGATTCTCAATGTCAGTGCAGCTGGCCAATGCTGCGCTTCCACATCAATGCAACGGCTACAATATTATGGCAAGGAGGTGCAGTGAAGCCGACTGATTTATGCATTTCTTTAAAAACATAAAATTACCTTGTCATGTGTGTATTATTCTTAACATTTTAACAATAACACTTTAAATATTTTTAAACTAAATAAAACACCGGACTAAGAATTGACTTCAGGGACTGTTTTCAAAGTAAAGGTTTAAACTGACTTAGGGCTGGGCGCAGACTAAACGGTCGATGGGCGATGTGAACGGTCAATATCTAATAACAATGCAAATCAAATGACCCAGTAGATCAATGCACAAGTAAAATATATGTATTTGATTGGCGTCGTAATTACCGTGTAAGCTTTGCGTGTGAACATTTATTTTGAAAAGACCATAGTGGTTGACAGACACGAGTCTAAAGTACCGGAAGCCATTGTCGGTTTCTGGTGACGCTGCATTAGACTGCAAGACATGGCCCAAACTAGTAAGAAAATTCCTTCGTTATTTTGAATAACTACCTTACATTTATTATGCATAAGCCCTGTAGTTTTGTAGGATCTACTCGTAACGTTATGCTTTAACAAGGAAAATGCACGAGGGTTTCAGAATCTACACGTTTAGTACACTGTTAGCCAAAGACTAATGTACGGGGAAATGCTAAGGGGCTAAATGAATGAATAGGTCGTTTACAATGGATGCGGAAGAAAATCAGATTCCGATTTACGAACGAAACGTTCACCGCTGTTGGAAAATGTATGTGGAAAATTAATTGCTTCTTCCTTCTGTCTTACAGCCTTGCTACGGGTGCTTCTCTTCAGCTTGGCTCTCGGAGCACAAGCACTCAACCCGTCCCATTACCTCTCCCTGTCTGATGTGGCAAGACTTCAGTCCTTCCTCGGCCAGCACTTCACGGACCTCGAATCCGCGTACTATTCAATCGTCGGTCTGGCCAAGCTTGGAGGCGGTGTTGCAGATCAAGCTGTAAGCGATTGTTGAATTGTCGGTGTAGCTTCATATAGACGTAATTAACTAGGATCCCGGAAGCTAAGATTACTATTGAACCCTGTAATGTATAGAATTTTCGTCTGTAGCAGATACTTTTACACAACTCGAAAGATGGATTTGGCTATACCTCGTAAACCTCGAACACGTTTTTGTATGTTTGCAGGAAGCATGCCAGTTCCTCAAATCCCAGCTCGATCCAACAAGTGTGGACTCTATCTTCTATGCTGCAGTGGCCAGTCAAGCCCTATCAGGATGTGAGGTATTGCTGAACAAAATTCCCGTATTTTCTGTCTTCCAGGTTCTTGGGTGCACATATCATATGCATCCAAATATGTGACCCCCATTGCAGTATGTTACTTGGTCACAGTAATGTAGTGTTTCAATTGAAAACGCGCTTTTACGCAGCTATTACGCGCCGTTACGCGAGGCGCTATTACGGCATAGCTCAATGGGTAGAACGGGGTTCCACAACCGGAGGTTTGGCGGTTCGATCCCCACCTCAACTAAATGTATCTCAATGCGGGCATTCCTATGCACGAGTAATTCCTAGAGTGGAATTCCTGGGTGGAATTACATTTTCTAGTCGTGATTTGTGATTTTTTTTATCCAGGGTGAAACAAACGCTTACTAATGTCAATGTTGTTCTCAGCATGCTGCATGCATGCATGCATTTGCTGGGTTTCGCTTTAATCTCTACTTAGATTCAATCCCGTTCCTCATACTACTACGTTGGCACCCATTTAGATCCCATTGTCCAACGAAACGAGAGACATTCTCCTGGCGGCGGTGAGCGAGGACTCCACTGTGGCCCAGATCCACCATGCCGTGGGGGCCCTCGACGCCCTGGGCCTGCCCCTGGCATCGCAGGAAGTGGTCGCCGCCCTCAGGGCTCGCATCAACAAGGAGGAAAACGTTGTGGCGTAAGCTCCCGCTTGGTTGGCCCGTCCTTAATTGGACATTCAATTACCGTCTTTTGTTTATAGGGTCGTATGGATAGGGATGGATTTTAAGATTCAAAATGATCTGCAAACTGATGTGAACAGTGAACTACAGTTTTTTTTTTTTTTTTTTTTATCCCGAAGTAGTTGTTATCTCAAATATCATCCATTAGGCTATTGCAAGTCATGCACAAATATTGTTTCAAGTTATAACTGTTGTATTTTATATATTCAACGCAGAATGTATAGACATTTTTATTAGAGGCATCTCCAGTTATGTTGTTGTCATTGAATTTATTGTTATATGTTAAATTATGATCCTGACCACATATTCAGCCTTTTGGGTTCCTGGGACTGAAGAGGATCATGGTCTACGGTTGTGCACCGTCTTGCCTTGTAATCACTCTTTTCAATTGTCCCATTCACAGCGTCACCTTGGCTCTGCAGACGGCGGCCCGCCTTTCCCAGCAGGCCGAGCTCAGTGGATTCGTGGAGGAAATCGAAGTGAGCACTACACCAATTTGTCCACGCGGTGGTGCTGTCGCGCCACTCAGCAATTAAAAAAAAAAAAACGAAAACCTGCCATGACGCAAACATTGGCAACAGCTGTTCGAACGATGATTGAGTTTTAGGCAGAAGACGTGTTTGAGTTATTTTTCCGACTGACACGTTTTCTTGTCTACTTTCTGTTTAGGATCTCACTGCCCGTTTGGACGACCTGGGAGGCCTTTACCTGCAGTTCGAGGAGGGCCTCGAGGCGACCGCCGACTTCGTGGTGGCCGCGTACGCTTTGTCGGACCACGTGGACGTGGAGCCCCCCCTGAAAGAGGTAACCCTCCGCCGTCCGCGGCAGCGTGTGTGAACCGAGAGGATCGGGTGATCGAAGGTCAAGTCGTCTTGACCCGAGCGCATCTCCTCCTCCTCCCTCCTCCTCCCTCCCTCCACAGGAGCAGGTCATCCAGCTGGTGAACTCCATCTTCAGCAAGAAGTCCTGGGACTCCATGTCGGAGGCCTTCAGCGTGGCCTGCGCCGCCGTCGCCCTCTCCAGCAACCGCTTCCACGTGCCGGTGGTGGTCAGAGCCGAGGGCCCGGCGACCGTGTCCCACAGCCAGCCCACCCTGCAGGTACACCAGACCCCCCCCCCCCCCCCCCCCACCCACCCAGCCACCCACCCGCCCACTCTCTGGCATATAGTCACCCGGTCAGTCAGCAGTTGCTTTGTGTCAATCAATATTGACTATATAATAAGTGAAGAAAACACTTGGGTGTCGAAAACAACTACTGGACAGAGAGGTTATTGGTAAAAGGGTAAAGGGGGCATTTAGCAGACGCTTTTGTCCAAAGCGACT
The DNA here is from genome assembly GCA_036785325.1 of Urophycis tenuis. NCBI lineage: Eukaryota > Metazoa > Chordata > Actinopteri > Gadiformes > Phycidae > Urophycis > Urophycis tenuis. The sequence continues at coordinate 5,995,288 of JAXIVH010000008.1, forward strand.
TACAATCAGTACAATTGTGGGGTTAGACATGTGGACTGTTGGAGGGGGATCAAGGGGATCGAGCCTCCGACCCTACGGTGAGTGGACGACCCGCTCTGTCCACCTGCTCTACCCACTGAGCTACTGCCGCCCCAATTGGAATATTGGAATGTATTGTACATGTGTTTTTACTATTGGTGGTAGTGCATATTAGTGGCATCACAGACGGTAGGTAGCACATCTCCACAAAGTGCATTCTAAATTCAAGACAGGCTAAACATGTCTGTGAGATTGTGAGTCAGTAGCTTGATTCCCCATCACATCACCACACACACACACACACACACACACGTCTTTTTCACAGAGCCGTCTGCCCCCTCCGGAACATGTCTCCACACTGACCGTGTGTTTTGTCTGTGTCTCTCACCAACAGCTCCTGGTGACCGACGTCCTGTCTCAGTCCCTGGCTTCCGCCAGCGTGGCGGTGGAGTCCGCCAGCAGCCTGGCCACCAAGAGCGTCATCCTCAGCCAGACGCCGTTCACCCTCAGAGAGTACGTCATACAGGGGCCCCCCGTGGTCCTGGTCAGAGTGCCTGATGTAACGGGCTGCTTTTCCTCCCCGAAGCGAGTAACTTGTATGAGCCATAGAAGCTTCCTATGGGACAGTACCAGTTATCCCCTCGCTTGCTTTAAAGGGTGTGGAGGGTTTGTGCTAGCGTTAGGCCACACAAGACTTCCCCTTCATTGGTTCTCTCTTTAACAAAGTATTGGTAGTACAAGTAATCAATAGTGCTGGATGCACTATTGATTACTTGTACTACCAATACTTTGTAGAGAATCCTGCAGAGGAGCCTTTTTTTTTTTTCAACGGTCTTCCCTTCTCTTTGTCTCCCCCAGTGGTTTGTTTGAGCTGAACTTCATGTCCAGCCAGCCGGCCAGTGGCTACTACCTGTTCACCATCGCTGTGAGCGGAGACACCCGCCTGGTAGCCAACCAAGTTGAGGTAAGCTGAGAAGCGTGTTGCATACTGAGCTAGTGAGCGGAGCTGAGCGGTGCTGATGTATACCGCTCCTCGCTCAGATGGCTGTTCTCTCGGCCGCTCCGCTCATTTTCGCTCCCTGCTCCACTTAAAAATCATGCCGCTCCACTGAAATCGCTCCACGCTCGCTCCAATTTAAAAGAGGGAGAAATAATCTACTATGAATTGCCACCTTAAACAGAAAACTCAAATATTAAAGAACTAAGAGCAATGGCAATATATTTCAGTCATAGAACATTTATTTTAAAAGATAGACAAGTGCAACAAGAAGACATCTCCAACAAGCTTAAGATGGCCAATATTTGAAATTTACCGGTTGTGGTTGTATTAGGAAGAAATTAATTCTGGGTGGATTTGGGCATGCCTCAGACTCATGGTGTGAGCGGTATTGGAGCGGAACAGAGCGGCCGCTCCGTCCTCTAAATAAAAAACCGCTCCACGCTCCAGCAAAATTCCATCCACTCACTAGCTCTGATTACATACACAGGCCTGCTACTCACAAAACCAGGAGAAAGTTTCAAAGTAATGGTGCTGGAGTGCACTATGCATCAAACTATTTGAGAGGGTGACCGGGGTTGTGCGAGGGTTGGTTGGGCTGTCAGGCTGTTTGCACTGTCAAACAAAGTGCTGCCAATGAGCATTTGGCACCACTGGTCAAGTAACAGGTGAAAGGTGAGCGCAGATGCCCTTTGTTGTCCCGGTGGTGCGCTGTTAAATGTTCTTGTTCACAACAATTACGTCTCTCAAGTCTGCCCAAAATTGTTCTCCCCTGCAGCTCAAAGTGAAGGTGTCCACAGAGGTGGCCATTACAAACATGGACCTGTCCATCGTGGATAAGGACCAGAGCATCGGCACAAAGACCACCAGGTAAGAGACCAGTCATAGTATGAGTCAAATTAGTAAATGAATAAGCATAACCTAGACGAGTAAAATCTGCCCAGTGACGTATTCCAGCATGTTATGGTGTTACCTTTTTTGGTGTAACATATTTGTAATGTTTGACTTTTACCATCCAGGGTGGAGTACCCCTCCAAATCCAAGGCGTCCTTCACGGCCGACAGCCACCAGAACTTTGCCATGGCCTTCCAGCTGGTGGACGTGAACACTGGGGTAGAACTCACCCCGCATCAGGTGTGTGGTCTGGGGTCTGACTGAGGGACCGTTTAACCCTTCACCGCTCTTCCAGAACCGCTGGCAGGAAACCAAGCATAGCTGTTCACGCAAACATACAATCGGGTTTTTATCGGGCTGATTTACCTTTTGGCTCTCCTTTTATTTTCCAGACTTTCGTGCGCCTGCACAACCAGAAGACGGGCCAGGAGGTCGTGTTTGTGGCCGAGCCCGACAGCAAGAACCTCTACAAGTTTGAGTTGGACGTGGGGGAGCGCAAGTCCGAGTTCGACTCCATGTCGGGCACCTACTCCCTGCACCTCATGGTGGGCGACGCCACCCTGGAGAACCCCATCCTGTGGAACGTGGTGAGTGCTCCGGCAAGGGATCCTGGGTGATTTTTTTGAGGGTACCACCGGGGACTCCCATGGAGTCCGTCCATAGAGTTGGATGAGCGTTGAATCCAATGGAAGTTTCACCGACCCCCCCCCCTGTTTACTTTCAAATGTGGTAGTCACCGGTCTTGTAGAGCCTTGACGTGCCGTGACGTCTGCCCTTTGTTCACTCCAACAGGCCGACGTGGTGCTGAAGTTCTTGGACGAGGAGGCCCCGGCGGTCATCCAGCCCAAGACCCTCTACATCCCCAAGCCTGAAATCCAGGTAACCTGCCGTCGTGGCACTTAGCACTTGGCACTTAGTCAGAGATGTTGTATACGAGCAATGGTTAACCTGACAATTGAAATGCTTAAAACTTGTTCTGGTGACTGACTGTCTTACTGTATTGGCGGTGTGTGTGTGTGTGTGTGTGTGTGTGTGTTTTGATCCGCGGCCCCTCATCTCCTCTCCATGTGCAGCACCTGTTCAGGGAGCCTGAGAAGAAGCCCCCCACTGTGGTCTCCAACGCCTTCACAGCCCTCATCCTCTCCCCCTTCCTGCTGCTGCTCATTCTGGTAAGCCTTTCAGCACCGGACGTCGCTCACGGTGCACGGCTTGGGGTTCGCTTGGGTTCCATTTTCGTTACGATTCCGTTTCTGTATTGTAAAAAAAATGTTTTACAGTGAAACATTCTGTATTTTCATTCAGGAATTATTACTAGAATTATTTGGGGTTTTTGGCGGTACGGCTTTTGCTTGTTGGCGCGCTCTTGTTCCAAGAAAAGCTCTTGAACGAGAGAGACGGCCGTCGCTCCTGAATGAGTGCCTGAATGAGGGCCTCTTAATTGACTCCCGTTATTTCACCAAAGCAGACAGTGGGGGTTTTGATTGTTTTAGTCCTTTTTAACCCCTGCCATTTGCAGTGGTGAATAAAAAAGGCTGTGAATGTAATGGACTCAGAACAATGGCCAATCTTTTTTTGTATGCTTTTGTTTGCTGCGTCGGTCTGAAAACCACATTCTGCTTTTATCTCTTTTTGCCGCTCTGCCCCTTCTCTATCTTTCTGTTTGTCTGTCTGTCTGCCTCTCACTCTCTCTCTCTCTCGTGCGTGTGCGTGTGTGTGTGTGTGTGTGTGTGCAGTGGATCAAGCTGGGGGCCAACATCTCCAACTTCAGCATGTCTCCCAGCGCGGTGCTCTTCCACATCGGACACGCAGGTGAGACCTCAATGCTCCGCCCATTAATCTGTTGTGTCACGGCAATTTCAGCCCCCATTGTTGCCGCTAACAAACGAACATCTGTGGCTATATTTGGTGGCCATAGAAAACCGCAAACAAACAAACGGCCCTGTTTGTTTGGTATTTGTTGAAACAGTTTTTCACTCCATGTGTTTACTATTTTGAGATATGAGTGTTTTATTTTTACCATTTTATCAAAAGTTGCATCGAACTCCCTCACACTGTCCCTCAACTTGGGATCATACATTTGTTTGAGGCGATTTGGTGCTAGACCTTCATCAGGCAATTGCTTTGTGAAACTGGGAAGCCATCCTGAACAGGGAGCCACAGTGAGCCTGCATCCCATCCTATTCCCCATGTGCAATAGGAAGGCATCAACACCGAACATCAATTCACTATCGGATAGTACCCAATATCATGCATGGAGCATGTTTGATAACAATACCAAGTGTAACCCCAAATGTCTGTGTTACACCATCGCTAAATGGGTAGATTACTCACACGAGGGCTCCGCGTGCCACATTATTCACCCACACAGAACTTCTTTTCCACCCTTTCGTGGCGGCAGTAGCTCAGTGGGGGGGCGGCAGTAGCTCAGTGGGCAGAGCGGGTCGTCCACTAACCGTAGGGTTGGCGGTTCGATCCCCTTGATCCCCCTCCTCCTCCAACTGTCCACGTGTCGAACCCCACAAATGCACTGCTTGTAAGTCACTTTGCACAAAAGCGTCTGCTAAATGCCCTCTTTTTCTAACGTAACTAAAGGTTGCCAGACTACTCACTAACGATTCGCTGCTGCTGTTGTTCTTCTCCCGGGATCTTTCAGCCATGCTGGGCCTGATGTACGTGTACTGGACCCACCTCAACATGTTCCAGACCCTCAAGTACCTGGCCATCATCGGCAGTCTCACCTTCCTCGCAGGCAACCGCATGCTGGCCCAGAAAGCAGTAAAGAGGTAGGTGATCCCGAGACGCCTCCCGTCGCCCAGGCCGGCTCAGGCCAGTGGCTCAGTGGCAGAGAGCCCTTGATCATGGGCCGAAAGCCTCCCTCACGGGCCCTCCGCTCAGCCAAGAGAGGCGGCCCTTTGCCTTCCAAGGAGCCCAAAGGGAGTCCTTTTGTGCTGAGCCTGAGCTGAAGGGCTCTAGACCACAGGGGCAGTGCTGCACTAGGGCTCCACACGCCACTGGTCTCCCTCGCCCCCTCCCTCGCTCTCGCTCTCTGTCTCCCTCTCTCCCCCTCTTCCTCTCTCCCTCCCTCCCTCCCTCCACACTCCCTGGGCACACAAGTGTAGCCTTCCATGGGCCCGGGGGGGAAAGCTACTCCCTGAAGGACGGGCGGTTTGCTGAAGAAGCAAATGCTCCGATACTTCACGGCTGGAAACACATGGAAAGTAAACGGCCCTGTGGCTCTGCTCGTCAGTTGGCCATGACCGCATTCGCCCCCCCCGGCAGATCTCAATTACCGCGGGGCGCCAGGAATTCAACGCTAGGTTGGGCAATTTATTTTTCGAAGCATTTTGTAGTATCTGTTAAAATTCTGTTTACATCCCAAAGGCAATCAACAAATCAAATGCTCAGACAGAGAAGGGAAAGCGCCCGGTATCTGTTGCAGGCCTGTAATAAGCCCGCCTAAGAATTTGATCGAATGAAATGATTGGATGGCCGACCCGTCTGTCGTCTATCCACCTCGTCTCGCACCCTTGCACTCATCGCGGAATTCTTTCAGACTCTAGCTTACTCTGGCGGTTTTCTCCAAATTGCCTACCCTAACTTGAATTCTCCCTGAGCTCATTGAATCACCCTTGTTTGGCTGACATTAGTCTCTCTCTCTCTCTCTCTCTCTCTCTCTCTCTCTCTCTCTCTCTCTCTCTCTCTCTCTCTCTCTGTCTCTGTCTCTGTCTCTCTCCCTCTCTCTCTCTCTCTCTCTCTCTTTTTCTTTCTCCCCCCCCCCTCCTCCCTGCTTTTGTTTAGTAGTGTTTAATTGCCATCTGCCCCTCTCTCTGTCTCCTTTTCTCTTTAAACACCTGCTTACTTTACTCTAAATCTCTCCTTTACTCTTTCAGGATTGCCGCTGAGCAAAGTAGTAGATTGGCAAAGTATAGGAGCCTTCGTTAATGGCCTCCTTTGTAACAAAATGGATGGTCCTCAAGGCTGAAGTAAGGGCAACCTTATGGATTTGAATCCCAGCGCATCTTCCATCCCTAGCCGGCAGATTGCATGGCTGCTCATTCACTGTGTAATTCCTGAGTGTTTGCATTACATGTACTTGACCCCCGCCAGCCGTACTTCCCTTGTTCCTTCTAATTTTCCTCCCCCCCCCCCCCCCCTTCCCTCCCTCCGTCATCATCTCACTGCAGTTATAACATGAGTACCACTAATTGCTCCATGGATGAATCCCACAGTGTTTTGTGTGTGCACCATTCTGGGGCTGTTTGTGTTGCGTGTGTACTGGTTACTGCTCGATATCTGCAGTGTCCAGTGTGCCATAATATTCCTAATCGTTATGCAAAGATGTGTTGTTGGTTTTTCTGTTGTTGTTCTTTTTTGTTGCATTCTTTTATTTGTTCATGAAGGTATATACACATTATCTTGCATACGGGATTGCATGAGAATGCCCATTTGTCAAATGGTGAACTACTTGAGATGGAAGATATTGTTTGATTGACTTGGGTGTGTCTAAACTTGGGTTTTTCTATTGCAGATTGGAGAAGAAGTGAAGACGCACACAATTTACAGAAGATCCTGAGATTATCCCCCCCCCCCGCCCCCAAGAATTCATTCATGAACACATACAATTGGACAAAATGCCCTGGTATTTATTTTAATTGAAATTATGATTTTTGAGAATGCAACATTTTTTTTATTTTATTTCTTCATAATCTTCACACAAATGAATGAGCGTGAGATGAGTGTCGTCCAGCGAGGGGAAGGATGCTACGTTTTGTTTTTACAGATGTTTCTACTTGGGGCAGGTGAGGCTATACTTGCTGGACCCGCCCACCTTCTCTGTTCTTTAGCGTCCAAAATGTCAGTGTGGTTTCCGGGTGGGAATTGGGTTGCCTTTCTCTGGTGGTTGTTGGTTCTGTTTTTTTTTGTTTTTGTTTTTTTGTACATTCCTGTTTCTGATGGCTGAATTGGCCCACCCGGTCTTGAGGAAAAACAATTAAGAGTTGGGTTTTGTCAACAGCTGTAAACTAATCGAACCAACGTAGCACTGACGCATTCGTTATCGCTAGCCTTTTGAAAGCTAGCCGTCAAAAGTCAATGAATGGTTGATTCAAGAGCAATTTCAAGAAACTAGGTGTTTTTGTAATGAAAAAAATTGAATAAAAAAAAATTGTAAAAATAATTTGACTCATTTTTTTTTTTTGTGTGCGTGTCTAGAGGTCCATTCGTCCTTGAGAATTATGAGACGATTATCAGAAAAGTGTTGCATGGCTTTCATGTACTTTCTAAAGAACATTTCTAAGTATCACAATGAAACGAAAGTTTTTTTTTTTATCAATGGATTGGCTGAATGTGCCTTTTGGAGCTCAGGTTATACACATTCTCAACACTTTCTTTTATTCATTATCAATAAAGATCAGTCTCATTGAAATATATTTTTTTATTTGTTTGAAAACAATGTGGTCAAAGAAAAACGAAGCTGACGCAGGCGATTGAGTGTGTGTGGCGGCCAGGGTTTGTGGTGTTCGTAACCTTCTGGTGACTTCCTCTGTACTGCCGTCTGCTGGACACTGTGTGGCCCTCCTTGAAGGTCCTCTTGAAGATGCCCGCCTGGTGTCTTTTCACGTGGCCCACACCTTCATTCCTGAAAAATAAGGCCATCTTTCTTTTTTAGTTTTAGTTTTTAGTTTTTTCCCCTGCCTCTCTCAAGACATACAAGAGCCCTATTATGTAATTACCACTATTTACCATTCAATCAGTTAGCGGACACTTTTACTCACAGGAACTTGGACGAAGTGAATTCAGATAAATGTTATTAATGATCAGGTAAGGGGTATCAAACCCGGTACCTTTCGGCTGGGAGTCAAACACCCTATAGCCACAATTCCAAATGAATTGGTGGGTTCCTAACTAAATACAACATACCGTAGTCTTTTTCCCATGATGGTCTGAAGGAACTTCCTTGCAGAGATCTGTCCCAGAACCTTTCTGTAGCTGTTGGTGAATACAGCATCTGCATGTCGCCCGGAGCTGAAATAACATGTTCAGAATGTTATTTCAGAAACTTTGGGAATTCAATTGGTATGATTTGTAAACATATGTCATCAATCAATTACCATTTAGTTCATTGAACTGATTCGATTAATTGTATGTGATTCTTGCACCGGGTTATCGTCATTGTTGAATGCACTTATTTTGATTCACTTTGGACAAAAGTTAACTAAATATATGTAATGTAATATTGGTCAAATATTCTTACTGGTAGGGTAACATTGACCAACACTGGGATCCAACTCAGAAGAATCAATCAAATACCAAATTCACTCAAAGGATATCCATCACCATGCATGAAGTCTGACCATTGATGTGTTCTGTGTGTTCAACGTCATGTGAGTGTCTGACGTCATGGTGGCTATAACAGTACTTTTTTTTGGCCGTATGAGAAACAGACTGACCGCAGCTCCACCGGCTCCATAGATGGAGCTCCGGCTGCCTCCAGCAGTCTCAGTGGATCCTCTATGGAGGACGTCAACAGTATGGAGGTGTCTCTCTGACCAAACCTGAAACACAATCAGGTCAAAATCACACTAAGACACTTGAGTTGATTTGAGTAGTGACCTAGAATAGAAACAATGTGTCGTCTTTACAGGACACCAAAGACAAAATTGCATCACAATACATTTTTTACGTAAACGTATCTGTGAGGTGTAAATAACATTATTCTAAATGCAAAGTAGACACTCGTGCGTCCTTCTGTGCTTAAACGTTTGTGGTCTTTGCCATTGAAGTAGATTTTCTGAAGTGCTGGGGAAGACGAGTTGAATGGCTTATTCAACCCTCTTCAGCCGAACACACTTGAAGGGCATACTGCACACAGAGAGGAGTGCCTATGTCTTTGTTATTTCTTCCATCTGCATGGACACATTTAATCAGTCGTGTCAATAACAAAAGATTGAATTCCAGCCTCCAATTCATCTGCTCAGAATTACTGTTTCCATTCAGTTTTTTTTCCCAGCATATTTCAGTATTTCATTTTGTTTAGGGCTAGCTAGGGGCTAAGGGCTTTGATCTTGAGAAGATATACATAGGACCTAAATATATTTTGTTTCATCATGATCTTAAACAAATAAATCATAATACAAATAACATTAATATTAGCAAATATATGTATAATGACTATGTACTACTATTACATACATAGTATGTAATAGTAACAGTTAAGATTATTATTGTGATTCATATCATTTGTATTATTCAGAATCATATTGTTATCATTATTATTATTATTATAAACAATACAACCAGCTAGTGCACTCGTCTGGAAAAATGTTAACCAAATTAATAATTGCATTGTTTGACATCAACGCATTTTCTGCACACGAAAAGTTACTTAAAAGACTGACCTGAAAGATGGATAGATCGGGGAACACGACAGGGACACGAACAGGTAGCACAACAACAGCATGGCAGTTTTCCACATCATCAGGGCTAGTTCCGAGGAATAGTGGACGACTGGAAGCACAGACAGAGAAGAAAATACAGCGAGTCACAAAACGCAAACCATTTTGAGTAAAAACCTCCTTTGGTCCATAATAGCGTCATCCCTTCATTGTTGCATCCCCTGGGAATATATACTTGCGATACTGGCAATAGGGTCTTAACAAACTGAAACAACACTCAAACAAACAAAACAATAACGTGTTAACTGCCATTAAACCGAGAAATAATACAAATGTATCTTTTTTTTCTTTTTTTTTTCTTTTTACTTCAAATACAATTTTCTTTTGACTTCATGCAACATGGTAATACTATTACCGTTAGGTCTCTGTGAATCCCGAGCTCACCCGCAGTCCCTTCAGTGTGTGATGCTCTCTCCTCGCCTCATCTCCAACTCTGTGTGTAGCGGGGACAGGACAGAGGAAGGTCTGGAACAGTGTGTATCTAAATCTTTGCTCGGAATAGAAAGGCGGCATGGTCAGTTATAGCCTACTGGACCTCTCAGTGCCAGTGACATCACACAGAATTGCGATCTGCTCTCTGTGCAGGTGTCAACATGATCTCTCTGTCGTCCCCCCCTCCTCCTCCATGTTTCTCCATGTCCCTCTCTCCCTGTTTTGTTACTTTTCCCCACTCTTCTCCACTTAATTTCTCCAATCTTCTGTCATTGCCTACATTAATGCAAAACATGACTATAGACCAGACTATTGTGTGGGGTTATTATGTTGTCCTTCTCCCCCTGTCCTTGTCTGTCTGTAACCATTTTTTACCTGGTAAAATTAAAGTTAAATAAATAGTACAATAAAAAAGAATTTGTCCGAAAGGAAAAAAACTGCATATATTTTAAACGTAGTCTTATTTCATTAATTGTGAATATATTAAGTGGAAATCCTTGATTAATTTTACCTTTACAAATTACCTAATTGTCTGCCTCTGGAACTACTCGACTCAGATAAGCTTTCCAACCCGGACAAATAGATGGTTCCCACCGGGGACGTTTCTATCTGACGGACTTAAGGTTGGATTGTGTACCTCTTGTGTACACACGCTTGGTCTTAAATGTAATTCATTCGTGGCACAGTTTAAATTCCATCATGACATGATAAATTAACCAAACGAGAAACGAATACGCCTTTGTCAACCAAATCCACCACCAGCAATACAGATTGTAACGAAACAAAACGTTTGCTTGCATTCGACTACATCTGTTTGTATCTTGTCACTGAACCGTCAACGTTCATAAATGATTATGGAGTGCATGAATAGATTACGACCTTTTTTTCTCACTCCCCGGCAACGTTTACCAGTGCACTTGACACAGCACTGTCTTTGTTCCAAGTCAGAAATCGTCAGTCGGCCACAGAGTAAGAGGTCATCATTAGATAAATTTAAGACCCAAGTGTCATCTGGTCCTTCACTTCAAGACTTTGTCAAAGGAATAGACGTTAACAAATCACCCCGTTTTACCGAGGAATACACTGAGCGTCATGCATATCTGCCTGAAGACTTGGACATGGGAAATGACCGAAAAGGTTCGTGTATATATCTGCTAAACACAAGTGGTTCTGTTCGAGTTAAGGCTTTGTCTAATGAGTGTATTGTTATTACAGTGTGCTTTGAAACGTACGGCTGTCAAATGAATGTCAACGACACTGAGATAGCCTGGTCCATATTGCAAAAGAAGGGATATCAACGAACCAATGAACTTAATGAGGTACAACATTACATTGTACTGTATCTAATCTAACATAACCATTGTATGTTTGTGTTTTAAATTAACGTTTATGTTGTATGTCAACAGGCAGATGTTGTCCTTCTTGTAACATGTTCTATCAGGTAAGATAGACCCATGGGCAAAAGCAACCATTTGTTTCTTAAACTATGAAGCGTACATCAATGTCCTATCACAATGTGACATGGACTCTGATGTGCATGAATGAAGGAATCCTTGAAATAACCTTGACATGTGGTAACAGAAGATTTGTGTCTTTCATGTTACAGAGAAAAGGCAGAACAAACCATCTGGAACCGACTGCAGCAACTCACAGCCATGAAGAGGAAACGCTTAAAGACCCGCACACCAATGAAAATTGGCATTTTAGGTAAAGCCCTTAACGCCAATGTCAGGACTGCAGAGTCACTCCTCATCTTCCGGAAGAGCCTCAAGACTCACTTGTTCAGAGTTCACCCGAACCCTGCATAACATCCATCCTATACCCCCTCTCACCACCCCCCCCCCCCCCCCCAAAAAACAAAACAAAAAAAACCTTACCCTCATGCACTTGTATGTTGTACGTCTTGACACTTCATAATTATAATTGCTCTTTATAACTTGGCACTCAGCCAGAGATGTTGTATACTAGCAATGGTTAACCTTGCAATTGAAATGCTTGAAACTTGTTCTGGTGACTTTCTTACTGTATTAACAGCAATGAAATGTTTCACCCTCCTCTGACAAATGTACTTATTTTTAGTCGCTTTGGATAAAAGCATTTGCTAACTGCACTAAATGTGTGTGTGCGTGCGTGAGTGAGTGAGTGAGTGAGTGAGTGAGTGAGTGAGTGAGTGAGTGAGTGAGTGAGTGAGTGAGTGAGTGAGTGAGTGAGTGAGTGAGTGAGTGAGTGAGTGAGTGAGTGAGTGAGTGAGTGAGTGAGTGAGTGAGTGAGTGAGTGAGTGAGTGAGTGAGTGAGCGAGCGAGCGTGTGCCAAGTATCTAAGTATCTAAAATGATATCCTAGTTAAACCATCTCAAACTGAAACAAAACCATTGTGTGCTGCTCTGCGCTCCAGGCTGCATGGCGGAGAGGTTGAAGACTGAGCTCCTGGAGCGCGAGAAGCTGGTGGACGTCTTGGCGGGACCCGACGCCTACCGGGACCTCCCGCGCCTGCTGGCGGCGGCGGGCGGCGGGCGGCAGGCCAGCAACGTGCTGCTCTCCCTGGAGGAGACCTACGCCGACGTCATGCCCGTCCACCGCGCTCCTCAGGGATACAGTGCGTTTGTGTAAGCCGTTCTGAGGTCGCCGCCTCACACGCTCTCCAGAGGTGTAAACCTCTGCTCCTGATGTTTCCTACATTGTGGTCCCCTGCCTTTGGACCAGTTCCTGTGAGCTGGTTCGTGCGGGAGACGTGGCAGGCCCATGCATGTCGGTAGCTGCTACTCAGAGGACCCTGTCATTATGAAATGGTCTAATTCAGGAACACGCTATGAGCCATATTTAATCATCCATATGTCAGTGCTGTGAATTCTATCATTATTATTATTATTATTATTATTATTATTATTATTATTATTATTATTATTATTATCTGTATATCCACAATTATCACCAAACGTGCCACATTGGCTCTAAAGCAGTGGTTCTCAACTGGTCTGGCTTCGGGACCCACCATCACCCCGTAATGACAGGCCACGACCCAAATCAAGGAATTTTCAACTTCTAAAATGTATTCAACATAACATAACACTTCAGTAACTGTACTATTAAACTATTCACTCACTTATTCAGGCAATAAAAAATAGATGCCAATTCACTGCATAAAAAATCCTCTTCAAAATAAAAGCACAGGATTTTTTTCTGAACATGTTCTTTTGCCCGGACAAAGGCAGGCGACCCACTGAAAACAGGTCCGCGACCCAGTTTTGGGTCACAACCCACTACTGAGAACAACTGCTCTAAAGGAAATTGTAAATTGTGTGCCTGACCTATTATATACACAACTATTGGTGGCATCTTTTTCATTTGATTGATCCACAATCTTGTACATTTGGATGTGTCCATTTGTTCAAGTTCAAGTAACTTTATTGTCAAGTGTGCTACATGGCAGGCATATAGCACAGATGAAATTGCAGTCCTCTCAGACCGGTGCAAAATGAACAAAATGGACAATCAGACAAACAGACAACACAGAAAACACAGAAAAATACAAGTACGAAAAAAAGTGAGGTAGTGTGTTGTTGCAGTGCAAAATATACTCAAAGACACTCTAAAGTGACAAAGTGGAGTGTGCAAAGTGGAGTGTGCAGTCCCTGAGTCAGAGTTCAGAGTTTGTGAGTGGTGGTGGGAGGGAGATGATCTGATGGCAGATGATGCTGGTGGGTGTGAGGTTAGAGTCTGTGGCAGGGGGCAGAGGAGCGAGGAGGGCCAGGGGCAGAGCAGGGAGGGAGTTGAGCCTCCGGACAGCCTGATGAAAGAAGCTGTCTTTGAGCCTGCTCCTGACGGCAGAAGGCTGAAGATACTGTGGGATGGGTGGGTGCGGTCACCAGCAATCCTGATGGCTTTGCTGGTGAGGCGGGTGGTGTAAATGTCCAATAGGGGGGGAGAGAGACACCGATGATCCTCTCAGCTGCTCTCACTATGCGCTGCAGTGTCTTGCGGCAGGACACGGTGCAGGCACCGTACCACACAGTGATGCAGCTGGTCAGGAGGCTCTCGATGGTGCCTCTGTAGAATGTGTGCATGATGGTGGATGAGGCCCCAGCTCTTTTCAGTTTGCGGAGGAAGTACAGGCGTTGTTGGGCTTTTTTGGCTAGTGATGTAGTGTTGTGGCTCCAGGACAGGTCTTCGGAGATGTGCACACCCAGGAACTTGGTGCTGCTCACCCTCTCCACTGTAGCATCGTCGATGATCAGTGGAGCATGCTGTGTGTGCATTCTCCTGAAGTCCACAACAATCTCCTTCGTCTTCTCCACATTCAGACGGAGATTGTTGTCCTTGCACCACCATTTGTTTATTCTACATACCGAGTTTCATGCTGATTGGTGAAATACTCATGGATGGGTTTCAGTTTCAAAATGTCCTCTGCAATAGAAATTCATTGCATTTGCGATCCTATGCCTGTGCAACCAATGTTCACCACTGATCCACATTTCCTGCAGTGGAGCTTGTATTGCTATCTTTGATATGATAATTCCTAACCCAGCGGCCTGATTGTGGTTAAACCATTGTTTCAAGTACCTTTCATGGTACTCGAAGGAAACATTAGCCTTGAATTTACATCTAGTTTGGCTCTACCCCTGCAGGTCCATCATGCGCGGCTGCGACAACATGTGCAGCTACTGCATCGTTCCCTTCACCCGCGGCAGAGAGAGGAGCAGGCCTGTGAGCTCCATCCTCGACGAGGTTCGCCTGCTGTCCGACCAGGCGAGTTGTGACCTCATACCTTCAGACGTCTCTACAGACTTTGAGGGATGCTGTGGGCCAGGCAGACCAAGATCCATTTGTTTTTCATATCAAACTTAACTTAACTTAACTAATTACTCTTTTGATCCCGCGAGGGAAATTTGGTCTCTGCATTTAACCCAATCGTGAATTAGTGAAACACTCAGAACACAGTGATGGTGAGGCACACAGTGAGGTGAAGCACACACTTAAACCCGATGCAGTGAGCTGCCTGCAACAGCGGCGCTCGGGGAGCAGTGAGGGGTTAGGTGCCTTGCTCAAGGGCACTTCAGCCGTTCGTACTGGTCGGGGTTCGAACCAGCATCCCTCCAGTTACAAGTCCGAAGCCCTAACCAGTAGGCCGCAGCTGCCCCCAACTCATCCCTAAGATGATTAAGATGAATCCACCATCAGCCATATGAATATGGGTGACACTCAAATTGTTATTTTTTAATTAACTTTTTTTAATTAACTTTAACTTAAAAACATCTACACTATGGTGTGTAATTGTGTTCCTCGATGGCGCCTGCGCGGCTCCAGGGGGTGAAGGAGGTGACCCTGCTGGGCCAGAACGTGAACAGCTACCGGGACACGTCGGAGGAGCAGTACCGCGGGCCCGACCCCACCCAGCTCAGCAGGGGCTTCCGCACCCTCTACCGCAGCAAGAAGGGCGGGCTGCGCTTCGCCCACCTGCTGGACCGGGTGTCCCGCGTGGACCCGGACATGAGGATCAGGTTCACCTCCCCGCACCCGAAGGACTTCCCCGACGAGGTGCGTCACGGTTATCCGCACTCCCATCGGGGGATTCGACAGGCAGGCGCTGTGGTTGTGGTCGTGAGAGGAAGCGGTTGTGAGTTGTGGAGTTGTGTTGGATTTTCGTGGCATTCTGGCGGTGAGGTTGTAGAGTACAACCAGAGAGATCCCGGGGAGCTGTCATTGTATTGACAAATGAGCACCAACATTGTGTAAATGCGAGTAAATGTTTAAGAAGAAGAAGAATGACTCTTTTGATCCTGTGAGGGAAATTTGGCCTCTGCATTTAACCCAATTGTGAATTAGTGGAATACACTCAGCACACAGTGGTGGTGAGGCACACAGTGAGGTGAAGCACACTAAGGCAGTGAGCTGCCAACAGCGGCGCTCGGGGAGCAGTGAGGGGTTAGGTGCCTTGCTCACAGGCACTTCAGCCGTTCGTACTGGTCGGGGTTCGAACCGGCAACCCTCCGGTTACAAGTCCGAAGCCCTAACCAGTAGGCCGCGTTTAGTTTTGTCATTGCCCATTCACTGCTCATAGAAATATTGGTCAAGTATGACAATGACATGTTAACTGGTGCTGCCACAACATACATACACAGATTGTTGTGTTGTAACTGATTCGCAGGTCCTGCAGCTCATCAACGAGCGAGGGAACATCTGCAAGCAGATCCATCTCCCGGCACAGAGTGGCAGCAGCCAGGTGCTGAAGGCCATGCGACGCGGGTGAGACATCCCTGCACTTACTGTACCTTCTGCCAACCCTCCGATGCCTAAAGGCTGGGTTATGCTTCGTTTATGCTTCCGCGTCGACGCAACGCTGGGGGGTTGCGGACCCTTTACAGACCCTTTACGGAGCCTTTACGGACCCTTTACAGACCCTTTACGGACCCTTTACGTCCTTCACGTGCACCTCCCAAAATCCTAGACGCACGTCGAGGCGACGCAACCCCAACGCAGCGGCTTTGCCTGTGATTGGTCCGCGAACTACATTCGCTGGAGATCGCTTTTCCGGTTTCCACTCGTAAACACTGCCACGGTGTAAACACAGCCTTGATAAATGCTTCGACTGATTGGTGACAACATATATATATATAACTTTTGCCTTCATTTCTGTAAACTTTTTTTTTAACTCGCTAGTAATCCGTATGTAATGGCCAGAATGGTCACTCTGGTCCCTCTACCGGTGTGTGGCAATGAATTGCATTTCGAGACGTAAACCCCACGTAAACCCCACGCAGAACCATCACGGGCTCATGGCTGCATCCGAGCAACTGCGTGGCCATTGTGTGATCACGACGCAATCCCTACGCAGAAGCATAAACCAGCCTTAACCTAGTCTTTGAATCAACACTGTCGCTGTTTGTCTTGTCTCATTGTGCAGCTATACCAGAGAGGCCTACCTGGACCTTGTGGAGAACATCAAGAGGATAGTCCCTGGTAATGCGTGTTCAATGTCTGTTTTTAACTACTTCATCTGCTACTAATGGATCGAATTCAACACATCTCCACTTTCTCAATGATGTTCACTGTATCTTGATGATTGTGCTCCACGTTTCACCAGGTGTGAGCCTCAGCAGTGACTTCATCGCAGGCTTCTGCGGGGAGAAGGAGGAAGACCACCTGCAGACTCTGTCTCTCATCAGGGAGGTTGGCTACAATGTGGGCTTCCTGTTTGCTTACAGCATGAGGAAGGTGAGTCCCCGGGTATCCAGGTCACAGGCGGCCTGTCCAAACACCCACCCTTTACATGTTGGGGACAGGATAGTGTTGTGGTTAGGATGTTTTCTTTGACTTGTTTCAAGTCAGGAAAGTATTCAGAATCGTTTATTCATTCGGGGGGGAAATTCATAGTAGTTATGTTTGACTCAAAATGCCAAAAATATTCTGGGTTCTAACCCCAATGTCAGAAGTCTACCTGTAAGCATCGTTGAGCATGCAATTTCCCTCAGGGATCATTAAAGTGTCTGTCTGTCTGTCTGTCTGTCTGTCTGTCTGTCTGTCTGTCTGTCTGTCTGTCTGTCTGTCTGTCTGTCTGTCTGTCTGTCTGTCTGTCTGTCTGTCTGTCTGTCTGAGCAAGATGCCTGTCATGTTCTCTGTATTTTCTCCACCTTGTGGTCATTTGGGAGCAATTCATTATTCTCCTGTTTACCTTCTGCTGATGTTTCATTGGTTGTTTGAGTCATGTGACACAGGTCATAGTTCAGGGATTCTAATTGAACTTCTTTATAGTTGTAACATGTGGTCAGCTTGCAGCTCCGCCTTCTCTATCTTTTCCTTCCTCTGTTTGTGCCTTGGAACGCATCGCTTGGAAGTTGTGTTTACATTGATTATAGTATACAACTGTCATGTAATTCATTTGGTTGTGTTCCATTTAAATGTTTAATTTATTTACAGGCAAATACTGGCAACGGTAAACTAGCTATGAGTGTTTCCTATTGTAATTGATGGCTTTCCTGGCACAAAAATGCCAGTACCGTTTCTATTAATATTTAAGATGTTGAACTTTATGTACATTATTTACAGGATGTTTGCAGGTTATGTACAGCTATGTACATAGCACTTGAGTGTAGTATTTTTGTGTTACAACTTTGTAGCTTTTTACATAAGTTACATAATTTTATGTCTGTGGACTTATGATAATTGTTTAAGTAGCATCCAGTAATTGGTACTCTTTCAGTTTTCATTACAGTTTTACAAAAATCCTTTCATGAGAATGACGACAACAGTAAAGGGCATTCAACTTCACTCCAGCCTCTGACTTTCTCTTGGAACCTGTTAGCTATCTGTTGATTTGTGTACAGACAGACACACACACACTGAGGACAGAATAATGCCCTAACCCCTACCTGCTTGAAGATGCTGTAGATTGGATTTAAGAGCAGCATTTATGTGTAATTTATTAGAAATGCCTTGGCAATCCATCAACTACTGGCTGTCATTTCTATAAAAAAATCTTGCTCCTCTGCTCTTTGCAACGCTCTCTTTTTGCATCGAGCAGCGTTAACGCCTTGAGTCCTGATAAACCATCTAGAGATGATCCTGTCATGCGCTTCCGTCCCCAGAAAACGCACGCGTCCCACGCCCTCCAGGACGACGTGCCCGGCGAGGTGAAGCAGCTGCGCCTGGCCGAGCTCATCTCCACCTTCAGGGAGGAGGCGGCCAAGGTCAACGCTGCCCTGGTGGGCACCACCCAGCTGGTGCTGGTGGAGGGGGTGAGCGCTGCGACCACTAGACATGCACGGCTGGGCGGTTGCAGCCGCGCACTCCGTGGCTAAACCGCGCATCGGGCGAATGACGTGACAAAAAATATTGTACAAACAAAATATATATGAAAAATAAAGAAATATAAAAAAATATTTTTTTATTAGATTTGGGCGGCGGGCAGTTTAACCAATCAAATTAAAAATAGATACACATTGTTAAATATCGTTGCCTATATCCTTTCAAGAACAGGCAATAACTCTCTAGCCTCGCGTCAGCAGCGCCTTGCATCGCCTACAGACCTAAAAACAACCGGCGGCTGCTGGTTTGAAAATTGCCGTCCGCAGATGGATGGCAGACGGATGACGCGTTCTGTGATGCGGTTGCGGGTGAAATAATAGCCCATCCCCGCGTCCCTAGAGGCCACGCCCCCGCCAACAACAACACGTAGGATGACCAATGGTCATGAGGTACCACATGTGTGGATTGACGTCAGACGGTGGTTGTATTTGCATAGAAACACAGCCACATTAAAGGTGCAGTGATGTGTTTTGAGGGGGGGGGGTTATGAAAAGCCACAACAAAAACACAACTCGCTCTCCTCCGCAGTCGTGCTGACGTCCGGTACCGGCCGATGTTGCGTCTCTGTGCAGGAAAGCAAGAGGTCGGCCCAGGACCTGTGTGGCAGGAGTGACGGGAACGTGAAGGTGATTTTCCCCAGAGAGGAGGAGGGCAGCGGTGCTCTGGATGCTGGCGTTGCCGCGGTGAAAGCGGGAGACTACGTACTCGTGGAGGTATGCTCAGGCTGTGAAGCCTGTTAGACCCGCGGGACAATGAAGTAACACTGGGATATCGTCTTTTAGACTGCTTCCATAACCTTTGCCTCCTCCATGCCTCTTTTGGCTGTTAATGTATGTAAGTATGCTGTAGTGTATGTAATATGAGATTGCACATCATTCAAAGGATTTTTTTTATTCATGCTTGTGGTTTTTCCCGTCTCCCCCTTTAGATACTGTCTGCAAACTCCCAGAGTCTGCGAGGGCGAGCTCTGAGCCTCAGCTCTCCAAGCGACTGCCCAGTACAACGGGAGACTCTGATTGGTCAACGGCTCGACACGGAAGCTTCCAGAACCGTGGTCTAATATCCACACAGAAGACGCTTAAAGGCACGTGTTTTTTAATGCAAGTTGAATTTATTGTACATATAAAAGCAATCATTCTGCTTTTGTTGGTGTTCAAACATGGATGTCTGAGTTAACAGTGTGGATTGAAAAAACAAAGAAACAGTTGTGTCAAAAATCAAAACAAGCTCTCAAACCATATAAAAAAAAAGTGAATACAATCAGAATCAAAGGTTTCACTTCTGCTTTGTTCTCGGACTGTTGTCTTGTTTGTTCTGTTGTGGATTTCGGAAACTTTCATGCTGACATCTTGAAGTCTGTCCCGATGAGTATGTATCCCTGGACCGAAACACACAAAAGGAGAGTGGTCAAAGAGTGATGCAGCAGGTGAGTGTGGTGCACTGGGATCATGATGCAGCATCACTCGTCTCCGCCATGGGCCTTAACGCTGATTTATGCTTCTGCGTAGGGATTGCTTTGTGATCACGCAATGGCCAGGCAGTTGCTCGGACACAGTCATGAGCCCGTGATGGTTCTGCGTGGGGTTTACGTCTCGAAATGCAATTCATTGCCACACCGGTAGAGGGACCAGAATGACCATTCTGGTCATTACATATGGATTACTAGCGAGTTAAAAAAAAAGTTTACAGAAATGAAGGCAAAAGTTATATATATATATGTTGTCGCCAATCAGTCGAAGTATTTATCAAGGCTGTGTTTACACCTTGGCGGTGTTTACGAGTGGAAACCGGAAAAGCGATCTCCAGCCAATGTAGTTCGCGGACCAATCACAGCCAAAGCCGCTGTGTTGGGATTGCGTCGGCTCGTCGCACGTCTAGGATTTTGGGAGGTGCACATCAAGGACGTAAAGGGTCCGTAAAGGGTCCGCAACCCCCCAGCGTTGCGTCGACGCAGAAGCATAAACGGTGCATAACCCAGCCTTTACTCTCTGCTTGGCCAACTCTGTTCTGAATGCTAGCTGGGTAGGGGAACGGTTGAAGGAATTCAGCTTTCATTTCTCCCTCCGAGCTAGCATCGAGAACCAAGATGGCCGCTATGGTGGCTGAGCCCATGTTGTGTGGGGTCATGAGGGGTGGTGGTGTCTGACCTTCAGGACCTGCAGCTTGGTGTTGATCAGGTTGATCTTCCCCAGGGTCGGTAGAGGGTAGCCCTCCTTCAGCCTCTCTGTGGAGGGAAAACATGAGCATTTTGAGTTATGCAGTAATGGTCAAACACTGACTAACAAATGTAAAGGTGTCCAATTCGATCAGAACATATTCCTTAATTTAAGAAGAATTACTCTTTTTTTTTTTTTTTTTTCCTTTTTTTGAGACGAATTACTCTTTTCGATCCCGTGAGGGAAATTTGGTCTCTGCATTTAAGCCAATCGTGAATTAGTGGAAATACACTCAGCACATGGTGAGGCACACTAATCCCGAGGCAGTGAGCTGCCAATAGCGGTGCTCGGGGAGCAGTGAAGGGTTAGGTGCCTTGCTCACAGGCACTTCAGCCATTCGTACTGGTCGGGGTTCAAACCGGCAACCCTCCGGTTACAAGTCCGAAGCCCTAACCGCCGCGGCTGCCCTCTAAATTTACGTATAACGTACGTATAATCTTACTTAAAGATCTATCAGGATAAAGATAATACAAATCCCAGACAAAATCTAGTCTCACTACAGTATTGATATTGTAATTGATATTCCCACTGCGCTACCAATACATTAATGTAAAAACATGAGTGATTGAAGTTCTCACCGTTAACATTGGGTAACACCGCCACCTTGAGGATAAGTTGGAAGATGTTTTGAATGGCTCTGACCTATAGGGGGTAACAGCTGGTTATTTACCATGGTAACCAATCAGGTCACTGAGGTATGTGATTGAGTTATTTACTCGTTAGTTACCGTTTATTTGATCAACATTTATTTGCGCATTACCAAAGCACAAAAATATGTATTACCAAATAAACAGGTAAACGTGTGTAACTTTACATGAACTAGTTACCTCACTTCATACCGAGCTAGAGCACTAGACCACAAGGCCATACGATCAAACAATGATGACTTGTCCCGACAGTTTTCCACATAAGCTACCAAAGCCATCAGACTGCATGTCTAAAACCTGTATCCTGCAGTCTTTTCTCTGTGAGTCGAAGCCAGCGCTGGTTGAGGTTTGAAGTAATTCGAACGGGACCTGCGTCGCCCCAACTGGTAGTTCACAGCACCGACACCGCCTTGCTGAATGGCTCGATCCCCACTGTGACCCCCCCCCCCGTGTATCAAGACGCCCTCAGATGCGAAAGCCCTCCCGACACCATTTTGTTATTCACTGAACGGCGCCTGCCCTCGTACCTGGAAGTCCCCGACGTAGCTTTTCCCCAGGGACATGTCCAACCTGCGCACATCGGAGAAGGCAAGGATGTGATTCCGCCTGACGGTTACTCGTCATACCTTCTTGGTTACATTGCTGTCGTTGACTCACTCGTTCAGGGCGACCGCTCCCGCCAGTTTGTTTCCCACCACGGTGACTTGAGCGCCGACACTGGCGTCCTGTCGCAGACAACACATGGAGGTTCTTGAAGAGCCCTTGGATTTGTCCTCCCTAAATATTGTCTTGAAGTGTCATACACTTTTCGTCATATTCTTATCTTGGCTCTCACTTCTGAACGATGCATAATTCATTGATTCAATATGAGCGCGGCTTGACTTTAGCGTAAGGTCATCGGCGATAACTCTTCTCTCTGTAATGATACCAGGCAGCTTTCTGAGAGAGGGTCAGCATGATTATTGGAGTGGGCCACAAACAGTTGAATGAGGTCCCCAACAGTCATGTGATCTGGAAGGCCAATCCCAGCGCGGGTCCTACTAAGGGTCTCCCTTAGTAGGATTCTCCCTGCAGGGAGAATTTCACACTGCACCTTTTGAGGGGCGGCGCAGTAAGTGTTTTGAAGGAGAAATTAAGAGCACTTGGAAGTCCTTCATCATCCCTTTTGCTGTGGCCGTTCAATTGCTTAAACCGCTGACTGTTAAACGTGCTGTTGTGTTTCTGCTGCAGAAAGCATTCCCCCCACCCCCCCCCTCAGGGATAATCACTTGTGCTCGCACACTTCATATTCGTTTTTGAAATTTGCGTTGGTTTGTGTTTTCTATTTAATCCGTGCGTTCTGACTCGGCTTAAGGGAACGTACCACGTTGAGCACGAACAGGGGGGCGAGAGAGGCGTTGGCCAGGATGGCGTAGGCTGTCAGGGTGCTGCTGGACCCCAGCGTCATGTTGTTTTCCCCTACGTTGATGAGGGGGTCCTTCAGCGTCTCCACCTGGAGTTCCATCTTCATGTTTGGGAACATCTTGGCAATCTAAAACAATAGTCCGGGTTACATGTTGCCGTCATAATAGACTAAAGGCTGAGTTATGCTTCTGCGTAGGGATTACGTAGTGATCACGCTATGGCCACGCAGTTGCTCGAACGCAGTCATGAGCCCGTGATGGTTCTGCGTGGGGTTTAACGTGTGGAAATGCAATTCAACGCCACACTGGTAGAGGGACCAGAATAATCATTCTGGTCATTACATATGGATTACTAGCGAGTACCAAAAAAGGTTTACAGAAATGAAGGCAAAAGTTATATATATATATATGTTGTCGCCAATCAGTCGAAGCATTTATCACACCGTAGCGGTGTTTACAAGTGGAAACCGGAAAAGCAATCTCCAGGGGATGTAGTTAGCAGACCAATCACAGCCAAAGCCGCTGCGTTGGGGTTGCGTCGCCTCGACGCGCATCTAGGATTTATGGGAGGTGCACGTCAGGCCCTTGCTTTGGACGCAAGGGGGACGTAAAGGGTCCGTAACCCCCCAGCGTTGCGTTAACGCGGAAGCATAAATGAAGCATAACCCAGCCTTTATAATTCATACAACGTAGGAAATACACATTTCCTTTTATTTACCACTGCTTCATTTGTGTTACCATTTAATTTATATTTACTTGTCTGTATATTGCTGTTTTATAGCTTTTCATATAACATTGTTTTGACATTGGTATGAAACAAAACAGCATCATTCATTCATATAAGTTACATGCATAGTTGGCACGAGATTTGTCTCGTGTTCTGATGTCATTTTTGAAGACTTTTACTTTGAAACGTGCTGTTCTGTCTCTCACCTGTGGAATGAATACTTCAAACGATTTGGTGTTCAGTCGAATAGGAGAACTTGGGGGAATCTGTTGGAACAAAGACAGACTGGACTTTAAAGGGAGTTCTGTGTCTCTGGGGAAAAAAACCCCCCCAAAACAAAACATTTCCCATCCAGTACTGCTAATTTTCACGGAATTCCCACATCTCCCGAAATTCCCAGGCCCCCAACAGAACATGGGGTTCTCACCATGTCGTCGGTGATGTTGATGCTCATGGTGCCCGCCTTGTGGTACACGTAGCTGGCGGAGTTGGCGGTGAAGGCGGAGATGCCGATGCACAGCATGCCCTGGCCCACGTCGGGTATGAAGAAGGGTTCCGGGGAGTAGGGCGGCTCTGTGTGGTTTCCGATGTTGTAGAACTCACCCTGGAATGGAGGAGGAAAGGTGTGGGTGCGTGTGTGTGTGTTTGTGTGTTTGTTTGTGTGTGTTTATGCTCGGTTCTCGTGACGAGGGATGGAAGTGGTGATGCCGTGGAGCCGCCGGGATGCAGATTATTATGCAGATTTATGTCTCTGGCGAATTTATAGTTTCATCCACTTATATGAATTTGTAGTGTACGCAGACATTTCTCGCTCCGTGATAAAACACTCCTTGATGGGTTGAATCTGGAATGTCTGGCAATCTTACTTTGCTTGATTTAAATGAGTTCCATTATTGAAGTTCCATTATTGCGTCAGAGTTAATGCATGTACGACTACGTCGACTAATCATTTATCTTAATAGCTTTTTTTTTTTTTTTTTTTTTTTGAAAGCCAGTGAGCCAGATCAGGATTAATTTACCTTCAGATTGAATCCTATGGAGGAGTTAGAAATCTCTGGCGAGGACACCATGGAATATGCAATCTCTGCGTGCTTGTCCACAGGGGCCAGGACTGCGGGATGAGAAGCATTCACATCATCCAACAACAGTAAAATATATTGCAATTGTTGTTGTTGACGTTTCCTGAGTAGTCGTTTACCCTTGAGGCTCTTCAGGTATTGGTTCATGCTAGATACTGATCCGCCCACCAGAGGGCATATCTGCAATGCAAAACAGCATGCATTTGTCAATCGCATGACGGTTTTTATAGATGGATGGATGGAGAGATGAAAAATACAGTGTGTCAGATACGATCCTCTGAAACGTTTGAAGCATTTCCATTACACTTGCACAAAGATAAAAAAAAAAAACCTTTAATTTGCTAAGATCACCAAAACTTGTGACTTCTAATGTAATAACAACGCACAGTTTAGATTGGATCCAAAAGGCACCATCTAGTGCCTAATTATTTCTTTGCTTCTCAAAATTATGTCATTTTCCATCTCGAAGGTCTGCTAACTAAAATAGTCTCACTTCTCCCATACGCTTCCCTGTTAGGAAGGAGTTATAGCAGACAAGGAAACATTGTTCTCACCTGGTTCTGCAATGAGCTGCGCAATCCCTTTTCAATAAAGTGCGTGAAAAGATTGTACAGCCAGCTGAAAATAAATGTGTTTAACAGAAGCGTCACAAGAGAGTACACAGAGAGTAGACAAAGTACATCCACCCTATGACGTGCCAGACAGGATGACACCCCCAATGATGGACCGGCAACACCTACAGGCAATGTTGGATCCCCGAAGACTCCCATCGCTGCTTGTTTATGTCGGAAACCTTTTTTATATTTTCTACATTGAACCCGGTGCCTTTCAGCTCAGAGCCAAACACCTTGGAGCCGCTATCCTATCCTGGCCCGGCAGTCCGAAAAAACCAATCAGAATCCAAAATCTCAACCGAGTCCCCCATGTGTTTTTCGAGAAGCCTCGGTTCTCACCTGGCACCGCCGTGGAACTTGATGTTCACCCCACCCAGCGTGGAGGTGCAGCTGGCGGTCGCCACGGCCGGCCGGCCCGTCTCATCGCTGCGGACCGAGATGCTGGTGGTGATGGTCAGGTCCGTGACCGACAGGTCGAAGGTGCCGCTGTCCTTTCTGTTCAGAACCGAGGAGGGTGGAAGAAAAGAGGTTATTTATTATGTTGATCAAAGGACATTGAAATGAAGGAGGGGCAATTCCTTTCACAGATTAATCACAGAATGGATGTAGTCTACTTGTAGGCCTCTCTGAGTGAGATGCCCTAACCCCCTACCTTAGTGAGTGACTCTGGGATTGACATTTTGCCTTTAAGATCGACTAACCGACCAAACGGGAAAGAATTGACAAACGACCCCATCTGGTATCGGCTGCAGTCGTCTCACTTACATGAATTTCAAGTACTTCACTCTCCATTTCCCGTGGAGGCTGAGGAAGGCTTTGTCGATGGACAGGGTGACTCCCGTCCCCGGCACCAGACCCATCGCCGAGCTGGGCAGACCCAGGTCCACAATCTGCATTCTGAAATACACGGTAAGGAAACGGGATCATGACTCCCTTTGTGTCACAACAAATCGTATGCATCGGTAACGGTGGGGGGGGGGGGGGGTGGAAGGACAACAGATCTCGAGAACGACTGAGGATCCGTCACCAGGCTGTGGTCGTGGTTGTCGGGTTAGGGGGGGGTGTGTTTAAAATGTGCACCTTTGAGACTGATCGCAACTGTGATTAAGGTCTGCATGAATACAACGGACAATGAGGTGTAGACCTTCGTCTCACGACAACACTCCAATATCCAATATTATAATTTATTAATATATTATAATATATTATTAATATCCACTCCAATATATACTTATATTTTTATATATTTATATTTATATTGCATGCTGTCTTGCACCAGGGATTGAGGGAAACGGCATTTCGGTTCTTGTGTATGGCCTGTACATTCATGAAAACTGACAATAAAGTTTACTTGAATCTTGAATCTTGAATCTTGAATAATGGTAATGGGTGGAAAAAACACATAAACATGGCGTCAGCACACCATGACGCAACAGCGGCGAGGGTAGAGCCGTGGGCTACGTTGTCTTACTCCGTCAGACTGTAGTGGACCGTGCCGATGGGGTCCACATGCTCCGACCCCGACATGTCCGGCACCTTGATGGTCTTCAGTTTCTCCTGCAGCGTTCCCACCACAAGCTCTCTGCCTGGAAACGGAAAGAAACATCGATTAGATTCAATGTTTCGTCATTCCCAGTATTTTCTTTAGATATGGGAACGAAATTGGTTCTCTGCTTGTTTGACCAAATCCTATACATAGGAACATAGGAGCAGTGGGCTGCTATGTTCAGCGCCTTGCTCAAGGACACTTCGACATGCGGACAGTTGGAGGAGGGGAATCGAACCGCCGACCCCTACGGTTGGCGGACGACCCACTCTGTCCACCCACTCTAACCACCACCAGCCACCATCGCCCCCTCCTCACCAGATGTTATGTTGTGCACACTAACGTCAGAGGTGTGTGTGTGTGTGTGTGTGTGTGTGTGTGGGCGGTGGGGGGCGGGGGGGGGGTGGTTTTCGAAGATGATTACTCGAAACCCACCAAAGTCAAGTCCTTTCTGTGTCAGTTTGACCTTCATCCCTGCGTTGGCGCCCAGGGACAGCGGGATGAGAGCCAGCAGAGCCAGCCATCGCCATGGGAACATCTTGAGCTCTGACACACAGGACAAAAAAAATAATACAGTATCAATACGGAGCTACGAAGGTACAACAGGGAGACACGCGACCGCGTGCTCTGTCCTGTATTTACATATTGATGGATTTGAAGGCGGTGGAAGTTGACAGCAAACGGTGGGCCAAATCCAAGTGTCTGTTCTGATTAAACGATAAATCACATGTAACATTATAGGGATTGCAAATTTTGTTTTTGTTGTATAAATGGAAATTATCCTTCCTCATTCTCCTCTTCCTCAGGATTAAGAAGAAGAAGAATTAGACGTGCCTCTGAGCTCCGTTGCAGTAGTTCCTCATGGATTTCAGGTTTAATATGTCAGAGTGGCTAGGAGAAGACATGACAGAGGCAGCCTTGTTGCCATGTTAACTATTACGCTCTTCTTATGTGCTATAGGTTCTATTGTTCAGTTATCTACTCATGCTATTATTGTGAAACTCTCTGTACCACAGAACATTTTGCATGAAAGTTGATCCAAAGAAATGGGGGTTTAGCAGTCTTTGGATGTGGATGTTAGCGGTATTCACTAAAAACAATCCAGCTGAAGTTCTGGGGAAGCCTCTGTAGTACTAGGTGGGTCTCATGCCCTGGTCAGCAGACCAACTGCTGTTTAATTCAATTACATT
>JAXIVH010000008.1:6028305-6035805 GCA_036785325.1 Urophycis tenuis
ACCGTTATTGTGGAGAACACAACAGCTTTTTCGATTCGGCGGTGGGGGGGGGGGGGGGGGGACACACACAGCAATGGAATGGTGTTGTCAGCGCTGCCGTTTCTCGTGTTCTTGTCAAGGATGTCTGGAATTGTAACACATTTCAGGAGAGGTTCAGTGGAGGCTGATGACTTATGGATTACAGGCTCAATAAAATGTACATTAGTCCTTAACAGGCCCACTCTAACTAAATGGCTACCTTGTGATTTGGTGGCTCTGCTCTTGTCTTGTTTTTTTTCTTTTTCTTACTATGGCGATATCATTAGGAGGAAGACCTCCACTGCCATTTCAGCCTGCTTCCCTACCACAAATATTTATTTTAGCTCCAATTTGTATCCCCCAAAGTATCCAGAATTTGGCGTACCATCTCAGATTGGACATGGTGAAGCTCTGGGGTGGATTTGACAGTAGGAATCTGTTCACTATTCCTGTGTGGATAATGATATAGTAACAAAAGGTTAGAATACATTTTCTGGCGTGAAGCTGCTGGGCGAAAACTGCCATTAGGTCAACAAAGAAGCTAATAATAGCACATGCCAATGGGGCACTCATAACAACTGTTGCTAGCTGCAATGCTACTCTATAATGTTGCATCAAATGCTACGTCAGTCATATAATATCACCTGCCTACACTGTGACCTTTTTGGCAGAATAATAACACTTTTTAAAGCACAAATTCTGACACAGCTTCACATATATATCGCGTATATTTCAGAAAGATATCATATATTTCATACCACGTTTACCCCTGCTGTATAGCGTGTTCATGAGTGCAGAACATGAGATCCTGTTGCCACTATGCTCAATGCTCTGCACTATCAAATCATACAAGCAAACTATAAAAAAAAAACTAGTTGCCCCAGTTTGGTTGTTTCATAGTTCTAAGCCTTATGCCTGTTACTCACTTTGGATAAATGTGATGAAATGTAAATCTAATTGCCACATCACAAACATAATTTCACCTTCAAGCCCAGAGCTTGTATGTGACAATGTTTTCCTGGGCTTAGTCTCTGATCCATTTTAGCTTAATCCCATGGTCACGCCTACTTGTGGTTCTATTATATCCAAATATTCAAGATCCTAAACAAGATTAACCTTGACACTTACTGCTAGAGGCTGCTATTATTTGAATTAAGGGGCTATTTACTGCTGTTACGGGCTGCAGGGTGGGGCAGAAGCAGTGGTGGCAAATGTAATCATAGCTTGCCCTCCCTAGCTTCTAACAGCAGTTCACGTGATCTCTATTTGAACCATAAAGTAATGTAAAGCTATCATAACTTTAATTGTATTATAACATTATAACGGCACTATTTCACAACTTGATTTCAGTTGAGATACAGTTGCAAGCCACATGAGTGAAGATTTCATTTGGGACCACATTTATTAAGTTGTCAACTTTTTTTTTCAGTATGTTTAGTGCACGACTAGGGCCCGAGAGGGACCAGTCTCACTCGAGTTTCACTCATAGGCCAGTTATCACAACCTCATAACAATGCCCCTGCATTATTGATGCCTTATTACCATCAGTCTGTCCATTAGCCCAAGTGGGCCTATAAGAGGCGGCGCAGGGTACCGCCATCGCTTGCACACAGCCGGGGCCCGGCAGGAAGTATACAGGGCCCAACATTTGGTCTGTGTGTTGACACATGCTCTCTCTGGACTCCTGCAGCAGCAGCTACTACACATTCCAGCCCTTCGTCATCATCACTCACAGCAAACCTGCAGAGAGCATGCCGAAGGGCGGGCCGGGCAGGCAGGCACTCAACGAGCCCATTTCAGACGCCTCTCCGCGACGAGATCGGGGCAAGGCACCACGATGGAATGGTGTCAATGCTAAATATGCGAGCAATTTCTTAGTGATGCCAAGTGCGACATCTGAAGAGGCAAACTAAAAATGCTGCTGACACTTTACAAGACGGATACATTCGTTGACCAATAACTAACATTAGACAGACAGACAGACAGACAGACATACTTTATTGATCCCTGAGGGAAATTGCATTAGTTGCGGTATTAAGCATTATTATGTTACATAAGCATATGTGTTAGGGTTATGGTTAGGGTGAGTGGTTAAGGTTCTAACCTAATCCTAATAAATAATGTATACATGAACATGACCACTAGCAAATGATTACTGCATTAGTTCACTGTTAACTAATGTTAAATAATGGTAAATGAATGTAACCTTGTTGTAAAAGTTACCAACAAGCTTATGGGATAAGACTTGTGACAACAATAAACTACAAACAAACTTGCGTTCGCTCCCACAGTAACTCTCTCCTCTGATGTGATCTCTGTGTGATCTTCACGGTATGAACTTCCTTTTAGGGGGGAAAACCCCCCCAACCTCAAACATCCCAAGGAAATCTCTTCCCATGGGGAATGTGTGGGTGGGGGTAAGACAGGGGGTGTGTGGGGTAAGACGGGGGTGGTGGTGGTGGAGGGGGGGGGGGGGGGGGTGTGGCTGTTGTTATTGTGGCCACACGTGCGCATGCTGGGAGTGGCCCAGCAGGGTGGGTTTCCTGCTCAGCTGCGCTGCTCTGCACCGCTGCCCTTAAGTGTTCTGGGAGTGTCTGCACGCGCTCGCCGGCCCCGTGGCGGCGGTGGCGGGGGCGACGCCTTCACGTTGCCCCGGCAAGCGGCGGCGGCAGCGAGTAGATCTCGATGTGTGAGAACCGTGAGACTCAATCAAAAGCACACAATGGAATCACGGGCAAAGCGCTGCGCGCCGGGGCAAAACTTGCTGACGGCGGCTGGTAAAAATAAGCAGAGAGGACACCTGGGTCTGATGTTAGTGTGTTACTGCGCTCCTCAAGGAGGATTGGCCTGCATGTCATTTGGAGAGCGGTCCTGATGTCGCTTGGGGGGATGACTGGTTGAAAAAATAAAAAAGCAGCCGTTGGATCACGACCAGCCGGTTCCCTTCCAGTGCATTACTGCTGAAATGCCGCGCGAGTGGTCCAGCTGTCAGGGCCCGCCCCATCGCCATCTGAAGCATCTCTCGCCTCACAGGCCCTCCATGCCCACCAGCCCATACTGCATACATGTTGGGCATACCATGACGGTTGTCCACAGTCGGCTGTACTGTGGGGCGACCAGATGACCAGACAGCGCTGCATTCACCATGAAGATAGGCCAAACGTGA
This sequence comes from Urophycis tenuis, assembly GCA_036785325.1. Taxonomy (NCBI): domain Eukaryota; kingdom Metazoa; phylum Chordata; class Actinopteri; order Gadiformes; family Phycidae; genus Urophycis; species Urophycis tenuis. The sequence goes on from JAXIVH010000008.1 coordinate 6,031,490, forward strand.
ATGTGTCCCTTTTATTCATTCAATTCATGTTTTTAGTTTGTTGATACATGGAACGCCAAAACTACAAAGCTTTCCAGATGTTGTTGAAATTGCTGTAGATCACAGATAGGGGGACAGTATTCTGCCAAATCGTATCATTGCAAACTTCCAATCATTGAAACCCTCCAAAGTTTATCCAACACCTGAAATCTCCGAAATTAGGAATTGCGCCATGAAACACATCTGACAGCATACAAAAACAAATGCATTTCTCATTACATCTACATTTTCATTTACATTTAGGGCATTTAGCAGAGGCTTTCATCCAAAGCGACATACACAAAGTGAAGAAGGTGAAACATGTCATTGCTGTTAAAAAAGTAGGAAATGTCACCAGAACAAGTTTCAAGCATTTCAATTGCTAGATTAACCATTGCTAGTATACAACTAGCAATGGTCTAGCAAAGGTCATGAGTTCATCTTTAGTGGCTTTTAGCTGTTCTGCGGGCTTTTAGCTGTTCTGCACCTAGACTCTGGAACTCACTCCCACTACACATACGCACTCTGGACTCCATCGACACCTTCAAATCCCACCTCAAAACACACCTTTTTAAGTTAGCCTACTCCCTATAACACTCTGTTCCCCTAACTGTTTTTGTCTATTTTCTAGCCACACTGTATTTTCTTGTATGTATTTATGTTATGTGCTATTGTATTTCATATTTGTTTTGTTTTGTTTCTCACATGTAAGGTGAACTTGGGTTTGAGAAAGGCGCCAACAAATAAAATGTATTATTATTATTATTATTATTTAGATGTCTATGAAGCCTTCGGCCTCCGTGCTGTTGTCGGTTGAGGTCATCCTTGTCGGTTGAGGTCATCATTATTGGATGTAGCCAATAGGGAGCGAGGAGGCGGGCAGCCTGGTCCCAGGCCCCATGTCAGCCAGGAAGTGAGGCGGTTTGGAGGAGGAAGGAGCAGGGAGGGGGGTGAGTGTGGGGGGGGGGGGGGTTGGGGCAACAGGATGCCGGAGCTCTCCTTTGAGTCTTTTCAAAAGCGCCGTGAATCACTATTTTCTACGTAGGCCCGCTCTGCCTCGCTTCACACCAGCCTCGTACACACGCCTGCACGCACACGCATGCACGCACGCACACGCATGCACACACACGCACACACACAGGGAGAGGGAGACAGGCTGTTTGGGTGTGACTGTGTTGTACACAAACGATTGAGCTGCCATTAAAATGGCCGCAGTGAGGATTAACAGAGGGGAAAGGCTCATCAGGAGAACCTTTGTCGGCTACACGACCAAGAAGAATACCTCGACAATGGAAACTATGTTACTCCGCACACAAAAAGAACTACCCTACCCGCGAGTCAATGGCAATTCATCCTCTTCACTGCTCAATCGTCAATGTAAATATAAACTGGTCCTTCAACAGGTTAAACCATATGTATGGAGGTATACATTTTCCACAAGGTGTTGGGAGCCTTAAGTTTTGATGTTGGTCCACAATGACTCGACAGCATCACTGTTTCCTGTACTTAGTATTTACTGTAGTGTTAAGCCAATTGTCAGATGCTTTTATCCAAAGTGATTTATCCTGAAATCAGATACATAGCATGAAGGAGCAGGAAGAGGTGAGATATCGAATACAGAGACAGGTAATTAAGGCGCAGGTAGGGGTTAGATAGCGAATACAGAGAAAGGTCTTTCATGAGCAAATAGGGCTTAGCTTGTGAATACCGATGCATTTCATTAAGGAGCAGGTAGGAGTTCGAGAGCGGTTACAGTTACATGTCATTAAGGAACAGGTAGGGGTTAGATAGTGAGTGAGTACAGAGACCGATCAATAAGGAGCAGTTTGGTGTCAGGGCATCTCGCTCAAGGATGCCTATAGGTAGGTTCAAGAGTGAGGGGATAAAACCTAGTACCCTTTGGTCTGGGAGTCAACACACCCTAACCACCGGACTATCCATCCCACCCATCACTCAGGTGGTGTCCCCTCTGAGATCCACAGTGCCCCACAGCAGCAGGGGAACATGCAGACTTCTAGAACACACTGACAGTCAGTGTCCGGTGGTGGAGCCATGGTTCTGATCGTGTGTTCTCTCACGGTACCCTGTCCTAGTGGACCGGCCCTAGGGTGACAACCTGCTAGCTGATGCAGAGTGTGGAGCGAGGATGTTCGGTGTGTGTGTGTGTGTTTGCCGTGTGTATCTTCAGTCCTTCATGTGTGTGTGTGCGCGCGTGTGCAACTGTCCTTAAACAGCTCCATTGGCGAACAGCACCGGTGGACAACCGAGACGAGCGAGTGCGAGTTGGGCTCGGTGTGTAAAACTATATGCTTGTGTTCTTGTGTGTGTGACTGAGTACGCCATCGCCTTGGGTTCACCCCCGGGACCCAAAGATCCCCCCCAGCGATCCATCTTCACCACCTTCTCTGATTAGTGTGTGTGTGTGTGTGTGTGTGTGTGGTTGTGTGTGTGTGTGTGTATGTGTGTGTGTCTGTGTACGTGTTTCTGTGCGTGTGTGTATGTGTGTGCGTGTGTGTGTGTGTGTGCGTGTATGTTTGTGTATGTGTGTGTGCGTACGTGTGTGTGTGTGTGCGTTAGTGTGTGTGCCTGTGTGTGTGTGTGTCTGTCTGTGTCTGTGTGTGTGTGTGTCTGTGTGTGTGTGTGTGTGTTTGTGTGTGTGTGTGTGTGTGTGTGTGTCTGTGTCTGTGTGTGTGTGTGTGTGTGTGGTGTCCACAGCGACCTGCCCACATAGCCCCACACCTCATAACTCTTGACAGGACAGTCCCAAGGCGTGTTCATGATGGAGTGGTCTGTACCCCCCCCCCCCCCTCTCCCGCCGATGAAAGGGTGAATGAGGGCGTCTGTGTCGATGCACGAGCGCCGCGCTGCCGTACGTCAAGGTGTTATTTATTTAAGGTATTTTGCCACGGTACTGTAAGCCGCGGGGACTTGAATCACGGCTCGGAACGCCGCGGGTAACCGTGGCGATGAAGAAAAAAAAAACATCATGCATCATGCAAGTCATGCCCGGCCGTGTAGTGAGCCATGTTGAAACTGTCACTCTGTGACACAACCATCAGATGCGTATCATAAAGGATGGTTTTATACTTGAAGTCATGTGGTTGTGTTACTGTGGTTCCTTTTGAGTCTGTGGGCCATCTGCACAGGGCTGAGTGGGGCTGTGGATGTTTGGGAAAAAACACAGCAGGTCTCTCCAGCGCCTGGCATTAACCCTTTGCTCTGACAGACTGATGCTCGTGTGGAGAAGCTCTGGTCCAGCATTGGAGACACACGGCACGTGTTGCAAATAAATCCTGAACATCTGTGAGAGTACGTAGATTTGATCAATCAAGGATGGTGGAGGATATTAGCGCAAAAAATAAAGTAGATTATTATGTTAACTATATGAGCATTGCATGATGGGCTCGGGAGGACTGATGTGGCATTTGGATGGACATCCATATACTGTACATTCTTATGGGTGCCTATGTGGAGAGTTGAAAAAAGTTATTTCTTAAAATCTTAAAATGGGGGGGGGGGGGGGTCGTTATATATTGGTTTAATGAATCAGTCAAATCCACTAATGTTATTTGTCATGCAACACAAGTACTGGATGCTGTGCACTGTGTGTATTTCATAAATTGCCCATTCTTGACATTTTAAACTAATACGGAGAAGGGGTGTGTTTCCCATATATAGAAAAGGTCATTTCCACGACGTTATGTAACTCAATACAGTTAGCTCTTTGTCGTTAATTAACTTCTCGACATTTCCTCTGTAATGCTGCTGGCAGCGTTTGATGGCTCTCTCTCTGCAGCCTTTGTGACGGCAGCCTCTCTGATCACTGTATGCAAACGAGACAATTACAGAAACACAAACCTCGCGCAGGCTCGGCGGCGATTTAATCAAAAGGTGGTGCATGCGCGGCGTCGGGACCGAGGCGACAACGCTCTGATGGGTGGTGGTGGTGGTGATGATGGAGGGGGGGGGGGTTACGCATTCCCTTGACCCGGGCACTGCGCGTCTCTCTTCCACCTCTCTGCGCCGTCCCTCCCTCTTTCACACTCCTCCTCCTCCTCCTCCTCCTCCGCCTCCTCCTCACAATCAGCCACGGCTTGCCCCGGTACACCGACACACACACACACACACATACACACACTCCCCTATCCTCGCACGAATATCCACAAAGCAGGGAATAAGGACGGACCGCTGGGATCATCGGATTCACCCTCTATATAGCCCACGCAACATCGGCTACCTGGATGATTGTTTGACGTAAGGGTACGTAAATAATGTTCTGTATTTCATGTGGAGGTTTT
>JAXIVH010000008.1:6040805-6042050 GCA_036785325.1 Urophycis tenuis
GTGTGTGTGTGTGTGTGTGTGTGTGTGTCTGTGTGTGTGTGTGTGTGTGTGAACTTTTTCTTAAGACTAAGCTCCACTTTGAAGTGTGCGTATTTTTACACTGAGGGCTTCAAGCTTTTATCTCCACACACACACACACACACACACACACACACACACACACACACACACACACACACACACACACACACACACACACACACGTGCACACACACACATGTGCACTCGACACACACATGTACACGCATGCACCCACACACGCGCATGCACGTGTGTGTGTGGCTTGATTGCATCATTGTTGCTGCGCTGTTTGTGAATAAAGAAAAGCAATGTCTCCCTAACAACGCTGTTATATCACCATCCACTCTCTCCCATCAGCTTTGATAATATACTGTACCTCTATATGTCTTGGAGTGTGATGCTGCATGTTTCTGTGAGTGGGTTTTTCTCTGTATGTATGTTTGTGTGTGTGCAATGTGCATGTGTGGGTGTCTTCTTCTTCTTTGTGTGTGTGTGTGTGTGTTTCTTTGTGTCCATGCATGTGTGTGTGTGTTTGTGTGCGTGTGTTTGCTTCCGTGAGTGTGTGTTCTCCTGTGTGTGTGTGTGTGTGTGTGTATTTGTGTTTGTGTGTGCATGCGTGTGTGTGTGTGTGTGTGCGTGCGTGCGTGTGTGTGTGTGTGTGAGGGGAGGAGTCACAGAGCACTTAGCAGGCGCTGCAGCTTGAGCCGCCTCATCCTGACGATCGCAATGAGTCAGCAGCTTCCTCCCCCCCTCCCCCCCCATCCCGTACCCACCTCCCCCCACCACATACACACCCACTCCTCAGCTTCATTTACTTCTCTCTCTCTCTCTCTCTCTCTCTCTCTCTCCAACCTCCCCCCTTGGCACTAATCCCGCCAGGCACCTTCCTCAGATCGCTGAGCAGCCTCTCTCTCTCTTTACATCCTTCTCTCTTTCTCTCTCTTCACATCCTTCTCTTTCTTTCTCCCTGTCTGTCTGTCTGTCTGTCTGTCTCTCTCTCTCTCTTTCTCTCTCTTCACATCCTTCTCTTTCTCTTTCTCTCTCTCTCCTTACATCCTCCTCTCTTTCTCTCTCTCTTCACGTCCGTCTCTCTTTTTCTCCCTGTCTGTCTGTCTGTCTGTCTGTCTGTCTGTCTGTCTCTCTCTCTCGCTCTCTCTTTACATCCTCATTCCTCTCTTTCTCTCTCTTTACGTCCTCCTCTCTTTCTCTCTCTCTTTACATCTC
>JAXIVH010000008.1:6042250-6079750 GCA_036785325.1 Urophycis tenuis
AGCAGTGAGGCGGAACTTCTGCAGTTCTGTGAAGTCCTCTGACATAACAAAACCACGGAAGTAGATGGTGACTGCAGACTAGCTGTTTCATAAGGTTCTGGAGTGGTAACTCTAACCCTAACCTAACCTAAAAAGCACTATAGCACACTGAAGGAAAGGGAAAAACTGAAAAAGCATAAAACGGCCCCTTTAAAGAAATGTAGTTAGTCACTTTGGATAAAAGTTTTAGGTAAAATAAGTCAATAGTATTGGTTAAGTGTAATTAAAATGTTCCCAATGAAGTGTGTTGATCACCCTGCTATGTAGTTAATGAGATAAATGGCTCATTCTTGCACACATTAAAGCAAAGGTCCTAAAGCATCCTAAGCATAAGGTCCCTAAAGCATCCTAGGCATAAGGTCCTAAAGCATCCTAGGCATAAGGTCCTAAAGTATCCTGGGCATAAGGTCCTAAAGCATCCTAAGCATAAGGTCCTAAAGCATCCTAGGCATAAGGTCCTAAAGTATCCTAGGCATAAGGTCCTAAAGCATCCTAGGCATAAGGTCCTAAAGCATCCTAGGCATAAGGTCCTAAAGCATCCTAAGCATAAGGTTCCTAAAGCATCCTAAGCATAAGGTCCTAAAGCATCCTAGGCATAAGGTCCTAAAGCATCCTAGGCATAAGGTCCTAAAGCATCCTAGGCATAAGGTCCTAAAGCATCCTAAGCATAAGGTCTTAAAGCATCCTAAGCATAAGGTCCTAAAGCATCCTAGGCATAAGGTCCTAAAGCATCCTACGCATAAGGTCTTAAAGCATCCTAAGCATAAGGTCCTACAGCAAAGGTCCTAAAGCATCAAGGAGAAGCCCCAGTCTGGTCCCATAATGTGATATTCATGTAGCTCACCAAGAGAGAGCACTCCATGGCCACTGACTGAGCCCAGAGGCCATTACAATGTATCTCACGTCTGTGCATTCTCTGCAAATACAATGTCATGGGCTTCCAGAACACTGCACTCCATACAACAGTTCCCATCAGCTCTTCCCTCTGCGTATCATCCTCTGCTCTCACGACTGCAATCTGCTTTACCGCGTGATCATGTCTCAGACAGAGAGAGAGAGAGAGAGAGAGAGAGAGAGAGAGAGAGAGAAAGAGTGAGAGAGAATGATCAGTTTCTTCTAAATACTGACTTTTCTTTTCACTGTATCTATAAAAACTGACCGTTCTCAACATGAGCCCACCTTAGTCTATGTTTAGTTGTCGTTGGTTGGTTGTTGATGCGTTGAACTCAGTGACACAGCACATCATGGTCAAATCCCCCTGCCGACAGGGACTGAAAACAGACCGTTGGTTATTTCAAGGTGTCCGCTGCTGTTGTACCACGGCTGTCACACCGTTCGTGAATTAACGCAAAATTAGCTATAGCTGTGAAGTAGCTTGAGTTGCCTTGTTTCAATAGTGCGCATGGTTTTCTGCGCCACCGACTGCAGAAGGTGGAGGAAACGTGCGGGGCTCCGACGGGCCTCGCCAACAGAGTGTGGATTGGGTAGCTGTTACATAATCCCTGACAGGTGCACGGGAAGAGAGAGAGAGAGACACGTTGGGAAAGACTTAAAAGATGGCGCAAGGGAGGGGAGGAGAGACACATGGACCGAATGAGAGAGGCAGAGAGCGAGAGAGAGGCAGAGAGAGAGAGAGAGAGAGAGAGGAAGGGAAAAGGGGGAAAACAGCAAAGGAATTAGCCAGAGCATTGGTAGTGTGAACGCATAAGAGGCAGAAAGCTGCACTCTGCATGCTCTCCAGGTAAGAGACTCACATTAAACCACCCAGACACACACTCACACATGCACCTCAACACATCACTGTGATAGAGAGAGGGAGAGAGAGAGAAAGAATGACCAAGAGAGAGGGGGGAGAGAAGAGAGAAAGGCATACTATGAATGAGAGAGAGAGAGAAGAGAGAGAGAGAGAGACAGAGAGAGAGAGAGAGAGAGAGAGAGAGAGAGAGAGAGAGAGAGACAGAGAGAGAGAGAGAGAGAGAGAGAGAGAGAGAGAGAGAGAGAGAGAGAGAGAGAGAGAGACAGAGACAGAGATTAAGCACTCATATTCAAATATTTTCATTCCACTTTCCAAACGTCCATATTCCTGTCCCCTAGGGAAGCTTGTGTGCTGGGCATCTTAGTTTGACCTTGGTCTTCCCTCTGGGGCTGAATGCAGAGGAAATGCCTCCTGTAACCGTGGTTGGCTGCTTCCAGACCGCTCAGTGGGATAATGACTTGGCTTGAATCAATGGGGACTGTGGGAAGCAGGACCTAGCATGTGCACTGCATTCAAATATTTGACAGACAATTCACATTTTCCTCCATCTGCATGTTATTCGGGAATACATGAGCATCGTCTCATTGGTTTAGATCTTTTTTTAGACCGATGCATGTTTGTGTATGTGCTTTGGTGTGTGTGTGTGTGTGTGTGTGTGTATGCAGGCATTTTTGCATGCATGTATGTATGTGTGCCTGTGTTCGTTATCATATCATCGTGTTATCGTGTGTGTGTGTGTGTGTGTATGTGTGTGTGTGTGTGTGTGTGTGTATGTGTGTGTGTGTGTGTGTGTGTGTGTGTGTGTGTGTGTGTGTGCCTGCATGCGTGCGTGCGTCCGTGTGTGTGTGTGTGTGTGTGTGTGTGTGTGTGTGTGTGTGTGTGTGTGTGTGTGTGTGCGTGTGTGTGTCTGTGAATGAGGCCAAGCAGTGGGATCAGGTATTCCCTTGCTATGTGGACGTCTCTCCTGGGAAATGACAGGAAGGACCTCTGGGAGCAGTAATATGCAAACGATGCACTGGCATCCAGGCAGCATCCTCCCAGCCGCCTGGATCGTCTTCTGTACGCTTCTGTCAAAAAAGAGCCGCTGACCAAAATAAATAAAGAAATAAACGCCATTGTTGACGCCGAGTCTGATGGCACGAGATAGCACGACTGCCGACGATGACGTCAATCTTTCAAGCAAGTTCCCCGGCTTGGAAAAGGCTAGCTAACTCCCTGGCTCGCCTCAAATACATCTTCTCCTATTCCCCCCCCCCCCCCCACGTAGTCCAACGGCCGTGACGCTCGATGCCGTTCTGTCCAGAGCACCGGGCCTCACGGGCCTGAGTTTGAGACGGGATTGGATCTCTGTTTTGGGAAGACTTGAAGAAGAAGAAGAAGAAGAAGAAGAAGAAGAAGAAGAAGACGAAGAAGAAGAGGAGGAAGGGGAGGACCAAAGGTTTAATGGCTTGAAGTTTGCAACAGACCAACGGCATGGGGAACTCTGAATGAGCCGACGTCAGACACTCCCGCTGTTTTCCAAGGAAGGCAGAGGCACTCGCAGGGAGGATGTGAGGAGGCGCGACGGAGAGCGAGGGAGACGGAGACAGGGAGAGGGGGAGAGGGAGAGGGGGGAGAGGGGGAGAGAGGGAGAGAGAACGCATGAGAGTGTGTGAGAAACATGAGATGAGCTATGTAAAATATCAAGAGAAAAGAAAAAAAAAAACGTCAGAGCGGATCAGAAGAATGAAAGTAAGAATGAGAGAGTGAGAGAGAGTGAGAGATAAATAGAGAGAGTGAGAGGAGTAGAGAGAGGCAAACTCCATATGCTGAAATGTACGCCAGAGAGAAACAGTTCAGACCCACCGGATGGTTACTATAGCAACCTTATTCCTGGTCTCCTCTCTCTCTCTCTCTCTCTCTCTCTCTCTCTCTCTCTCTCTCTCTCTCTCTCTCTCTCTCTCTCTCTCTCTCTCCTCTCTCTCTCTCTTTCACTGTCTCTCTCTCTCCTTCTACCACCACCCTCCCCTCCCCTCCCTTTCCCTCTCTATGTCTCCCTCACTGCCCGCCTGCTTTGCTTCTGCTGTATGTCTATGAAGGGAACATCTGAGAATCAAGCCGTTTTTTATCTCTCTCTCCCAGCCATCGCAGAAGGTCTGGTGCAGTACCCTCCTCCCCCTCCTCCTCTCCTCCTCCTCCTCCTCCTCCTTCTCCTCCTCCTCCCCCTCCTCCTCCTCCACCTCCTCCTCCCCCTCCTCCTCTTCCTCCTCCTCCTCTTCCTCCTTCTCCTCCTCCTCCTCCTTTACCTTCTACACACAACGCCTCAATCACTTTTTTGCACCAGTGTTTTTTTCCGCTCCCCACAAGTGATGTGGGGATGTGTGAAGTGTGATGTGGGGATGTGTGATGTGGCGATGTGGGGATGTGTGATGTGGGGGTGGGGATGTGTGATGTGGGGATGCGTGATGTGAGGATGCGTGATGTGGGGGTGGGGATGTGTGATGTGAGGATATGTGATTCGTGAAGTGGGGATGTGTGATGTGGGGGTGGGGATGTGTGATGCATGTTTTTTTTCCCCCCAGAGCGGCGCCCCTCCTGTCGTACTCCCCTCTACCCGCACCCCCGTTGTAACTCCCCGGGTTCCCCCGACCACGGCGGATGTGTCGCGCACGACAGCGGAGGATCAAAGGCCACGCAGCTCGCAGGCGCAGGGTCGAACCCCACCCCGCCCTCAGGCTGTAAGCAGACATGCGGCGCAGTGAGAGTTGGGTGAGGGGACATCATTGATATGATGGGGGGGGGGGCCCCGGACTGAGGCACTGGGTGGAGGTTGTGTGGTGGGGGGAGCAGCGGGGCTCCTACACTGGCATGGTAGGCCCACCGAGTGGGCACGGCGTGTCTGGCTCCGGTCCTGGTCTCCTCCGCACCGTGTGCAGCCCCCACACACTATAGAGACATGCACACACATGCTGTCACAGATGCTCAACGTGACACAAACTTACATCACAAACATATATCAGTGCTCAATAGACATCCCATCTATAGACAGAGACCTACCTGTGTACCCACCAGAAATGTTGACATGGACATAGACACCGATATGGACAACAGAAACATGAACACAGACACACACACACACACAGTGTACACATTCAAACGCTCAGATTCACATTCACAAGCCAAGGAAATCCAAACTGGGATTGAGAACAGAGAGAGGAGCAAGTGTGGCCCCCAGCTCACTTTATGCATGAAGATCATTTTCAAAATGGAACAAAATGGTGGACCGTGCAGTGTATGTGTTTGTGTTTGTGTTTGTGTTTGTGTTTGCGTGTGTGTGTGTGTGTGTGTGTGTGTGTGTGTGTGTGTGTGTGTGTGTGTGTGTGTGCGTGTGTGTGGCAGAGTGGCTCTCAGCAGGGGCCTGGGGCAAGATGGCATGTAACCGTGCACGCGTGCCTCCTGAATAAAAGATACTGACCCAGATGGAAATCAACCATTGGTCACTTAATTTGTCCTACATGCATGATTGGCCCGTCGCCAACACTGTCTAATTGTCCAATCAATGGGCATGTCTGGAGGGCTTGTGTGTGTGTGTGTGTGTGTGTGTGTGTGTGTGTGTGTGTGTGTGTGTGTATGTGTGTTTGTGTGTGTGCATACAGTATGGTACCAACAAAGTGTTAGCATGCCAAATATAGGCTAGGACTTAAAAAATGTGGAAACATTCTTTCATCATGTCCTCATCTATTCCCCATATTGTTTGGGAGTGTGAGTGTGTGAGTGAGTGTGTGTGTGTGTGTGTGTGTGTGTGTGTGTGTGTGTGTGTGTGTGTGTGTGTGTGTGTGTGCGTGCGTACATGCGTGCGTGTGTGTGCGTGCCTGTGTGCGTGTGTGTGTGTGCGTGCGTGCGTACGCGCTTGCGTGTGTGTGCGTGCGTGCGCATCTGTGTGTGTGTGTGTATGTGTGCGTGTGTGTGTGTGTGTGTGTGTGCGCGTGTGTATGCATGTGTGTGCGTGTGTGTGTGTGTGCGTGTGTATGCGTGTGTCTGTGTGTGTGTGCGTGCGTGTGCGTGCGTGCGTACGCGCTTGCGTGTGTGTGCGTGCGTACACGCTTGCGTGTGTGTGCGTGTGCGTGTGCGTGCGTGCGTGCGTGTGTTTGTGTGTTGTTAACTCCCTTTCACAACTCTGTACATCCTGCATAAATTTATGAAGAGAGAGAGATTCATGGGGAAAAATGATTGAGAATGAGCCCTAGTCAACTGGCATTATGCAGCTCAGTGATCCAGACAGGAGTCATGCCAGTGTGGGGCGGAGGGGGACTCGACACAGCAACACCATATGTCTGCAGGTCTGCGAGCATGAATGATCCCCGCTGAAAGGGGTGTTTTGTATCAACATTGTACTGAGCCCTCCTACATTATTGATACGCAATTTGATTGCCTGCCATCAATAAATGATTAGGGAATTCAAAATTGTCAGGGCTCGGAGGCTGGCCTGCCTTTAAGGTCTCACAGGCGGCTTGTGAATGGGCAGGCGTGACCGGACGAGCCCCGAGTCAGACCGCAAACGGCTTCGGCGAGGGGGTCCATGCTGGCCCACATGTTGGACCGTTTTCCTTTTGCCTTTCCGCTCTGTAAAGGGCTGTGTTTTGGCCCTCTGTTCAGTGACTCCTGCAATGAATGGAGAAGAGAAGTTTGGTCCAGACTCTTGTGTTTGCCTGGCCCGATGTGGCTTCAAAGGACCATGTCGGGCCAGGCAAAAGACCAGTCTGAGCGGTCAAACCTTCGATCTTCACTAAAATATATATGTTACCTATATCATCTGTCTATCTATCCATCTATCTATCTATCTATCTATCTATCTATCTATCTATCTATCTATCTATCTATCTATCTATCTATCTATCTATCTATCTATCTATCTATCTATCTATCTATCTATCTATCTATCTATCTATCTATCTATCTATCTATCTATCTATCTATCTATCTATCTATCTATCTATCTATCTATCTATCTATCTATCTATCTATCTATCTATCTATCTATCTATTTATAAATCTATCTTTCTATCTACCTGATTGAGTGACTGACTGGTGTGGTTTAGAGCCATACCAGGACTAAACGGTATGGACTGGTTAAAAGTTTCCCCTGCTTTTCCGCCTGACTTGGTGGAGTCATTGCAGACACACTAAATTACAGGTTACAGGTGTTACTTATACTTATACTAATAAAATCATCATTCTGTGCGAGGAAAGAATTGTTCAAAATGTTCATATTTTCATTGAACTGCATTGATATTAAACATGCAGTACTGAAACAAATGATTCTAGCTGACAACAGAGAAAGTCATCCCCGACTGAACTAATGGTGGTGTTTACTCTGCACCAATCGCCTTCCCTGAGAGAGTCTCACCAATACCAAGGAACTGTCTCCCCTCCTCTCTCCCCCCACAACCCCCCCTCACCCATCTTCAATCCACTCTCCCATCAACTTCCATGCATTCTCCTGCAGCTAGAAAACAATCGCTGCATCACCATTTTAATTCTGGTGGTGTGTGTGTGTGTGTGTTTGTGTGCGCGTGCGTGTGCGCGTGTGTGTGTGTGTGTGTGTGTGTGTGTGTGTGTGTGTGTGTGTGTGTGTGTGTGTGTGTGTGCGCGTGTGCGTGTGTGTGTGCGCGTGTGTGTGGCTGTGTTGGGCCAGCACTGACGAGCAGTGAAGGTCCACCAGTGTGAACCTGAAGGACATCTCGAGAAGAGGGGAAGAAGCAGTGGGGGGGTTCATAGAGAATCCACCTGTCATTTTCCCACTGTCTTCCCCAGAGAGAGAGAGAGAGAGAGAGGGGGGGAATGTCCAGCATGACATCCACCCAGCTGGGCCTCTCCGCGTCGGGCCACGTCCGCAGGAGGAAGCCCTGGACTCAGCCCTCCTGGAGGGAGCGGGTACTGCTGAACCAGCAGTGCTACGGCCTGGCGGCAGAAGAAGAGCAAGAGACGTACGCAAAGGATGCCACCCACGGCATGCACTTACAGTAACTCACTACCCGAAACACAAGTCAATCTCGTCTTGCTGTTCATCTTTCACATTAATAATCAGAACATATATATATCAATGCCCTGAAGAAGACCACTTGTGGTTGAAACATGTTGGCTCTTATTTTAATGATTTACTGTAAACCATACGTAAATAAAGGCTTTTGTTTTTAATCAATTCCTTCTCCTTTTTGATGCTTTTTTGAGTGCCTTAGATTTTTTAGATTTTATAGATTCTATATATATATATATATATATATATATATATATATGTATATGTATATGTGTATATATATATATATATATATATATACACATATACTTATACATATATATATACATATATATTCATTATTCATAGTCACATCAACACATATTTGACAGTCACAAATCACTGTGCATTGTGCATATTGTGCAAAGCGCTTTCGTACCGTGGGTAAAAAAAAAAGAAAAAAAAAAGTCCCCTCCTCAGTTGGCCTGTAGCCGAGTCATATGGCCGCGTTCACGCCAGTCCTCATGCGACGACTCAGTCAAGTAACGTCGAGTCTCTCTGTCTCCTCAAAAAATCCCTGGGGATCTCAAACCTTACTTTTACTTTTTTAGTTGCCATGGATACCTCTGGTGAGGCAGCCGATTGGAGGAAACAATAAACTCAGGCTCTCTTTCAAGCCCTCGACAATTCTGTCTCGAAAACTGATGGTCTGTTGTGAGTGTCCTGTTCTCACACACGACTTACATGCTTGTGTGTGTGTGTGTGTGTAAATATATGTTCACATATATATATAGCTTTCACACACACACACACACACCTCACATGCGTGCACACACACACACACACACGCACACACACACACACACGCACACACACACACACGCACCCGCGCACACACACACACACACACACACACACACACACACACACTCATCATGTTCATGGATGGGGAGCTGCAGTGACTGTCGCATGAGATCAATGCAATCTTCCTCAGCACAATCCAAAGCCACACGTTCATCATCCATCCATCCATCTATACATCTATCTATACATCTATATCTGGCCTGGTGGGATATAGAGACGAGGGGAAAGGTGTCAAATCAATTCTGTATTCAATTAAGCAGCGGTCGGCCACAGGAGTGTGGCTTGCGGAGGTGACCCCTAAAGGGCTTCTCCAATCTTCAATAGAAGTCAACTTTAGTAAATAGAATCAGGTGACAAGGGACTCTTGGTTGACAGCGGCAAACGCCGCCTTCAGAAGGATATAGCCCTTGATCCTGTGCCAATAGAAATGTTTGCAGAAATGTACTCCTTTGGGAGTGTAGGTTTCTACTGAATCGGGGTGGACAAAATGGACGCACCAGCTGTGGTCCAGCCCTGATAGGCACTCATGTGTCAGATTCAACCCCTCACAAATCTCTGTGGTGTCATTTGACTTTTTGGTGACTCAACCAAGTGAGAATATTTTTTTCCTGTCCAATTCCCCAATTTACTTTACCTTTAACTATTGACTTTACATAATACACAATAAAAATACTGTGTATAGTGTACAATCCAAACATAATGAATGAAAATGGTTGCTTACAATTTATTGAAATTACTTTTAAATAAGTACTAAAGTACTAAAGTTCTAAAGTGAGTACACAACATGAGATAAATTACAGTAAACTAGAAGAAAGAATAAATAAGAATAAATAGGCCTACATACATATAAAAGGCATTCCTCATATATATATATATATATATATATATATATATATATATATATATATATATATATATATATATATATATTAGCACCACCTACAGTTCGAAGAGAGACATACAACTTCGCCCTGGTCAAACCCAAGGTAACTTTTTCTTTCGATAATACTGCTCAATTTCAAATGAGTTTGGATTTTAATGAAACTCGGACACGCTGCGTAATTTAAATCCTTAATATTCTGCAAACACAGTACATTTTGTTGCAACAACAAAAAAGGATTTATAGCAATGGCAGTTTAGGAACTATTGTTTTGCCGCAGCTTTCCACCCGGTCCTTTTGGTGGCGGTGCATCTTGCTGAAGTCGTCACGCCATTGTGCAAGATAGTTTCCCGATCGTTTTAGACTGTATTAACTAACAGCTAGGTTCCCTGGCTGTTTCACTTTTCTGTTCACCTCTCTAAGATTACCACACACACCACAACAGGATGGCTACAGACTCATGGGCTCTCGCTGTGGATGAACAAGAAGCGGCGGCAGAGTCGGTACGCATCACGAAGCTAATCTGAATGCTAGCTGGTTAAATGAAAGCGTTTTGAGTGGTTTGCTGTTTGCCAACGCGATTCATTCAGTGGTGGTTTTTCATTTACACATACGTATCGATTAGCGCTATAAACCATCGAATACATTTGTGGTCATTTAGACTTGACAGACACTCAAACTAGACAGTGTGTATGTTCTTACAAAGTGATGGACACATGGATTTGCACCGGAGCTACCTAGCTAACTAGCACTTGAACTGGTTTAGTTGTTATGAATAGTTCACTTGTGAAACATTTGTTTGTGTTTTCAATTTCGCAGATAAGCACCCTACAAATTAAGGACACACCAGAGGAAAATGGTAGGTGGGGTTGACTCAATTATTTGGCAGGGATTCGGTTTGGACGCTCCTCGATGAAGGTGCGCCAGGCAGCAGCACACGTTCATCCTCTGACTACACGTTACAGGAACTCCTAGTAGCGCCGTCAGCAACACGGGAGACGGCAGCACAGCAGCCAAGACCGAAGCAGACGCTCCAGCCAAGACGACAGACGATGAGGAGAAAGGTGGGCATGGAGGGGTATCCTATATCTAAGTATGACTTAACCACCATAATTCTGGAGTGCAAAAACTGAAAAAGTAGATGCATTGATCTACCATTGAACCACAATAAGTATTGTTTTGATTTAAATATTCAAATATTTTTTAAATGTAATAAACTGTCGGCTTGAGTTAATCTTCTACCCCAAAGTTGCTGTTATATTTTTCAGTATTCCTAGAGGATGACTTCGGCTACAAGTTTCTGTCTGCCTAACAAGTACTCCATCCCGTTTCTTTCAGATGACAAAGCGGCTCAGTCACTGTTGAACAAGTTGATACGGAGTAATCTTGTCAACACCACCCATCAGGTGGAGGTTCTCCAAAGAGACCCCAACTCTCCTCTCTACTCCGTCAAGTCCTTTGAGGAGCTACGACTGTGAGTAACTTCAACCTCTAGCCTTCTTGCCTGGCCTGCACAGCACACCACTGAATTTGCCGACTGTCATTTGTTAGTCAGACACACACACACAGCTGGGACTTGTCATCCACGAATTTGTTGCATTTTATTGGTTCACTTCACTCAAAAATATATAGGGGTTTATATTCAATTTTTATTGCAACCCAAATGTAAGGCCTTAATATCTTGCCTGTGAAGGCAGTCTTGTGTATTGTTAGTCTACCCCTGTGACTCAAGTGTCTTTCTTTTGACACCCTAGTAAACCTCAGCTCCTTCAAGGAGTGTACGCCATGGGCTTCAACCGACCATCTAAAATCCAGGAGACCGCCTTGCCCATGATGCTGGCAGAGCCGTACGTATACTCAAGCTGATGTCCTGTTTTTAATACTTATGATCTTAACCAGCATATTAACCTGTTTCTCCCCCATGATTATCTGTTTTCCGGGTCTAATCACTGAACTGGTCCTATAATGCAGTCCACAGAATCTCATTGCCCAGTCACAGTCCGGCACAGGAAAAACGGCAGCCTTTGTCCTGGCCATGCTCAGTCATGTAGACCCCAACCACAAATATCCTCAGGTAGGTTTTGACTCTTTTGGATATTATGTTGAGATTTTCCTTTTTTGTACTTTTCTTACGATTTGTAATCTATAAATGATATATTGTCGATTTCATCGGTCCATGATTGATGCAATGAAGAGTTTTGGTGTATAATAAAAACAAATTAGATTTTTTTGTACGTATTTTGTACGATCAGTTTTTGTCTGTTTCTCAGCCTTTCCTGGATAACATTGGCTTAAGTCAGTGGCTTGAAGGCAGCATGCAACTCTTGAAAACGTACCACTAATCCCCTCCCCGCTGCCATTTCTCCATCACAGTGCCTGTGTGTGTCGCCCACCTATGAGTTGGCCCTTCAGACTGGCAAAGTGATCGAACAGATGGGGAAACACTACCCTGAGGTCCAGCTGGTCTACGCCATCAGAGGAAACAAGTGTAAGGACTCTCAAGCTTCTCTGCAACCACTGACCCACTATATGAGGGCGTTATATGCAGACCTAATGGCTGTTTTATGGCTTACATCCTGTGACAGACAGACAGACATACTTTAATGATCCCTGAGGGAAATTGCATAAAGGACACCATGCTTGCGGTCTGCTCACTTGACCCAACCATACACACTTGTATCCCTTAATTGTCTACCACATATCTGAGTTCAGTCACTTTGGAGATGAGTATCAGAATTGTTTAAAACAGTTCATTATACTTCAGTTTTAATTAGTTCTAAGTTCTAGTTCTAAGTCTTCTTCTATATTCTGTAACCGCCAAAGTTGTACAGTACTGAACCTGCACATCCTAAAACGTTTCTCAACTTATCAAGCGAAACCCACCAGGCACAGTGCACCTTCTCTGTTGAGTTGTTGTTGATTTCTCAACTACAAATTCTGTCTGTCTGATGGCTCGGTGAGCATTTGGCACACGTACCGACAAACGCTCGTGTAGGGGGCTGAGTGATGGCTCATTAATCCCGTCACTCACCCCGTCCCACCAGTAGCCGCTCGGCCCCCCCCGCCCATGGCGTTGGAGAAGCTCTAGCGCCCCTACTTGACTGTCGGTCGTTGTGCGGCTCTCCTCCTCCTTACTCCACCAGTGCAGCGCGGCATGAAGCTCCAGGAGCAGATTGTCATCGGCACCCCGGGGACCATGCTGGACTGGTGCATCAAGTTCAAGTTCATCGACCCCAAGAAGATCAAGGTGTTTGTGCTGGACGAGGCGGACGTCATGATCGCCACACAGGGCCACCAGGACCAGAGCATCCGCATCCAGAGGTAGGACCGGACGGGGGGGGAGGATGGATGCTCGACCGTTCAAGTGCATATTAAGACGGTGTTGCGTTTATGAGATGGATGGCTTAGAAGAGGTGCCAGACACCATGCTGGCAATGGCGGCTCGCCAAGGGCAACGCGACCAAAGTCAAGTCAAATGTATTGGCCCCACGAGGGGACATTTTGGTTGCAGCCAGGTATTAAAGCATATTCAATGCATCATAAATACAACCTACCAGACAAGATACCGCTTTGTTCTGGTGACTTTCTTACTGTATTGGCAGCAATGAAATGTTTCACCTTCTTATGACAAATGTACTCTTTGTAAGTCGCTTTGGATAAAAGCGTCTGCTAAATGTAAATGTAAGATACAGTGATGCAGTACAAGATCACTTCATGTGAACACAAAAGTGCAGGATGTGTTTGAGACGGCAGAGGGCAGTTCTTGGTCCACCTGGTAACCTTTCTGGCCACTCTGACACCCTGCCTAAGCCTCGTCTTCTGGGCCCGATTCAGGTGACATGAGCACTCCACAATACAAACAGAGGGCACCGACTCAACAAAAAAGTTCAGTACAACGGAGTCATCATTTTGGTGCACACAAAATTAATTTTCCTCATGAAGTGAAGACGTTGCTGTACCTGACACCTGCATTAGCCTGAAAGCACAACCTGTTCTCAAACACAGTACCTGAAATATGTGTAATCCCAACAACTGTATCTCAGGAGTGTGGATATCTGTTGAATATCCAATATCTTTATAACTTAACCCCCCCCCCCCCCCATGTCCAGCACGTGGTCCTCCACCTACTTGATCTAAGGTGGTAAGGGAGAAACTAAACTCCCTCGCCTCACACTGGAGAATAAAAACACCCCATGTGTCTCCACCCCCCCGCAGAACGCTGCCCAAGTCCTGCCAGATGCTGCTGTTCTCCGCCACCTTCGAGGAGTCTGTGTGGAACTTCGCCAAGCGCATCGTCCCCGACCCCAACATCATCAAGCTGAAGCGCGAGGAGGAGACCCTGGACACCATAAAGCAGTACTACGTGCAGTGCACCAGCAAGGAGGAGAAGTTCCACGCGCTGTGCAACATCTACGGCGCCATCACCATCGCCCAGGCCATGGTCTTCTGCCACGTGAGTCCCCCCACTAGACGCGCGCAGCTCCTCGGCTGCATCCCAATACTCGATGTGTACTATTTCTGTGCAGTGTCTACTACTTGACCGTTGATGTAGTACGTGCTACAGCCGTGCGTAGAACGCCTCCGAACGCCTCCGAACACCACCGAAAACGCTACCGGATGTTTGGAGATGACGTATTTCCCCCTCTGTGCGCAGCAGATCAGATGCCGGCAAAATTAAAAAGTCACCTCTGATAATTAACCTCATAGTTTTCCGTCTTGTTGTCGTTGCTAGTGAATTAAAATGTCTCTTTCTGCGCGAATGGCTCTTGATATCGCTGCTTTTATTTATTTTAATTTTCTCCGCGGCGTTCTTCTTCGGTTACCAGACTCCCGCTGAATTGTAGGATAGCGTAGTGTCCTACCGTTGTACACTTTGGCGGTAGTACGCATTCGGACATACTATATTTGTCATGTTTGTACTACAAAATGCATACTATATAGCAGTCAAGTATGAGTATTCGGATGCAGCCCTCATTTTTCTGCTGTCATTGCAATATATTTAAAAACAAAAAGGGTTGAAGTTATTATGTACTGCTTATTGTCCTCTGATCCTGGTCTCTGAGAAGGGCCTCATCAGTTCATACTAACGGGGTGTTTGCCATTACTTTTTCGTGTAGACAAGGAAGACTGCTGGCTGGTTGGCAGGGGAGCTTTCCAGAGAAGGCCACCAGGTGGCGCTGCTCAGTGGCGAGATGCAGGTGGAGCAGAGGGCTGCAGTCATCGACCGCTTCAGGGATGGCAAGGAGAAGGTCCTGGTCACCACCAACGTCTGCGCACGAGGTGAGGGGGAGGAGGAGGAGGAGGAGGAGGAGGAGGAGGAGCCCATGGGAGCCACAAGCCCCTTACTGCTTGTGCCCATCTTTGTATACTACTGTGAATGTAATACTTTACAAATGAACATTTCTAGTGCAGTGAAACCTCGCGACTTGAATTTAATTTGTTCCAAAAGGCTGTTCGAGTTGTGAATTGTTCGAAAAGTGAAACTATTTTCCCCATAGGAATTAACGTAAAATGGATTAATCTTTAGACCTTCACACATAGTGTTTCATGTCTAAAATCGTACATTCCACCCGGATAAACAGTGATAAAATAACAATAACATCTTTATCACTTCTTTATTCTATAAAGCGAAGCAATATCAGACACACGCATCCCGTTTTCATGCTTTGAGATGATTTCCTTCTTCAACTCCATCGTCCATCGTCCACACTGTCTCTGAACTCCAGCACTTCCCTTCTGGAGGCATGATGGAGGGCTTAGTTATACAGTACATGGATGTTCACATGGAACAAAGGGGCATGCTGGAGGGCTTAGTTATACAGTACATGGATGTTCACATGGAACAAAGGGGCATGATGGAGGGCTTAGTTATACAGTACATGGATGTTCACATGGAACAAAGGGGCATGATGGAGGGCTTAGTTATACAGTACATGGATGTTCACATGGAACAAAGGGGCATGATGGAGGGCTTAGTTATACAGTACATGGATGTTCACATGGAACAAAGGGGCATGATGGAGGGCTTAGTTATACAGTACATGGATGTTCACATGGAACAAAGGGGCATGATGGAGGGCTTAGTTATACAGTACATGGATGTTCACATGGAACAAAGGGGCATGATGGAGGGCTTAGTTATACAGTACATGGATGTTCACATGGAACAAAGGGGCATGATGGAGGGCTTAGCTTTACAGTACATGGATGTTCACATGGAACAAAGAGGCATGCTGGAGGGCTTAGTTATACAGTACATGGATGTTCACATGGAACAAAGAGGCATGATGGAGGGCTTAGTTATACAGTACATGGATGTTCACATGGAACAAAGGGGCATGATGGAGGGCTTAGTTATACAGTACATGGATGTTCACATGGAACAAAGGGGCATGCTGGAGGGCTTAGTTATACAGTACATGGATGTTCACATGGAACAAAGAGGCATGATGGAGGGCTTAGTTATACAGTACATGGATGTTCACATGGAACAAAGGGGCATGCTGGAGGGCTTAGTTATACAGTACATGGATGTTCACATGGAACAAAGGGGCATGCTGGAGGGCTTAGTTATACAGTACATGGATGTTCACATGGAACAAAGGGGCATGATGGAGGGCTTAGTTATACAGTACATGGATGTTCACATGGAACAAAGAGGCATGATTGGAGGGCTTAGTTATACAGTACATGTATGCTCACTAGAGTTGTAGTACTCAAGACCGGTCTCAGTCTCGAGCGCTTTTATGTCGTCTTGTCTCGGACTCGACTGTATTTGGTCTCGGTCTTGTCTTGGTCTCGGACATAGAGGTCTCGAGTGGGTTTGTGCATAAACCAAGCAGCGAGCTCATGCTCATCACAAAGCCTTATATTTGACGCAGCACTCGTACACTACGCGCCAAATGTGTTATATTGTATATATTTTACTAACGGCTGCGCCATTGTTCACGTATCAGTGTAATTTAAACACTAGTCCGTTTTTTTTTTTCCGGTCTCGGTATCGGTCTTGGTCTCGATACCCTCTGGTCTTTGTAGTGTCTTGGTTTAGGTGGTCTTGACTACCACTCTAATGCCCACATGGAACAAAGGCATGATGGAGGGCTTAGTTGTACAGTACATGTATGCTCACATGGAACAAAGAGGCTCAGAATGGCAGATAATGATCACAGAACAAAGACTGTGTGAGTCTACTGTTAGTCTACTGTTAGTCTGCTGTTGGTCTACTCTGTTAGTCTACTCCATTAGAGTCTACTCCATACAGACTCCCAAGCGTACCGATGCTCAACTTCTCCATGGCGTCCCCACGTGACCAAAGCCTACGAGTTCCGAAATTTTGTTGTTCGATTTCTGGGACAGAAGTCGTTCAGATTTTTTGTTTGAGATGCGTTCGAGTTCCGACAGTTCGAGTTTCACAGAGTACAATGAAACGCCGGTAATGACTACCGACGTTTCACTGTATTCTCATTTTAGTAAGACATTTATTGCAGAATAAACATTATGGTTTCAGGTGAAAGTTTACAGAAAATACTAATATGGGCTACAATTTTTTAAAATGTAAAATCTCAAGGATAAACACGAAACGATTTATGCGTCATGCATGCATGCAAGTATATGGCGAAATGGACTGTGTTTTTATTAATATTTTTGCCCAAATAACCGTTGTGACATTATAGGAATGACTATTGGTGTTTTCACACTTTTTTTTTTTTTTTTTTTACATAATGGGATTTTTGGTAATATATAATCAGTAATGTGGATATATACTGTAAAGACAAATGCAGCCTTTAAAACCAGGAAATATGATATCCAATGTCAAAGGCAATATTTATTCTGGTATCACACTATCGATGCATCAACAAGCCCTACTTCAATGAAATATTGGCATTCTAGAATGTGTGAATTACGTGTTGAAACCAAATGTGTCTTTGACTTGAGGACCACGGGCCCTACAGGCCGATCACACTCAAAACATGTTTGCATGGAGAGAATACTTGTGTACAAAATTGTAGCCAGAAAACAGAAACTATAATGTTGAGCACAATCCACGGTGTGCACATCAACTTCGATATTGTGGATGATTTAAGAAGACAGACAAGCCACTCAGAGTTCAGGTGAGGGTGCGTGAGCATCCCCCTGGCTGCTGTCCTCGGGCCTCGTCTCTCATGCCTCCTCTTGCGTGCAGGCATCGACGTGGAGCAGGTTTCCGTGGTGATAAACTTTGACCTGCCGGTGGACAAGGACGGCAACCCCGACAACGAGACCTACCTGCACAGGATTGGCCGCACGGGGCGATTCGGCAAAAGGGGATTGGCCATCAACATGGTGGACAGCAGCTTCGCCATGAAGGTCCTCAACAGGATCCAGGACCACTTCAGTAAGGCTACTGTGTGATATTGGTTCTGTTGTTCAGCTCAGCTGCCATCGTTGTACCAAAGGTGGCTTTGTTTAATGTTTGTTTTGTCCTTGTATTTTAGTTTTTCTTCTCAAAATTCCTTAAAATGTGTACATCAAGTCAGAGTACTTAAAAAAGGGTATAAAGCGAGTTTTTTGCTCTGAATAAAGAAAATCCACGCACGGGTGACGAAGATTAAAAAAAAAAAAAAGTTTGATGACGGAATGTTAAGGAAAAAAAAGTAATTAACTCTCCAAGAATTGTCCTGGTCCCCCCTCGAGGGACTGGAAGCGCTGCACCAGAGAAATCTCGGTGTGCAATTAAAGACGCGTTGCAGGCGTGATGCACGCGTGTGCGGCCTTTTCAACGTCTCTTCTCCTTTTTTCACAGACAAGAAAATAGAAAAACTAGACACCGACGATCTGGACGAAATCGAGAAGATCTCCAGCTAAAGAGAGTCTGGATGCAAGAAGCGTGTGACGCCTGATGCCCCCTCCTCCCCCCCCCCCCCCCCCCCCCCCGGCACCTCCCTGGACTGTACCGCTCCGCAGTGTTTTATGAATTTTACTTTTGTGTTTTTATTTTAGAGGAAAAGCCACCAACGCAGCATTAGGTTCACACGTGGAACTGTTTTTATCTCGGGCCGTTATTTTAAGTCTCCCCCCCCCCCCCCTTTCCCTATTTGTACTTTTTTCAAATAAAGTCTGGATGCTTCTGCGCCAGCTGCCTCGTGATGCCACGGAGGCAGCCTAGTGGGCTGCTTCACTGTGTGGGCTGCTTCACTGTGTGGGCTGCTTCACTGTGTGGGGCTGCTTCACTGTGTGGGCTGCTTCACTGTGTGGGGCTGCCTCACTGTGTGGGCTGCTTCACTGTGTGGGCTGCTTCACTGTGTGGGCTGCTTCACTGTGTGGGCTGCTTCACTGTGTGGGCTGCCTCACTGTGTGGTCTGCTTCACTGTGTGGCCTGCTTCACTGTGTGGGCTGCTTCACTGTGTGGGGCTGCTTCACTGTGTGGGGCTGCTTCACTGTGTGGGCTGCCTCACTGTGTGGGCTGCTTCACTGTGTGGTCTGCTTCACTGTGTGGGGCTGCTTCACTGTGTGGGCTGCTTCACTGTGGTCTGCTCCACTGTGTGGGCTGCTTCACTGTGTGGGCTGCCTCACTGTGTGGGGTTGCTTCACTGTGTGGGCTGCTTCACTGTGTGGTCTGCTTCACTGTGTGGGCTGCCTCACTGTGTGGTCTGCTTCACTGTGTGGTCTGCTTCACTGTGTGGGCTGCTTCACTGTGTGGTCTGCCTCACTGTGGTCTGCTTCACTGTGTGGGCTGCTTCACTGTGTGGTCTGCCTCACTGTGTGGTCTGCCCCACTGGGCTGCCCCACTGTGAGCTGCTTCACTGTCTGCAGGACGCATCGCTGACCCTCTCATGGGCTTGCTGCAGTGAGACATGTCATTTTGCTGTGCTCAGATCGTAGTGTTTTATCATGTCTTATTGGTTCTGCGGGTGCCCGAACCGGAATAGAGCCTTTCTAGTGGTGCCAATATTATTAGTCCGAAAAATCAGGAACATATTACTTCTGAATGTAATGTAGTTTGTTTGCGCTGAAGTCCCGCAACTTGAGTACAAAGGGTTGAATATGGGTTAGCTGTACCATTATGACTACCAGCTAGATGACGCGTAGGTGGTGGTCTGGTTCTAGGGTCTATGCAAATTATAATCTCCATGTCACTCCATATACAGATCATTACATTAAGACTTCAGGGTCAGAACTGGACAGGCGTCGGTGGTCTTCAGAGGGCGTGCGTGAGGTGACCTTTCGTCATACCCCGCTCCATGTCTTGTCGCTCCATGTCTTCGCCATGTCCCGTTGGGCCATGAGGGTCTTAAGTGTCATTTAGCAATCTTTTCATGGGCAAAAGCGGAACTTGTGAGCAATCTGTTTCCTTCACCCTGTGCTCCACGCATCCAGTCTTAAGGATTGTACGGTGGACAAGATAGACCGAATGCCTTCCTCGCGTGCATTTTTATATGTATGCACTTTTGTTATTGCCATTCAAAGACATTGGGCTTGATATACTGACCAACACTTGAAATTCTGATCATATATATAATGAAATATAGGCATTCTAGGATGTGTGAATTATGTGTTGAAACCAAATGTGTATTGGACTTGAGGACCACGGGCCCTACAGGCTGATCACACTCAAAACATGTTTGCATGGAGAGAATACTTGTGTACAAAATTTTAAACAGAAAACTTAATAGGTCAAAGAAAGGGTGTTTTTGACTGTTTCGACGCTTCTAAGAAGTGCAAAAAAAAAAAAAACACATTCCTTTCAAGGTAAACTTTTTAAAGAGATGCAGACACATGTGGTCCATGTGCGAGGAAGACAAGTTCTTTGATTGGCGATCCAAAAAGCTATGCGGCGCTCCGATAACAATTGATCGGTCAGTTGAATTACGCTACAGAACCTCCTCCTTTACAGCAGCGCGGGGAGAATGCCAAGCGTCGGCCTGTCTGATCTCAGACGGTCTTGTTTCCCGCATGTGCTTGCGGGAGACGTGTAAATATATTCCTTGAGCAGATGAAATTGAAGTGGAAGTGTGTTGAGTGCAAAAATACCAGATCTGTAATTGTGATGACAATTTTGTGATAGTGATGAAACCATAAAACCTATTTCACTAACCAAAAAGTGTATGTCCCAAGTGTGGCACTCCAGTACACCCAGACTAGGCGTTGGCTCGGCTTGCCGGATCATGTCAGAATCATGTCCACTTTTGATCGGTGTTTGGCATTCTGTAGCAACAGCTGCATGGCCTCGTGAGAACATCCTGATATTCACGTGGGAATACGGCCCCTTGCGGGATCAGGATGGTCTCAAGGGCATCTACAGCTGTGTAGTTCTGAACAATGTTAAAATTAAAATACACATGTTCTGTACCAAGACTGTCCCAATATGTTTATTCAGCCGTAGTATAAGAAGTGATCTGATGCATCAAGATACTTTGACACTCCATGTACTTGATGTCAATGCATGGCCTATGAGGACTTGAGGGTTATACAGACAATTCTGATGCATGTAAAGTCAATGTAATGTATCAAATGATGAGTAAGAAAAGTTATTGCACTCTATGGAAGTATCCAATGGAACAACGCCAGCGTTGGAATGATTAGTTTTGGCCCTCTGGGCTTCCACTAGGAGGCAGACCCCTTTCCTCTTCATCTTCTGGAATCTGGAGGTCTGTGGAGGACAAAATAACACAACTTCATATAAACACACACACACAACTGGCGTCCCTTGGCACAGGCAACTACAGAGTACATAGGCATCCATTAAGACACAATGATTGAATATACATCCAAAAAACGTATTCATTGCATGCTGGCAGCAGTGGTTGGTGTGTTTGGACTCCATTCACCTGACGGGTCGTAGTCCACCCGGGTGAGGAAGAGGCCACACGCCGGAGCCACCAGGCCCTGGGGGTAGGCGCGCGTGTCCCGGGCCCGCAGCAGCTCACCCAGCTGGGCCACAGAGAGGCGGCCCTGGCCCACCGCCACCAGAGCACCGGTCATCCTCCGCACCTGCGACACAAGGCCAGGCCGCTGTGACATCATACATGTTATAGCTATGGTGCCTTGTTTTTTTTTTTTTTAAAGGAGCCATCTTGTGTTTCAATACTCGGGAGTAGTTGTCTGAAGGCATCAGCTGGTGGCGCTGTTTCCTCAGCAAGCAAGTACAACGGTGCTGAGGTGAAAGACACCCAAGACATAAATCATACTGTGATGTGTACACTATAGGGATAAACCAAGGCTAACCTGCTTATAGAGGAAGGATCTGCTTTTAAAGGTCAGCTCCCAGAACTGGATGTCTCTACAACATAAAGAGCAAACAAATGTCAAACAAAGTGGAGTTAACTGTGAGGCCAAAGCTCAATATGCTAAACGCATTCAGAGAGTTTGTGCTGCTAAGATAAACGAGTGAAGAGAGAGTTTGAGCAACAGCTACTTATCCTAGGAACAAAATAGAAAAGCTGTTGGAAGGCCATTTTGCATAGATGGCACCATTCGGCATGAAGGTCTGAATGCAGTGAACGTGGGAGAGTGTCAGAACTGTGTCAGGGTTGTCACTGTGAAGTGACATTTTGTACAAAACACATTTCAATTCATCATTATTGCTTCAGAATGGCCAAATCTACTGCACACACTGTTTGTATAAAAATCAAATAAGCGCATTTTGGGTAAAGGATCATTTAAATACATAAAAAGAGCCGACTCTGGAGTGAATCACCGCAGGCCCAGGCAGGGATTACAGTGTTCAAAGTGTCCAAACTCAGCTGAAGCACTTTCACAGTGCGTTCACCACGATCGCAGCTGTAGTTCTCCCTTTCAGGTTACTCCCACATATTAGACAAGACACACACACACACGCGTGTGTGTGTGTACTACTGTGCTTCAACCTTTCAGCACTCAATAATTCAGCAGCCCGCTTCACGTCGCTTCACCCCGTACTCAGAAC
The DNA here is from genome assembly GCA_036785325.1 of Urophycis tenuis. Classification (NCBI taxonomy): domain Eukaryota; kingdom Metazoa; phylum Chordata; class Actinopteri; order Gadiformes; family Phycidae; genus Urophycis; species Urophycis tenuis. The sequence continues at coordinate 6,064,689 of JAXIVH010000008.1, forward strand.
GGTGACCTTCATGAAACAGAAACACAGCGGGGGGGGGGGGGGGTCTGCTTTTCGGCAGGACAACAACCCCGTCCACACAAAGCGTAGCCCACACTCGACCCCTCGACCCCCCCATTCTGCGCCGAGGAAAAAAGGCGAAACACAACCACCCGGTACAGAACGCAGATATCTATTTTGTGGCACAATACCTAAAACGACGGTAGTGAGCGAAACGACCTCACACACTGTGGTCTGCTAACCTTCGGCGCCACAGTGGTTAGTCCACGTATGTCGTCCCCAAAAACACGTTACACGTCTTAAAATGTGTAACAAGGGGGTGGAGGGGGGGTGAGGGGGGGCGCGCGGTGACATCCATCTCACACACTGTGCGGCCATGGCCATATTGTGCAACATATTTGCCGGCTGAATAATGAATGGGCATGAAAGTGGTATTTGCCACAGGGAGCCCCCCCCCCCCTGTGGGCATGCTGCTCTCCTCCGCAGCCCCTTGTCCTCCTGCCCTGATCCTTCCCCACTGCTGCAATGTATAATTCCATCTTCAGGAGACATACATGGGCATGCTTCATGAAGGTCAGCTCCTTAAAGTCGCAATGTGCAACATATCAGCAACTCGGACATATCTGTGGTCAATGCTGTCTGTGGTCAATCGATAACGATTCTGATAATGCCAAGAATATTATCACATCCTATAATTGATATATTCTACACATACAGTATAAATGCTGGCCTCTCTCTTTGTTTACAATAATCTTACTATCGCAATATTACACGTGACTAAGATTCATTCAATGGATTCCCACACATACCTGCTGAGAACATAATTGGTCTACTTGATGAATACGATACGATACAAATGATGCACGGACATTGAGATACTGTAGGGAAGAAGAAAAAACCCTCCACACATACAATAGGCCCACCTGTGGAAGTGTGTCTGCACAAACGTGTTCCCGGGCGCTACGTGGGCCAGGTCCAGGGTCTTGACAGGACATTTAAAGGGCAAGTCGGAGTTCACAGCCCTGAAGCTGCTGAAGTCGTGCGTCCCCACCAGCAGGGCGGCAGCCTGGTGCATAGCCTTCACGTCCAGCTCCCTGACAGAAGAAGACAGTGGATCAAGTCGTTTCGGATGTTGCCACCGCCTGGGCCATGTTAAAGGGGGCATTTAGCAGACACTTTTGTCCAAAGCGACTTACAATCAGTACATTTGTGGGGTTCGACATGTGGACAGTTGGAGGAGGTGGGGGATCAAAGGGATCGAACCGCCGACCCTACGGTTAGTGGACGACCCGCTCTGTCCACCCGCTCTACCTGCTGAGCTACTGCAGCCTGGGTTGGTATGTTTTGAAAAGCTGAAAATCTACAAACTAAATATAGACCATGTTAGGTTAGTCATGGTCAGAAGCCGGGAGCACTTATTTGGAGATGAACCGTGACTATCAGATTGGCAGTTTTGTCATTTCAACTCCTGGATATCAACTATGAACTGAGTGTGAACAGGGCTAAGAGGAGGAGAGTTAGTGAGTCTTCTACTTGCATCTTAAGACCCGTTCTTTCTTTAACGAGGGCGAGAGAGTGGGAGAAAAAAACAACAGACCCTCCACAGCTCCCTCCAGTACCCTGGAGCTCTTACTGCTTCAAAATAAAATGCCTGAGGAGGTGATAGACCTGCTGACAGAAGTGGCGCGGGGTGAGATGTGTTGGTTTTCCGAAAGCTGTTTGAAACACCTCAGACAAGCCCCACGCTGTAATTACACGTTCACCCGAAATAGCTCCGCGGCATGTAGCTCTAAGAAATAAAACGTGGATAAAGTTTAGCATCGGGAGTCAAGTAACCCTCATTGTCTAAATTTCACAACGTTAACCAACCTACTTTTTTTGGGGCTTGGAGAGGGTGGGACACTGAAGAGGATTTAAAAGAACAGAAAGATGATGGAAATTGAGTTGTAAATCCAATAATGAAAACAGATGAAAAGGCCGTTTCTAAGTATAGTGAAATAAAAAATAAAGAACTCATCCGGATTGGAGAAACAAACAATGGGAGTAAAATGGAAAGAGGGAGCAGAGAAAAGAGCAAAACCTCTGCATAAGCCTGCAGCTTATCATGCCTCGTGTCCCTTCAAAAATAAAGTGAGCCGGGCAGAAGCAGGGTTAGGTCAACCCTAACCCTCTTGACCCTCTTTCACTGGTCAACCTTAACCCTAACCCTCCTGACCCTCTTTCACTGGTCAACCTTAACCCTCACCCTCCTGACCCTCTTTCACTGGTCAACCCTAACCCTCACCCTCTTTACCCTCTTTCACTGGTCAACCCTCACCCTCCTGACCCTCTTTCACTGGTCAACCCTAACCCTCACCCTCCTGACCCTCTATCACTAGTCAACCTTAACCCTCACCCTCCTGACACTCTTTCACTGGTCTGCAGTCTACGTGAGCCAGACAAACCTCAGGTGTGGATGTTCATGTTCTGGCACGGGGTCATTATTCATGTGTGACACATGATTATTCCAGTCTCCAGAGTGTACTTCACCTTGTAGTCTGTTCTAACCTTCTGTATCTGATTGTAACGAAGGAACACGTGATCTCTCTCTCTCTCCCTCTCTCCCCCCCCCCCTTCTCCCTCTCTCTCTCTCTATATATATATATATATATATCTCGCTCTCTCTCTCTCTCTGTCTCTGTCACTCGCTCTCTGTCTCTCTCTCTCTGTCTTTCTCTTTCTCTCTTGCTCTCTCTCTCGCGTGCTCTCACTCTCTCTCTGTCTCTGTTTCTATTTATCTCTATGTTTTTATTTCTTCATCTGTCGGTCTCTCTTTCTCTGGGCTTCTAGATCTCTCTCTCTCTCTCTCTCTCTCTCTCTCTCTCTCTCTCTCTCTCTCTCTCTCTCTCTCTCTCTCTTCTCTCTCTCTCTCTCTCTCTCTCTCTCTCTCTCTCTCTCTCTCTCTCTCTCTCTCTCTCTCTCTCTCTCTCTCTCCTGGAGGGTGAGGAGAATCGAGAATCAAAGGACGGGGGGGGCAGACATTCGAATGAGTCGTCGCCGCCGCGAGGGCGAGCGATCGGCCCGAGGTTATCTAGAGTCACCAAACAGGCCGGGGGCCACCACACGGGATCAGAGGGATCTGTGGACGATGAAGAGGGCACGAAGAGACGAGAGGGTGACTCACGTGTCGGGGAGCTCCCAGCACAGGCTGTGTTCGGTCAGGGGGAGCAGGGAGTGGTGCCGGACTCCCAGGGCCAGCCGGTAGACGTACGTCCGAGCCCGGGCGCGGAAGCGGGCGTGGAAGCTGGCCGGCACGCGCTCCACTCGGGTGATCCTGAGAGAGCAACGCAAGATAGTTCATACAGACCCAGGTCATCTGTTGTGGGTCATAACCGTCGTACAATTCATCATCAAAACAGACAATCCCATCTTCCCCACAGATGTCGTGCCATCCCTCTACAGCTTCACGCTATTATTGTGTGAACGCCAGCAGGAAAGCCACTGCGGGGCCGGATTGTCCTCAATGTCAACAGTCGCGTCGTGGGCCACTGCCAAGTGTGAACATAATCTGGTTGACGTTAAAGCGGTTTCGCATCTCAAAAGGAAACAAACACTTTCCATGGAAGCTGGACCAAACATGGGCCCCCTCCATCCTACACCATACTGAGACACAAGTTACGCAACAACTCTGACTCATCCCAGAGAAGAACATCAATTCAAATTCAAATTCTGAAAAACAAGATGAATTCGGCCTTGTGTTCCACAAGCTAAATTCCACAGGTTTTTACTTTTAAGAAAAAACTGATTTAGTTGTATAACTGATATGCCTGCAGAAAGAGAGATGACAGGTCACCACCAACAGAAAAACAAAAGTTGCAAAGTACAGAGAAAAATAATAGACAGACACCTCAATGGTAAAGCATTTAGCTGCTGTTAGCAATTGTTGCTAACAGAGTATGCTAAAAAAAAAAAAAACAGTAGAGGGAGCTTACAGAAGTAGACAACAGCAGCTGACAGCAAACTAGTCTAACGTTTAGGAGGGTTTATTCATTGGATTAGTAGTATTAAGTCTTTATTACTGTGTATTCTTCATGAATGGGCAGGTGTTTTTGTTTAAAGGGTTTAAACTGGAACTCCAGGGCTCAAACCATCAGGAAAATACAAAACAATGTCAGTTCCATGCCTCCATCTGGGAACTGCTGAGACCTCATTCAGTTGTTACTTTATCCTCACATTAGGTTTTCTGCTGGTGGTTCTGGAGGAACTGCGTGTTCAGAAAGTGTCACTGCACATGCAGTGGTTCATAAATGACAACAAAGACACTGTTTGGGTTGCCACAATTCTGGTATTCTGCTTTTCAGTCTACTGGGAAAATGCTCTTTGTTTCAAATTGAAGGGAACTGAACTCTGGCCGACAAGCCGAAATCCCAGACTAGAGTTATTATGAAATCTTTTTTTTATAATAACCACATTTAGTGTTCCAAAGGTGACTGTCAGGGAGTTGGACTTGAAGACAATGTATGAGGCGACCGGCCTTCTGGTGGCGACGCAGGACTTCAGCAGCTTCAGCCCTGACAAGACCCTGGACCTTGTCACCACAGGGCCCAGGAGCACATTTCCACAGGTGGGCTTATTGTATGTGTGGAGGGTTTTTCCATGGGTCATATTTGTATCCTATCTCTTCTCCGTTTTGGCACCACCGTGGTGGAACGACCTCCCTGCCAATGTCAGAGCTGCGGAGTCACTCCCCATCTTCCGGAAGAGACTCAAGACTTACTTGTTCAGAGGTTAACCTGAACCCTGCGTAACATCCATCCTATTTATACCTAAAAAACCTTGTATGTTATACGTCTTGGCACTTTATAATTGCTCCTTTGTAACTTGGCACTTAGCCAGAGCTGTTACTAGCTGTACACTAGCAAGGGTTAACCTAGCAATTTAAATGCTTTAAACTTGTTCTGGTGACTTTCTTACTGTATTGGCAGGCAATGAAATGTTTCACCTTCTTCTGACAAATGTACTCTTTGTCAGTCGCTTTTGATTAAAAGCGTCTGCTAAATGCCCTAAATGTAAATGTAAATATGTTATGTTATTCATCTTCAAGTTGACCAGTTATGTTCTCAGTAGGTGTGAGTGGGAATCCATTGAAGGGGTCATCTTAAGAACTGTACATACATGTACTGTATGTTTCCCAGTCCAGGAGGGACTACATAGGATTGCCCTCGCAGCAAGGAGAAAGGAGAACACATCGGATCACTTTTTTATTCTACTGGGGAAAAGCTCTTTGTGTCAAATTTAAGGAACTGAACTATGGCCCATAATCCAAATCCCCGACTAGAGTTTTAATGAAATCTCCTCTTTCAAAATGTCCGCCGTCAGTACAACTAGGGTAACCAAACAACAGGGAGTGGAAACGGGGCCAGTGGCATTAGGTATTCTTTAAGGTAAATCTGGTCATCTGCATACAGAACATCAACCCTTCTAATGCCCTATTCTGACTCCTGTCAGCCATGTCCCCGCAGGGACGCCATCTTTCCATCTGCTCAGAAAATCTCTTTTCCACCCCACTCATTATTTACTTCACAGACAGGTCGCGACATGAAACGATGAAAACTTACAATAAATCTTTTCGGGTTTTTATGTTGACATTAAGTCGGCTGTATGGGCAATTCAAACACTCAACCATGACATATGGTGTTTTTACGGCCTCTGAACTGAATTGATCCCTATGCTTCATCATGTGAGGTTGCAAATGGGAATAACCAGAAACAAGAAACAAATAATTAATCTTAATATAAACTATAAATGTTTCATTTTGGCTCATGCAAGCTCACGCACCATTTGAATGCATTTGTTGCTACGGTTTGGATTTTTATATTAACGAGGAATCCGTTAGCGTTCCACAAACGACGGTTGTGATGGTCCCAGGTCATCACCGGAGCCCCACCTGATCTGCTCCGGCCGCAGGTGGAAATTGAGGGCGTCGACGAGCACATCGTCGGCGAAAGGCGGTTTCTCATTCCTGCGCTGGAGGTCAAAGTGGGCGGAGTTAGAGAGGGCGTGGACGCCCCTGTCGGTTCGACTGGAGACGGACAGAGACACTGGGTTGACTGGTTTCAACTGCCTCACTGCATCCTGCCAGTCAATAGCGGGAAGAGAGGAAAAAGCAGAAGATCATATATTAGGTCCGAATTACAGCACTGTAGACAGATAGCGTGGTTCTTATCGGTGGTACTGATCCAGATGGGAAATGTGTCACACCGTACGTCGTGGTCTGTGAAAGATTAATGTAACTTTGACAGCCAACCATGTGTGATGGGGAAAATACACCTTTACTTTTCTGTACTTAAGGTGTAAGAACACCTTCATTGCGTTACAAGATGAATGCATGTTTTCGTGAGATAAAATGACACGGCCTCAGACTGAACGTACTCACCTCTATGTAGTTCTGAACCCCTTTCTTCTGCGGCTGATGTGGGGGAGCCCTCACGACACCACTGTTGAGAGATGGCTACTGTAGGGTTTACGATGCTATTCAGGCGCACATGAATGCTATTCACTGCAAAGCATAAAATAAGTTTACCTATATTTCGTTCCAATGTATTGGAAAAATATCAGATACCGTGGGCAGTTGTGCATGGCGTCCCTATATCCTGACCATACAAGGTTTTCGCTTTTTCTTTCTTTTAAGGTTTCCTTAAAAAGGCTTCGTTGTTGTAACTTGAGTAGTTACACATAAAATAGCTTCAAGCATGAGGAGATGAGATGCGACCAAGGGGAGTTGTGAGTGCGGCGATCTTGGCTTCATGTGATTTCCCCCCACTCCGCGGTGGACCACCTCACACGCAACACGAATGAATTAAATATATTTTAGATCTATATTTCTATGTAACTATTACACATGACGCTCGATCGTGGTTACTGAGCTACGCGACCTTGGTCAGTCCGCATGGAGCCTTGCGTGTTTCCACCGTTTCTTTTTACCACACGTCGACAACATGTGGCGCCACAGACTCGACCTGCTGCTTCCACCAGTTCACTATCCTGACACGGGATTTTGAATTTGAATTGCTCGTAAAACCCATTGACTGTATATATATGGTAAAACCCCACATCTAGTAGTGACACAACATCTCCCCTGACTTTAAAACACAAAGGTTTGTTTAAATCAGGAGGACGTCTCTCAATGATTTCGTCACGGTGATGCGCGGAGGGGCGTGTCGTCTTGTGTAGGAACATGGTTTCTGACATCCACCCAAACGCCTCTGGATTCTCCACTGTCAATTCGGAGCGCATGCACTTACAACATATGCAGACATAGTAGTACACAAACTGTTTTAAATTGTCAAGAATAATTACAATGTGGGGTTTAGTTTTGGCGGTGGGCAGACTGTTCGCATATTTTTTTATCCCATGATTCCTTTCGTTCCGAGCGGGTAGGTAGGCTGGGTCGTTATCCCGGCCCACCACGAGACATTTCCGGTCTCTTACTGCTTATGAGCTATATGTACGCCAGTCAACGGTACCGGGACGAGATGATTAAGAACATGACAAGAAGAAGAACAACACTGTCGTCGACAATAAATATGGAGTTCTTGACGAAGAAGGTGACAAAGCAATATCCGAAACACGTAACGGAAACGAACATCGATCCCTCCATCTGATGCCCCCTTCCTTTCTTGCCACACTCACCCCTACGTAACTGAAAGTCCCGCCCCCCCTCACTGCTAACGCCCATTTAGGGCATCCCGTCCCGGGCGTCCCGTCGTGAGGTGAGACGCTGCGCTCTCTCTGGTGAAGCTACGCCTCTCTCTCCCCCGACAGCGGCAGCACCGTAGTAGTCTGCCATGCATTCAGGCTGCCTTCTGCTTCACACAGCGTGTCAACGACCATCGGGCGCAAGTGAATGAATACCAGTCGCATTCCTACTGCCCAAGCCAGTGACAACCCCCGCGGGCAATGCAAGTGTATCATTGAAGCAGAATAAGAACAAATACAACGCAAAATGACGGTGGACTTTGAAGAATGTATAAAGGATTCCCCCCGGTTCAGGTAGGACTCTAGCTGTCAGACACATCATCGCTATGTGCGGGGAAAATGGCACACCTCTTTTTTTCTTTTTTTTTAAACGCAGGGTTTATTTTCATTTCATTATGTCCCCTAAAAAATATGTAGACCGTAAACTCAAAATGCCTCGACTCTCGATGTAAGATCCGGGGTCGTTGCTCATGTGTGAAAGACTGGATACATTTTTTTTTAGCTTCACTATTTTAATTTTCGTTCATTTTGCTGCAACCAATGATCTTGTAGTGATCTATATCATTTCGTGATGACTATTCATTCGTTCATATTTCATTTGATTCTGTTCATTATTGTATTTAACGACTGAAATGGTCTCAGGCTCTGCTTGCGAGGATGGTGCATCAATGAGAGAGACGGACGTTGGTTTTTACAAATACGAAAATCTAATTTCTCTGCCATCTATAATGACCTCTCTGGTTTAATATTGAGATACCATTCGAGCACATCAGGCCTACGCGTAAGATTACGTGTCCGTGAGGACCTGTTGGGAATCTTTGAATGGACGTGATCTTAAAATATCGACGGCCTACAGGTTTGAGCGAAATGAAAAAAAAGAAGACGTAAGTGGACTAGCTGGGCCCGGAGAAACCTTCCTACATGAGTCGGTGTATATGGTACTAGGATGTAAGATGCCCTTGTAGAATCAGCAGAGAAAGAGAGAGAGGGGCGGGGGTCTCTCCTTGGGGTTCAGCCTCGTATCCCGGGAGTGGGGGGGCCAGACTCGTATCCCGGGGGTCCGGCTCGTATCCCGGCCCCTGCTCCAGATGTTCCTACTCTGCCCACGTGCCAGTGTGGCTCCACTTCCACCGTGGCGGACTGATGGAAATCGGGCACAGAGAGCTTCGATAGCGCATGTCAGGGCCGGGAAAAGCCCATATATGAAGCACTTACCTTGCAATTCTCCCCACCTGAGTTTGTGTAATTTGCACTTTTGGATTTTCTTCCTCCCTGTGTCGAGATAGGTCTTCTGTTTCGTCTATGTCCTATGCCAAATTTGTCTCCGTCACCGCACGTGCTTTCACACAGTGAACAGCTGCAGACCAGTCACACATTTACACTTCTCACCTCACTTTCTCACCACCACCCCCCACCCCGCACTGTGTTTGGCTTTTAGACTCATATCAATTAATTATTGTTAAGTGTGCACAGTTACTCGGCCCGAGAGAGAGAGAGAGAGAGAGAGAGAGAGAGAGGAGAGAGAGAGAGAGAGAGAGAGAGAGAGAGAGAGAGAGAGAGAGAGAGAGAGAGAGAGGAGAGAGAGAGAGAGAGAGAGAGAGAGAGAGAGAGAGAGAGAGAGAGATAGAGAGAGAGAGAGAGAGAGAGAGAGCTGTTCTGCTTGTCCTCACGGAGACAGTGAATGCTGTTGATCTTCCCGTGACCTTAAGAACAAGTGAGACCATTGACATTTGACTTGTTTGTCGTCCTCTTTCAAATGACTGATATTAGTCACGGTCCAAAAGTTGTGTGTTCAAACCCCGGTGAAGACCACAGCAAGATTACCATCTGACGTGTAGGAAAACTAAATAGAGATGCATGGATAGTGTTAGTAGTAATCTTGAGCCTTTCGGAGAATTCTACGGCTCAGACATGGTGATTTGGCTGTATTTGAACGTTTCTGAGATTAGTTGTCTCAGTCAGCATCAGTAGAAGGTATGGTAGGTTCATCTGGGTCAAGACGGGGCCAACATCACCGAGCCAAGACTTCCGATTCCAAAGTCAGTCTCCTTTTTCACCTGCTCAGCAATGTTTTGATATAAATATTAAGAACGAGCACAACATTTCCCCTTTGAGAACATAATCAGGTCTATGCTGTGGTCCTATAGGGCTAGTTCTTCACCGAAAAGGAGCACGATACAAACACGTTTTACATTTACACTTAGGGCATTTAGCAGACGCTTTTGTCCAAAGTGATTTATTTGATAATGATTCACAGATAAAGGGATGGATTAAAAGGCATTTCGCAAGCCTGACAACAGGCTGAAATGACAGAAATATAGAATATTTAGTTTCACGGTGACACACACACACACACACACACACACTCAGGCTAGGACATGCAGAGAGAGGGCGTGTGTCCTCTGTTCTACGCAGACGGAGCGAGCTATAGAGCCGCCCATTCATCCTCCTAATCTTGTTTTCACCAGTTTTTAGGGTTTTTGAATAGATTGCACCGGAACACAGGAAGCCAACGGATGATAAGTGACATACAGGAATAGATGTGCTCTAAACTATACCGTGTCAAATCATGAGATAGCACTGCATGCTATATCATTTGGTAACATGATAGCCGTCTGACGCACACGCACATTTCTTAGGTTAACTTTTCATTTAGCTGTAAACGTGTAGTGTAGTGCCATCGTTGTATAGGTAAATAGAATACCCCCTTATGACGCCAGAAACATTATGCTGCAATTCACCATTTTGTAGAATTATTCTGTGCAAGAAATATTCATATCCAAAAAATTGACTTAAATCTCATGTAATGGTAACCTCATATCCTGATAAGTGATCATGCGACACATATTGTGCAGACCTATTCTAGTAGTCGTGGCCATGTTTGGTACATGTGCCCAGAGAATGCGTACTGTGTGGATGTAGTCCAGTTACTCAAAGGCTGCGGGGCTCCATGCAAACCAGTCCTCCGACACAAGGGCTGCAGAATGTTGCATGTGTGATGAAATCACACGATACATGACGTGTGTTTTTAGCCTACAGGTGTGGGGGGTTTACTGATGCCACTGTTGATCCCTGTCTGACTCGTCTCATGTCTCTCCCTTTGTTTCACCTGTAGTCCTTTTAATCGTTTCCGTACTGCTTGTCTAGGTCAACTCCAGACTGGTTGAGTTAGCCAACGAGGGGAAAAAAGAGTATCCTCACAATATCTCACAAAAAGAAAGGCTTAGTTTAGGTTATCTGGAAGAATGTAAATAAACCTGTAAAAACATTGCAGCACATGGTTCAACAAGACTAACAGAAGAATAACACTGCTGCATCAATTTGTATAGTGCTGCATATTTCACATGGTTACATACTCTATACATATTGATTGCATATGCACACAGTAGGACACTAATTAGTGTCAGGTTGATGCCAGCCAGCCCTTAGACTTGATGGTTGTAACCAAGTCTCGAGGCAGATGCTCTGGATTTATGTGCACATTCTTTGCGGCCATTTTGCATTTCTTACTTCACAATTACCTTCACATCCAATATAGTCCGTTGGTTACTGTTATCACCAGACGCTTGTCATTGTTCTGGTGGAGACTGTTTAGGGTTAGGGGGTCGCCATAGTTACCGGGTTACTAGTTTACGAGGTGAAAGAGCAGGCGAGACAGAAACTGGATCATATCTGTCGGTGGTGACGGCTGACTCCACTTCAGTGTGTCTTTGTGTGTACAATACGGAATGACACACTGCAGCGTGAATATCCACAAGGAACCGTACTCCGAATAACGGATCTAGGTAACATTGTGATCTCTCAAAAGACTGTACGTGTTAAGCTTATTCAGAATAGCCACTGGGATATGTGTCACTAATTACATTAATGAATGAATGAATGAATTAATTAATTAAACACAAGAATGTAGTGGTGTTTTTCCTTTTTTCCATTGTCGCCATTGTGTATATATAGAGAGATATACAGATGTATGAGCCCGGGCAGCCATCTTCGTTTCATGTCTGTCTGGCGCCCCGGGTTCGAACAATGGAAAAGATCTGTCCTGTGTCAAAAGAAGCAGTGTACCTCCTGCGTCAGCACCTGTAATGCCCCTCTGCCCCATTTGCGTGAGATAATGAACTCCTATTGGTCAGCTGCCCGTGAGCCGGATGCATGTGCTTCAGGCAGGAAGTTGTGATTGGATCGGGTGAAAAGGGAATATAAAAAAAAAAGGAAAATCATGTCGTCACTGTTGGCGCGTGGTCATTTTTTTTTGGCTGTCATGGCAACTGCTGCCTCTCCTCTCCCTCTTTATGCTCTCGTGTCTGTCTCATTCAAGGCCTTGGGAATGAGCTCGCACACACAAAACACACACAAAACACACGCACACACACAGACACAGACACAGACACACACACACACACACACACACACACACAGACACACACACACACACACACACACACACACACAGCTGGCCGGTGAATGTGCCAGTGAGCCGCTGCGGTGTGTTTGTCTGTTGATGGGAACATTGTATATTTATGGAGTTGTAGATGCCGTAAAGACATGCTCAGTAACATCACTTGATGAAGGGGCTGAAGTTCTGTGCTTGTGAATTATGTAACAGCAGAATGTTGCTTGACAGGACCAATGTCCCTTCTCAGTCCGGAGTATGACCTTACTCAGACTTTTTTAAACAACACTTACAACTACAAGATAAGGACAATATTTGCACATGGAAATGTATGTATATGAAATCACCGTAGGCCACTCAAATTACTAATCTGCTAGAATGAAGAAAGTGGATTGAAAGCACTCTCCTTAATGCGTTTCCTGTCCTATATAATCCGGAGATATTCTGGAAATGCCCCCTCTTGTACCTGCTTTATACACAACCCTAGATAAACCTTATCCTCTTATTCTCCGTCTAGGCACAAGGCTACAGAGATGTCAATGATTCAGATTGATCTATCAGAGCTTCAGATTAGGCTTCCTGCATGCTGGATCTCATACCCCCCCCCCCTTCCCCCCTCTTGTAATATCCCCCATGGGGGATCAATAAAGTTTGATCTCATCTCTCTTCTATGGCTGGTTTAAGGACCTTACAATCACTGCTTGGGTCTCCACTCTTGCCTATAATCTTGTGGGGATCAGACCATTTGAGAAATGTTCAGAAGGGAGAAGCTAGGTCAGACAATTTGTAACATTGTAGTATATTGCTTTGGTGGACGGTTTATTCAAAGCATCTTCTACTATGAGCACATTTCTTAGTATGGGGGGCCCCGTTGGGAATCGAACCCCTGCCCCCTGGCAGTGTTAACGCTATGACTGTATTCCTGTCATTGGGCTATAGACCCTAGATCACAACGTAGTCATGCTTGTCTTTGCCAGCCCCTACCTTCGTCTTGTGACAGCTTGATTGAATTTGATTTGTAAGCCCGTGTGCTTCTATGTAGGCCAACATCATACGTTGTTGGTGACGAATCTTTGGGCAGAATGTGTTTGAAATTACTGCTTGGTTACACCCGAGCACTTAGTAATAACAACACACAAAATGTCAGTCAGTAGGACAGCACACCTCCCCAAATGACCTGAGCTTTGATCAATGGCTCTGTGGTACTTCGAACCATGGTCTTTCTTCAGGCCATTTAGTTAGCAATTGACCTCTGACCCCTCACGCCTCATAGATGTCAGACTAACACACAAGCCAAGACTGGGACTCGGGGGGTCGCTAAGTGATCTATGTGCCACTTGGGGGTGGACTAATCATTCGTCAAATCGTTCCTCATTTCTCAGTGTCTGTGTGTGTGGGTGAAGGGTGACTCGATGCTGTGTTGAAATGCTGCAACCAGCAGCATGAGGTCATTCTTTTTTCTCTCCGGTATTTTCTGTTTGGGACATTCAGGCAGTAAAAGCTGTGGTGTGACTGTCTGTGGCTGACTGGGGTATGCTGAGCTTCACTCGCGCACTGCGCCGCATTGTGTACCTGAGCCATCTCATGTATTGATTTTCTTCTTTGCACATCATTTACTGTTAAACTGTGGGAATTATGGTCACAGATGGACCAGGATTCCTCCTCTTCAATTGACCTAATAAGTGTGGTGCGTGCGTGCGAGGAGAGAGAGAGAGAGAGAGAGAGGAGGAGAGAGAGAGAGAGAGAGAGAGAAGAGAGAGAGAGAGAGAGAGAGAGAGAGAGAGAGAGAGAGAGAGAGAGAGAGAGAGAGAGAGAGAGAGAGAGAGAGAGAGAGAGAGAGAGAGAGAGAGAGAGAGAGAGAGAGAGGAGAGAGAGAGAGAGAGAGAGAGAGAGAGAGAGAGAGAGAGAGGCATGTGTGGGGGGGGGGGGGCGGGCGTATATCTCTGAATATACTTTATTCCTTTTATCTGGCCATCTGTTCTTGGTGGGCGATGTGCACCATGCTGGGGTAGGTCAGTCAGACTGACCCGTCGTTACAGACCACGCCCTCCGTGGTCTCTCACGACGACGGGTCAGTCCCAGCTGACCCGTCGTCGTGAGAGACCACGTGGAGGACCACATGACGGACCCCTCCCATCATTGCTTTTATTTTTTCCCTCCCTGTGGTTGTTGTACACGTGCGCTGCCAGAAGGCGCTCTGCGCGGAGCCATATCTGTAATAGGATTAATTCCCCCCCCCCCCCCCGGTATCTCGTTGACCCAACGCACACACCTCGTGATGAAATCAACTGGAGAGCCTACACATCCTGTCATCATTGCTCACAGACTAACACACCAATTGCACTTCAATCTCTATGTATGTCATGGTGGCCATGACGTGGAGGTAGATGAAATGTATGGATTGATTTGTTGGCCAAAGGGCAGGTTTCAGTAAGCCGGCCTGTCGGTAGGGCAGCGTGGTTCTTTGTCTGCGTGGAATATTAATATTTGTCGTGCCCGTGTACTGCTTGCTGTGGCTTTCCAGATTTAGAGCTTTGTTTATCTATCTGTGATGACTCCCTGATCCTTGATGCATTCAATTGTCTTTTTTCGGAACGCAGACGTATTTTGTTTTATATAAAACGATGTCGGCTCTTCCTGTCATTGTGAAGCTGAAGTCAGTCAAGCGTTGGATAGTTCATCCATAGATAGGGAGCGTAAGCTATAAATCTAAAGCTGCATTAGTCTAAATCTGCATTGCCCATAGTGTGAAATTAGTACACGTGAATGCTCCACATATTGCACGGAGGTATTTCAGGAGAATCCCTCAGACTAATCATGCTTAAAGCTGGGGTAGGCAGACTAAAATAAATGGCCTACCCCAGCTTTAAGTCCCAAGTATACACAGTGTCGACAACTGCGTTGTCACTTTTCTGATGCAGGGCACTGAGAATGG
>JAXIVH010000008.1:6085848-6098348 GCA_036785325.1 Urophycis tenuis
GGGTTAGTGGGTTACGGTTAGTTAGCCTTAGTGGGTTAGGTTAGTGGGTTAGGTTTGGTTAGGGTTGTGGTAGGGTTAGGTTAGGGTTAGGGTTGTGGTAGGGTTAGGTTAGGGTTAGGGTTGTGGTAGGGTTAGGTTAGGGTTAGGGCTAGGTAAGGGTTAGCATTAGGGTTAAGGTTAGGTTCAGGGTCAGGATCCGCGCGGCCGCGTGCTACTGCAATGCCTCCTCTCTGGTTTTCCCGGATGGTTAAAGGAGATGTCTGGGCTTTGGGCTTAGTTAGTTAATCAGTTAGCTTGTTACCGTTGTCCGCTTCTTCTTCTCCCGCTGTCCCTCCTTGCGTCTGTGTTGACTGTTGACCCACGGGGATGGTTGAAACTAAAGGGGTAGTTTTATGCTTGCAGCGTGGTTTGTAAGTCCCTGGGGTTTGACTCTTGGAACCATTCCTGTGGCTCGTCTGTGAATGGCTTTCACATTCTTTATCTACTATGGCTTTGGGTCTCACTCCCATTCCAATCTTTTGTACCCCGTAATTTGCCGTGTGCTGGGCCCGTCATTAAAGGGGGTGTCCGTGGGAGTATTTGTGTGTACACGTGTGTGCACATGCAAGGCAAGGGGGGTGATCACACGTGCCCTCTAATCATCTGAGGTTGACCTCTCTCGGTGGCTGCCACTCCACACCACGCCCCAAACCACACCCACCCCCCTCCTCGCTGGAGCGATGCGGGCCCATGGCTGGGTGGGTCCACCTTGGGGTTGCCCTGGAGATGCGCTGGAACGGGCTCATTTGCACGCTGGGAGATGGGGGATGTGGATTCACTTCTGTTGTGTTGGCAGTGGCAGTGATGTTGTGTAAGAGCTTGAAGTTCGTCAAGTATTGCCAGGTGTGTTTAGTGTTTGCGCCTCACTAACCTGCCAAGAGAGAGACAGAGAGAGAGAGAGAGAGAGAGACAGGGAGAGAGATAGAGAGTGAGATACATGGAGAGCAATATATTTAGAGAGAGAGAGAGAGAGAGAGAGAGAGAGAGAGAGAGAGAGAGAGAGAGAGGAGAGAGAGAGAGAGAGAGAGAGAGAGAGAGAGAGAGAGAGAGAGAGAGAGAGAGAGAGAGAGAGAGAGAGAGAGAGAGAGAGAGAGAGAGAGAGAGAGAGAGAGAGAGAGAGAGAGAGAGAGAGGAGAGAGAGAGAGAGATAATAACATGGTGTGCTCATCAAGCAAGGGCCCATTCTTTTGGCCGGCTGGGCTTTCAGTGTGAACGCTACGGGCTACAAAACAAGTGTATCTTGTTGCTTCACAACATCTGACTGGCTTCCTGAGGGCCAGTCCACCAGGAAAGGGGGGGGGGGGTTCTGGCTCCACGATGACCGATTAGCCTGTAACCCAGCTACACATGTTTCAGGAGAACCTGGGTTAAGAACGCAGCTGCTCTCAGTTACATTAAGTGTAGCGGGTGGGAAACGCTGTCACCTTAGCTTTACAGTTCTTTTATATAAGTGAAGATAATAAGTGAGAACGTGTTCAAGGGTTTGTGGAGAGTTAACATGCCCAAAACCAAATCTATAAATATATTGGCCTTTTTAATTGGTGGATGTCTAGCGTTCAAGACAGAAGACTGTATACAGGATGAACCATCGCCACAACCACACACACATCTGTTTCATGTTACACAAATGGTGTCACTGCAATCTGTGTCCATGGAATCCCACAGCACCCGTTGGAGTCGATGTGTGTGTTATTTCCTGGACCCTTTCTCGCGTCGTTAGGTGCTGCGTATCTTGACGCGGCGAGGAGGTTTGGCGTGGCGTACGATGCTGAGAGCATGATTGGCGGCGTGAAAAAGGGCTTTTTTCTGCTGACACACGCTCGCCGAGTCTGGTGAAAAAGGGGCGATATCAGAGCTGGAGTTGTCATCTTGGTTGTTCCTGTCGTGTTTGGTGTCTTTGTGCAATCAGACATTAGTCGCTCAATGGTTTCCCGGGGAAATGGCTGTGCTGTTTGTTGTGTTTCAGAGGTGGGGGGGGGGGGGAGCGAGGCGAGGGGCTGCAGTGAAGGCATATTTGTTACCCATGAAAGCAGCCCACAGACGATTCTAGTGTTTGGTTTGGTTCGCTTTTGGTGTGAAAAGCTGGTTTGTTTGGGCGAAGGTGTGTGCGTGTGCGTGTGTGTGTGTGTGCGTGTGTGTGCGTGTGTGCGTGTGTGTGTGTGTGTGTGTGTGTGTGTGTGTGTGTGTGTGTGTCTGTGTGTGTCTGTCTGTGTGATGTGAGAAGGTTCATTCAATGGAAACCGTCACGTGCTGTTTGTGTGTGTGTGTGTGTATGTCTTTATTTCAAGGCTATGGAACCAGTACTGATGACACGGGAAGGTAGTTGAATACATGCATTTTGTTAACATTGTGATTTCAGATTTTAACACTTTTATGCTTAACTGCATTTGAACTGCGTGTTTTTCAATTGAAGCCAATCGTTTCACAAACACACAGCAACACACACTGACACACACACACGCACACACACACACAGGGTATCCTTCTCATCATCATTATCATATCCTCCTTTGTTCATGTGGTGTCTGGCTCTTTTTTTTTTCTTTTGGTCTGCACATGCTCACACATAGCCACAGCCCACAACAAGGCTTTCAAATGGACATGGAGAGAGAGAGAGAGAGAGAGAGAGAGAGAGAGAGAGAGAGAGAGAGAGACATGCAGATAGACAGACGCTGAGAGGAAGAAAGAGACTGGCAGACACAGAGAAGAAGAAAAATAGTCTGATAGGCAGAAATGAAGGGATGGAGAGGGAGAGAGAGGGAGAGAGTAGGGAGAGAGAGAGAGAGAGAGAGAGAGAGAGGGAGAGAGGGAGAGAGGGAGAGAGGGAGAGAGGGAGAGAGGGAGAGAGAGAGAGAGAGAGAGAGAGAGGGAGAGAGGGAGAGAGGGAGAGAGAGAGAGAGAGAAGCCCATATAGAGACCAACATGCAGACAGACAGACATAGAAAAAGCCGAACGGACACTCTTGAAGAGAGGAGGGCTTCCCCACACATGAGACAAGGGAGAGGAGAGCAGGGTGTGGTCTGCTTAATGGAAAGAATCACAGAATGCTCTGAGGCTCCCTGGAGATGACCGGTGGATTCCGGATGTTCTACAAACCCATTCCATGGCGATCAGACGGCTCTGTCAACCGACAACAAAGTCACGTGTGCAGCCAAAACACATTCATAAACCACTCACACTGGAAAGTATCGCGGATCCCAAACTCCATAATACAATTGCATTTCACCAAGGGGGGGCCTCTCTCTCACCTATCGCACAGCGCAGCCTGTCTTATATGTCATGTGCATACTGTCTGGCACATATTGTATCATACTAGTGGTACATCCTCACTGTGTCAGTGGTGATGGACACCACCTGCTCTCAGTTACACCACCCAGTATCAGTGGGTGGATGTGTGTGCGTGTGTGTGGAGGGGGGGGGGTTAGGGTGTGTGTGCGTGTGTGCATGTGAGAGAGAGTGAGAGATGATGAGAGCATGATGAAGGCTTATTATGTTGGGATATGATGTGTGTGTGCTGAGATGGCAGACAAAGGGAAAAGTGATCACTTGGAGTAATGCTGATGCCTGTTGCCATGGTAATTGGGGTCACGGGATTGTTGCCATGGAGCTAGCTTCTTGGGATTCTGACAGAGGGTGTTTAGGTGTGAGTGCGCGTTTGTGTCTGCAGTGTGTTTTCAATATTTTTGGGGGGGGGGCGAACATTACAACAGCATATTCCTATCACGTTTGTGTCAATTGGTTGTTGTTTGACTCCCATGGTAAACCATAAAAGGTCTCGTAGCATGACTAGCTGGCTAAGATTTTTTTATTACTTAGCTTAGTGATTTACGCTTGTGTATATGCTATGAGATGGAGTGTGTAAATGTAGGCTTGACTCATCTGTTTGGGAAAACAGGTTTCAGTGTGTGTGCGTGTGTGTGTGTGTGTGTGTGTGTGTGTGTGTGTGTGTGTGTACGTCAAGGCACTCTATGCCATTTGTTTCTCACATGCATGTGTATTCAGGCATGTGGCGTTTGTGTGCAGTGCTTCCATTTTCATAGCTCCCTAGCCTAACCCTACCTCCCCAACGTTGCACACGCAGCAGCAGAAATGATGACGGCAGCTGTGCGATTGCTATACGCACACATGACATGTGAATATGCAGACCCAAATGCACACTGGGGGCCAGGACTGAAACGATGGATAACGAGCTGCAAGGTCACAGGGTTAGAGCTCCTCAGCTACTCATCCAGAACTACTTCTGTGTGTGTGTTTGTGTTGGTCTCTCGCTCTCGCTCTCCCTCTCCTTCTTGCTCCCCCCCTCTCTCTCTCTCTCTCCTTTCTCTCTTTTCATTTTATTACAAAAGCCTCTTCTGCTAACTGTCCAACGCCAAGTGTTAGCATGTTGCGCACACACACACACACACACACACACACACAAATACAATTACGGCTGCTAACAGTGACTTTGACCTGATCTTGTCTGCTAATCTCCGCATCCATCAGCCAGCTTACTCTTCAATTTGTGTACGATTAATTCCCCTGAGTGCCCACGGGTGGGATTCTGTGTGTGTGTGTGTGTGTGTGTGTGTGATGAGATGTATTTGCATATGTGTGTACATGTGATTGTGTGCATCTGTACTACACACACACACACACAATACTCCGACCTCCACATTTGGTATCCTGGTGTCTTCACAACTCTCGTCATGGTTGTGCTGATCTTATCACATATTCAGCCTAAGCCCATGATGTCACAGGTCACACACACACACACACACACACACACACTGCTTCTTGGTCTCCTTGAACCTGCGGACATCCCTGGAGAAGGAGAAGGAGAAGGAGAGGAGAAGATAGGAGATACTTAGGTGTCATTATGGTTAACGGGTGGGACTACTAAATGGTAATGGAAATAGAGAAAACGAATGTTCTACAGCTTAGTATGTCACTGTGAGAATGGATTTAGCTGTGAACAACAGCATGGGAAGTGATACAAAGTGACTTGAAGCATGCTTGAAGGACGTTCATCCCCACCAGGTGATGGAAGGGATGACGTGATGATACTCACTCCTTAACAAAGCTGTGGAGCTGCTGCTTGATGGACCTCTGAGCCTGGTCAAATAAAATCTGGAGATGAACAAATGACACGCGCATACACACACACACGCACACGCACACGCACACACACACACACATTCCAGTTTGCCTCAGCTTCTGTCTTGCTCTCACTAAATCATGACAGTTGGACAGCTCTCGGCTTTTCACCTGATTAATCATCCTTACACATTGAGGAACACACTGATTACCTCCCTCAAGCTGCGGCGCCTATGTGTTGATCAGCAGCAAGATTTGACCGTCTGCGTGAATCACCAAAAGGGTGAACTCTGATGATCTCTCTGCCGATGCGACCTCGCTTTCTTAACAAAGCTGAGCAGTGAAACACAGGTATTTGGGGAATGTAGTTCCGTATGCCGGGTGTGTAAACTCCTGGGGGACAGCCCAGTCTCAGCCCCCCCCCCCCTCACTCACCCTTTTTACCTCCCAGAGGAGTCGAGGAACCAGGCGGCTCAATGACCGGGCTTGGCTGCTGGTACACGCTGAGGAGACTCGACCGGTGTGGTTCACAATGGGTGCCGCCGGCTCCGAAGGCGGGGCTGGAAGTGTTGAGCGGAGGGGGGGGGGGGGGGGGGGGTGAGATCATCCAACCCCCTGAGGGGGGTGGATGAGGGGGTGGATGATCTCAGGGGTGGACGTGCTGCAGCAGGACACGGGAGAGGAATGGAGCCCTCGCAGCAGCTGTAGCAGACAGGCCTTCAGCAGCGTGTAGCCTACCTGGAGCACGGCTAGGCATTTGGAACACGGGAAATGAAATGTGTGCGATAAGATGTGCTTGTAGATGTTAGAAATACGTAGGTTGACACATATGGGAATCATAGGGGGTTTTTTTTGTGCTAATTATTTCATTTATTTAATTGTGTTTCACTTTTCTCAGAAAGAACCCCTCCCATTTATCAGGGCAATCTCTGGAATTAGCCGTGCATGTGTGTGTGTGTGCGTGTGTGTGTGTGTGTGTGTGTGTGTGTGTGTGTGTCTGTGTGTGTGTGTCTGTGTGTGTGTGTGTGCGTGTGCGTGTGCTGTCTGTGCGCGTGTGTGTGTCTGTGCGTGTGTGTGTCAGGTACACACACAGGTGGTGGGGTTAGTAGCTCACATCGTAGCCTACAGTAATTGCGTTCTACAACACTAATAACCCCTCTGGCTGTGAGCCCTGCGGTTGTCATAACAACTAACCCTGTTAGGTGTGGACATCCAGCGTGTGTATGGGATTAACGGAATAGACCCTCAGAAGGCAGAATTGCCCTTGTGCGTGGGTTGATATTTCTATCTTTGTGGGCTCTGTGTGTGTGTGTGTGTGTGCGTGTGCATGTGTGTGTGAGTGTTTGTATAGCTACATCTTTGTGGGCATCGTGTGTGTGTGTGTGTGTGTGTGTGTGTGTGTGTAGCTCTGCGTGTGAGATAATGAGCGATAGCTTAAGAGACCCATGCATCCTGCAGCCCACAGACTCCTCACATCACAGACTTCCTAAGTGATGATTCATGCCTCTGCGTGCGCTCATCTATTGATCCTCTGTAATGCGTTTTATTTTTCACCTCCAGGCGTCAGGCCACCAACCCTCTCCAGGCTATTGCTGCGTCGATCGGCTCATCCATTTCTGATGTTTAGGGTCTGGAGGCTTAATGGCTGATTCATTTAGCAGCGGAAGCCGCCGTGCTTATAAAGTATAAATCAGGTCACGCGTGGGCTGATTTATACTTAATACTAAGTATTTATACTGACACTGTATATACATATACGTATGAACGTAAATACAGACAGTGATCTAAAGCATAGACAAATGCAGATATGTTAAACGTGTCAGGGAAAACTCGTTCACCTCATGACGTCTGTCATCTGTCATATTTTCTGCCTTTTTTTCCGCCCCCTCATCCACTCTCTCATGAAGTCCCTCTGCAGTCTTTGAACTCGGTTTTGACTTCAACCATGACAATCACTTCAAAACCCCCATGGTCATGGTGGGGTTTTTTATTATGGCCCTGTGTTGTTCTTCACCATGTCGATGCGATCCGCCACTAATCCACCAAGTGTTTTGTAGGTCTGGTACCTAACATGTAGGCCTTCATCTTCTGATGATGATGATGATGCTGCTCGCTCCATGTGTTCTTGGAGCTTAACTGTTTGCACGGAGAACAAGAACGTGACCCTTATGTGTATCCTGACGGCGTGTTCCTGTGTTAATGTGTGTGTGTGTGTGTGTGTTCTTCAGGGCCAGCATCGACGAGGTGGAGACAGATGTGGTGGAGATCGAGGCGAAGCTTGACAAGGTATGTATAAATGAACCAGGACTTTACACAGATGTTTCTCTCTCTCTCTCTCTCCTCTCTCTCTCTCTCTTTCTCTTTCTCTTTCTCTTTCTCTTTCTCTCTCTCTCTCTCTCTCTCTCTCTCTCTCTCTCTCTCTCTCTCTCTCTCTCTCTCTCTCTCTCTCTCTCTCTCTCTCTCTCTCTCTCTCTCTCTCTCTCTCTCTCTCTCTCTCTCTCCCATACAAAACCCTTATCACAAAAATAAAGTCGTCAAGGTGTTTCCGACCTCTCGGCAAATGTGAGCCTTGTGGCTTAAACCATCATGAAGGATTTGTGTACTGTTCAGTTTTTAACTTGAACATACACACACACACACACACACACACACACACACGTGTTTTCATGGTATTAACTCGAGCAGTGTTCCATAGTAAGCGCCGTGGGTAAACACTGATTGCATTAACCTTCACAGAGGCAGCTTTCTGTGCCAGACTTTAGAAGCGTCCCACATAGCAGACCCCTGTGCTGCCCGTGTGTACGTATGCAGAGACCCCAACAGGCCTGCTCTTGAAACCACCGGGGCCTTCAAGCTGATCGTAAACTCCGCCACTTCATTGATGAAGTCATGCGTCAGGCGTCCATGTCGTAGAATAATTAACAATGTTTTGGGCTGTAAATAGATTGCGGGCTAATCCTTTGACCGTAGTTACAAAACCCAGGATTAAAAAGGATGCAAGGAGGAAGACGACGCATGTGTTCTATTTTTTTTTGCTGAACCAAAAAAAAAAAACACACCGCAATGACAACGCGTTGTCCAATCCAGTTATCCAGTGGCCGCGCCCTTTTGCCTAAAAAGCCTTACATCCTTCAGGGTGGAACTAAAGGAGACGAACCAGGCTCACACTTTACAAGTGATGCTAATGGAGGAGCACTTAGAGCATGAGGTAATGCTATTGTCTCCACCACACATCTTACCGATATCTAATAAGAGCGGTCCCTCTGTCTTGCGTCTGAGCGCTGGCCCGGCAAGTAGTCAGCGGTTACGTTTCTGCAGATCAATTCTGAACGATCGCCCATCGTGGCGACGTCGCAAATCTGTCGCGATTGCGATGCTTAAAGAAGAGTCGTCTCGATGGTGGCCATTTTGTGACCACGATGATGTCATCAGGTTTAACCTCCTCCCCCTCCCCCTCCCCCCACCCCCCTCAAAGCTCTCTCTGTCTTTACTGACCCCTCCAGGGTCAAGGGTGCAGGGGTCGTCAGGGGCTCCCCACCTATGCACTTTCAACCCTCTTGAAAGTGGTGGTGGCGGTGGTGGTGGGGGCCGGGGGTGAAAGGTCATCCTCCGTGGGATTGGTTCAGTCTGACGAAGGAAGGGGGTCCCGCCCACCCAGTGATTTTCAGTCTTCTCGCCGGGAGGTTCCGGGAGGTTCCGGGAGGTTCCGGGGGGTTCCGGGGGGTTCCGGGGGCCGCGGGGAGAGGATTGTGCGTCTCTGAGGGCGCTTAGCTGAGCACAGCGCTCCTGAGACGGTTAGCGGTGGCGGCGCGGCGCACGCGTGTTCCAGCAGTGTCCATCACATGTTGTGCACATCACATGTACACCACGTGTTGTCTTGCTAAAGCCTTGTTTTGAGAAGCATCTGACCTTGTCTTGATGTTATTGTTGAAACGTTGTTAGACGCTAATCGGTTTGCTTTCGTCAAAGAAGCTGGTGCTCCTGAAATCAAACGTGCCCTTTTTTATAGAGGTTTGTTTGAACAAATGGACCAGTAAACTACAGTGTAGACACAAAGACAGAGGTCATCCCTCATATCAGGGCCCTAGAGCCTAGAGTCTACCCCCTCTCCCTTTTTGAGGGAAATCATATCCTGTCACTCGCGTTTTGTTAATGTGAAGCCTTCCTCCACAAAAAGACGAGTTTATTGTTCGTTGTATGCATTGTCGGATACTCTCTTGAAGAATAGTGTTATTTAAGCAAAATAAATTAAACTTTCAAGTCTTACATGCCTTAAAACTAGGCCCCACTCAAATTATACACTGCTGTGGTGTGTCCTCTCTAGAAGCAATTGAGGGGCTGCGATGAGCATTAGGTGGCCTTTCGTTCATGTGACGGTCCAACAACAGAGCCACCACAGACCAGCTGGCCTGTGTGCCCATCTCACCCACTGTGCCTGTTGGCCATAACCATAGAGAGGCCCAGTTTTGTGGTTGACTTGTTCACACAATGGTCACCCCATAGACAATACTGTGGCTGCAACTTTTGCTATTGTACTGCCTTCGAGAACAGCAAAGATTGAAAGGCCTCCGTTTTTGTTTTTTTTAATCTGTTGTACCGCAGAAATAACAAGCGAATCAATCATGAAGCAGGCCGGAGCAGATTGTTTGGAAATCCTGCGCGAGCCAGCAAACACATGATAACCCTAACATAGCGTCTGGGCTCTGGGGAGGAGTCCAAGACTGCACCTTGATTTGAATCTTCTTCAGTGCTCTCTCAGCGACTGATAAAAAGAACAGGGAGAGCATGTGTGTTGTGTACGTGGCTTTGACTTTGTGCTCATCGTTGTCCCTCTTCCGCTCTCTGAATGTCCCCCTCTGTATCTCCCTTTATTTCTTTAACAGTCTGTCTCTCTTTCTCTGGGCTTCTAATTCTCTCTGATTCTCTCTCTCGCCCCCCCCCCCCCCCCCTCGCTCTCTCTCTCTCTCCCCCCCTCTTTATTTTGCCTTGCCTGCTCTTTTCTCTCTCTCTCTGTCTCTCTCTCTCTGTCTCTCTCCCTCTCTATCTCGACTTGCCTGCTCTTTTCTCTCCCTCGCTCCCTCTCTATCTCGCCTTGCCTGCTCTTCTCTCTCTCTCTCTCTCTCTCTATCTCTCTCTCTCTCTCTCTCTCTCTCTCTCTCTCTCTCACCCTCTCTCGCCTCTCTCTCTCTCTCACGCATTCTCCGTCGTTCTCTCACTCAAAACATTGCGCGGCGACGTGCCTAAGTGACTGCATCTGTCCGTATCCTCTCCTGCTGGTCGGTGAATGTGTGCGTCCAGAGTGCGCCTGGGGAGTGCTGGGAACAGCGCCGGCCTCCTTTAACAGGCCGCTGCTCTCTGCTCTTACTCGCAACCACCACGACTGCCAGCCACTTAGCCCCCTTATTAGCCTGTTTGGATGAACTGTGCGTCGTTAAGAAGTGATTGAGGTGTGGAAGCTGTTCATATTTCTGGTTCTGGTTCACCTGGAAGTCAACTAGGATGCTTGGAACTTGTGACTGGTGACTTTCTTACCGTGTTAACAGCAATGAGATGTTTCACCTTCTTCTGACAAATGCACTCTTTGTAAGGCGCTTTGGATAAAAGCGTCTGCTATATGCCCTGAATGTAAATGTAAACTAGGAGACCCAGGCTGAGGATTTCAATGCCCTAAAATCTGAAAGAGAGAAACTGTTGTTTTGTGTTCCAATACTTTGTCCTGCTCTGATTCTTTGTTACCTCCAAGCCTAGACTTAACTTAGTTACTTCATTTTTTTATTTTTATTTAAACCATGCGCATCCTGCATACTAGCCACAGAATAAATGGGTCGTGAGGCGTCATCCAACTGAAAGCCATTACTACTGAGCAGAGCACCTGAAGGCTGATCCTCCTCTCTCTCTCTCTCTCCCTCTCTCTTCCCCCCCCCCCCCCCCCCCAGCTGGTGAAGCTGTGCAGTGGGATGATCGAGGCCGGCCGCACCTACGTCAGCGCCAACAAGCTGTTTGTCAACGGCATCAAGGACCTCTCGCTGCAGTGCAAGAAGGAGGAGAGGATCTCGGTGAGTTGGAGTTTCCTTTCCGGTCGATTCGCACAAAAAAAACGTCGTCTGCGACGTGTGACACGCCGTGACCTCCGCGTGACCTCTCCGATTTATTTTATTTATGAAAACATCAGAAATGCTCACCAACATCGGGTTTGAAATCGAGACAAACACCACCACCACCACCCACCCCCACCCACCACCACCACCACCACCCTGAAATGACTGTGAGGCGAGGAATGTTCCGGCGACTCCCGACCGGACCTCCTACCGTGGCGAGCGCGGTTGCCGTGTGAACAAGCGCGGCGGTCCAGACAGAGCGGTCCGGAGACGCGCGAGAGAGAGATGCAAACGCTGTTTACGCTCGACAGTTTTACGCGAGCCGCGAGACCTCGGGGGCGCGCTTGATGGTTTCCCCCTTCCCTGCCGGGCTTTCAAACACTGGAGTGTACAGTCGGAATGCGTTTCCCGACCACACGCTTAATCTGTGTTGGCAGGGGCGGGGTGGGGTGGGGGGGGGGGGGGGGGGGGGGGGGGGACCTGCATGCGAGTCATTCCTTGCTTTTAACAGAGTGGGACGCTTGCTGTGACGCAGATGTAGCGCAGAGCTTTTAACTGTCTGGGCATCATCCAGGGAGGAGAACCCGAGAGGGGCTGAATCACTATAAATACATTGCTCACTGTACGATCGTGACATCCGATACCCAATGAGAATATGAGCACCGAAAGGGTGATGTTCCCCGCATTAACGAAGACCCACCTGGATGTGATAAAGTATAAAGTGAAAATAATGTGAAAGGACCTGCAGGACAGCCTGCTGCACATGTGTTGTTGTGACCTGAGTGCCTCTGCAGGACTAACGCCAGCGCCTGCCTTGTGTTTGTGTCTGTGTGTGTTTGTCCATTTCACCGCAGGAATGCCTGGAGAAGTGTGGGGAAAGCTTACAAGAGATCGTCAACTACCACACGGTAGGATAGTCACACGCACACAGACACACGCACACACACATGCACATGCACACACACACACACACACACACACACACATGCACACTCACACACATGCACACACACACGTGCACACACATGCACACACACACGCACGCACACATGCACAGACACACACACACACACACACACACACACACACACACACACACACACACACACACACACACGTGTGTGTACATACACACTCAAAGGCAAGGGGTTGAAGCAGAATGGATTTTCGTCCCACCCAAGTTCTCCGGCATGTTTCTGTTCTTTGTGACCCCCTTATTCCAACCATTCTTAACACACAACCACACACACAGACACACACACACACACACACACACACACACGTAAC
>JAXIVH010000008.1:6103348-6168539 GCA_036785325.1 Urophycis tenuis
TGAATATATATATATATATATACATATATATATATATATATATACAGTATGATATACAAGGTTATAACACGGGGGGATCTCATACATTCTGTTTCTTTGTCCAGATGCTGTCCTTCATGCACGCTCAGTACACATTGTTCCAGCAGGGCTACAATGTTCTCGATGAGATTGACCCATACATGAAAAAATTGGCAGCGCAGGTAAGGGGACGAAACACAGCGACCGCCGTTTTGTTTTTGGTGTATTTTTAGATTGTCAAGCAATAAAAGAATCGCTTGCTGATGGTGACTGAGGAGTGTCTTGTTCTCTATATAGTTGGACCAATTGGTGATCGACTCGGCTATGGAGAAGAGGGACTTGGAACACAAACACGCACTGATCCAGCAGAGGGTAGGACACACACAGACACACACACACACACACACACACACACACACACACACACACACACACACACACACACACACAAAATAACACTTTCTTGATTGTTTTAGCATTCAGTTTACCAGAGAATATCCTACCACATGTTTGATTAATTTATCACATTGAGTTCATCTGACATTGAATAGATTGAATAGACTGGATGCAATGCATATACTCTGTATACATTACTATAAACAAGGACAGTTGCTGTGTACATATGGACTTTTTTTCCCCTCACATTTTAAGGTAGAGATACCAGAGAAGGCATTGCGGAGATGGTGTGCATGCACACAGTCTGTGGCAATGTTTAAATATGTGTGTATTGTTTGCTTGCTTGAGTGTGAAGAGTCTCCTCTCGATAGACAACTCGGAGATTTTCCCACTTAGAATGACGGTAAATAATTGAATAGAAAAAAAAATGCAGCGAGAACTATCTCTGTTTGTCTGTCTGGAGTTTTAAATAACTGCCTTTTCAAAATAGTTTTTTCAAAAATACACACACACAGCATGTCAACCGAGTGTGTCTCGAGTTATTTTGGTGCAGTCTGTTGCGTGACTCAGGCTGCCTTTCATCTCTTTGTCTGGAGCGCTCGTCGAAACGCACAAAGCGAAAAAAGTAATGGCTGACGGTATAATTAGAACTGTTCCGTTGCCCCCCCCCCCCTGTCTCCTAATGATCTCATGCAGAAGTTAAAAAAAAAAAACAACAACAAAAAAAAAAAAACAAGTACAACTTTTCTTTTACAAAAAAAAAAAACCCACAACGACACCCTATCGCGTTGTTTTATACACAGGCACTTTCTCTCACGCAGAGACAATGTTCCATCTGTTTGCTAACGCCAGCCAGCGGAGCGCTCTGCGGCTGAGCCTGTCTCCGCCGGGTGCTGTGGTGTGCGTTCGGTTGTGGTTGTGCGTTATGGGTGTGTTGTGTTTTCCGACGAGGCTGGAAGCTCTCCAGCTCAAGACATATTCCCCAAGGTGTCCTTGGTTTGGCCTTGGCTTTATAGGACTGTCACAGTGAGGCAAAAATGTAACCGTCAGCAATGTTCTCACTGGTGGAGATTGACGTCGTTCGCTTACGATGATCGATATTTACAGAATCAAGTACATTTTTGTTGGTATTCTCGTTAAAAGGTGATGAATCTGTTTCAAGCCATGTTTGTGATATTTCGGGAGCAAAGTTGCAAAGCACTAATGCTAATTCCTCTTATGCTGCCTTTGTGTGTGTTACAAGTGTGAACAATAATCCTAATTAACATTCGTCTTTTTAATTTCCTTAAGGCGCTGCTTGGTCGTATGACTTCTTTTCTTTCCTGGGTATTTGTTCACTATTAATCTCTGATTAATCTCTGTTTGCTCTAACCATCCCGCAAACACACTCACCTGGCCTTCGTCACTGCTCTCATCTTCCAGACATTAATGCAGGTAAGTCCCTTGTATTTTACAATGTAGACATTCCTTCCCCAATGTTATTGTTATCAACCCACTAAGCATTGTGATATGTAACATGCTCCGGAGCCTGCTTAGTTGAACCACTGACTGGATTATTAAACGTGTTGAGTCTGATCCTGTGCTGTTAACGCTGTAATCTGCACTGACTGTCAACTGTTCCTAACCATTGTGGGATCAGGCCTTGTTTTGTCCTGGACTCTGGGACGCTGGTGATGAAACAAAGCTGGTTGGCTGTCATCATTGTTGTCACCTTTTGTCTGTGCTTCACTTTGTCGACACAAAAGTTACGATGACTTTCACCCACTTGATCTACGTCTAAAGAAACCTCATTACCACACTACGTAGTTTCAATTGTGTGTGCGTGTGTGTGTGTGTGTGTGTGTGTGAAGGTGTGTATAGTTGTTGTGGTGGCTCAGAGTGAGTTATTGTCCCATCTCAAGTGAATAGTTTTATGGTGTTCACATTGTCTGGCTGCCGTCAGCTGCTGCCAGCAATCAATAGGCCGTCTGGAGCCTCGGTCCTATCCGTCTCACTGTCGGCCTTTTGTTTCGCACTCTGTCTGCTTTTCCATTGCCTATAGGACTTGTACATCATAATGCATCATGGGATATTTTAATGGCGATACTCCGCCATATTGAGAGGATTCGAGAGATTTAGCATGGTACAATCCTTGATCTGTTGTGGTCTCCCCGTATTGAGCAGTAATCGTGAATCAATGACCTAAAAAACATTACAACCGCCATATTAACTTCACATTGCGTTGTATTCATGTCCAAGCCCTACAGCCTTCCTCCAGCTGTTTACCTTTTCCCAGGCCACGGTTCAAATGGGAGTCTGCCTGATTGTGTGCACTTTGTTCCATCTGCTGTCTGTGTGTACGTCCATGTCTGTGTCTCCGTACAGCAACACACTCCTCTCGTAGACAGACTTATACTCCTGGAGCTTTAAGAAAAGGATTTTATGATGTGTGTATTACTGCAGTGTCTTCACGGTGTTGAAACCTTCAGACTTTATAGTTTGCCACTTGCCTCGACTTTGTGTTCAGCAATTACTGGCTTACCGACCTCAATATGATTGGTCGAAACAAATATGAAGAGAAAGAGAGTGAAACGCAGTTCATCCACATTGGGTAATTATTATTATTATTATTATTATTATTAAGTCTGATTTGCGAGAGTAACAGACTTGTGACCAAGTGAGTGGGGCCGTCAACATTGTTCCCCTTGTGCTGTGTTCAGGAAGGCAGGTACAGTCACAGTAGTTCTTCATTTCGTCTGGGTTTGTTCCTCTGTCTCTCTGTCCGTATTTCTCTTTATTCCTCAATTCACGTCAGGATTGTACACAAAAGCATGGAGGCAGCAAGGCAGACATTTGCCCCTTTTGCACACACACATACACACTTGTACTCACGGATATATACAGCACATGTGCACACACACACACACACACACACACACACACACAACTTTACTTCCCTTTACAACCCACTCTCCACATTCACACATTTCCCCTTTAGCACATACTCACACACACACACACACACCCACAGACACACACACACACACACCCACACACGCACACGCACATGCACGCACACACATACACAAGCATACCAGTTTCCCTCCCTGTACCCCAATCTCTTTTCTCTTTGAACTGAACTTCTTTGTAACATCCCACTTGGCCAAAGATCTTTATTTATTCGTTTCATCTAAAAATCCAACTCCCGGGGTTTGTCTAGATGGAGTGTTGTGGAGCAAGTTGGGTGTCTGTCGAATGTGAATTTGAATTAAACTGTTCATGGTGGCCTGATACATGTATGTCAAAGTATCTCTTTCCATTAGATGTTCTCTTGTTGGCAAAATTGATCCATTGAGTTTATCAAAGACAGCTCGGCAAGCTAACCCTCGTCCAGCTAGTGGCTGGACAAGCCCGCAGAACAGAAAATCATTTGACAACTAGGTCAAACGTGAACCTAATCTAATTCATCTTTAAAACACCATAGAGCCTCGCCACGGGAACAGTTTGTCCAGTTTTTCCGTGTCGGTGCGTGGAACAAGGTGTTCATAGGTGAGGGATACAAGAAGAGGTCGGAAGGTTGGCGGAGGCTCAACAGACCTGGCTGTGTTTCTGCGCCCCGACTCCCTCCCCCCCCCCACCACCACCCTCTTTTGGAAGCAACAGTCATGTCAACAGATGGCATTATAGCACAGGGCCAGAGGACTCGTGCAGGAGACCAAGGGAGAAAGCCCTTTTGACAGACTAGGAAATACAGGAATGTATATAAGGTGATTTTATATTATACGTTAATGTGTGAAAACGTGCAGGGGGTGGAAATGAGGAGGTGAAAGGAAAATGGGTGATGGTCATGTGTTCATAAAAATATTGAAAAAATGCTTTTTTTTCCCTGCGCAGTATTGAGATACCTGGTTGCAAACAACCACAGTGATATCATCTTGAAGAACCTACAGTGCTACTGTGTTCTCGCCTTTCCGAAATAGGTGCGTGAAGAAGCTGTAACAACACCTTTAATATTCAGAAGACGTTTGTAATTACGGAAAATAACCTTGTTGAACATGAGGCTAGCCTGACGTTTCACCCTCAGGCTCGCCTGACGTTTCACCCTCCGGCTAGCGTAAAGTTTTACCCTCAAGCTAGCTTGACGTTTCACCCTCGGGCTAGCCGAATGAGTTTCATGTGTTCTGAACCAAACAGAATCAGTTTTTTTTTTAATCTCTCTTTGCCTATTTGGGTTGGAATCCCATTTTTTGGGGGGGTAAAAGTTTCCCCCAAGTGAAAACCTTCCTCCAAACGATAAAATATCTGAGGCAAAAATAAAGAATGAAAGATAATCTAGAGACATCGTTGCCATGGGGACATTTTTTTCCCCCTGCGGAACTTGAGTGAGCGCAGATTACGTCTAAACTTTTTGAAATGTGAACCCCTTGTTTAGTATGCAAATGTTGTGGTGAGAGCAGGACTCTGACGATGAATTATACATGCTTCGTTCCCTCGCAGTGTTTCACCTAATTAGGGATTAGCTCCAAGATTAAAGGTGGACAGGGGAACCACCTTCGCGGTTCCCTCACATCTATGACACATCTGTCGCCAGCAAAACCTTTTAATAAATTCAGAATTATTTCTAGTAGTACCAAGTAACTAATTTAACTTTTAAGACCTTTTGGTCTTTATTGGTCATTCTCAGTGTTTTTTTTTAATATGGGAATGAAATTTGTTCTGCGCATTTGGCCCATCCTATGATACATAGGAGCAGTAGGGCGATAGGACAGCTTCCCTGTGCCTTATTTTCTCTTCTTGGTGTCTTGGCTCTTCATCTCTCGCATCTGCTTCTGTCGTTCATTCTCGTGCTCTCTCTCTCTCTGTTTCAATATCTCCTCACTCTATTCTTCTCAGGCAGTCTTTTTTGTGTGTCGGACTTCATTGTAGCTCCCTTGGGGATGGTGGCCTTTACTTTCCCCTCGTCTCCTCCTCCCTTCTCCCCCTTGTCTCCTCCTCCTCCTCCTCCTCTGCTCTCCCTTCCTCCTCTCTCCTCTTCTGCTGTTATGGCATGTGATTTTGTGGATGGGGCCTCTATACTGACAGGGGCGGGGAACAGAGAGAGAAAAGATCAGACAGACAAAATATCCCCCCTGGAGGGAGGTGGCGCTGGTGGTGGGTGGAAAACACTCTATGGCTTGGATCTCAGAAGAAGTCTCCAAACTTAGTTGTTTATTCTGATTATCTTTACCATCAAATGGGAATGAAGTCAAATCGAACAGAAGAATATAGCCTTGAAATGAAATGAGTAAAAGTAGAGTGAGTTGAAAAAAATAATAAGTGTATAAAACTGGTCAACTCTAGCCTAGTTTCTGACACTACCAATTCTTTCAAAAGTGATTTAAGGTGGGAAGAGGGGGTTTCGGTGTTAAGGGAGCAATAATGTCTGCTTGATTGAACTGGAAAGGCTCAGCCAGATGGACAGTTGACTCCTCCGGTGGGTGCACGGACCCTGCCTCTGGTCGTGAGAACGGGACGGGGCAAACCGAAGACTTAAATCGCGTGGGGGTGGTGGTGTGTGGCTGTGGTTGCAAAGTTTTTTTTGCCCCCCGTTGGTTTGGGAGCGACGTTTGTTTATCGGCGACGAACGTATCGAGGTCACCGGGGCACGTAACTCGACAGCTGTATGGTGATGATGATCTGCGCGTGCCTGAGTAGCGGCACGCTCCACAGGCGGCGCGAGCCCGACAGACAAAGCGGCCGCGTGCTGCGGGTGACCGACAGACAGCTCCTTGGGAAACTACTCGCGCGTTGCACGGGATCTCCGCGGTCGTGGTCCGAACTTCTGGGACGGGACTGCGCAATTATTTATTAGATTTAAATGTGCGCAACGTATTTCTTTATTTAATCGTCAAGTTACGGGAAACGTTTTAATTTGTTTTGAAATGCTGCTGGATACCACGTTCGTAAGGATGAAGATATTCGAAAGGCTTCACTGTAAACTGGTGAGAATCGTTGAACAGAATGGAAAGTTAGATAAAACGCTTTTAGCCATTGTATTTATTTATTGTATGTAGTGTTACAGTGCAACATAGATGGACGCTCAGTATCCTGGATCTAAACATTGCAAGAAATATTAGTTTTCTCTCAATTCATTTTTTTTTTTTGCCATGTAACTAAACAGTCCAATAGTCCAAACAGAATCCAGCATCGCGTGGATTGATTGCAGAGGTCGATGGAGAGACAACAGGGCTATGTGTCAGCATGCTTTGTGCATTAGTTCCTGATGTGTGGAACAAGGACCACCACCGTGTTGTGTTGGGAGTTCCAAACTCCAGGTCACCTGCTGAGCTCTGAATGCCTTGCTAGACGGAGACTGGCGGGGAGCAGAGAATCTGTCATACAGATGGGGACCACTGCAGGCCTATCTTTGCCGTTTCAGTGTTTGTAACAAACCTTTGATATGTATGAATTATATATCAATCTTTGATACTACGTGTATATGATTATATACATATGAAATGTATATAATCATGATATATACATATATACATATGAAATGAATATAATCATTGCAATAACGCAACGTGTAAATCTATAGTGATGAATCTCTAGTGATACATGTATTGTATTTCTAGTGAACACACGTGTGTGCGGTCAGTCTGTTTTGCGGTTCACCATATGGTATGGTCTTTCTCTGAAATCTAATACTTTCTTTGGGAGAGGGAAACACAAAAACCTTAGCTGACATTTAAATCAACACCTTTTGTACTGGCTGTCTTCCACTGGGCAGGTGGTGTGTGTGTGTGTGTGTGTGTGTGTGTGTGTGTGTGTGTCCGTCCGTTCACTTTCAGTACCGCATTCCACTTGAACACAAAAGGGTTAAGAAAACAGACTCCGAGGTTCTCAGGTAGAGATTTGAGGCGTCATGCTGGGCCTGGAGTCCTTGAACAAATGGTCAGAAGGAGACCACAGACCTAGAGGCATGTTTGTGCTGAGGACACTTGAGGCAATGGGTCAGGAACTATATGTCTGCTTATTACATGTGAAGTGCATATGCATTTACACCGACAACGACAACAAATCTACACAACACAAATACATTTTGATTGGACTCGCATTGCAATTTATAAACACTTAAACTATTACTACTATTTAAATTTGTTATTGACTTGTAATTTCCAACAGGCTGTTCTGCCTGACTCCTATCAAGGTTCTTTTTTACTGCGTAGTCATGGCCAAGTGCAAGAATTGGGTCAATGTTGGTGTGTGAACGACTTGATGTTTTGACCACAGACAATACGCAGAAAAGCTAGCTGGGCTAAAAACTAAAGCGGGTGCGTGTGTGTGTGTGTGGTTGCGTGTGTGTGTGCGTGTTTTTCCCAGGACTTCTCCTATGACGACACGAAAGTGGAGTTCAATGTTGACGCTCCTAATGGCGTGGTCATGGAAGGCTACCTGTTCAAGAGAGCCAGCAACGCCTTCAAGACCTGGAACAGGTCAGTCCGAGGGTCGGCTTGGGACATGGTCCAGAAGGAAGGGACTGTGACGCCCGGCTCCATTTGATCTTCAATCACACTCGTTTTATTTTAATAATTTATTATAAGATTGGTTCAATTGTAATTATACTTTTTTTGTATTGCTGTCATATAAGGAAATGCTAGCAGCTAGTAAAAGCTAATACAACAGCTGCCCTCACGCAATAATTAATTGAAAGCAGAAACTGAAAATAATGTTCAATGATGTTTTGTTGTACGCATTACATTTTACATCCCAAAAAACATAACTTGTTTCTCCAGCTCCTCGGGTAGCTGAAGACTGAAGCGTTTCATGTATTTCAGGAGTGCGCTTTTAATAAACACGACCTCCTCCTTTCCAGACAACATTTTCTCATCTCTTTTTTTCCTCCTTCCTCTTAAGGCGATGGTTTTCCATTCAAAACAGCCAACTGGTTTACCAAAAGAAACTCAAGGTAGGTTTTAGCCCCGGTTAGCCTTGTGCAGCCGAGCGCCGCAGAGTGATGTGTTGACTCCCTTATGTTGCGCTCAGGACTCTCTGACCGTGGTGGTGGAGGACCTGAGGCTGTGCTCTGTGAAGCCCAGCGAGGACAACGAACGGCGCTTCTGCTTCGAGGTGGTTTCACCGACCAAGTGAGTCCGCAGCAGATGGATTCAGATGTAGATTTAGACGCACAGAGTGCACGGAACCACCCCCGGGCCCACCTTCATACACTCAGTCGCTTTAGACACACGTTTTCTTTGGCGTAGATACACACTTCTTATGCATGAATTCTTTTTTTGTATGAATTCGCTGATTCTCCTGTTCTCCGTTCTGTTGCCGTGACAAGCAAAAGCTCCTGTCTCCCGGATAAATAAAGCGCTTTGTTCTGAAACTATTTGCCCATTAGCTTGTGGCCTTGGTGACATTCAGCACAGTGTTGTTATGGGTAATGCATGGTTGAACCTGACGCCCGCCCCTCTAGGAGCTGTATGCTGCAGGCCGAGTCTGAGAAACTGCGGCAGGCCTGGATTCAGGCCGTGCAGGCCAGCATAGCCTCGGCATACAGAGAGATCACCGACAACTACTACATAGAGGTACGCACGCACGCACGCACGCACGCGCGCACACACGCACGCACACACGCACGCAGTGCAGGCCAGCATAGCCTCGGCATACAGAGTGATCACCGACAACTACTACATAGAGGTACGCATGCACGCACGCACGCACACACACACACACTTACGCTGACACACACACACACGCGCATACACACACACACACACACACACACACACACACACACACACACACTCACGCTGACACACACACACACACACACTCACGCTGACACACACACACACACACACACTCAAGCTGACACACACACACACACACACACGCTGACACACACAAGATAAACTGCCCTGTTCCCTGCCATCTGTAATGAAGAGGTATTTGCCTTGGAACATTTATACTGACGGAATTGGTTTAGAACTCTTTTATTGGTGAGTGGCGATTGATTTTGGAGAGAGTTATACATAATTAGAACTGAATTAAAGGTGCTGTAGGTAAGATGCGAGAGTGGTAAAAAGAGGGAGCACAAAAGAGATTTACAAACTAAACAGCCCTCCCTCTCTGCCCCTCCCTCCCTCCCATTTCGCCTTCATTGATAGAAGTGTTGCGTCTCACCACCTGTGATTGACAGGCAAGATGAACTCTCTGAGCCAATCAGGGAAGAGATGGCCATATTGGTCACAAGTAACCCGCGAGCCTTACCGTAGTCAGGGGTAGTCTTGAAGTCACACTCAAACGATACATATAATAAATCTAACCTACAGCGGCCTCAATCCACGGAGCGTGTTGTTTATGTATGAAGTGAAAGCATTCTATCTTTTACCCGGAGCCTGCTGTGAGTGTACTGGTCAGTGTCGGTGGGTCCAGTGGGTCCGGAGGGTCCCCTCTGTCACGGTTCTGACTCTGCCCCCTCATCATCTCCCCCACAGCGTCTGGACCGCACCGCCTCCCCCTCCACCAGCAGCATCGACTCGGCCAGCGAGCCGCGGGACGGCCGCGGGGGGGAGCGGGCGGGGGAGCGGGGGGTGAGGGGCGGGGGAGGGGAGTCGCTCCTCCAGAGGGTCCAGAGTCTGCCCGGCAACGAGCTGTGCTCCGACTGCGGCCAGACGGCCCCCTGCTGGGCCTCCATCAACCTGGGGGTGCTGCTGTGCATCGAGTGCTCCGGGATCCACCGGTAAGGAGCAGTGGGTCACGTCACGTTCTCTGGTCACGTTCTCTGGTTCCTCTGGTTTTCTGGTTCCTTGGGGGCAGCCGCGGCCTACTGGTTAGGGCTTCGGACTTGTAACCAGAGGGTTGCCGGTTCGAACCCCGACCAGTACGGACGGCTGAAGTGCCCTTGAGCAAGGCACCTAACCCCTCACTGCTCCCCGAGCGCCGCTGTTGCAGGCAGCTCACTGCCTCGGGATTAGTGTGTGCCTCACCATCTGCTGAGTGAGGCACACACCATGTGCTGAGTGTATTCCACTAATTCACCATTGGGTTAAATGCAGAAACCAAATTTCCCTCACGGGATCAAAAGAGTAATTCTTAATTAATTCTTAACTGGGCTATTGTATATGAAGATGCACGCCCAGACGCGTGGTATTGTGTCGCAAGCATCAGTATGGCGGGCGGACACGGAGGGGAAACAGCAGTCGGTCTGTAGAGCTTGTAGACATGTTTGTGACACCTGATCATGGCCTGTGCCACTGGGGTCCTTTTTAGATTCTGTGTTGCTGAATGTGACTCTGAGGAGGAGAGACACTGACACAGAGAGAGAGAGAGAGAGTGAGAGTGCGAGAGAGAGATAGAGGGAGAGAGAAAGAGAGAGAGAGTGATAGTGCGAGAGAGAGTGAGAGTGCGAGAGAGAGAAAGAGCGAGAGAGAGCAGATGGCGAGCCCAGGTTGCGACAGACAGGTGCACCCTGTACACACCTGAGGCCATTAGGATCCCAGCCAGTGTCAAATGGCTGATGGTAATCAGGAGGTGAGGGAGAGGAGAGCGCTTGGCTGGGAGGGTGTTTGTGTCACGGGGGGGGCGCGGCGCGGTGCCCTCAGTGAGAACACTGCGGTATAGGATGTGTTTACACCAGCCGGCAGAGTCACACAGTGGCGCATTCTGTGGGATAGAGCAACAGCAAGCTGATCTGAGGTTAGATTGAACCACACAGACCCCTGGGCTCTGCTGACTGTGGGTATCTCATAATCTGATCACAGGGGTA
Organism: Urophycis tenuis; assembly: GCA_036785325.1. Classification (NCBI taxonomy): domain Eukaryota; kingdom Metazoa; phylum Chordata; class Actinopteri; order Gadiformes; family Phycidae; genus Urophycis; species Urophycis tenuis. The sequence goes on from JAXIVH010000008.1 coordinate 6,114,495, forward strand.
TATTTAGTGTATATATAATAAATATATATAGACTATAATACATTTCATCATTCAACTGCCTTTGTTATTCTATTATGTAAATATGTTCTTCTATAATGTGTACTTAACAGGACTGCGGCGGTGGTTTGGAATCGGTACAAGAGGCACATAATGTCTTAAGATGAATAATGGCTGACAGCAGAAGAGTTATTTTACGAGACTCACGACTCGTGTCTTTGTCTTTGTCCTGACAGGAGCCTGGGCGTCCACTGCTCCAAGGTGCGCTCGCTGACACTGGACTCCTGGGAGCCAGAGCTGCTCAAGGTGGGGTCGTCGCTCTCTGCTCCTCCACAGCACACACAGGCTGACGTTTTGATCTAAATCTGTCAGGTCGTGAGTTACTTATCTCTGTCCCCCCCCGCTCACATTGGTCTTCTCTCTCTGCCGCCTGCGCTCTGCCACTCTGCTCCCTGTGGCTCTCCTGGCGGTCCATGCTCTCCCTTCTCCTCCACCACCGCCGTAGCTGATGTGTGAGCTGGGCAACACTGTGATCAACCACATCTACGAGGGCACCTGCGAGACGCTGGGGGCCAAGAAGCCGGGCCCCGCCAGTTCAAGGTCAGAAGCCTCACGGGAGCCTCACAGAGAGCATAGAGATAGAGATAGAGTTATCACCACCGCAGGCCGTGGAGTGAACCGGTTCAGCGTTCAGACACCAACGCATGATTTATTAGTCATTAGTCATCATTAGTCATTATTATTATGAAAAGACTGGATGGATTGAGACAAGCTACTGTGGAGTGGAAGTGTTTCTAAGTGGTACATTTGACATCGATTATATACGTTTTAATGACATATGTCGGCACTTAACATTATTACATAAACATAAGTCTACCGTCAATGTTTCAAGTCCTTTCAGGTTATTAAGTACAATGACTGTAATACAATTTTCATCATTCAAAGTCAATAGTTAATTTTGATTCCCATTTTCGTTATTTCTTACTCGTTTTATATTGGTATTGTGTTTCCTTGTGAGCTGTTTCCCCCACTCGGGGATGAAGTCCCCATGTGATCTGATGAACCTGTAAGCTGACCTCTCCTCCTCCTCCTCCTCCTCCTCCGCAGGCAAGAGAAGGAGGCGTGGATCAAGGCCAAGTACGTGGAGCGCCGCTACCTCAAGAAGATGAGCGGCAGCGAGGCATTGGTGGAGGGAGAGAGGAAGTCCCGCCCCTGGGCGGTGAAGAAGGGCCAGCCGCACCGCAGCTCCCTGCGGGCGCCCAACAAGAACCGCAGGAAGTACCACCGCTACGACCCCAGCGGCCCGTCGCCCGCCAACCTATCAGCAGGTAGGAGACCCCGCCCCCCGCGATGCCCTACCATCCCATTGGTTGAATACAATCTCATTTTGCTTCAAAGGGATTTTGATGATTGGTTGGTGAACAGTGATTTTTTACCATGTATAATACTATAATAATTCTGCAATTTCCCAGCTTGGGATCAATAAAGTATAGCTATCTATCTATCTATACATGTACATAATGATGTAATAAGGATGTAATATGGATGTAATATGATAAGGATGTAATATGATAATAAGGGCAGCAGTAACTCAGTGGGTAGAGTGGGTGGACAGAGCGGGTTGTCCACTAACCGTAGGGTCGGCGGTTCGATCCCCTTGATCCCCCTCCTCCTCCAACTGTCCACATCGTTGAACCCCACACGTGTATGATTGTAAGTCGCTTTGGACAAAAGCGTCTGCTAAATGCCCCCTTTGTTTAATTATAATGTACAGTGTAGTGCTTAACAGTCTAGTTGGCATTGGGGTTCTCGAGGTCATTTGGAACCCACCCTGACCTTTTGACCCCGTGTCCCCCAGCAGCAGCGGCGGCCGCGGCGGCGAAGTTCCGTCGGGACTCTCTGTTCTGTCCGGACGAGCTGGACTCGCTGTTCTCCTACTTTGACACTGGCTCCGGTCCTCGCAGTAAGTTCCCCCGCCGCCGCCGCCAAGACTGTGTCTCTGTTTTTAAATGATCCACGCTGGACACTGTTTGTGATGGAAGAAGTGACCCAAACATTCAACAAGGATTATGCAAATTGAGTAATAATAATAATAATAATAATACATTTTATTAAAAGCGCCTTTCATAACACCCAAGGTCACTTCACAAGGTTGTAAAAATGAAAATAAAAATGAAAAATTAAAATTATCATCAGTGAGTCAGTCCATAAGCTTTCTTGAAGAAAAAAGTTTTCAGTCTACTTTTAAAGTCAGTCATTGAGTCAGAGTGTCTAATGCAGTCTGGCAGTGAATAAGTAAGTTTAGAGCTAGGTTTAGACTATACATGAACTGCATTAACTTAACTAGAGATCTGTACAATTTAATGTTTAGGTCCCTTTGTACTGCAAAGGGTTGTGTCCCCCAAAACACTGAGATGAAATGCTCCTGTAGTCTAGTCTTGAAGGTTAGCTTCATCCATTCATCTCACCCAGTGGTCAGCGTTGTCACCCACAAGAAGAATCTGTCACGTTAGCACGCGCGTTGAACAGCAGCGCTGTGGTTTGTAAGCGCGTGCGTTAGCCGTGTGCTATCCGTGTGTTAGCCATGTGGTAGCCGTGTGTTAGCTGCGTGTTAGCCGCGTGCTGGCCGCGTGCTGGCCGCGTGCTAGCCGTGTGCTAGCCGTGTGCTAGCCGTGTGTTAGACGTGTGTTAGACGTGTGGTAGCCGTGTGTTAGCCGTGTGCTAGCCGTGTGCTAGCCGTGTGCTAGCCGTGTGTTAGCCGTGTGTTAGCCGTGTGCTAGCCGTGTGCTAGCCGTGTGTTAGCCGCGTGCTAGCCGTGTGTTAGCCGTGTGCTAGCCGTGTGTTAGACGTGTGGTAGCCGTGTGCTAGCCGTGTGTTAGCCGTGTGTTGGCCGTGTGTTAGCTGTGTTCATGTGTCCGTGGTTTGGGCTCTGGTTGGCCCCGCAGGACTGAGCAGCGACAGCGGCCTGGGAGGAAGCACCGACGGCAGCACGGACATCGTCTTCGGCGCCGTGGTAGACAGCGTCACAGAGGAGGGTGGGTTTGTGTGTGTGTGGTGTGTATGTGCGTGTGTGTGTCTATGTGTGTGTGTGTGTGTGTGTGTGCATGTGTGCGTGTGCATGTGTGTGTGTGTGTGCGTGTGTGTGTCTGTGTGTGTGTGTGTGTGTGTCTGTGTGTGTGTGTGCATGTGCGTGCATGTGTGCGTGTGTGTGTCTGTGTGTGTGTGTGTGTCTGTGTGTGTGTGTCTGTGTGTGTGTGTGTGTGTATATGTGTGTGTGTGCGTGCAGGTGTGCGCGCGTGCGTGCATGCGTGTGTGCGTGCGTGCGTGCGTGCGTGTCAATGCGAGATGTAATGCACAGATCACCAATTCCGGTCGGTACTTGCAGTGCCAGGACAGGAGGAGAGTCACGTTGTCTCAATTTTCCGCTAAGCTCTGTAGGACTATTTGTAGGACCCAAGTCTATTTTGGATGCATCGTTTCATGTCTGTTCCGACTTGATGCGCTTAGGGATTATTAAATGTGTTTTGATACAATGATTTTGTATGATAATTGGTTTTAATTACAATTACTCATTCTAATTAGTATTATTACAGTATGATGGGTATTGTTACAGCATTAGTATTATTACAGTATGATTAGTATTATTACAGTATGATAGGTATTATCACAGTATGATTAGTATTATTACAGTATGATTAGTATTATTACAGTATGATGAGTATTATCACAATATGATGAGTATTATTACAGTAACATTTAGTATTATTACAGTATGATTAGTATTATTACAGTATAATTAGTATTATCACAGTATGATTAGTATTATCACAGTATGATTAGTATTATTACAGTATGATTAGTATTATTACAGTATGATGAGTATTATTACAGTATGATTAGTATTATCATACCATGCAGAGTGCAACCCTAGTGCTACACGAACGATACAAAGTATTCCACTCATCTCCTCCTCCTCTCTCACCCCCCCTTCAGAGGAGGAGTCGGAGGAGTCGTCCAGCGGCGACGTGGAGATCGAGCAGGAGGTGCCCTCGGACCCGGAGGACCCCCGGGAGCTGCACCCGGGGGCGCTCCTGCAGCGCTCCTCGCGCCTCCACAACCTGCCCCTCATGGCCGAGGCGCTGGCGCACGGCGCCGACGTGCACGCCCCCGGGGAGCAGCCGCACGGCCGCACGCCACTCATCCAGGCCGTGGTGGGGGTGAGTGGCATTGGGGGGGGGGCGGGGCATGCCAGCCGGCGGAGCTTGCCAGACAGCGGGACACAGGGACGTAGGGAGAGAGGAACACTGGGATGGTTACTGCGAGTCAAGTCACGATGCAGCAGATACAGATATAGATAGAGTTCAGATACGTGCGGTCGAGGAGCAGGTCGGGGTTAAGGGTGCGCATGAGGCGGTTAACGTGTTTTTGTTTTGGAGACGTTGTTGTTATGAGGATGTGAGAAGCATCAAATGAGAAGCCAAAGGTGTGGGTGTTTTCTTCAGTTGATTGATTTTGTTTGAACCCTCTCTCTTTCTCTCTCCCTTGCTCTGTCTCTCTCCTTCTCTCTCTGTCTCTTTGGGTGGGTCTCACTCTCTTTCTCTCTTTGTCTCTCTCTGTATCTCTGTGTCCCTCTCTTTCTCTGTGTCTCTCTCTGTGTCCCTCTCTTTCTCTGTGTCTCTCTCTTTCTCTCTGTGTCTCTCTCTTGTCTCTGTGTCTCTCTGTGTGTCTGTATCTCTTTCTCTCTCTATGTCTCTGTCTCGCTGTGTCTCTCTGTCTCTCTGTGTCTGTATCTCTTTCTCTCTCTCTGTGTGTCTCTGTGTCTCTCTCTCTCTCTCTCTGTCCCTGTCTCTCTGTGTCTCTGTATCTCTCTGTCTCTTTGTCTCTGTATCTCTCTGTCTCTCTGTCTCTGTGTCTCTGGGTCAGGGCTCTTTGATAGCGTGTGAGTTCCTGCTCCAGAACGGGGCCGACGTGAACCAGAGGGACATGAGGGGCAGGGGCCCACTCCACCACGCCACCTACCTGGGCCACACCGGGTAGGTAACGGGCTGACCCACACCCTAGTCTGCACTCTGGAGGAGGGCAGCAGCTAGGGGGCGATAAAGCACACGCACCAAGTGTATTTTGGACAGAATCAATCAATTCTTGCACATATTTCACACTGCACATTCGTGGACGGGAAGTCATTCAATTTCTGAAATGTCACCTGATTGACATTCTGAAGATTGTGAAGAGAGAGGGATTCTGGGAAATGAGCTGATAGACAGAAGGAAGAATGTTGCATAACCTTGCATAAGCATTGATTGAGAACATGTATTGATTGAGAGCAAGAGTATCCTATATACTGCTATATATTGCACATACATTCGACAGTTGGATGTTGACTTTTACTTTTCTCCCCTCTCCATCCCTCTCTCCCTGTCTCCACCATCGGTCAACTCCACCACAGCCAGGTGTGTCTGTTCCTGAAGAGAGGGGCGTCGCAGACAGAGGTGGACGAGCAGGGTCACGACCCTTTGAACATCGCTGTCCAGGCTGCCAACGCAGACATCGTCACTTTGTGAGTCCACCTCATACCAACTTACCGGAGGGCAGGAGTGCGTGCGTGTGTGTGTGCGTGTGTGTGCGTGTGTGTGCGTGTGTGTGCGTGCGTGTGTGCGTGTGCTTAAGGGGTGCGTCGTGAGAAATAAATGTATAATTGAACACTTTATTGATCGTCAGCGCTTTGGTATTTTTGGAACAGTGAGCTGGACGCCCTGATGACGTCATCGGTCTCGGTTTTGTTTTTGTTCTAAATAAACAATGCTGTTCTGACTGCCTGCCTTGTCTCCTCCCCCCCCCCCCCCCTCTCTACCCTCCCTGTGGCGTCCAGGTTGCGTCTGGCCCGGATGAACGAAGAGATGCGTGAGGCGGACGCACCGCTGGGCCAGCCAGGTCAATACCCCGGCAGCAGCCCCACTGAGCAGCAGTATAGGAAGTGTATTCAGGAGTTCATCAGCCTCACCATAGAGGAGAGCTAGGGAGCGGGGGGGGCACGCCAGTAGCAGCCCATGGGCGGGGCTTCCCAGTCCCCCCCCCCCCCCCCCCCCAACACCACCATCTTGTATTTATTCACAGCCACTTTACGCGCTCTCGGCGTAAAGTGGTGTAGACGAGGTTGCCCCCCTATCCTCTCCCCCCGCCCCCCCCCCAGCATGGTTCCACGGTCTAGCGCAGACTCATCTCCACGCTCAGTGTAGCTGTATCGGGTTCAACTTCTAGTTCCGGATCTGTGGCTTTTGCGGTAACTTCTTGAAAGAACTCGAAGGCTTTTCTCATGAGACACACTTCCAACTCCCACGTTGGATGGTGGTGGATCTTCCTTCCTGGCATGAACTGTTTCTGTTTTCTGGCTGCCACCCCTTGTTTTTTCTCTGGGTTTTTTACCCCCCCCCCCCCCCCGCTCCTCTCAACACACAACTTGCTTTTCTGCTTGGCCGTTACTGAATCTGTTGCTTCCCTATCGCGCCAGACAGTTTAGGCCCCCCCCCCCCCCCGGGGGGGGCTGTCCCGGGACCAGCAGCCCCTCTCTCTCTCTCCCTGTGCCTGCAGTGTCTTCTGGGCTGCGCTCTCCCATGGAGGTCTCACCTGCTCCTCGCCAGTAAAGACGCTGGCTCACTTACCAGTTTAGCGTAGACTGCGGCTCCGGCAGGTAGGCTGGCTCCAGCAGGGTCCCGGACTCCTCCAGAATCCTCCTCTGCTTTTGGTTAGCCACAAAATGATCTCCTGTGTGTATACATACATATGATTATATATATATATATATATATATATATATATATATATATATATATATACACATCCATACCACACGACCTTCAGTGACCCTGTTCTCTTCAGCGGAGGGGTTTATATATAGATAGATTTAGGACTTCTATGGTCAGTCTTTAAACTGTGTCATGTGGCGTTAGATGATGGATGGTGAACAGAGAGAATCGATGGTGCCGGTGGTTGATTGTGGTGGTAACGTTTACTGTGTGTGTTGAGATCCAGAGGTTTAGTGTGACAAACTGTGATGACGAAGAAGAAGAAGATGATGATGATGATGATGATGGTGTGAAGGGGACACATGGCTGCTTTAGGACACACCCACGGTGTGAGTGGGCGAGCGACAGAGAGTGAGAATGAGAGAGAGAATGAGTGCATGTGTCTACAGAATACTGAGAGACAGAGTTAAAAGCTATGATGTTGTCATATATATATATACGTTTATGTACAAAACAAATGTGCACTTTTCTATCTAACGGCAGTATTATTTTTGTTTCTGTATGTGTTTGTTTCGTGTTCTCATCGTCTCTCTCGTCTGTGTTTTTATTTATGTTGTTGGTCTGCCCGGAGGACTTGTGCAATGCAGTAAATAAGTTCTTGTTTTTGTTTTGGGTTTGTTTTTATACTTTGCAGTACTTTAAAAAAGGGACACGATGTTAACTGATAAAAAAAAATATATAAAATGCCGTTGACTTCATTAGAGCCTTTGGAGCATCCGTAGAATGGTTTAGTAACTATGTTTTTGTGGAACAAGCCGTGAACAAACCCTTGTTTACTGATTATTCCAAAAGATATTATGGCTCAGCATCAGTAATAATATAACTTCATTCAATATGAACCAGTATAGCAGCAGAGTATGAACTATGAAGTGTTAATGCTGCCATGAGTGTTGTGCTAACCGTGTCAAGAAGGACTCAAATTGATTATTTATTATGTTATTTGCTCAGCCAATGTTATGATTGGTTTGCGTCATTGATTCCACAACTCCTGTTGTTTGCAAATCAACAGAAATGTGGCATCATGACGCAGAGCTTGGGTAATGAGTTCATCCAACCAGCACAAAACCTTATCTTAAGGACTAAGAGCACAGCCCTACTGTATCTGCTCAACTGCCAGACTTAGTCCAGAGGTCCCTATGTGGACCATACTACCCTTGTGGTACTCATGTAACCGTGTATGTCAGCTGCTTTGTACGATGCGTGCACATCCGTCCCTATGGAATCTGACACCACACTCACAGATTTTTCAGGAACATCTCTTAAAAACGGGGACTCTCAATGTCTTCTTGATTTCACAGTGTACTTTACTCATCGAGACGATACATTTTCTGAATTTGGCTCACTTCGCTGACCAATACGCATGCTTTGTCAAAGTAATCTTTGTGAATGCCAACATTATCTGCATTCCAAGCATGATGAAGTGATGTTTTTCTAATGGTTTGCTAAGTGATCCTGTGAGGTAACACATGAGCCACACTGGTTCAAATGTTGTTTTTATTCCACTTTGGGTCATATCTTTATAACGGTCCATCCAAGCCCAGGTAATATCTGTGATGGGCTCACACCAGACTTTTGTGTTTCTTACTACTGATGTCAGCTAATTGTGTTGGCATTGATTTTCCTCTATTTGAGTTTCCTCCTGCCAAAGACTCTAAAGGGAACACGTCCGCAACTTAGATGTTACATGTCACCTTTTTTATATAAGGAAAAAAATGTCTGAGTAAATGCAATGTTTTACCATGCTTTGTGTTGTGAAAAGAGAGGTACAAACGCACTCTAGTTGTACTCATCATATGTTGAAAAAAAAAAATGAAAAAAAAAGTTAATAATACAAAAAATTGAAATACAGACATGGGACCGGGTTGAACATGTTATTAGTGGGTAATATTCTGCCAATGCTCAGTGTAGTAGACTCAATCTTAGAGTGTGAGATGTGGCCAAAGGGTGGGGGGCATTTCGCCCTTGACTCAGTATTGGATGTTGTGTCTCATGGTGTGTGTTTTAACATAGGACTAGTGAATGGTGCTTTTAAAGAACAAGAAAACTAAACGCTGTACATAACAATGCTTGTGGGTGTTTCAACTGAAATGTAGCTCCCTGCCTCTCAGCATTCAACTGTTTATTCTGACTGTGATTTGTTTTAAATATGTCTATATATTTCCTTCCAAAATAACCACCTGTCACACTACTGGAATGTCGTGTAACTTCTGCAAGTTGGGAATTTCTTTTTTTTTTTAATACTTTTTCTTCCTTGTCAATAGAAAACGCTCAAAGGGGGAAAATCTTAAAAGCAGCAAATAAAAGGAAAAGAAACTCTTGCAAACTAACCCAGCTTCCCGATTGTGCTGTCATTTCTGCCTCTTACTCATCTCTCTCTGTGTAACATCTTCCCGACGTCACCGTCACGTTTCAGTTGACTTTCACACAAAGTGAGTTGTTGGGTGTTTGCTAACCGATCCCAAGCGACAGAGATGTTGTGTCTAGAAACGAGCCGAGCTCCAACAAGGGAACGCCACACCACTGCAAAGCCGTCACACCGGCAGTATCCGCAGGCTCAGGGAACAGCCCCCCCCCCCCCCTTCCCCCTTTGAAACAGTTACAACATGCCATGAGTCATTTAAGGTTTGCAGACCTGCCAACCTTTAAGAAACTTTTAGTACACACATGCCATCCAACATCCCCCGGGCCGGCCGCGCGCACCCGACAGATAGCTAACAGTGAGGTATCTCACTGGTGGGTGGGCAACGGTGGAGCAGATATTGGCAGTGGGCTGTCGGGTAGCTGCAGGGGGCCCGGGGGATGTTGGGGGGCATGTGTGTACTCATAAAACTTCTTCAAGGTTGGCAGGTCCGGCGTTTAACTAAATGCGTGGGAACACATTTCGTCCTGGCCATGCCACAATGCGAGCGTACATATTATGCTGTTGTCCCACACGCTGCCTCCCAGCCCAACCTTTTGCTCCTCTGTATTCTGGAGACAGGATAACAAGTGACTGACCCTTCATTGCTTGTCTCGCCACAGGGGACGCAGCGAGCGGCAGGAGGGTAAAACACAAGGAGGTACGGGAGAGAGTGAGTGAAGCATCTCGGGGCGCCACACAGCAAAGTGCTGCTTGGGAGATGGGGGGGCGGGTGGTCTGTGGTGCAAAAGTCTTCTTTCCTTTTGGGCAATCTTGGTCTTTTCCACACTTTTTTCCACATTTTTTCTCTTACACTCGCACGCACACACATAGATGATAGATGACAGATAGATGGGATAGATAGATTGGAATTAAGTGGGCTTTCTCTCTGGAATTGTGTTTAGATTGTTGCAAGATTAAAATGTATATTTCTGTATACTTATCATTTGAATGAAATACTGGATCATAGAATGTGAAATCATGGGCTGTGTAAAAAAAAATACAACTACAAACGGCCATATTCTCTGGCAGAGCAAAAAAACAACAGTTTGATGAAATGAAGGGATTTGGTCCAAGAAATCTTAACAGACAATGAATTGGTTTAGAGCAATGTGTGCATAAATAAACCACATTGAGAATCACACACATGCTCTCAGTGACTACAGCCTCGAGACGAATGCTGCAACATGTAGAAATAGTACATTTACATTCAATCATCAAGCAGATGCTTTTATCCAAAAGCAACTTCCAAATGAGACTCAGAACTTTTAAAGCATATACTATCAGTATTGATGCAACATCATTACATATTTGTGCCTTAGAAACAAACAACCACATAGTGCAGATTAGCTGTAGAGGGCAGGAGCAAGCATCCACCGTGCATTGTTATTCCTTGGCATTGCAGCTGCCGTCGCTCAAATCATATGCTAAGTGTCACCAGAGGGTGACAAGACCTTGAGAACAGAACAGAACATTACGATGATGATGATGATGGAGAAATGGACTTGATGCTCGCCGTTCTTTCCCTGAGGTTCCTCAATTTCTATTCTGGGTTATGATGCTGGTACACTCACTATTAACACATATAACAAAGAATGCAAAATTTGGAACTGCACTTCCTTCCTTCCTTTCTCAGCATTCTGGCTTTCCTATTGGGCTGGCCCATTTCCTGGCTGAAGTAAATCACTAAGACGCACACATCAAATCTGCCCAAAGATTCTGCCATCATAGCAGACATCATTGCATCATAGCGGTGACATCATCGAGGTGACATCATTGTTGTGACATCATTGTGGTGACATCATAGCAGTGACATCATTGTTCCCCTATTACAGGTAACCACACCCATGTTGACGTCTTTCGCGAGTTTTCTCTCCTCGCGTCTCTCCGGCCCGAGAAGCTCAGGAGAAGGAGCCTACAGTTCAGCCTCTCCCAGAAAACTACATAACCCAGGTGTCCCCAGTCAACGAATCACCAAGTGACTTGTTAGACACGTGATTACTTCTTGGGGTAAAAAAAGACAAGGAGACAAGATGAGATGAGTAAGGCTTCAAGCCATGTCTGAAATGATTCAGCCACAAATTATTATTTGTGTGTGTGTGTGTGTGTGTGTGTGTGTGTGTGTGTGTGTGTGTGTGTGTGTGTGTGTGTGTGTGTGTGTGTGTGTGTGTGTGTGTGTGTGTGAGAGAGAACCCTGCTATAGCAGGTGGAATGTATCTTGTTAATACAATTTCTCCATTGTCATTATCCATAGTTTTGAGTTATGGTGTTTGACAAAGATTTGTAATAGTTTCTGTAATGGATTTTGCTCAAGTCAGTCAGTTCTCTTTGATCTTATGTTAAAAATGTTAAATATTTAGATTGTTTTACAATTTAAGAAAATACAGCCTGTTTTTTCAAAACACTGGAAATAACTTCTTTGTTTGAAAACCAATGCATTTAAGACAAAATGCTGAATTATTTAAGACAATTTCCATATTTCATGTGGCTCAGTATAATGTGATAATAAATTATTTTTGCATTCTTGGAGACTCATTATTTCAGAGCAGAAGCTATGTTTTTACACATAATAAGCCTACATAAATAAGGCTTTAGTTCACTGAGAAAGCAGACCATCCAGTCTACAATGGGAGGATTTTTAGCAACAACTGTGGAGAATCACTGGCACGCTGCTTTAAAAACATTTTGGGTGTTTTGGGTAATGTTAGCGTCTTCCATGTAGACCTGCCTGCGTTTCAAAACGTCATGTACCGAACACAGAGTCAGCTGTCATGTGACACAGACTAGCCTGTGTATCTTGTTGTCTGTACACACAGCGGTCATGTGACGGAGAGCAGGGTAACCGGAAGTAGTCTGCTTCCCCTTCCGGCGGATGGTATTATTCCAGCTACGTCGTTGTTTATCGGCGACGGTCTATCGCCCTACTGGATTTAACAAGAAAACGGCAGCTTTACAACGGGCGCAGCTTTAATTTTTCTCCTAAAATCGGGGTCTCTGGAGAGGTGGGTCTATGCTGCATGTCAAGAGTGGTGATCGAGTCAGACACCTCTGTGGTCGTCGTCTAACAGTTAGCTGCTAGAAGGCTAACGTAGCAGGCCTAGCTGGCTGGCTAGCCGTGTAGCACAACTCTGTCAGGTACTACCAGAGCCAAGGCTGGCTGGAACGAACTACAAAGAAAGTCATTGTTTTTTACTATTTAAGAACCGCGTAAGCATGTTTGTGACATAGATAAACGATCCACCTGCTGTGTGTGTTGTTCTTTGGTGGCTGTTAGCGACTACGAGGACGTCCGCAGTACAGCCTCTGTAGTGGCATCTTCTCCACGGAGGTTTCTGTTCCTGACAGTAGAAGTCTATCTGATTTAGTGTCAATACACTGGCCTGTCAACACGCCTGTGAAGCTGAACTCTACAGAACAAGTGTTCCGAAGTGATATGATGCTTCACGTACTTTCCTAATGCATGATAAACGAAACCAAGTAAACGCCGATAAGAGATTGAAAGTAAAAGGTGAGACGTGTACTGTCGTGAATAGGCCCTCGGTGGAGGCAACTGCGACAAATATCGTGTTGCGATCGTCCTCTTAGTTCTTCTGTATGTTTCAGAGTGAAGGGCTTTGTTGTCGTTGTGTCGTGTCGTGGTGACGTATGTCATGGTACACCATCCATCCTTCACTAACCCTTTTAGATGAGTCTCACTCACCCTTTAAACGTGTCTCAGCAACCCCTTTTGATGGGTCTCACGGACCCTTTAGATGAGTCTCACTAACCCGTTACATTTACATTAAGCAGACGTTTTTATCCAAAGCGACTCATGAGTCTCACTAACCCTTTTAGATGAGTCTCACTAACCCTTTAAACAAGTCTCACCAACCCTTTAGATGAGTCTCACTGAGCCTCTTGATCAGTCTCTCTAACCCTTTAGACTAGTCAAGTCAGTAGCCAGCAAGTCGGCTGGCTGCACGATGAGTGAACCAGCATCAGAGCAGTGTTGTGCCGTAGTGTTCACTGTGAAGATATGCTGCCAGGTTTCACGTGGTTCGTGACTAATGAATGGATACAACTGTTGTAAGATTCCGACTCTGCCTCCTCTAGTTATGGCCAAAGGTCATCACTGGTTCGATGACCGGTCAGGGTTTCACAGAAACCATGGGCCTCTGCTACCGATTTCAGAATGCACCTATCCGACATTTGTAATGTAATAAAAACAAACATCTGACCTTGCTTACATGTTAAGAGTGGATGGACTCTTACTTCACTACCTGCTCCCTCCGTTTTCAGATGAACAGTAACGGGAACAAGAGAGCTCCAACAACAGCCACTCAGCGACTGAAACAAGATTACCTCCGCATAAAGAAGGATCCTGTGCCTTACATCTGTGCTGAACCTCTCCCCTCCAATATTCTAGAATGGTAGGGTCTCTCTCTAAACACAGATGAACACCACTGTATGTCACTTTATCAATCTTCTAGGCAAAGTGATTTGCGATCAAGTTGAATGATCATATGGAATGGATGCATAAATGGTTTTGTTTGATTAATCGTTTGACTTATGAATTACGAAAATGTGTGGTCATTCAATTCTGTACCACCAACTATGACCTCTATACTGACTTCTCAAATTCAATGCCAACCATGCATCATGGGTTGATCATGAATCCCATCTGCTTCTTCAAGGCACTATGTTGTTCGAGGCCCTGAAAAAACGCCCTATGAAGGTAAGACGCCGCAGACCGCTTCAATATGTGCTGTGTGTGGCCGGGATAAAGGCTCTGTCAATGTAAAAGGGCTCATCTTGGAAGGTCTTCCGGTTGGTCATGTTTGGCGCCACCTATGGTGGGATAGAACATTACCACTAAACACACCAGTGAGTTGAAGAGCCAGCGTGTGGCGCGTGCTGAGCCAGCCGCTCTCACAGAACAGCCATTGCTGGATGCTGGAAAGAAGGATGTGAATGCACGGCAGGAATACGACCGCCCATTCTGCCCCATTCGGCCAGGCGAAATTACTCTTATTTAAATGTCAATCTTTGGACATCTCAATATTGCCACTTTAACTCAAGAACGTGCTTCAGCTGTATTCCTGTGCTGAACTCTTTGACCTGTCACCCACAGGAGGTTATTACCATGGAAAACTCATATTCCCACGGGAATTCCCATTCAAGCCTCCTAGCATCTACATGATCACACCCAACGGACGATTCAAGTGCAATACAAGGTGAGGCCTGCCCGGATTGTGTTTGCGTCGCCAATGGCCAACTCATTCTGTGCATACATGTGTTTACCAGTAAAGTGTGGCGGCTCATGGTCTTCCTCGTTCTGCAGGCTATGTCTCTCCATCACAGACTTCCACCCGGACACATGGAACCCCGCGTGGTCTGTGTCCACCATCCTCACGGGTCTGCTCAGCTTCATGGTGGAGAAAGGCCCCACCCTGGGCTCCATAGAGACCTCAGACTACACTGTGAGTATACCTCGCCCCCAAGGACCAGCCTCAACTGGCCTGCGTCAAATGGCCTTAAAGTATTTTGTTTTTCTGTTTTTTTTTTTTTTTTTTTAGAAAAGACAGCTGTCCGCCCAAAGCCTGGCCTTCAACCTCAAGGACAAAGTCTTCTGTGAGCTCTTTCCTGATGTGGTTGATGTAAGTTTTCTCACGTATATAAAACACACTCCCAGCCCGTTTCTCCGTGACTCGGCTATTCGGGGAGTTGTTCGCGTGGCTGACCCCCCCCCCCCCCCTCGCTGTGTTCCCCTGGCCGTGCAGGAGATGAAGCAGAAGCAGAAGGCCCAGGAGGAGCTGAGCGCCCGCATGCAGCCCCTCCCCCTGCCCGACGTGGTGCCCGACGGAGACCCCCAGCACGCGCACTACGGCCACCCCGCCCTCAACGGCGGGCCCGCCCCCCTGGACGGCGCCAACCCCGCGCCCGGCCTGCAGCACGCCAACCGCAACCACGGACTGCTGGGCGGGGCCCTGGCCAACCTGTTTGTGATCGTGGGCTTTGCGGCCTTCGCCTACACGGTCAAGTACGTGTTGAGGAGCATAGCCCAGGAGTGAGGGGGGAGGGGGGGTGGGTGCGGCGGCGGCGGCGGCGGCGAGGGCTACCGCGTCTCGGGCTAGCGGACTGCACATGAGATGGACACACCAGGGCCGAGTGGGAGGTTGGGGCCCCAGGCTGACATGCTGACAGACCCCTTACCATACCCGCCCCCCCCCCTCTCCCTCCGTTTCACCACCTCCGCCTCTACGACGACCTCCACCAACAACATCAACAGCAACGCAGACTTTGGGAAGGTTGGACCTGGAAGCGACTCCCCCCCCCCCTCCCAACCCCGGGGGGGCAGAGCGGTGGGCCGGAGCGGCGGTAGGGACCCGGAGGCCGAGGGGAGTCGAGTGCGATTCCCCCGCGGTGCTCTTCGGTGGGTCTTCCCAGCAGCAGGGAGGGAGGGGGCCTTGGCTCATGGGTTCATTCTGGTGTCCATACTGTAATATTTGGACTCGGCTCGGGGCTGAATGCTTACTGTACTGTTTCATCTTCTTCATACACGTGTTGTTCATTGCAGGAAGTACCTTCACTAGAGTAAATGTATACTAGCCTTGTACTTTTGCCTCTAAAAAATAAAAAGAAGCGGGTTCGACCTAGACCTTAATGTAGAGCAATGACATTGTATGCACATTTTTTAATCATATGATCTTTTAAGAATTGCTGTTGTACAGTATCTGCAATTTTTAATGGATGACTATCGGACAGCTAAAGCCCCTTTTTTTTTTTTTTTTCTTCGGATTAAGGCGTAAAGTAGTAGACCCAGGACCCGTTCCCCTCCATACTGGACCTCATTTATGTTGGCCGTGTTCTCATCTGAACGATGGCGTTCTGTATACATTCTGGCTGGAAGCGAGGATACTTTCTGTAGCTTTTGTATTTAGGTGACGCAAAGTTAAGGTTACTCTTATCTTAGTTGAAACAAAATGTATATCGGGTTCATTATTAAAAAAAAAAATACAGATGTGTTGCAAGCGATGCAGAGCTGGCCAACTTCAGTACCGGTTTGTTGTAAAAAGTTAAATATTTTCACAACCGTAGCCTCGTTTTTTTTGGGAAACGCAATATACAGCCCATGCAGATGACCAAATGTACTGTAGTCACTGGATCAAACTCTTTACAATCAGTAGATAGATAGCCTTGCCTCTCTTGATCGACCCATGAGCCAAGACAGTCCCTCCCTGTTTGCACAGAAGGAATTAAGAAGGAATACCTTTTTAATTGGCTTAGCTGACCAGTATAGCGGCAGTCTTATCTGGGTCCAAAATAGAAGACACACACAAGACCCAACATGTTCTGGAGTATGTTCTGTTCAATCTTTTTAATCATAATTTATAAGACATAGCCTTGGCTAGTCTTGTGCTTTTCTGATAACATGTCAGGTTGTTTGCTTAGGAAGCGAAGGTCAGACAGGCTTGTGATTTACTGGTTTTGTGTTGCATTTAGTACAGACAGATTTACCACGTATCAACTACTTTTAAAGGATAAAACAATGTCCACAAAGAGAAGATTGGCCTTTCTATTGAAGAAAACACACTGTACACGAGCGTGTGTTTATGTGATTCTCAAGCAAATTTCCCATTCTTCGGTTACCTTTGTGTGAAAATGTTAAGTTTTCATTAGTGACTTCAAATAAATTACCCTGCTTGGCAGGAATTTTTTTTCTGAGCTCGCCCTTCATTCGGTGGCTCCGATGGTTGCACATTTCTTTAGGAATTTACAGAGAACATGTTCTGCATTTCTCCAGTTGTAGGACGTGGTCTCGACAGGATTAAACACGCGCGTTGGGTCTCATGGTGGAAGACAGCCCTACACCACCTCGCTGGTGCGGCAGTGCTAAAATAAACGTGCCATTATTCAGGGGTTCAGCTAAATAGCAGCTAATGATAGCAATCGCTTTAGGGACCTCATTATACACAAAAAAAAAAAAATCAGACATTCAGACAAAGCATTTAGAGGTTGCTCTGTGGGCCCAATTGTCTTAATGGCTCCGGTGTATTGATTCCCAGCCAAAAAGGTTCTGGGTTCAATCCCCCAATAGCCTAGCCTTTTAAAATAAATGGAGCAGCAGGCAAAAAATCAGTTAACATAATCATTTGTAAGACTGGAAAATGTTGTACACCGTAAGGTCAGTAAGACTGGAAACGCAATGAAATTGTAAAGTAATATGCAAGCAATTGTACATTACAAAACCATTTGGTAATCGACCGACAGTTTGTAAAAACAAAAAACACACTGGACTTGAGGTTATTTTATTGAAAAACAGTGACGATAGTTTGAACTGAAACCTTATCCCTGAATTAGTCTACCAGATAGCTTCTTTACAATGCCATGGAAGGATGGGATTTAAACAGCTAAAAAGACATTTAACAGTAAGACATAATGCAAACACAAACAGGGATGAGATCAAATCCAAAAGCCTTTTCGTTTCAGAATTCCAGGAGAAACTTGCTTGACCACCGATTGCGAGAGAAAGTGCGCCCACCGCTACAAAACCTAAGTCTATATGTGTACTTGATGTCAAGGTGTGCATTCATTAGGTTAAGTATACAGACAACCCAGCAATAATCACGAGCGATATATTATTAAGGATGTAGTTGAGGTTTACATTCACACTACATCGGAGTAAGACAAAAGCTAAAAATCCAACTCACGACCTCTCCGCGTATACTAAAATATGGTACTTCTCGTTGGGAATGGTTAAAGAAATACATGATTACAACAAATTAGATTAGTTCCTGATTAAAAAGGGTTACTAGTTTGTTAGTACGTGTTCTTGCATGTTAACTGCTGAGCTCACCGTGAGGGGGGGGGGGGGGGGCAGCGAGCGTCATATAGATATCTATATAGATCTATAAATATGAGAGAGAGAGAGAGAGAGAGAGAGAGAGAGAGAGAGAGAGAGAGAGAGAGAGAGAGAGAGAGAGAGAGAGAGAGAGAGAGAGAGAGAGAGAGAGAGAGAGAGAGAGAGAGAGAGAGAGAGAGAGAGAGAGAGAGAGAGAGAGAGAGAGAGAGAGAGAGAGAGAGAGAGAGAGAGAGAGAGAGAGAGAGAGAGAGAGAGAGAGAGAGAGAGACTCTCCCCTTCACACTTATCCATTACTACTGCTGGATCCAACCACGGGCTGCCCTAACTCGAGTCTATTGGTTAATATCATGGCTAGTTTCTAAAACATGGAAAATAGTAAGAAATCTTGTCATATTTGTTATATAAATGTATTCTAGAAAATACTCCACAAAAAGCAATTCTCTGGCTAATGATCAGCAGGTACTTCCAGGAGATTTTGGTAATCGGAGTGTTGGATCAAGGAGGAGGGGGAGGGAGGGAGGGGGGGGGATACAGTAATCTTTCCTAAGTCCATTTTCTTTATATGTTCAAACTTGAGGATTCCTTTGTTCCTGAAGATGGGCACGCAATCCATCACCATACGTTTAACTTGATAAATACATTCATCACTCACAGTTGAAGTTCAAATGTTTCTATTGCATAAGGACCACATTTGCCCTTCCTAAAACACTTAGTACATTAATTGTGACACCATCACATGTGCATTTTTTTTTTTTAAATTAAAAACAACCATCACAGTCTCACCGACGCCTTGCTCAGCTTAGATGGAATCCATTTCCATGGTTACTTTCTGGTAGTGAAAACGTCTTCCACCTCACACCGACAAAAAGAAAACATAATTTATGCATTATAAAATAAGTACTATTTGTGATGTATGTAGTGATACAGCCAAAACACATGAGCCAAAACACAGGAAATATCATTGGATTAGTGCATCACATAAAAACATAAAACTAACTCTCATGGGACACAAAAGAAAAACTTTTTTTTTTTTTTTTGCCAGCACTCCAACAAAGCCTTTTCGCCAAGGCTCCGGGGCGGTGCCGGATGTCATGTGACAGGAAGTCTCCCTCTTGTCACACAATGCCCTATAGCTTCAATCTAACAGGTGTCAAAACATTTACCACAACGCCATATTCCACTTCTGATTAAAATAAAGGAGGGACGACATAGAGAGGGTGTTAAAAACTAACCAATTCTTTAAAAGATAATTAAACCAATACAAGGTCAAATAATGCAAAATATTTGATAAAACATACTAAAAATGAGTTTAAAGGAGCATGTAAAACTAGACAAGGGGTTGACCAGGGGGGTTTTCTTATAGTGAACTGCAGCAGTAAAATAGGTGATATAACCCCTGTTCCTCCGTCCCTGTCGCGGCCTCGCATTATAGATGAGCCTTCTGGTCTCCCTCAGTGACCCAGTTAGGCCAGCTCTCTATAGCACTGGGCGCTGCCTGGGTCCAGGCGGGGAGCCACTCTCTATGGGTACGGGTACTGGGAGAACCACCTTTATGGGTACGGGTACTGTGAGAACCACCTTTATGGGTACGGGTACTGAGAACCCCTCTATGGGTACGGGTACTGTGAGAACCCCTCTATGGGTACGGGTACTGTGAGAACCCCTCTACGGGTAAGGGTACTGGGAGAACCCGGCTATGGGTAAGGGTACGGGACCAGGTGCATATTAGGTAAGGGTACTGCCTGGGAGAAGCTCTCTATGGGTAAGGGTGCTAGGACCCCCTCCACCCACCCACCCACCCCCCCCTCTATCAGGTAGGAGTACAGCCAGGGGGACCCCCTCTATAGGTAGGGGTACTGGGGCAGGCGCCGGGGGCTGAGCTGGTAGGCGCCGTAGGCCTCGGCCCGGGGCGTCACGCTGACGTAGGCCTCCGCCCGGGGCGCCACGCTGACGTAGGGTGAGCCGGCGGCGAACGGGTGCTGGTAGGCGGCGGGCAGCGCGTGCAGCAGGCCGGCCGCCACCTGGTCCTTGCGGGCCGAGGCGTCGCGGCGGGCCGTGGAGGAGGCGGCGTAGCCCGCCGCTGCCGCGTAGCCCACGGCGGCGGCGGGGGAGTGTCCGCCGGCGTGGGCGTGGCCCAGCAGCTGCTCCATGGCCTGGGAGGCCGAGGAGAGCGCCGCAGACGCCGGGTAGGTGTACAGGCCGCCGCCGCCGCCCGCCGCCGCCACCGCCGCCGCGGAGGACAGGGCCGACGTGTCCGGGAAGCTGAAGTGGGACGACGGGAGGAAGGTCTGCTGGCGGCGGGCGGAGGAGCCGGCCGAGTGGTGGTGGTGGTGGTGGTGGTGGTGGGACGCCCGCAGGCGCTCCTGAGAGGACGACACCACCGGCTGCACCTGTGGGACGGGCCGGGAGACGGGTTAGCGACGGACAGAGAGGCAGTGAGACAGGTAAGCCACAGACCGAGAGGCAGTGAGACAGGTTAGCGACGGACCAAGAGGCAGTGAGACAGGTTAGCGCTGGGGGGGGGGGGGGGGGGTGGTTTCTAAAACATAATAATATAGTAAGAAATCTTGTCATATTTGTTATATAAATGTATTCTAGAAAATACCCCAAAATACCCCCACACGCTGCTCAGTAGGCCTCACAGGCCAAGGAGCCCAGGGGAGAACCCAGAGAACATTTCACTTCAACTAGGTGCTACAACAACAGAATGCATGCAGAATACAGAACAGTGTAAAATGTGAACACTAATTCTATTCAGTGTCACAGCTCGCCCTGCTCAAAAAAGGTACACAGAACGGTCTCAGGACCAGAGGCTCCAGGCTGGCACACAGGGGGGGGGGGGGGGTCTCTTTTGGCTGGGCTACAGGGCCTGACCTGGCTGAGGTTGAGGGGGTGTGACTGGCTGGGCACCAGCCCCTGGCGCTCCACGTCGTCCTGGGCGCTGCAGGGCTGGCGGTTGGCAGACCTCTTGGGCTTCATGTAGTTCACTGTGTGTGGGGGGGCGGGGTGGGGAGAGGGAAATCAGAGTCACTCTGTAGCACAGCCAAGCTCGGCTTGAGAGATGATCCACTGTTACACAAATGTGTTCCTGCAATCCCGTGTTCCCAACTCGCTAGTCGCCAGTCATCGGTAAGTGAAACATCACCGCATGAATACGAAAAACACAAAATGAGTCGAGTTGAGATGATTTGTATGGAAACACAAGACAACCAGCGTAGGTTTAGTATATGTGGCTGTACTGGTGAGTGGATGTGTGGTTAAACCAGTGAAACAATGATCCAATACAAAAGGAAGACGGAAGGGCGCGGGACCGACCAGTATCGGTGCGGGGGCGCGGCGCGGCCCCCCGGTCGGACGCCGGCGCCTTGACGGAGGGCGCCACCACGGCCAGGGAGCCGGCGTGCTGGCGGGACGACAGCACGCCGGCGGAGGGCGGGTGGGCGCGGCCCAGCGGCGTCAGGGGGGTCAGGGGGCTGGCGTTGGAAGAGTCGGAGTCGTGCACCGTCACACAGCTGATGACCTTCGACCTCTGGCTGAGGCTGAGCACACACACACACACACACGGTTTGTGGACGTGAACACGAGGTAGTTAGCTCGCTGGTTGGCTCCTACTCTAACTCGGTACTAACATTAGCACTAAAGTACTGCTAACCCCAACACTATAAGTATATAACTAACAAAAACCCTATGAGTAACTCTCGCCTCAAACCTCAATGTAACCATTCCTACAACACATCTAACAGACCCGGACGGTGTCAACGGCGGTCACCACAGAGCCGCCATGTTGGCGCAGCGGTTCAGCTTCTGACCTGGCGGGGTGGAACTTGCGCTCGTCCTCGGTGTCCGTGTCACTGTGGATGGTGATGATGCTGACGGCGGGGCTGGGCGTGTCGGAGATGACGATCGGCTGGGAGAGCGCGGTGGGCGTCACGTCGCTGCTGCTGAGCAATGAGGCAGCGGACAGGCCCCTGGGAGAGGGGGGCAACAACCAACAACCAACAGGAGGCAGCGGTGAGTTTTCACCCAGGCGGCCATTTTCTGTGCAGCATTACTCCAACAGGGAAGCCTATCGTGATATTATTATTATAACCACAAAGTGAAAGCAAATGTTTTGCGTTCTCCGCGGTCCACTGGCTTCTGTAACTGTGCTCTCGGCTCTGCGCTATGATACAGATCTGAGTGAGACGGGGGTATTAGGGAAGAGAGGGCCGAGTATTATTGACTCCTGTGATAGAGTGGGTACTTAAGACCAGGACCCAACACCGCTGGGAAGATCGTTCAGGCTTGGATTACGGCCGTCCACTCAACGGCGCAAATAGTGTCTAGTCTATCGGGCGTTAGCTGAACATTCAGGCTTTTGGCCTGGAGACTGTATTCAGAGAGTCTGCACGACTTGGGGGTCCAGGTGCCTGCTCCGTCGGGAGAAGGTTTGTAAAGATATCGGCCTTATCTGGTCATTTCTAGCTACACTTTGGTGTATCTGCCTGAAAACCAATTCCAACAGCAATCCTGCCACAGTCGTAGTACGTATGCTTTTCCACGATTTCAATGTGGACCGACAGCATGAAAGCCTTCATGTGTGTGAATCGGACGGCTGCCCCCCTACCTGTTCCTGCTCTCCCCGCGCCTGGCCTTCACCTTCTTCCTCTCCTGCTGGGACCTGGTCTGGGTGGTGCCCCTGGCGGAGAACAGAACAAACAGGAGAGACGGCGTTACCAAAAACAGTTCACCTCGCCCGAGCCCAGCAGTGGACGTGGATGGCGGATGTGGATGTGGATGCGGATGTGGATGTGGATGGCGGGTGTGGATGGCGGACTCCCACCCACCTCCAGCTGTGGCCCTGCTGCGAGGCGCCCCCCGAGTGGAGCGCCTCCAGCGGCGAGTCGGCCACGGCGGCCTGGTGGCCGGCGCTGTGGATGGCCACGCCCGGGACCTGTTGCCACGACGACGGGATGAGGATCTGCTGGGTGCCGGTGGGCCAAGCCTGCTGGAGGGCGGGGGGAGAGAGAGAGAGAGAGAGACAGAAAAACAACCGTAAGACATGTGGACAGGAGTCGGTGTGCACGAGGGTACACCGGCGAGCTCGCCACCGCGACGGGCGGGCCGGACCATGCTTGAGAGACGAGGGGGGGAGTTGAGGGGGGGGGGGTGTCAAGAGGCGGAGACGAACCATCCGGGTTTCCCCCCCTCTCTGCGGTCATGGAAGCACAAAAAGCAGCCTTAAAAAAACGAAGCCATTCTCTTAGTAGAAGCGTAGCCCTGTGACACAGCGACCAGGTTCTGTCATGCAAAGCATTTGACACCGAGACAAACAGGAGTCAGCTGATCTCGGGTCAGACCTACACGTGCAAACAACCACAAACACAACACACACACGCACGCGCACACACACACACACACAATGCCATGGTGCCTGTCGGAGGGGGGGAAAAAAAACACCCAACATTAGCGATTAGTTTAGGTTCGCCGAAGTCGAACTGCAGGTTGACAGGCTGTGAGGGAGGAAAAAGGCATGCCACTGGGTCTGAGGCCCGACCGAACGCAAGTATCCAGAGGCAAGCTGTTGTTGTTTGTTTGTTGCACTTGTTTGTGTGTGTGTGTGTGTGTGTATGTGGTGCAGTTCAATATTCCTGTGCCCTCCTCAGGGGGAGAGAGAGAGGGAGAGAGGGAGGGGGGGGCATGGGGAGGGGGGAGGAGGACAGAGAACAACAAAGCTGCAAGCAAAGCGCAGGCTGGGGCAGCCAGTCATGCGCTCCATGCACTCAGCAGACCTATGGGGGAGGAGAGGCTGGAGGGGGAGAGAGAAATGGAGGGGGAGAGAGAGAGATGGAGGGGGGGAGAGAGAGATGGAGGGGGGGAGAGAGAGATGGAGGGGACACCCAACCAGCTAGCGGTCCACAGTATTAGGCTGTGTCAGTGGTTCTCAACTGGTCTCGCTTCGGGACCCACCATTACCCCCTCAATGACGAGCCACGACCCAAATCAAGGAACATTTTCAACTTCTCAAATATATTTAACATTACATAACACTTCAGTAACTATACTATTAAACTATTCAGTCACTTATTCAGGTAATAAAAAATAGACAGCACTCCGCTGCTGCATAAAAAGTCCTCTTCAAAATAAAAGCACAGGATTTTTTTTCTTAAAATTTGTTTTTGCCCGGACAAACGCCCACCGGTTGAGAACCACTGGTTTAGAGTGTTCGCTAGAGCTATACCAAGGAGGCATCCAATCACAAGGACCGTCGCTCTTGAAAAGCCGCGTATACAAATATTTTCAGGGTGAATTTCCACCTCCAGAGTCTCCACCAAAGAGAGCGCTTCGTACACAGCTAAATGACTTGGGTAGCCCAATGCAGCGGGACTGAAGGGGGGGGGGGGGGGGGAGGAAAGAGGCGGGGAGACAGAAGACCCGGCCACAGAAATCCAGGAGCGCGGAATGAAGGGGGAAAACACGCAGCGGCACTGCAGGAAGGGGAAGGGCTTGAAGGTCAGATGGAGGAGGGGGGGGGGGAGACGGCCCTGTTAGTGGTGCGGGCGGGGGGGGGGGGGGGGGAGGGGGGGAGGCGGGGGACAGCGTGGGCGTGCGTCTCCCCCCTGGGGAGGGCTCATCGGGAGGTTTACCAGCACGGTGGCTGTGTGCTCCAGCAGGGTGGGCCGGGCCGCCCCGGCGCCCAGCCCTAAGGGCAGAGAGTACTGGGGGGCTAGGCCCGCTGGCGGAGGATGCAGGGTGGCCACCATCAGGGGTGTGCAGGAGCCCTGGGGGGGGAGGAGGGTGGGGGAGAGGAGGGAGTATATGTGGGCACAGGGTTAGGGGTGGCGCGGTGAACCAGGGGGTTTCCACGTCGTCAGGAAGAGGGTGTCCTTGAGGGCGGGGGTTAGGAAGGGAAATGTAGACGGTAGGCTGAAAATACATGACCAGGAGCATCCTGTGCATCTGGAAAAGGTACACATATGTACATATATACACGTATCCATTCAGTTTCACCACACACGACTCTGAAATGAGTGGGAACGAGCAAAGACAAAGCCACTGAACGGAAATGTGTGAGTCGGGTCCCTGTTGGTCTAAACGACCAACCCATCCGCTGTGGCTATGGTCCTGGTCGGCTGTCAGTACATTGTGTGTGTGAGAGGGCCTTGTAACACACCAAGTGAGTGAGGTCCAGATAGCTGGCTACATGGAGGAAACATTTAAGGAAGTCGATAGTGATTGTGGGGGGGGGAAAAATGAGTGAAATCAGTGGTGGGCATTTACAATCATAAAAGTTTACTTATATTGTGAGGTTTCTTTTGTCGGTTTACTGAACCTCCCATTATGACTCACATTACCGTCGTCTTTCGGTAAAACCAGCATTACGTTTACCTTGAAGTGGTTTGACTTTTAGTGAGACTCAAAATATGTCTGGGGATGTCGTCATGAGGCACCAGACTCAAAATTCCAGTGTACTTCAAACAAACAAAATCCATGTCTTGCTAACCAGCGGCCAGGTGGATAAACAGCAATAATGTCATCACGATACTTCTGAGAAAACCTTAGTCCCCGCTTGTCTGCAAGCTGAGATTGCATGCAGCCCCAGACAACAACACACACTCAACCTTTTCCACCAAGGACTTGGTAAAAGTTGCGGGATGCGGTTTGCTTGCTCTCAAAGCACCCCCCCCCCGCCCCCCCACACTAGTTCTGTCAGCCTGTTTGAAGCCCACAGCTCTGCCTAACACGACAGGACGCGGTTCTGGTTCATACCTGGGTGAGCATGCTGGGCTGGATCTGCAGGGACTGGGCCGACTGGTTCTGAGGTACTATGGGCACAGAGTTATCCATCCTCACCGGGTAGGCGCCGCTCTTGCTGGAGGACTGCAGCCCTGCAACCAGAACCCGGAGCACTCAGTGGACGACGAGCCACACAGAACAGCCTCAGAGGATCCTCCTATTCCCTCTGTGGAGTCTGACGACTCAGAGTGCATTTTAAGACCGGCACTTATTTCTGAGAGGTGGGGGGTCAATGGCTCCTACCTTGGATGGTGGACGGGGGGCAGACGATGAGCGTCTGCTGGAAGGGCTCCGCCTGGCTGCACAGGCCGGCGCCGCGGGTCTGCAGTGGGACGCTCTGCTGAGTCAGCCCGGGAATGTTGATGGTGGCCTGCTGGTACAGAGCGGGCTGGTAGTTCAGTAGAGGCACCGTGCCTGCCGCCGAAGGCACCTGAGGGAGAGGGGACCCCGCTGGTTAGTCCACGCTGAGGACATCACGCACTGTGTGAGTGAGTGAGTGTGAGAGAGTGTGTATGTGTGAGTGAGTGAGTGAGTGAGTGAGTGAGAGAGAGAGTAAGGGAGGGAGTGAGTGAGAGAGAGAGAGAGAGAGAGAGAGAGAGAGTGTGTGAGTGAGAAAGTGAGAGTGAGTGAAAGTGTGAGTGAGAGAGTGAGAGTGAGAGAGAGTGTGTGAGCGCGTGAGGGAGTGAGTGAGAGTGGGTGAGTGAGTGAGTGAGTGAGAGAGTGAGAGTGAGTGAGCGAGTGAGCGTGAGAGAGAGAGAGAGAGAGAGAGAGGGTGAGTGGGTGAGTGAGTGAGTGAGTGAGTGTTTGCGTGAGTGAGTGAGTGAGTGAGAGAGTGCGTGCCTGGTTGTGCTGGTTGAGCTGACTGCTGAAGGTGACGGTGAGGTTCCCGGCGGAGGCGCTGGGAACAGCGTTGGTGGAGTACAGGGGTTTGCTGCTTTCATAGGAGGAGCTCCGTCTCTTGCAGATCTCCATGTTCTGGAAGCACGACTTCACGCTGAGGCCGCGGGGGGGGAAATGGACACACGTTAGCCAGGCTGCCCGACAGGTGCATACACACGTCGTCCACTATGTGAACCATTTCATCATTGATCCGAGGGATGTTTGATGCTGATACATGCCGTTTAGGTGAGTCAAGCAACCCAACCACTGGACTACAATGCAACATTTATCTATATTCATGAAAGGTCACCTTGATCAGTCTAGGAGACCTTGAAGAGTCTCCTAAATGACTAAGTGGTAGTAGTAGTACTACATGTTAATATACCCTCACTGAGAGCTGTGGGGGTAATCGGTAGTAGTACTACATGTTAATATACCCTCACTGAGAGCTGGGGGGTAATCAGTAGTAGTACTACATGTTAATATACACTCACTGAGAGCTGTGGGGGTAATCGGTAGTAGTACTACATGTTAATATACCCTCACTGAGAGCTGTGGGGGTAAACAGTAGTAGTAATACATGTTAATATACCCTCACTGAGAGCTGTGGGGGTAAACAGTAGTAGTAATACATGTTAATATACCCTCACTGAGAGCTGTGGGGGTAAACAGTAGTAGTAATACATGTTAATATACACTCACTGAGAGGGTAATCAGCAGTAGTACTACATGTTAATATACACTCACTGAGAGCTGTGGGGGTAAACAGTAGCAGTAATACATGTTAATATACACTCACTGAGAGGGTAATCAGCAGTAGTACATGTTAATATACCCTCACTGAGAGCTGTGGGGGTAATCGGTAGTAGTACTACATGTTAATATACCCTCACTGAGAGCTGTGGGGGTAAACAGTAGTAGTAATACATGTTAATATACCCTCACTGAGAGCTGTGGGGGTAAACAGTAGTAGTAATACATGTTAATATACACTCACTGAGAGGGTAATCAGCAGTAGTACTACATGTTAATATACCCTCACTGAGAGGGTAATCAGCAGTAGTACTACATGTTAATATACACTCACTGAGAGGGTAATCAGCAGTAGTACTACATGTTAATATACACTCACTGAGAGCTGTGGGGGTAATCGGTAGTAGTACTACATGTTAATATACCCTCACTGAGAGGGTAATCAGTAGTAGTACTACACGAGTGTTAATACACTCACTGAGAGCTGTGGGGGTAATCCATGAGGTGGCTCATAGTGACGAAAGGATGCCCCAGGGTTTTTG
The DNA here is from genome assembly GCA_036785325.1 of Urophycis tenuis. Classification (NCBI taxonomy): domain Eukaryota; kingdom Metazoa; phylum Chordata; class Actinopteri; order Gadiformes; family Phycidae; genus Urophycis; species Urophycis tenuis. The sequence goes on from JAXIVH010000008.1 coordinate 6,142,485, forward strand.
TGGGCGTGATCCTCTTGTCCGCATCCAGCCGAAGCATCCTTTTCAAGAGGTCTATGAACTCTCGCCGGTCGGCCTTCTCCGCCAGCATGTCTGTTCCCTCCAGATGTGAGGACAGGTTGACCTGGTGGTGAGGCGGAACAAGTCGTTACTGCCGTCGAGGGCGTGTTTGGCATCGCGAGGGAGAAACATTACGGCATAATAGAGACGGACAGATGCTGCTCTCTGTGCCAACCAGCAGGGGAAAGCTCACCTGCATCATGTCGTCCAGACAGTTGAAGATGTATTTCCTGGCCTCCTTCGACTTGATGCCCAGCTCCACTTCCTGCTCCGAAGGGGTCTGCAAGGACCAAAAGAACGTTTCTGGTGATTTCACACGCAAAAGCAGGCACACTTTTGGAAGATTTCTATGCAAAGATAAAATAGAGCAATACAGCCAGAGGACTGATGGATTGTCACATATGGAGAGAAAAAAAAAAAAAAAAAGCAATGTTGCAACATCAGGGATTTTCGGATTTCCATTCACACATGCAGGAGGCCAGATGGGCACTTGGGTTTGCTTATTTGTCATATTTTCAGATAAGCCTCTTGCGCATCGTATGCGAGCAGGGCCGCGTCTCCGCTGGTGCAAACGGGACACGAGGCCCCGCTGAAAGGGGAGACTGTGGACGCGAGTTACCTTAAGTCTCCAGAGGGGGTAGCTGGTGTCGGTTCCCCGGTTGAAGAAGCGGCTGGTCTTGGTGCCGGCGCTGAGCAGGTACTCTGCCGGCAGGCCCTGGGTCTGGGAGATGTAGCGGATCTGGACCACAAACAGAACCAGAGTTTGAAATCGCACGCGGGGGGACTCTGTCACCCAGTAGTCAACAGGGGTCGTACGTGTTGGCGATACTCGGCCATTTTGTTTGTAGGGAGACAAAAACAAGTGGAAATACACCATCACCCTAGGCTCCTCAAAACCTTTGCAGACAGTTTGGATTTTCAAACACAATGGCTCCCCATAATGACAAATACATTTCATGATTAATTATAAATTATAACCACAAACACCATTCCTATCAATAACAACCCCATGTTCCCATACCACTGAAAATTAAAAAAAAAAAAAAAATTTATCATGTTTTTTTTTTTTTTAAATAATTTTTGTTGACTGAATATTTACTTATGTAAACCGAGTATCTACAAGAACACACAGCATGTATATATATATATATATTATTTGTTATACATACAGGTCTATTCATTCTCAACCCAAAAGGTAAATACTACGACTAACAGCTTTGCATTACAAACATTCACAATCATTTTTTGGGGGGGGGGGGGGGGGGGGGTATGAGTCGCCACTCCTGTTGAGTCTTGGGAAGCACGGCCCGTGGCTATGTGGCACCTACCTGGTCATACTCAGAGGCTCCGGGGTACAGAGGCCAGCCCAGGAACAGCTCTGCGATCACACAGCCCAGGGACCACATGTCAATAGCCTCACAGAAGGGCAGGCCGAGGATGATCTCTGGTGCCCTGGGGGTGCAAAACATCCACGACATGTCAACAACACACGCCTGAAGGCAACGCCCGGAAGGCCACAGCAGCAGGACCCTTACTTGTGCGAGCCACGTGTGACATTTTGTGCGCACACCCGCCCGCTGCGAGGGCTGAAGTGTACCGAGCCTCAATGCTACAGCATGTTCAGCCGAGTTAAGAAGATGGATCTGTGTCTCACTTCACACAGGCCCATCAGTAACCCACCAGTAACCCACAAGTAACCCACAAGTAACCCACCAGTAACCCACCAGTAACCCACCAGTAACCCACCAGTAATCTACCCACCAGTAATCTATTTGTAACCCACAAGTAACCCACCAGTAACCCACCAGTAACCCACCAGTAACCCACCAGTAATCTACCCACCAGTAATCTATTTGTAACCCACAAGTAACCCACCAGTAACCCACCAGTAACCCACCAGTAACCCACCAGTAATCTATCCACCAGTAATCTATTAGTAACCCACCAGTAATCTATCCACCAGTAATCTATTAGTAACCCACCAGTAACCCACCAGTAATCTATCCACCAGTAATCTATTAGTAACCCACCAGTAATCTATCCACCAGTAATCTATTAGTAACCCACCAGTAACCCACCAGTAATCTATCCACCAGTAATCTATTAGTAACCCACCAGTAACCCACCAGTAACCCACCAGTAATCTATCCACCAGTAATCTATTAGTAACCCACCAGTAACCCACCAGTAACCCACCTGTAATCTATCCACCAGTAATCTATTAGTAACCCACCAGTAACCCACCAGTAACCCACCTGTAATCTATCCACCAGTAATCTATCTGTAACCCACCAGTAACCTATCAGTAACCCACCAGTAATCTATTAGTAACCCACCAGTAACCCACCAGTAACCCACCAGTAACCCACCAGTAGCCCACCAGTAGCCCACCAGTAACCAATACAACAGTACGACTAAGGCAAGCAATAGAGCCCATTAGTAATCCATTTAAGCCTGTCAATATCTGCCTCATTAAGTAGATATTATGCCCCGGACTGGCAGTTTGTTTGAGGGGCGAACAAGGAAAAGCCTTCATTGTTTAGCAGGAGATAAGGCAGGGTTTAGTCATATTCAAACATCTTTTTAAGTACATAATTATATAAAAAGGACACATAACAATCATGTAGACCTCCATATGGCAATATGTGTCTGAAACAACAAAAGACACAATTAATGAATTTAGTTTCATATCATAACCTATCTGCTGTTATTAACTTTTTTAATTCTAATAAGATGAAAGAATTAATCATAACCATGAGATGAAAGAATTAATCATAACCATGCAGCTGGGAACTCTAATCTGCAAGTATGGCAATGAGTGTCTGAACACCACACGCAGGCAGTTAGTTTTAGAGCCTAAATCAACACTGGTATTATAAGTAGATGAAAAAACAAATACTAACAATCAAGCAGAGAGAACTCCACTCTGCACCGACACCACAACACACACTTACGGTAGTTACCTGTGGTATAGCATATTGTGGCTTGACTGATTTGTTTAAAAAAGGAGGCACTCATTTGTTTGGTTTGTTTCGGACAAACGGAACACACGCAAATATACCCGCGATGAGGAATTCAGTTTGGCGTTTTATTATTCCGCTTTTTGTTCCCTTATCTCGACAGCTTGGCGAGAGCGGGTTTGGTTTCAGGTAAGTCTTGTTTACGCATTGGACAATGTTTAACACACATCTCCTCAAACACACACACGGGTTCCAGCAGCATTATGTGGAACAACAACTACACTCGGAGCGTTTGTGAGATTTGTGTCCCAAAGCAACAACACACACACACAATTCTTTTTGTGTATATATATGTAGGAGGGAGAGATATTTGTTTGGGATACAAGTCAACACAGGCATTAGAATTGTATGTAAGAACGAATAACAAGCGAGCAGTCGAGGACTCCCCCCTGTACGCATGGTGGCGTTTGTCTGACTACAACACACACACTTTGTTTCAGACGGACAGAACACACGCACAATTATAACCACGATGATGAATAAAGGAAGCTCAACAATCAATTGACGAGACATTTCACTTTTTTTTTTTTATTTTTTTTTTTTTAAAGGCCAACTTAATCCACCGCAGGCCGTGATATGAATATAGAGAGAACACATATAGTCACACTGGTGCCATCATGACTAATTAATTACACCATTATGACTTCCAGTGAAGTCCCTCTATCTGACGGAGCCGGCTCTGAGTGGCAGTTCTGTGGCCCTCGCTTGTCGCGGGCCACGCCCCTCTTGGGCATTCCATCTGGCGCTCGCTTCAATCACGCACGCCGGCGGCATATCTGTGGCGTTCACGTCAGGTCGTCCATGTCAAGCTAGATTTGACACGAGCCCAAAATAAACTAGAAATAAACTAGAAATAAACAAAATAGACATAGTACGGTATGTCTCAGTCCGAAGACTACCTGTAGGCATTCCTGAGCAAGATGCCCATGTACTCATTATGGCATTTCTTTGGATAAAAGCGTTTACTCAATAACTTAAATGTAGGTAGCTTAGCTCCAGGTTAGCTCCTCCTCGTTGGGTCATTGAAAAATCAGTTTCCTGAATCTCTTGAGGCAAATAATGAAAAAGGAAGTACCTGTAGTATCTGGACTGAAGGTAGGTGGAGCAGACTGCTTTGGAGACGTGGCTGGCGGAGCCAAAGTCGATGACCTTCACGCGGTAGGGCTGCCTGAGGGGGTCCACCAGCATAATGTTCTCCGGCTTCAGGTCGGCGTGGATCAGCCCCAAACTCTTCAGCTTCATCAGGGCCGTGGCCACCTGAACAACACAAACACACCGTCCACAGATGGATGAGCCACTACCACCACCGGTCAGACAGAGAAGCCAAGGACAGTCGCGCTCAAGCTGGTCAGATGGACCGACCTGTTGCAAGATGGGCCGGATGTGGCGCAGGGGAAGTGGGCTGAACTTGCTGTGCTTCAGGAAGTCGTACAGGTTCTGCTCCAGCATTTCAAACACGAGGCAGGTGTGGCCCTTGTGTTGGAAGCACTCGTAGGAACGCACAAAGTTGTACTCGTCCGCATTCTCCGCACTCAGGCGATTGAGGATACCAACCTGTGAACAAAAAATAAAAAACATCCATCTGATTAACAAGCCCACAAGGGATAAAGCATAGAGTACAAATATCTGCATACCAAATCGTTATGGAGGTGAACAAAACAATACCTCGATCTGGCCCTGGCGAGCGTAGGAGGGGTGGTTCTTGAGGATCTTGATGGCCACGATCTCGTTGGTCCCCCTCTTCCAGCACTTGGCCACCTGACCGAAGGTTCCCCTGCCCAGGAACTCCAGCACCTCGTAGCTGCAGGCCATGGAGCACAGGATCTCGTGCTGCACCAGCTGGTAGTCCCCCTCGCCGTTGGAGCTGCTGCTCTTGGTGGTGGGCGCCGAGTGGGGGATGGACTGCCCCGTGCCGCCTCCCCCGCCGCCCCCCGTGCGGGTGGAGTAGGCGGCGGCGGGCGCGGACAGCTCCTCCAGGATCTGGACGCTGCCACACCCGCTGCCCTCGCTGGCCTCCTCCGCCTTCCTCTTCTGGCCGTGCCGGTGGGCCCGGTGTGCGTCGGAGGCGGTCTCGGCGTGGGAGTGGCCGTAAGAGGTAGCCTGTTCGTTGGCGAGGCGTCGGCCCGAGCCCCGCGGCGCGCTGCCCGTGCTGTCGGCGGCCCTCACCACCACCTGGCCCCGGGAGCCGGGCGCCGCCGGCGGGAAGACCAGGGAGGAGGGGAAGGGCGGCACGGCCATGGCCGGGGTGAAGCTGTAGGCCGACGGGCCGGCCATGGAGCCATAGCCCTCAGTAGTGGACACGTCCCACACGTTGCTCTCCACCTTCAGCTTCTTGACCCGGCAAAAGGCACTGGAGGAGATGGAGGGAGGGGAGAAGACCTGCAGCTGGGAGCTCATGGCTGCAAGGAGACAAGAGAGGGAGGCCAACTTAGCAGGAGCCATAGTTACAGAAACCGATACCCTCTGAGAGAGTAGTCCTTGCCATGTGTAGTGAATGAAAAAAACAACAACATAAAAACAACTAAAATCACGGGGAATGAATATACACATGAATAGGTACATCGTTATACTTGCTGCATTTACATAGAAAGACACTTGTAGTTTCATACTACACAACAAAAACCCCCTTCTGGATGTCAAAGAAAACCCAAACAGCAGAAGTTTTTGCTGAATTTTTGCGTCAAACAAAAGACTTGATGTGGCAAAGTTGTGGGGAAGCTACACCAGCTGTATAATTGGCCTACTGGGCATACAGTGAAACCAGAACTCAACTCAGTACCAGTTGCCATACGCTTCCAGGACCAGCCACAAGGCTAGACTTCAAAATCTGGATTTAGTGGCCAACTGAGATATTGCAACAGTCTGCCAGAATGCCTTCTTCCAATAGAGACCCTGAAGACAAACACGTTTCTAAAGCAATTTGGTCAGCTAGCATCAATTAGTTTTTTGTGCAATTCAAGTTAAAGTCATTGACTAAACGAATTGTTGTGGAGGGACTTATTACTATTATATTCAGACACATGTCATATGTCATTGTTTGGTTGGAGACAAATGATTCATAAAGAAACCCAACATCGGAAACTGATCTGCGCCAGAACAGTAGGCTTGCTTTTACTGAGCAAGAAAAACAGAAACGTTGTCTACGCTTGGGAAAGCTACGATGTCATTGTTTCTTCCATTAAACCGTGTGAATAAGAAACATGGGAGATTTATAGAAACAAATATTGTCCATTTTCAACATGGTTAACACGGTCTGCAGGCCGATCGCCATGGACGGCCTGCAAGGAATGACCTGCATTGGACCAACGTAGCAAAACAACATGCACGACGTTACTAGCCATGTACAACAGTTTGCTCTTTAAATGTCCAGCAGTTTACGTGTCTTTGTAGACGAGATGTGTGCTGTTAATTTATATAAACAAACATTCCACATTAAATGCGAGGCAGGCTCTCTAACAGGCAGTCTAGCCCCGATTCCATGGCCGAATCCTGGTGGATTTCTTCCTGCAAACAGATCTGCCCATTTATGTTTCAGTCTTTGAATAACATCCACTTTAAATCCACCACTCGCACACACAGGCAGCCCACTACCGGAATATTACTCGGACGCCGAAGGGTTCTAGTCAACCATCGTGGGGTTTGAAGCCTGGTATTCGTTTAGAAACAAAACCAAGTCAATTGGGACGTGAACGTGTAACAGTTGTAAACTAAAGATATAGAAGCCTTACATTAGGCGAGCTAACGAGGCCACTTCTACATTCGCACAACTTCGCAGGGTTTGATAACGCCTAGCCAAGTGCTGACGCCAGTCTGTCAAATCATGTCAACCAAGTACAGCTGAAGTAAAATATGAACATCCAGAAAAGCAGCGGGTTGAGGAGGCCTACCGAGTCCCGTCCAGAGGGTTCTACCGCAGGCTGGAGCCGACCGCAGTCCGGGGAGCAGAGGCTATGCTAGCTGTTAGCTAGGCCTGCATTGTTTCTCAGGCAGAAGGCTAACACAGTAGTGCTAACAGTGTCGACGCTTTGGAAATAAACAACCAAGGGGTGCCATTTAAAATCAAATATTATTCTTCTATTCAAAACAGTGGAATATTTTCGGTATGGAATAATAAAAAACAGAGTAGAAACCCTGGATAAATACCTCAATAGATACGGCTGCCCCTATGGCAGCAGCTAATCCACCTCTCGCCGGAACTAACCACGTAATGCTGGATGCGAATTGACGTCATTTCCACCAACTATCAGAGGGGGTTTCTGTTGGGGGTTTCATGTATGATATAACATGCTGTTCCTGCACGTTGCATACTGCTGAATAGCACGTTAGTCACTCTCAACAGAACCCACCAGATACATTAATTCATTTACCCTCCCTCAGCTACAATGCATTAACACGTACACATCTATAAACCAGACAATACATTTAAAGTGCAAATTTTTTTAATTCTGATTTCATTTTACAGCAGAAATTATGTAAAGCATTCAGAAGACATTTTCCACATATGAGGGCAATTCAAAAACACTTGGCCTCAGCAACCAAATATTCTTTTAAAAGCATCAGCTATCCAGTGATGCTTGTGCATGCACAATTGTCCAAAAAAATTAATACATAAATAAATAAAAACTAGCCCACAAAAAGGGGAATGAGAGATAAAAGAGACATGTCAAATGAGGAGGTAGACGGCCACACAATGAGTACACGACTGCAGGCAAGGGTGAAACATAGCAGGGAATGAGAGAGCCGAAAGTCAGAGTGAAAGGAGAGGAAGGAAAGGAGAGGTCTAGCCATAGAGTACCTAAAAGGGGTCTACCATTCTAGCATGCAATGTGATGTTCGGCCATGCTCTCCTAAGACAAGGCCCGCGCAGGATCAGACCTCTGATATAATCCCCATACCTCTGAGGACAGAGGACGTTTCCAAATAGCTAGGCCAGCCAGGTCTCGGATGGAAACATGTCATTTATTTATTGTGTTGTATCTTCCTACAGTAACCAGAATCCTCCCTGTGAATCTGCAATGGGTGTGTGTGTTTGTGTGTATGTATATGTGTGTGTGTGTGTGTGTGTGTGTGTGTGTGTGTGTGTGTGTATATATATATATATATATATATATATGTGTGTGTGTGTGTGTGTGTGTGTGTGTGTGTGTGTGTGTGTGTGTGTGTGTGTGTGTGTGTGTGTGTGTGCTGTCATTGGCTAGTGAGTCTTCTGTACAATGTCTGTGTTACAAAAGGTTTCTAATGAGGAGTTTGGAGGAACAAGAGACACAGGAAGAGAAAGGAAAAGCAGTGGGGTCAGTCGCTCACGAGTAGCAGTGCAGTGGGGTCAGTCTCTCACTAGGAGCAGTGCAGTGGGGTCAGTCTCTCACTAGTCTCAGGTTGGAATCAGAGAAAAAAAACCTGTATGACACACAAGAGAGATGCTCCAATTGAGATTCCTAGTGTGTATAAAAATATAAGGATTTGTAAAACAGCTGGTTTGATACATTATTTGGTTAAAAAAAAATCCCCAAATATATATATTGTTTGTATAATCAATATAAATGTATATTGTTTATACCAAAAATATGAATTTGGGCTTGTACAATATTCTTTTATGAATGGTGATTGTATGAAATCTTCTGAACAAAGTTAACAAATTAAACTATCTGCAATACACAGCATAGTTTGTGCTTGATGCAAACAACTTACATTACATTGCTTTCATCATCTAAATAGAATTTTGAAGTGCACCAATAATGTTCTCATTTCTAATCTTATTACTCTGATAAACAACATTTTCTGATGAATAAAACGTTTGAACGTATTGTAACATCGGTCTCTGTTACTTTTTAAAAGTACTTTTTAGTTACCAATACTAATACTAATACTAATAACTATTCAATGACCAATTGGAGCATCTCTAACCCACATACCCTCGTACTCTCTCTCACTCTCTCTCTCTCATGCACACACACACACACACACACACACAATCACACATACACACACACTCACAAGCACACACACGTGCACACATGCACACACCCACACACACACACACACACACACACACACACAAACACACACACACACACACACACACACACACACACACACACACACACACACACACACACACACACACACACACACACACACACACACACTGTGTTCTCCTTCTCCCCGTTCTTCAACCCTGAGTAAAACCTAAGGGAGAGTGTGAACTGTTCCCAAAGACGTGAGTGCAGAGAGAGGTGGGTGGGTGTGTGTTCATGTGTGTGTGTGTGTGTCCATGTATGTGTGTGTCACATTTTTGTACATCGGTGTGCACATGAGATAAAAAGCAAATGAACAGAATAGAGAAACACAAACGAGAGGATGAATATGACATAATTGGTTTCAGGAAAAACTGCTTGGTTTTGCTTTATGTTAAACGCTGGAAGAACATTTTCTAGACAGTCAAAGAAACAAGTTCATGCAGAAAAAAAACATATCTCTTTTAACAATGACATTGAAACTTTGAATAGACTCCCATGACAGCGTCTACCACACAAAGAAACTGAATTTCATGTTTTTTTTTTCATAATAACATTGCAAAAAAACCACATTGAAGTAACCCGGGGTGAAGAGGAATAACTGTTGTTAGGGATTTCTGACATTAAGCAAAACCTCATCAGTGCATAAGCATCCATTCACACCACCAACAAACTCCTCTTTAACTCAGACTTGGCTCATCAAGTTCAACACATTTCCTTGAGCAGAGTCTTCAACAGACAATTTAGGAAAATAAACAGGTAACTTTTTTTTTTAACCTTTAAGAGTACATACAACAGATGGTTCCTGATATTATCTTATCTCCTTTACGTTAGTGAGCAGGCACTTTCTAAACAGAGCTGTCTAGAATTATAGGGTACAGATCACACAATGGCAGTAGGATGAGGAGACCAAAGAAAAAGGGTAACGTAAAGAGAGAGAGAAAGAACATTCTAGATTCAAACGGAAAGCTTTGGCTAGAGGCCCAAACTGTCTGTCTTATGGCGATCTCCTTGAAATCCAACATGTTGCTGTAAAACAACCCTATCTCGTTATACACAGTGCCTTCTTACCTGTTACTGTGATGTGTCATTGCATTCACAAAATTCACCATCATCATCATCGTCATCATCATCATCATCATCATCATCATCACGTCATTATCATCATTATCATCCTCATCATCACGCCATCATCCTCATCATCACCACCATCACCACACCAAGCTTGACCTCTATAAACTAACATTTTAAAGGTCTTTACAGTTGAACTAGTTCTAGGTCTTCTACATGTGTTATGCTCTGTTTGTATTGCCTCTGTGGATCTAAAAATGTACTGATATTTTGGGTTCACTTTTTTCCCCAACATAACATATTATTAGGCAAAATAGCATTCAAAGTAGTTGGCACCACTGGCAAAAGGGGTTTCATTTTTGCTAGCTAAGAAACAAAAGCACAAAGTGTAAATGTTTTGTTTTGAAAGGTAATTGTTTCAGCTAACTTTGTTTTTCCCACTTATATTTCTAACATTAGATTTTTCAATTGCATGCTTAAACAAAATGTTCTTTTCAGTAACACTTATATTGGATACTCTTAAAGTGAAGCAGTTAAAATCATCTCAGTCCATAGCCACTAAGATGCTCTTGTTGCTGTTTCTTTGTCTTAAATCTCATGCACATGACTCAGTCTGTAATATCTACATTATTTACAAGCAATACAGTCGTCATGTTTACCCAGGTCGTTGTCTTAAGTTCTCATAATGGGAGTAAAATAATTTATAATCTTAAATACAGTCCTCTTATGAAAAAAGATTCAGGGTCATCATAAGCCCCTTACCTCGTCAGTTTATATACAGGAATATGCAATAGTCCAAAATATGGATTTGATGGGCCCACAGTGGGCTCGCATGGGGACCCGTTCCCTGTGAAGGGGCGCAGGTGTCGGACCCATGTCCTTTACAGAGCAAGCATAGAGACCTCCCAGAGTTTGGGAGAAGTCAAGGCAATGGCATCTGACACTACCCTCGAAAAGCCACAGAGGCCCGTCGGGGTTCACGCGAAGAAAGAACACAAAACTAACAAGAGACAAAGTTTGAACCGTTTTGGGAACATGTCACCTTTTTAACCACACAAGGAGTGAAAGAGAGACTCAAGCGTAAACCGTCCTCGAGGCCAAATGATGAGACCGATAAATAAATAATGGAGTTCAAAATAAATAAAGAAAGAAAAAGCACTTGGAAAAAGGAAAACAAGTCATTTTTTTCCCCCCTTACACAGTTCACATTACACAGGGCAAGGGTAAGTGTGATGAGGACGTGGGTGAAGACACAACGACACAGAGAAATACAAAAAAGAAACGACACTAAAGCAGTTTGGCAAGCATGCAGGAGCTGCTCCGAGCTCAGACACATGCATTGGATTCAACAAACACGGACACACCACATCAGGCCCGCAAAGTGCGGCCTCCGGGAACGACTCCATACAAAGTCCATGTAACAAATTAAGACATCGTATTTCAGACCCCGACCCACATCTGACAATGTCCCTCTTACATTCAAGTGTAGTTCATCCGGTGTGTGTTCTTTTTTTTTTTTTTTTACTGGGTGACTGATTCGCAGGTTGGTAAGCCTGCAGAGTCGAAGTGGTTGGCGAGGGGGGGGGGGGGGGGCGGGGTGAGGGGCTTGGGGGGCGGCGGCAGCGGTGGTGGTGAGTGGGGGGTAATGTCATAAATGTCAGCAAACAGGGTTTTTTCTTTTTGCTGTGATTGCTCTTAACGTGTCATGACGAGAGAGAAGGAGTAAGCAGAAAAATAAAAGATCCTGCATGCAAATGCAGCATGGAAGTGATATTTGGTTTGTTTTTTTCTCTGCCTCATCCTGACGGGGATCAGGTTTCCGACGCCAAACGCACCAGGCTTCGTATCCGTTCTCCATGTCTGTGTAGCGTCCACCTCCGACCACCCGACCCCCCTCCCTCCCCCTCTCTCTCTCTCTCTCTCTCTCTCTCTCTCTCTCTCTCTCTCTCTCTCTCTCTCTCACACTCTCACTCTCACACTCTCTCTCACCCTCTCTCTCTCTCTCACACCCTCTCACCGTCTCTCTCTCTCTCTCTCCCTCCCTCCTCATCCCGTCATCCCGGCACTACGGCGGCCCGCGGCGGTGGACCATATCGTCTGACGTCTCCCACCATTTTGGCCTCGCTGACCGGCGCTAGAGATGTGACCATGCCCATGAAGAGTGCAAAGATGCCATGAGGTTGTTTTTTTTTAATCTTTTTTCTTAATGCGATGGCCTCCCAGTGACATTGCGGAGGAGGAGGAGCAGGAGCAGGATGATGAGGGGAGTAGGGGGCGGGGGGGAGGGGGGGAGGGGGAGGCGGCGGTGGAGGTGGTGGGGATGCTGTGATGGGAGCCAGGCTATCTGGGCTCCACCCAGCAGTCTGTCAGAGCTGCCAAGATGGACACCTGTCTTGTCCTCAGTCCGTCTGGGAGGAGTTTGTTGCTCCTCTCGGTGTAGAGAAGTGGAGGGGGGGGAGGAAGTAGTGGAGGGGGGTGGGGGAGGGAGGGGGGGGGGGGGAGGGAGAATGTAGAAGATAAAGAGGATGGAGAAGAGGAAGGGAGGAGTTACATCACAGGCTGAGGGGGTGGTGGGCGGGGCCTCGTGTAAGGCCCTCAGGACCCCTGGCCTTTCTCTGTTCTCTGGCCCTGGAGGAGAGAGACAAACAGACTCTAGAGACACACTGCCTGAGGTGTGTGTGTGTGTGTGTGTGGGGGGGGGGGGTGTGGATGAAACATGTGACAGATTCTATATGCAAATGTATCATACAGCAATGCTATAGTATTTTGCTCTTGTATAGACAGTCTCACATAAACATCCAGAGGCATACGCACACTCGCTCACACACACACACACACACACGCACAGACGCACACACAGACGCACGCACACACACGCAGACACACACACACACACACACACACACACACACACCACACACACACACACACAAACACACACACACACACACACAGACACACACGTGACAGAGAACACTGTACTCTGTCATCTCTCTCATCATAAAAGGCGGAGAGAGAAAGAGAAAGAGAGAGAAGGAGAGAGAGAGACAAAGAGAGAGAGAGAGAGAGAGAGCGAGAGAGTGTGCGAGAGAGAGAGAGAGAGAGAGAGAGAGAGAGAGAGAGAGAGAGAGAGAGAGAGAGAGTGTGTGTGCGAGAGAGAGAGAGAGAGAGAGAGAGAGAGAGAGAGAGAGCGAGAGAGAGAGAGGGGCAGAGAGGCAGGCCGGGGCAGGACACAGTCTCTTAGTGTTGTGATTGAAGACATGGCCCCCCAGGCAGTACCTTATGGTAAAATCCTCCTCTCTCTGTCAGTCATGCACAACTACCTACATCATTCCACAGTCCCCTGAGAGAGAGAGGGCAAGAGGGCGAAGAAATAAAAACCAATAGAAGAGACAGACTGAGGGCATGAGAGGGAAGAGGGGGGGAGCGAGGGAGGGACAAAGGAGAACTGAAGAAATAGAGAGGGAGGAAGAGAATATAGTGTATGTGAGAGTGAAAGTGAGAGATACAAAAGAGAGTGGAGAGGGAGGGTGAGAGTGAGGGAGTAGAGAGATGGAGCAAGCCAGTGAGAGAAAGAGAGAGAGAGAGAGAGAGAGAGAGAGAGAGAGAGAGAGAGAGAGATATGGAGAGAGAGCGAGAGAGAGAGAGAGAGAAATGGAGAGAGAGAGCGAGAGAGAGAGAGATGGGAGAGATAGTGAGAGGGAGAGAGAGGATGTTCAAGACATCCAGAATCCTCTCTCTTCCTATCCCTGAGGAGACATGCAAAACAGGCATCAGAGTGGGAGGAGAGAGAGAGAGAGAAAAGGAGAGAGGAGAGAGAAAAATACTCACCCGTTTCAAAGGTCTATGGTCCATCAAGGGGCTTCACATGAACAGCAAAAACAATACCAGCTATTAGCTACTACTGGGGTGGGGGCGGCTACGGCTGTTGGCTGTGTGCATTCTTCAGGAGTGTGTACGTGTGTATTAGTGTGTGTGTGGTGTGTGTGTGTGTGTGTGTGTGTGTGTGTGTGTGTGTGTGTGTGTGTGTGTGTGTGTATGTGTGTGTGTGTGTGAGTGTGTGTGTGTGTGTGTGTGTGTGTGTGTGTGTGTGTGTGTGTGTGTGCGCGTGTGTCTGTGTGTGTGTGGTGTGTGTGTGTGTGTGTGTGTGTGTGTGTGTGTGTGTGTGTGTGTGTGTATGTGTGTGTGTGTGTGTGTGTGTGTGTGTGTGTGTGTGTGTGCGCGTGTGTCTGTGTGTGTGTCTGTGTGTGTGTGTGGTCCTTACCTATGACGGCACCGTAGCAGGAACCTCAGGATCTTGCGGGCGGCCTGGTTCTGTTTCTTAGTGAGGAGGCTGCTGTTGGAACACAAGCATGTTGAGAACACAAGCGTGGTGGAGTGTGTGTGTGTGTGTGTGTGTGTGTGTGTGTGTGTGTGTGTGTGTGTTAGCGTATGTGTATGTGTGTGTGTGTGTGTGTGTGTGTGTGTGTGTGTGTTAGCGTATGTGTGTGTGTGTGTGTGTGTCTGTGTGTGTGTGTGTGTGTGTTAGCGAATGTGTGTGTTAGCGTATGTGTGTGTGTGTGTGTGTGTGTGTGTGTGTGTGTTAGCGTATGTGTGTGTGTGTGTGTGTGTGTGTGTGTGTGTGTGTGTGTGTGTGTGTTAGCGTATGTGTGTGTGTGTATGTGTGTGTGTGTGTGTGCATGTGTGTGTGTGTGTGTGTGTGTACCTCAAAGAGTGTCTGTAGGAGCGATAGTATTGCTGGATGAGAACTGCAGCTCTACGGCTCTGCTGGAACTTCCTCTGCTCATGGAAACTCCGGAAACGGCTCTGGATCAAAATGGCTGCCAGGGTCATTCTCTTATAAAGTGCATACTGAGAGCGATAGAAGGAGAGAGGAGGGAGAGAGAGAGAGAGAGAGAGAGAGAGACTTCAAGTCTTACTGTAGCCTGGGAACCACCAGACAAATCTCTGAGCTTGTGTTTTATTGGCTCTGGCACCAATCACAACCGTTTATCTGGTATGAGGCGGGCTCGGTACGATGGCGGGTACAGAGGGGGGGGCCCTATGGGAGCACCGGCATTTTAATCAACAGCCGGTATGGCTGCAGCTGAAGTGTCACACATTTTGCTGCTCCGTTTGGTTGTAAGTCTATCCAATTGTGTCCACAGGCATTTTGGTCTGTGCCCGCTGATAACGCCCTTTGGAAATTGAAAACGAGAGGTTCCAAACTAATACACCTTTGCGAATCGGTCTGGCGCGATGTCAGGCTAGGGTTTATTATGAGTGAAAGATAAATGTTGACAGGGATTATATTTGGCCCGTACCTGTTTGTATTTCTTATAACAGCGTTGGATCACTGTTGCAATCTCTTTGCGTTGTTCCTGAATGGTACCCTGCGGGCAAGTAGACCAGAGGCCATATCAATATCTCAGACCAGCGAGATCATGTGTTTATTCAGAGCATGCCACAGCTGCGCTACAGAAAATGAAGAAGAAGTTATAACAGTCAGGGACTGATGATTTCCTAACTCAAAATCATCAGTCACAATGGGCTCATCTGCGTCAAAGATAGCGCTGAAATGCTTGGTACTGGTTTTAGACATCAAATAAAAATACCCGACATTTTCTGCCTACGGTTTCAGAAATGCAATAGTTTGATCGCTTGCTGTTTCAGAGCTTTATGAATATGCTCTTGGCCGCTTGTCAGACTTAGCAAGTTAATGTAATTAAAGCTTGGAGCGTTGGCAACCTGTGATACAATCTGCTATTCTTTATGACCTTTTATAGACCAAAATGCTTCGTCGCCTAATCATTTTAATCGTGAATCAACAATGGATTGATGGCTTTAATGAACGATAAAAGATACTTTTGAGTCGCAGTCCTGTCCCCGTAGCTTGCAGACAGGAGTGCTTAGTAGGCACTCTTAAGAGCGTTCAAGTGCTCCTACAGGTGCGTTACCTTGTGTTTTCTGAGGTTGTGTAGAGCATGTCTGATGGCCTCATGCAGTTCTCTCCGCTCTGCCTCGCTCATGGCTAGACGGGAGGAGTCCGTCTTCAGCCTCCCCTCCTTCGTAGCTGCACACAGGGCAGAGGCCCAGTCCGAAGGGGAGGCCAGGCCTTGCTTAGCCTGGGGACTTTCCTGATACTCCGGCCCTGAGAGGAGGTTGAATCTGGGGCAAGGAGTCTGGGGCTTGGCGTGAAGAAACCTGGGGAAAATCCGGGCACATTTGTGTTTTACCATCAAAGCCCCCCGAAATGCTGATTTCTAATAAAACCTGCACGTGTTGGGAATGTTTTGACCTCACCTTTCAACGTCGCCAAGGTAACCAGCCAATAAATTGTTGATGCCCTCCATGGTGGCTTCGGTTTCCATAGAAACCGAGGTCTCCTGCTTCATCCTGCCAGGTGGTGCTTCCATGATGTGGTCAGCCAGCATCATGATGTCCGCCTTGAAAACACACACACACATATTAATGTGCATTCACATTGATGCTTAAAGCTATGCACAATATAACAGAACAAGGAGACGAATAACTCGCTCGTCCCACCTGCAAATCCTCTGCACTATCCTGATAGGTCAGCAGTTCAGACTCCTCCCCCCGGTCGGATAATACTCTCTGGCGGAGGTGAATGGCCAGTCTCTCTTTTCCCAGAATCCTCCTGGCCAGGCTGCGTCGGCCCAGCGCCTGTCTCAAGCTCCACCTGGTGCCCACTCCGGACCCCCCTATCCTGGCCTGCAGGTGGGGGAGCGGGGCGCTGAGGGACGGCCGGGGCCGGACGGTGCCCGAGCCGTTGGGGGAGAAACCGGGGCTGACGACGCTCGGCACGGGCGAGGGCCTCGGGGGCAGCGGCCGGGGCGCGTTGGGAGCCGGGGTCGATTGGGCCAGCTGCTGCTGGGTCTCCGGGCTGGGCTTGAGTCTCTTGGCGGGTGGGGGGCCCCCCGGCTCGGGGGCGTTGCCCGCGGAGGCCTGTGACTCTGACTCCAGCCGGGGGCGCGGCTGTCGGGCTGGCCCTCACCCCTGGCCTTCCCCGGCTCTGGAGGGACACACAGGCGGAATTAGGGAGCTACAGGATCAGAGTTGTTGAGTCGTTAATGAGAGAGTTATAGGATCAGAGTTGTTAAGTCGTTAATGAGAGAGTTATAAGACAAGAGCTGTTAATAAGAGTTGCAAGAATCATCATGTTGTCGCCTTTGCAAATAGATGTGTAGTGTTCATAATATTTAAATTCACAGCATAGAGGCATAATACTGCTTAAAACAAACATTTTAAGATGTTTTTCAGCAGTGAACAAGATGTAAAAGGTGTCAAATGCCAAAAAAAGAAGGCATATATATAAAACTAATTAAAAGTAATTATTTACCTGGATTAGAGTCAGCTTGACCACCGGGCTGTGATTCGCCGTTCCACCTGTCTATCCAACTGTCGGCCGGTTGGCTGAGTGTGTGGGGAGCCTGTTGAAGCTGCTCCAGAAGATCGGCCAATCGCGTGTGGCCCCGTGAGCGGGCGATGTTGAGTGGAAGGCGGCCCAGCGAATCAGGAATGCCCAGGGCTCTGGAGTCCCACTGGTAGAGCACCACGGCTGCCTCGGTGTGACCCAGCGCACACGCCCACATCTGGAGAGGGTAGTGGGACGACACAGACACACACATGTGTTTAATTCGTATTACTGCCCCATCCGGGATGAATGAAGTACAGCTCCTAAAGTACACAGTAATGACATCATCGTGATCCACATACCAGTGGGGTGCAGGAGAAGTGGTCCACATTGAGAGGGTCCACCTCCAGCTCCAGGTCTATGCTGTCAGCATGTTTGTTGCTGCGGAAAAATGAAAAAATCTCATATACCTGTTGTTCCCTGCATACCTTTTTGTGTATGTGTGTGTGTGTGTGTGTGTGTGTATGTGCGTGCGTGCAGGCGTGTGTAAATGTGTGTGCGGGCGGGTGTGTGTCTAAATGTGTGTGTGTGTGTGTCTAAATGCCTGTGTGTGTGTATGTGCGTGTGTATGTGTGTCTAAATGTGTGTACGCGGGTATGTGTCTAAATATGTGTGTGTGTATGTCTAAATGTGTGTGTGTGATTGTGTGTGTGTGTGTGTGTGTGTGTGTGTGTATGTGCGTGCATGTGTGTGTGTGCGCACGTACCGCCAGCGTATTAGAGTCTGAATGAGCCCAGCGTAGCCCTGTGCGGCGGCAAGGTGCAGTAAGGTCATTCCTCTGGAGCTCTTGCTGTGCACCAGCTGATTGGACGAGACCCAGCACGGCTGAGCCATCATCTTCTCACACACCACCACCACACGGCCCTCAAACGACCCCTGCTCCGCGGTGAGCTGGGGACAACACGGTGGCGGGGCCGTCACGTCCCAGAGCGATCAGGGGGAGAGAAAAACGGGGAACAAATACATGGATGAATATCACCGGGAGGCAATCTGATTCTGCGAGCAGGAAGATCAATGGAGCAAATGGGAACGGTCTTGACTGAAGCCCTGCCACCGGAGAACTCATATAAGCACAGGTTGGGTTTGGAGAAACAGAACTGGCTGCCATTCCTTAGTGAAATATAGTGGGTTGGGGCACCTTTATTAAAGAGCTTCCAGATGGAAGAATGCCCCACTTCAATTCCAGAGCCTTGCAATGGCTGTATATGGGTCTGCTTTTAGGTTGTAACATTTCTAAATGAATTTCATTATGAGCTAACACTTTACAATATGGGTACATATTGCAAAGTCTTGAGATTCTCTATTAATTGAGGGAAGCGTACTGTAGAACAAACCTTTCACACTGAGTTTCCCTTGTGTTCACCTCACCTAACACACAATAACTTATCTGGTCCTCAACCAGCCTTTAACATTGCTTGTTGGCTGTAACTCCATCAGATGGTAGCTGCAGTGCAACCACACTCACCTGAGATGGTTGATCAGTGATGTCTCCCCCTCCCTCCACTCCTCTTCCCTTGGCTGCCATGGTTTCTGATCCAGGATTCTGATTAGATATCTCAGCCATCCTCTGTTCCATCTGCTCCAGGCGTTCCAGAATAGACATTCTGAACTGGGTATCTACGGACAATAAAGGCATTGTGTGATTCAACGTGTCAATGTTTTGATTGGACGCTTTTCATTCAGTTGAATTCGAATTTAATTTAATTGCATTTGCTGTATGTACTTCCCCCGATGACTAATTAATTTAATCTTTTTTATTATGATTGTTATTCTCCTGATGTGATTACAATTAAAACCTTTTACAGCCATAGAGGCTGTGTGACTGAGGGAAAGGGATAGTGACTGTGCGTGGGTCTGTGTGTGTGTGTGTGTGTGTGTGTGTGTGTGTGTGTGTGTGTGTGTGTGTGTGTGTGTGTTTGAGCTGATGTATTTGCTTGAGCATGTGCGTCTGTGCACGCTGAATGAACACGCCTCTTTGTGTGAATGAACGAGTACATCTCAAAACACAGGAACAAGGGTACAGTATTTGTGTAAATGAATGTGCACATCATCACACATATTCACATGTATTTGTCTGAATGAATGTACACGTCGTACCACATATTCACGTGCATTTGTGGTGAATTGACGGATGCATCAAAACACGCATTCATATGTACATCAAAACACATATTCATATACAGAAGTCTCAGTGAGGCTGCAGCACTGCTGCATTATTTCACCCTCCCACCTGCAGTTTCTCACTTTTACACCCTCTCTCCCTCTCCTCTCCCTCTCCCTCTCTTTCTCTCACTTTCCCCCTGCTCCTTTTCACTTAATTTCTCACTCTGCTTGGTTTGCAGCATGTCAGCTGAGCAGAGAATGGGGGAGAGAGCGAGAGAGAGAGAGAGAGACAGAGAGAGTCAGAGAGAGAG
The DNA here is from genome assembly GCA_036785325.1 of Urophycis tenuis. Classification (NCBI taxonomy): domain Eukaryota; kingdom Metazoa; phylum Chordata; class Actinopteri; order Gadiformes; family Phycidae; genus Urophycis; species Urophycis tenuis. Next base: position 6,162,475 of record JAXIVH010000008.1, read on the forward strand.
AAAGAGGGAAAGAGAGAGAGAGAGAGAGAGAGAGAGAGAGAGAGAGAGGAGAGAGAGAGGAGAGAGAGAGAGAGAGAGAGAGAGAGAGAGAGAGTGCAGTAGCCTTATGGTGACGTCATGGTAAACAGCCAATGAAACCCAGCAGGGAGGATGAGGAGTGACTGACTGAACTCATCTAAAGAGGAGGAGCAAGCAGGAGACACAACTCCATCGCTAGACATGGAAGTCGGAGTAGAACAGTGCGCGTCAATAAGATAAATAACAATAAGATCAATGAGAAGACAAACTGTCTTCTCATTGAGTCTCTCACAAAACCCAAAGGAAACAACCAATGGAGTCTCTCACAAACAGCAATGGAAACAACCTTGCCTGAGACTAGTCCTGAGACAGATAGGTTGTTGATCTGGTAACACACATTGAACACAGAGTGAAAGCAAAACAGGGCTAACACCCAGAATCTCATTTACATACATATTATTTCCAGAGTATTTCTCGCAAAGCTTATGAACGTCGCTACTGTTTAATTCGTTTCGGCATGTCAACAGATCACTTCAAACACCCCCAAGGACAACATATTGACTTAACCAACACAGCTAACAAAAGCTGTTGTCTAGAGGAAGAAAACAACATTTGTAAGTGAATTAAATGAGAGAACTGAAAAAAAACCCCTGCAGAATCCAACACTGAGTAGACAAGCCCTGCAAACGGGGAGGTCTGACTAAAGCTATGACAAAGTTGTTGGGTTTACAAAAAACCCCAAACAACATTCCCTAATATTCGCTGAGAGACTGAGAAACCACATGAACAACACTACACATAGCGTGATTTTATCTGTTTGCAATGAACACAACTTTTAACGCTGTAAAACCTTTGCCCAGTAAACAAGAAAAACTCAATGATGGGAACACACGTGGAATACATTCCTTCAATTGCGGCTGTTTGCTCTGCAACTTTTAAGGCTAAGTTAAAGTTCATAAAGAATGTATATTTATTGTATAATAAAAGTATTATATACATACACTATTGTCGTGAGCTTGCAAGACAAAATGCCTCCTCTTTCAACATTCTTTACATACAAACACACACACACACACACACACACACACACACACACACACACACACACACACACACACACACACAATCACATTTTATCATACAGATGTTTTCAAAACAGAGACAATGAAGAAGAAAGAAAGACCAAAGTAATCAATCAGACGACCGTGCTCATTCTAGCCCATCGATTGGGCCTGCATGGCTTCTGCACCGCATAGTACTGTACATTGCACGTCAGCTGACGATACCAGCTCTTTGTTTGGTGAGTTCCATGGCGCTGTCCATTCAGCGTGGTGCTGAACCTAAGCCTACCACGCTGTCGATTCAACGTGGTGCTGAACCTAAGCATACTACGCTGTCCACTCCGCGTGGTGCTGAACCTACTAAGAACTAACCACGCTGTCCAGGAACGATGGAAGCTTTCCGATTTGATAGAACAATCAATCAAACAACCGAGGGGTTTCTGCCTCGCGGTTTGCCTGAAATTCACGCAGGCCGCAATAAAAACAATATTCTCTCAGCACATTGTAGATCCGGGCTAAACTGCTATGAACTAAGCGGTTAGACAATAAACAACAATGGGGGCAATCGCACGCCGTCAACATCATGTAATCACACATTCTATCGTTAACCTACAGGCAGCTACACACATGTTTTCAAATGGTAAAGGGCTACGAACCCCGAGATGCTCTTTGTCCTCCTCGACTCAACGTTTGGTGCTGAGGTCGACGTGTGCGACTCATGCATCGATACTCCGAGAGAGAAAAAAAACTCAGAGAGGAGAGTAAAATAAAAGAGAGCGAGAGAGAGAGAGAGAGAGAAAGAGAGAGAGGGAGAGAGAGAGAAAGAGCAAAGGAGAAAGAGCGCAAGAGAGCGAAAGCGCAAGGGAGCGAGAGAGAGAGAGAGAGTAAGAGAGCGAGAGCGCAAAAGAGCGAGACAGAGTAAGAGAGAGAGAGAGAAAGAGAGAGAGAGAGAGAGAGAGAGAGAGAGAGAGAGAGAGAGAGAGAGAGAGACAGAGAGAGAACAAGAGAGAGTAAGAGAGAGGAGTAAGAGAGCGAGAGAGAGAGAAAGAGAGAGAGAGAGAGAGCGAGAGAGAGAGAGTAAGTGAGCGAGAGAGAGTAAGTGAGCGAGAGAGAGAGGTGGGGGTTTTACACGCGCGTGTAGTAGCCTATACTTCGAGCGCTTCAAATCCGCCGCCAGAGAGCTGCAGGTCGTCATGTCGTCATCACTACGACCAAGAGTCCACCAAGCAGAGAAAACATTTAACTGAGACGTTTTTGGAGGTTGCAATTTGATACACGCTTCAAACTTGAATGTGATTTTTTTAGGTCGTGTTTATGCCTTTGTAATAATATTCGAAGTCAAACAAAAGACCGACAGCGAACAGGTCCCTTCAACTCGTTGCTGTTGCGACTTTGGTCTCCATAACATCTTGAAATAAACACCCCCAGTCTACCGTTAAAGGCTCCTATAGGAGCCTTTAACGGTAGACTGGGAGCAGGTAGACCCTGGTTATCCATATCCCGCTGCTCTCAGCTTCATCAAACACGCGAGGCTCGTGACTTCACTAGACCAGAGCCGCATTGCCGCATTGCGCAACACGGAGACGGGGGGCGATGGCAGCCTAACCTTGTAATGCTTCTTCGAGGGGACCGCTCTGTGTGTCTCTCGGTGGATCCCGTACATTGCGCAACACAGAGACGGGGCGATGGCAGCGTAACCTTGTAATGCTTCTTCGACGGGACCGCTCTGCGTGTCTCTCGGTGGATCCCGTACGTTGCGCAACAAAGCTCTCCATTAGTTGCTGCTATTCAGCCACGTGATGACAACTGGCTCAGCACAAAGCCACAGACTATTACTTGTTTGTTAAACTATTGCTAAGGCGATTAACGTGTTGTGTGCGCTTACAATGTTTGTATTTTAATCGAATCCACTTTGGAACCACAATCAGAAAAGACTGCTATAGCAAACCATCGGTCACTGCGTTAGACTATCTCTTCTGTTGCCTAATGTTTTAACACCATAATACACTTGGGGAAGATACTGGAGAACACAGTGGAGACAAACACCAAACGATAATGAATAAAGTGCTATAACCAAGCAACACTAGCTGAAGATGAAAAGACTACAAACAAAAATAAAACGTAGACTATAACCTGCTAACTCATTGAATCTGTCTTGCACTGCAAGCACTAAAGTTTCAAATTAAAAAGACAACTTCTGCTCGACATAGTTGCGTCAATGAATGCAGAGTCCTTCACAAATTAATGCAGACATACACACTGTGTGTGCGTGTGTGTGTGTGTGTGTCTATCCTGCTTCCGTAGGGAATGCAATGTTTCTATGCCTCAAAGCAATGATTAATGAATGATTCAGACAGCCTCATACATGCATGTGCACACTCACATAGACAGTTCTCTGTCTCACACACTTCAAATTATACTTTTGAGTTCTAGGCGTGAAGTTTGAGTTTCATGTTTGAATTACTTTTTTTTTTATAATACAAAAACGAAAACTGACGTTTTGACACAGATGACTTGATCTGGCGGCAGAATGTGTAATTTGCTTAGAATGTACCATCTCACAAACACACACACACACACACACACACACACACACACACACACACACACACACACACACACACACACACACACACAAACACACATACACACACACACACACACACACACACACACACACACACACACACACACACACAAAGTGGAGAGCAATAGAGGGCGAGCATGAGGAGAAAAGCCAGATGAGGAGCACATGCTACACACACTGTACACACACGTTGTACACACTTTCATGACACAAACACGTGGGACACATTCAGCAGCTTCCGGTCAGTCTCGCTGGCCGTTTTCATCACACCAATACGTACACTTACCGTCCAGGGACAGCCAGTCATGCTGTGAGGAGGGCAGGGCGGGAAGATCGCGGGCTTTGTATTCAAACACCACAGAGGAAGAGATGACTTCGCCACCCATGGCCACCTGCAGCATCACCAGCCCAGTGTCATGGGCTGGAGATGAGAAACACCGCGACACGGTTCAGACGATGTGAAGGTGATCAGGTAGAGTATAACATTGAATATCTATACATGCATCAAACAGGTAAACAGAAAAAAAAAGTGTTTATGCCATTTGCAGATGGAATTTTTCCATCTTTCTATACTTGCATATATATATAATACATAATATATGTATAATTTCCAGTTGTTATGATGCTACATGTATGGCCTCCTTTTTACTGTCCCTATGCCTTGTTGGAAAAATGGATATTATATCATACCCTTCAACAAAATTACTAAACAAAGAAAAAATATAGTTTTGTCTTTCTCGCAACCTGGCATCCACTATAAAGTTTACATTTGGGAACATGAGTTCTACAGTAGAGTTCTATGGTAGAGTTCTAGAAGAAAGGACCTTTCCGTCTTTATTGGTCATTTTCACATATGGGAACAAGATTTGTTCTCTGCATTTGACCCATCCTATGGTACATAGGATGCAGGGGGCAGCTATGTACAGCTGCCCCGGGGAGCAATTTGGGGTTCAGTGTCTTCTTCAAGGACACTTTGACATGTGGACAGTTGGGGAAGGGGATCGAACCGCCAACCCTCCGGTTAGTGGATGACCCTCTCTACCCACTGAGCTACTGCATGGTAGCGTTCTATCTTATAGTGCGGCAGTAGCTCAGCGAATAGAGCAGGTCGTCCACTAACCAGAGGGTTGGCGGTTCTATCCCCACCTCCACGTGTCGAACCCCACAATTGTACTGATTGTAAGTCGCTTTGGAATAAAGCATATGCTAAATGTGTTGTTTAAGATTAGTAATCAGTAGGGTTCAGCAAACTGAATGGCAGTCAGTAAAGACAGTGTGCTTACACACTTGTACTTCACAGATAGAAAGAGGGAGTATTTTTAGAAAAGTACAAATAAAAAAAACATAGATAGGAAATAGACTAAGCCACTGCTAGCCACAAACCCCTTCCTACCCATTCATCACATGAATCCAAGCACACACAAGTCACTGTAAGTCTCTTTGGGTGTCTAAGTAGCTAAGTGACTCAATCATAATTTTACATAATAGTATATATGGGAGGAGGAGGTGGAGAAGCAGGAGGAAGAGGAGGAGCAGAAGGAGGAGCAGGGGGAGGAGGAGGGGGAGCAGGAGGAGGAGCAGGAGGAGGAGGAGGAGGAGCAGGAGGAAGAGGAGGAGCAGAAGGAGGAGCAGGAGGAGGAGGAGGAGCAGGAGCAGGAGGAGGAGCAGGAGGAGGAGGAGGAGGAGGAGCAGGAGGAGGAGCAGGAGGAGGAGCAGGAGGAGGAGGAGGAGGAGGAGAGGAGGAGGGAGGAGGAGGAGGAGAGGGAGGAGGAGGAGGAGGAGGAGAGGACTACCTGGACAGTAGCAGCGCAGCACGCCAGGCTGTATAGAGGGCAGCAGGGACGCTGATGTGGTCGAACAGACAGCTGTACTCACTGCTGCTCTCCAGCCAGGGCCCTGTGATCAGCACCTTCACCCCGCCCTGCCAACACACAGCGCACACAGGTCACCCCGGGGGCCCACGCCTAAGGTACACAGCGCGGCCTTTCGCGGAACACGACAGACATGACGGAGATCGAGCGATGCGGAGAATGCCACAGATGCCGCAGCAGTGTGGTGAAAGCCCCTCAGCTTAAAGTGTGGTGTGAACGGCATCAAAGGCAATCAGGATTTCGTATCAAATCCAACCCTTGCGCGTCTTCTATGTGATGCGAATGAATCATACATGGGTCTACTCGTGGCGAGGCGACATCAGTCAAAGCCATCATGAGACGTTCACACAATCCTTAATCATCCGTCATCCACAGACATCACCGGGGGCTGTCGGTTGTGACACATATGTTGCAGCCAGTGCGGCGAGACAGCAAAGTGTCAGATTCAGAGTGTTGTTTAGGGTGTCCGGGGACGCGCCAACACGGAGAGGTGTTAGTTGGAGTTAATGAGTTGCCAAATTGGACGCC
>JAXIVH010000008.1:6173739-6207762 GCA_036785325.1 Urophycis tenuis
TATGACACGCACACACACACACACACACACACACACACACACACACACACACACACACACACACACACACACACACACACACACACACACACAGTATACATATATCCCTGTTTTTCACCTTCACTGCCTTCAACAACTCCAATCACGGATGTACCCCGATTTGAACCACAGCATCAATGGAATAACACACATACAACGTCACCCCGGAGGGCTGGATGTTACAGCTGGGCTCGAAGGTTGCGTGCCTGTCAAGGAAAGCTAAATTTCAGCGGTCTATTTCGTGCTTGGAGATACGGAGAGCGAGAGAGAGAGAGAGGGAGAGAGAGAGAGAGAGAGAGAGAGAGAGAGAGAGAGAGAGAGAGAGAGAGAGAGAGAGAGAGAGAGAGAGAGAGAGAGAGAGAGAGAGAGAGAGAGAGAGAGAGAGAGAGAGCGACAGAGGGAGAGGGGGGGAGAGAGGGATCTGCTGAATTCCTTCAGCGTGAACCACTGACATGGTCCTACATTCCTATATTTTTTCTCTATATTCTAAGCGCTGTTTAAACAATACGCCCGGAAGTCAGGGGCACGCGCGATGACACGGAGAGACACACACATTGTCCACATCTAAATGTCCCCAAAAGGACAACTCTGCTCGCGTTGTTCGCTGTAGTTCGCAGGCTCAGCATCCGCGCGGCCGTGTTTTCGGGACGGGATGCTCATTGGAGAAGAAAAAGGAGAGCCCCCGCATTCGTCCGTACCGTCGTCCTTTCCCAACCCAGTACGCGCTCAAAGTGACCACTCTCGGTCACTATGTGTCAAAAAAAAACCCTCAAATAGATCGTTATTTCTCTCTTACCTTCCGGCTTGTTTTCGGCAGCCATTTCCCCTCCGCGCGCCTCATCCCTCCTCCTCCTCCTCCTCGCGACCTGGGGGGGTCCACGCGCGTGCACAGGGAGGACAGCTCAAGGAGGGGGGCGGGATTGACGGGGGACGAGCCTGCTGTAAGCGGCGAACCATTGGTCCAAAGTGTGATAACGGACAACGGGGATCCGTGATGACTCGCGAAATTCACATCTCTCTGCTCAGCCCTATTGTAGGCCTATATAGCTTCCTCCGCCCCTTATAACGGTCTTGCTGCTCTCTCTCTCTCTCGCTCTCTCTCTCTCTCTCTCTCTCTCTCTCTCTCTCTCTCTCTCTCTCTCTCTCTCTCTCTCTCTCTCTCTCTCTCTCATTGACGTTCTTCTCCTTTCAGAGAAGCGCGTCACTAAACGATGTCTGTATCCGAGGACACCTTGACAGCCTCCCACAGCATCACAATGATCTCTTTTATCCCTCGCCTTTTCCTCTGTCTTTTATAGGCTCCCTCTTTTCATTTTACCTATATCTCTCTCTCCCTCTTAGGTGTAGGTGTTATATCCCCCTCTTTTCCTTCTCTGCCGTCTCTCTCGTTCACACACGCGCACTCAGACACACACACACACACACACACACACACACACACACACACACACACACACACCGAATTGCACATACGCACGCACGCGCGCACACACACTCTCTCGCTCTTCTCTCTCTCTCTCTGTAAACACACACACGCAGTCTCTCTCTCTCTCTCTTTCTCTCTCTCTCTCTCTCTCTCTCTCACACACACACACACACACACACACACACACACACACGCGCGCGCACACTGACTCACACGCACTAGCGTGCCAACACTATTTTCATATGCATACGCGGGCAGACTGTCTAAAAATGTGGCTTAACTAGAACGCTTCTTGCGACAAATGATAAACCCTCGCCTCCTGAATACAAATTAAACAACCTTGCCCCGACCAAGACACTTCAGACGCGCGTAGGGTGCGTCTGAAGCTGAAGGGTGCTGTTCTTCGGTGGGGTGCTGTTCCTCGGGGGGGGGTGCTATTCCTTGCTGGGGTGCTGTTCCTCGGTGGGTGCTGGAGCTCGTGGTGCTGAAAGGACAGCTCCGCCCGCATCCCATACAGAGCGCAATGTGTGTCTCTTTACTTTACACAGCGATGAGATATTAGATGAATAATCTCATAACTCATCTAATCTAATCTCATCTAAAACCGAAATGCTTTTGAATCGAAAGTATGACAGCAGTCGATCTCAAATCTGGGTTAACGTTTCACTTTTTCTTTCGCTTCACGTTTGTTTTCGACCAATCGTGTTGCTGGAGGCGGAAAACGAAGTTTCCGAGTTTCTCTTCGGTAATCTCTCCGAAACGAAACCGGAAACAAGGCGTAATTCCACCCCTTTCCGATTTTGGTTTCCGGCCCATGCAGGCTCTGTCCGTGTACTCCCAGAAGTTCTGTTGTAACATAGTAGGACTGCTGAATCCCACATGACCTTCCAGCCATTCGACCTCGTAGATTCTTTATTGTAGCCCAAATGTCCTTATGACCTTTACAAATGGTGTTTTCTTTCAAATTACCATGGTATGATCAAGCAGTAATATATTAGTACAACAAATGATCTATGACAAAACCATTCATTAAATCTGCATGTTAAGTCTATAATCTATAAACAATGTTGGATTATTTTCTAAGGTGCAAAGGCTAATGTTACTTTAAACATTTTTTATTTATTTATAACGATGTAAGTTATTGCAAGGACATACTAATCAATAAAAGGTGCATTGATCTAGTACTATCCATTTCAGAAGTCGTTAGGAAAACCATCTGTACAACGCATTAGCATCATAATTGGAGTCTGAAGCTTCAAACAAATAGCTACTGACTAGCCTACTCAACATGATTTTCAAATTATCAAATAGACCCCATATAATAGCATACATATCATGGTTTGTTGTACCCTTGTTGATTGGGTTAATTGTTAACTGAGCGTTAACTGATGTTGACAAAAAGCTACTAGAATAGGACTACTAAACAAATGCAAACTGTAGATATAAAAAACCTTTAACCTCTTGACAACATCATTTTTAAAAGGCTATAGGGCTACAGAAATCAATGAAAGAGTGAGTCAATCGACTGTACCCAGTTCGATCAATGCTCTTCTTTTCCTATTGCCGACCGAGGCAGTTTCTTAGTCCTTCTTCTTACGCATGCCTTGGCTTCTCCACACGCACGTTCAGGGTGAATCTATTCATCCTCCTACGCTATGCATTGACTCCCTCGCAATAACAACACAAATACTACACATTTTGACGAATACATTTGCATGTAACTACATATAACAACGTATAGGCCACCACAAATGCATGAATAAAAGTCAGAGCGTTAGACTAGTGGTCACTAGTAACAACATTAGAAGAAGTACTTGCTTTAACTTGGAAAATAGAACGACCACTAGGTGGCAGTGCGATGACTCGCGTACCTCTCCAGAAGGTCGCTACGGCACGCCCCAACCAATCAGCGAGCAGAACACTGGCCATGTGGGCGCGGTCAGAGAACACGCAAACATGGCGGCGTCCTTAGACGATGATTTAGAGCTGGACAACCAAGATTATTATTCTTTACTCAATGTCAGAAAAGAGGTAGGCCTGCGGCATGTTGGGTTTCGTCCGTCAAACGTTTGAACGTGGGCTGTGGAGGAGACATAAGCGTGCAAGAAAGACAAATGAAACCGCCGCTGTGGGGTCGATGTGCACCGGTCGTCCATCCTCTTACGTCTCGGGTGTTTCGTAGACAGCTCGAGTTTTGTCATCATCTCGATTCCTAAATACATACTCTATTGATTGCATTGTTAAAGAGATATTGTAAATGTGCCTCTCTACAACGGTGTCCTAGTTGGTGTTAGTTTCCTCTGTAGTCATAAACCGCACGAAAATAGTCATGTTCCAATACAGCAAGTGTTTTCTCTTACAATTGCCATCTCTCTCACACAGGCAACTCAAGATGAGCTGAAGGCCTCCTACCGAAGGCTGTGCATGCTGTACCACCCCGACAAACACAGAGACCCCGAGCTCAAACAGCAGGCCGAGCAGCTCTTCAACCAGGTGCACCAAGCCTATGAAGGTACAGACAGCACTTTGGTGCACGCCTACGCAAACATGCAAAAAAAAAAAGGCGAATGCCTAACGTGATCTAAAAACGGGTGCTACAGAAGACTGTGTTCTCTTTCTCTTAGTGCTCAGTGACCCTCAGTCCAGGGCCATTTATGACATCTTCGGGAAGAAGGGGCTGGAGGTGGAGGGATGGGAGGTCTGTATGGTGGTACATTACGTAAACCCTGTGTGGCGCGTGAGTTGACGGACCCCGCTAACGCCGTGCTCTGCCGTGTAGGTGGTGGAGAGAAAGAGAACCCCGGCAGAAATTCGCGAGGAGTACGAAAGGCTGCAGCGAGACCGAGACGAGAGGCGACTGCAGCAGAGAACTAACCCCAAGGTTATATACACACACACACACACACACACACAGACACGGACACACACACACGCACAAGCACAACCACTGCATTTCCAACACTGCTCTTTCAAAAGCTCAGAATCTTCAGCTGAACGGACTCAAAGTGTTGACACCAGTCGGTGCAAAAAACGCCATGTCTTTCACACACCGTATGTAGCACTGGTCACGCTGGTCTGTGTGTTTGACCGACCCGTGCCGTGCTTACAGGGCACCATCAGCGTGGGCATCGACGCCACCGACCTCTTCGATCGCTACGACGAAGACTTTGAGGAGATGCCGGGGGGAGGCCTGCCTCACGTGGAAATCAACAAGATGCACATCTCACAGTCCATCGAGGTAAGACCCCCGCCCGCCGCCCCCCCCCCCCCCCCCTGCCCCCCACGCCGGCCGCGGTGTCGCCGCCGGCGGTTCCGGTGGCGGTCCCGGGTGGCGGTCGCGGCGCTGAGGATGTTCCCCCGCTTGTCTTCACTCAACAGGCGCCGTTGACCAACAAGGACACGGCGGTGCTGTCGGGCTCGCTCTCCACGCACAACGGGAACGGAGGAGGCAACATCAACATGGTGGTGCGCCGGGTCACGTCGGCCAAGGGCTGGGGAGAAGTACGACCACACGCGTGAACACGTGGACACACATGAACACATGAACACGACACCTACTGCCTGATATGTTTAAGCAGTCTGGCGTGAAAATTGGATATGTATGACCAGCGCCTGTGGTAAATACGTATTCCTAATTATAATAGCAGAGACGTGACTTAATGTTATTACCAGTATCCCTAACCCAATGGCATCTTCTATACCAGCCTCTGATCTGGAGATATGTGTGTGATGTCATACATGTCTTCTAACATCTACTCAATGCTCATCTCTAGAGTGTCAAAACTCTATCAAGCCATAGAATACAATATAGATAACACTTGGCTAAAGGCACATTCTGGAAGATAGGGAAGAACCAGCGGGTGCTGTATGCACTCCCTTTAACCGGCTCTCCCGGTGACGTATTTGGTCTGTGCCGGCCGTAGGTGGAGGTGGGTGCCGGGGACGTCCTGGGGCCTCTCCTGGGATTCAAGATGTTCCGTAACCTGACGCCGCGGTGGTAAGACCTGACACACCTTCATGAGGCGTAAGCAATGTGACCATGTGGAGCGCTCTCCCACGTCTCCCCAGCGCTCAGCCGTCTCCTCTCGCCCGCGCTTCCCCGCAGCTTCCTGACGGCGCAGTGCGGCGTACAGTTCTCGCCGCGCGGCCTGCGCCCCAGCTGCTCCCTGATGACGGCGCGCCACCTGGACCACAACACCATGGGGTACCTGCAGTGGCGCTGGGGCCCCAACAGCGCCATGACCACCAGCCTGGTCCGGGACACCAAGACCACCCACTGCACCCTGGCTCTTCAGGTAGACACGCGCACGCACGCACACACGCACGCACGCGCACGCACACACACACACACACAGGGTTTGAATGGTTCTCGATTCAGCCAGATGTAGGCATCCTGGAGCGACACGTACATTTACATGTACATTTAGGGCATTTAGCAGACCCTTTTATCCAAAGCGACTTACAAAGAATACATTTGTCATAAGAAGGTGGAACATTTCATTGCTGCTAATACAGTAAGAAAGTCACCAGAACAAGTTTCAAGCATTTAAATTGCCAGGTTAATCACTGCTTGTATACAACATCTTTGGCTAAATGCCGAGTTACAAAGAGGGACACTTGATGCCTAAGCCCTAAGCCTTCATGGCTCATTAATGACAAGGATGTCAGCTAAGGGCACGACTAAATACAATCAATGTACTGAGTTGCTTTGATTAAATGAAATGGCGAGATGGTAGTAAATGGTCACAACAGTGACCATCCTCAGAGTGAATCCTCAGAGTGGACCCTCGAGGATTTATTATCTATCATCATCTATCTATTATGAGACATGATATATTGGGTATTGATATGTAATAAAAAAATTATCTTATGTTATAATGTATAGATGTCTTCCTTCCCTTTTCCTCCACCACAGCTGGGGATCCTTAACTCCTACCTGATGATGAGCTACCAGTACAAGTTCCAGGATGAAGACCAGACCAAGGTCAAAGGATCCCTCAAGTACGTCAGTCTGAGTGTCGGCGGTCTGTCTAGACGGTGAAATCCAATAACTCTTGTTTCAGAAGAACACTGGATTTTGAATTATCTCTCTCAGAAATCAGAATCCTATTAGAATTTCACATTATACGCAATGCCCCGTTTCAAACAATTATCTTATCAAGGTGCCGAGGTATTTACACTTGAAATAAAACCGCATACATTATTTCAAGATGAAAGGTGCACTCTCGTGACTACCTTTTCTAAGTGAACCTTTTGAAGTGGCTGAATGTGAGGGCGTGCAACCAGGAGTATGCAGACATCCTGCGCTGCTGACACGTTGTGTGCTCCTCCTCCATCTGGCCAACTGCCTGCCTCTCGTGATGGTGTCTGCCCAGCACTGTTTGTTTACCACCCTGACTCTCTCCTCCGCCTCCTCCTGCTCGTCCTCCTCCTCCTGCCCCTCCCCTCCTTCTCCTCCTCCTCCTCCTCCTGCTCCTCCCCCTCCTCCTCTTCCTCCTCCTCCTCCTCCTCCTCCTCCTCCTCCTCATCCGCCTCTTCCTGCTCCTCCTCCTCTTCCTCCTCCTCCTCCTCCTCCTCCTCCTCCTCCTCATCCGCCTCTTCCTGCTCCTCCTCCTCCTCCTGTCCCTCCTCCTCCTTGTCCTCCTCCTCCAGGACGGGCTGGTTTGGCACGGTGGTGGAGTACGGGGCGGAGAGGAAGATCAGCCGACACAGCGTCCTGTCAGCCACCGTCAGCATGGGGGTCCCCCAGGGGGTGACGCTCAAAATCAGGTACGCGGCTTCCACATGAAAGCCGACACTGGACCGGTGGCCTCGCGGCGCCGCGCCAAGTCACCGCCACGCCACCAGCTCGGGGTCAGCGCATCCGAGAGAGTGGCTTTGATCATTTCAACGTCACGCAGACATTTGGAGTATTTGAGAGGGGGGTGGGGGTGGTGGGGGGGGGGGGTGGAAGCGTATTCGATGAGGAAGTCATCGGGTTTGAGCTTGTTCACAGACACGCCGTGTCTCTTTTTGATGATCCTCTCGGGGGGGTCAGTGCACCCGCTGTGCGTCATTTTAACGACACAAGGACATGCAAATGTTTCAGAGGGAAGAGTGTTTTTGAATAAGGCCAAAAGTATGATCGTGTTGTGTTGACGCTGTAGCAGTATCCTTTGACGAGAGCGTTTGTTTTCATGAGAATGCAACCCTGTTGGCCACAATGGATAGGGTGACAGAGTGCAGCTTAGTCACTTCAAAATGATGCACAGGGTCATCACATTCTGCAGGACTGGGTTTAGTCCCACTGATGCCGTACAGAAAGCATATGCCCAGTGTTTTGAAAGGCAGTAGATGCCCAAGGTCATATCCGTGAGGCAATGATGATTTGCATTGAGGAATTAATGCATAATTGCGAGAAAGAGATGAAGCTTACCTGTCAGAAAACTCTAATTTAGATATAATCTTTCAAAACGTTGCTTTGTGAATTTACAGTGTTCCAGCTTTTATAGTTTCTGAAATATTGTCAAAGCATCGTTCACTGTCCGGGGCATTCATTATTCATGACTGATTTTATTAGGCTAGAAATTATTATTACTAATGTAATGAGCCTACAACCTTTTTAAAATGTACAAATCGGAACGAACATTTCATGCATAGAAAGTACAGCAAAAAAAAACTCGGCAAAAAACTATTGTTTGCTATACAACAAAATATTGCTGCACTAATTGCTAAACCTATGAACGTGTGTGTGCATGTGTATAAAAATAGAATTATACATATATATATATATATATATGTGTGAGTGTGTGTGTGTATATACACACACACACACACACACACACACACACAGAGACAAGGCACATAGATTATGTGCAAACAACAAAGTAGCTGGTTGAGCCACAACGCCACAAACTAGATGAGGCCCCAATTGTTGAGCTTGTTTGAGTCATTTAGACGGAGGGCCTGGATCACAGTGTTCACCACACCGGGCGGCAGGAGGGAGGCCTGCCTATCCAAAGCACCCATCACTGCCACCCCCCCCCCCCCCCGTCTCTCCCTCTCGCTCACAGTTGGTTTCATGCTTTTGTGATTAATATCCCATTTATTTCCTGGCAGGAATAAAAGCAACCATTACCAGATGGCTTTTTTGTTTCTTTTGTCAAAGCAAAACAGAAACGGAAGCGCGTGTTTGTTCCCCGTCCGCTCCCTGAATTCCACTTTAATGCCTCACAGTGCTTTTGTTGTTGTTTTGTTATGTATGTGTATGTGTGTGTGTGTGTGTGTGTGTGTGTGTTTCCGCTCGCCGTAGGTTATCACGAGCCAGCCAGACGTACCTGTTCCCGGTCCACCTGACCGACCAGCTGCTGCCCAGCGCCGTCTTCTACGCCACCGCCGGCCCCCTGCTGCTCTACGTGGCGGTCCACCGGCTCATCGTCATCCCGTACACCAGAGCGCAGAAACAAGAGTGAGCGTTCACCCCCTCACCCCCCCCCCCCCCCCCCTGAGTGGACAAGGCTGAGAGCCCTTCTCTACCCCTTTGGACAGTGGGGGTGAAAGACATGTGGAATCGAACCTGGGGTTGCTACAGGGGCTAGTGCTTGTGGGTTGAGCCAGCCGTGCTTGTTCACTGGGGTGGCAGTAGCTCAGTGGGTAGAGCGGGTGGACAGAGCGGGTCGTCCACTAACCGTAGGGTCGGCGGTTCGATCCCCTTGATCCCCCTCCTCCTCCTCCAACTGTCCACATGTCGAACCCCACAAAAATGTAGTGATTGTAAGTCGCATTGGAAAAAGCTTCTGCTAAATGCCCCATTTTATTTAATTGTGAATGTGATCTTTCTTAAGTGAGGACCGTTAGCGAGAGACTAATACAAAGTGGCTACAAGGCTGCCAGCCAGGCCGGTGTGTCTTGGGGTTCTGAGATGGCCTAAGAGCCATCTCATATGTCTTATATGAGTACAAACATGGGTTAGTGCTAGGCAGCCTTCTTTGCCACCCGACACCACATGGTGGTGACAGTAGTGGTGGTGTGATGGCCAACTCCTGTCCACGTGTCTTCCAGAGACCTGGAGCTTCAGAGGAAGAGCTCAGCCACAGACATAGCCAAGAAAAGGCAAGAGGCAGAGTCAGCTGTAAGTACAGACAAAAAACCACACACACACATGCACGTGCACACACACACACACACACACACACACACACACACACACAAATACAATCATTCACTTTGTGTAGCATTAACATAGTTCCCCAGGTTTGGCTCTCTCTTTGTGTCGTCTCAGGCCTTCCATCGCTCTTTGCTTATTTCTCTGCCTGTCGTCGTCCTCCTCTGTTCTTCAGGTTTTGCTGATGCAGGAGTCTGTGAGGAGAATCATAGAAGGAGAGGAATCCAAAATGGGTAAGAACACGCACACACACACACACAAATACTCACGCACACACGCACACGCACACACAAACACACATGCACACACAAACACTCACGCACACACACAGACACATGCACAAACACACACACAAACACAGACACACAGACTCACACAATTGCAGCACCAGCTGTGAACTGAATACTCGGGACGTCAGGCCGGTTAGGGGGTACAGGTGAGCGGGTGTAAATGTCGCGGGGCTGCCGCTGTGAAGCGCGGTGCCTGGGGGTCTCTGTGTGTTGTCCGGGCTGAGAGACGTCGAGTCGGGGCGACAAAGACATTACCACTGCCTGCGTTTTGTTTACACAAGCCATTCTTCAACATTGGGGTGTGTGTGTGTGTGTGTGTGTGTGCATGCGCACCTGTGTATGCGTGTGCGAATGCGCGTGCATGGTGCCCTATAACACACTGGCATAAATCATGATGTTTGGGGAAGTGCGGGTGCTCTATTAAGTGTGCAGTTGGCCCAGTTAGGTTGGGATATGTGCACCCCATGCTAAACCGGTACCAGCATGAACAGATTCTAGTAGCACTCTAGCATGGTAACTACTCTGGGCTTTTTTGTGTGTGTGTGTGTAAATAAACTAAATTGTCTTAAGAATGTATTTCAACTTTTGATGAACGGCCAACTTCACTAGAGTGGTTACAGAGTGGTTGTCTTCCCTCCCAGGTCTGATCATCCTGAACGCCTGGTATGGGAGGTTTGTGACTGACACCAGCCACAAGCAGGAGAGGGCTCAGGTCATTGACGTCACCGTGCCCCTGCAGTGTATGGTCAAGGACTCCAAGCTCATCCTCACTGAAGCCTCCAAGGTGTGTGTGTGTGTGTGTGTATGCGTGTGTGTGTGTGTGTGTGTGTGTGTGTGTGTGTATGCGTGTGTGTGTGTGTGTGTGTGTGTGTGTGTATGCGTGTGTGTGTGTGTGTGAGCACATGGATGTGGTTAATGCTAAAGGGAAATAGCTTGTGTGCTGATAGCCTTGTGATGGACAGCAGTTCCTCATACACAATGGGAAGGGAGTATAATGCTCGTAAAAAATACGAAATAATCAACACACTTTATTTTTCCTTTCCTTTTCGACAGACTTTGTATCTGTTAGTTATCTGTGTGCGTATTCATTTCCTGAACTGTAGAATGTGAGTGCTGCTGTGGTAACAGTTTCCCTGATGTATACCATAAGTAACTCTTATAGCTTCTTGTGAGGCAGTGTCATTACCGCCCAGAATTCTATCCAGTAAACCCACAATCAGAAGCAGCCAATCGAAAGAGTCAGCTTCCCCCCCATCTAATTATTATGCTAATGCATTTATTTAGGCTAGGCGAAGCTAATTCCAATACTAATAGCCTAAAAGCCATTACATTTTACCATGAAAGAGTCACACCCAACTACCTCTAACCCAAGGTTTATTTCTGTGTGTGTGTGTGTGTGTGTGTGTGTGTGTGTGTGTGTGTGTGTGTGTGTGTGTGTGTGTGTGTGTGTGTGTGTGTGTGTGTGTGTGTGTGTGTGTGTGTGTGTGTGTGTGTGTGTGTGTGTGTCTGTATGCCTGTGTGTGGGCCTGTATGCCTGTGTGTGGGCCTGTGTGTGTGTGTGCATTGTGTGTGTCTGTGTGTGTGTGTGTGTGTGTCTGTATGCCTGTGTGTGGGCCTGTGTGTGTGTGCATTGTGTGTGTCTGTGTGTGTGTGTGTGTGTGTACGTGCATATGTGCTCGAGCCTTTGTGCCTGTGCGTATGTGTGCCTGTGCGTACGCGTATGTGTGTGTGTGTGTGTGTGTGTGTGTGTGTGTGTAGGTGGGGCTGCCAGGCTTCTACGACCCCTGCGTAGGAGAAGAGAAGAGTCTGAAGCTACTGTACCAGTTCAGAGGCGTCCTACACCAGGTTCTCTCCGCGGACTGCGAGGCTCTCAGGATACCCAAACAATGTGAGTAGAGATGTTCTATTGTTGTCGCTCTATTAAGAGACTACAGTAACCAAAAACTGTGAAAAGTGGAAAATCGTTGAAAAACATATTGATTCACTCTTCACTGTAAGATTGACATTAACTCTCTTCTTCCTGCTCTCCTCCTGGTGAAGAATTGAATAGGGAAATGTCTTTGTTTTGTAGCCCCTTAGTGCGTGTGCGTCTTTGGCAGCCACCGCGTCTCGCAGTGTTTTTTTTTTTATTGTAATAATAACACATTTTTAACTGTAAAAAGAATACTTTAGTTTTGTCGGCGGGTTTTTTGTCTGGTTGAACTTCTGCAAGTTGTACTATAACATTACTGGCATAATCTGTGTGAGTGCTGTTGTCAGTGTAGTGGTCCTTGGCCGCGCCATGACGAGAGCAGAGACTCTATTTAATTGGCAAGTTAAAAATGGCTGCAAGCGGCAGAATAATTACAACATCCCCGAAGCCTCCGTACTATCACTCTCCTCCCTCCCTCCCTCCCCCTCTGCCTCTCTCACTCACTCTCTCTCTCTCTCTCTCTCTCTCTCTCTCTCTCTGTCTTGACAGCCCACAGAATAGACGCAGAGTCCTAGAAGCCCACTTCTGCTGGATCTCGGTGGCTGAAGGGGGGGAGAGAACACAAACAGCCCAGTAAACAGGAGGAAGTTATAGCAGAGAAAGGAAACCCGTAGTTCTCCCGCCCGGTCTTCTCCTTACCCACGCAGGGGTTACAGCATCTCTACCCGGAGTCTTCCATGCCCCCCCTCCCCCCCCCTGCCGTCCTTTCGGCCACCCCCCCCCCCCCCCCAACATTGCTAGGAGGTTTGGACCTCCATCCCTTGTTGATTTCTTTTTTTGGTTCTGTGCATCCAGACCGGACTGGATGAATGGATGAATGGATGGATGGATGAATGGATGCCCCCCCCCCCCCCCCCTCCCAATCCCAATGCATACACTACACACTAAGGGTCCGATCGGGCTTGACTTGAATCCAACGCGATGGTGATTCCAAAGGGAAATTTGTGCAAGACCAGAGCTTAACTTGAAGCCGATCACTTTGACATGTATAATGTCCGATGTATTGCAACTTAAAATGATGCGTTCTGTTGTGTTTGATCCAAAAGGAAACAACATTTTATCCTGTGTGCATATGCACTACACACTCATTATTGTTTGTAACCTTATTCTGAGGCGCATTGGGAGTTTGAGGTTCTGCTTAACGACCACACCATGATGTCATCGTTACAGTATCCTGAAAGGGGGGAGGGGGTGGGGTAGCCAGCACCTCTTTGGCAGGAGGATAGATTTAGATCTCCCTATTTCTCCTATAGTTGAATTGTCTGGTTAGTTATTACGGTGACATGTCTGCTGCTGGTGTGGGAGACTGTAATGTTTTCTGTCTGTTGACCTGACTTGAACCACACAGGGACCATTTCCACATCCATGTGTTACTATGTGTTTCAGTGTTTTTTTCCCCCCCCCCATGTTGTCCAGTCGTGATGTTAGGACGTCTTTACAGTAAGTATGCCACCCATGTGCCATACCGTTTCGCATTCGTTCATACTGTGGATTATTAATCATGTGATGTAACGATGAGCTAGACTCAAGTGTTTCCGGATGGGTCCGTCGTCGTCGATTAGGGCCTGTATGGCAGTAGATAAGTCATGATCTACATGGGCCATTCTTAAATTGTTATGCACTTTTTTTGCTGAGAAGGCAACTATTTTAATGTAACGCTGTTCCCATAATACTTTACAACCGAGCACACTCCAGGATGGTTGTAACCTAATGTATTATAGAAATGAGCTATTGTATATTATACAAGGTAATTATGTTAGTGGAATGAAAATACTTTAAATTATACAAATGTATGGGCATTCTCTTACTGTAAAAAGCATTACTGTGAAGCAAAGCACTAATTTAACATGTAGCTGGAACAACTATTTTAGGCTATGGCCACATAGTATGACTAATATGGACAACGTCAATTTGACATTTACTAAATATCCCTAACCATAATCCTAGCCTAATGTCCCCATGCTAGATGTCAGTGAAGGGCAAGACAAACCATGTTTTTTTATGTTGTGACCTAATACGGTACATACATTACCTATGTGTGTTATTATAATTTTTTCTTATCAATATTGGGCCTGTTTGTATCCTGGCTTAAATCCATTATCACTATCATGTCACCAAAGCTACAATCCTAGCAAGGTAAAGACTCAAAGAGATATGTGGAATTTAGTTTGTTCCGTTTGCCGTTATGTGTGACTACCAACCACTGACTTGATGTGCTCTGCTGTAGCGCCACCATGAGGCCAACAGAAGGACTGCTCCCTGTAAACCCAACAGCGTTGACTTGTGTGTGAGGAGCCTCTTCACGCCCTCGTGACTATTGTGGTAGTGCAATAAATAAGAGCCAACCTAAAAAAAATAAATAAATACCTGTTATTTTGAACAAAACGACTGTGCTACTTCAACAACAAAAAAACTGAAAAAGTGGTTAAAATGGTAACTCTTTATTTTACAATAGTTTACAAAAGTTTCACAGAAACAGTTTGCACAACAGTAGGCCTACAGACAAAGCTTTCTCAATAACAGGGATGAAACAATCCAGGATCAATTGAACAAAATATTTGTAATAGCAATTATAATAGGATACGCTGTTCCGTTTGCACCTGCAGATCAGATCCCATCTTCAAAAGCACTAAATTGTTTCAATATGTAAAAATGGAATATGAATGCCTTCCTCTACAACATGCAAATTGTGTCTGGAGGCGTCAAAAACAAAAAAGTGTACAACTTTGCAAGGTCCATTAGCCAGTGTTCATAAATACCAGGAAACTCGACCACAGGAACAAGCAGAGCATTTCAAAAGTTTGGTGCTGAACTTCAGTTGTTCTTGAAGTCATGACGTTGTTTTGTTGTTTGTAAAAAAATAAAAATAAAATAAAAACACAATGATCTCGCATTGTGAAATCCCATACCTAGATACTGGCATCTAACGTGTCAATCACTTTCGGGTCACCTCCATGTGATTTATGGCTTATATATATATATATATATTGACAGATACAAGAACATGTAGTCTATAGTCAAACTGTCTGAAACTTGAAAAGGGATAAAGCATGACGGGAGGGAAAAAAAATTGTTTGTCCAAATCTCAACTCTTGGATAAAAAAAAACCCAACTAATTCTCATTGAACAGATAACACATGGAACACTGAATACTGATGAGCATCAACTTGGGGGTTGCAACATCAACCTTTTATTCCAGGGGGAAGAGCAATGGATCATGAACCTGCATGACCACCTTGCCCCCCCCCCCCCCCCCCCCACACCCTCACCCTAATCTCCCATATTCTGAGAAACTAGATGAACACAAATGTGACTGATTGTAGCACATGCATTACTGATCCATTATACACTCGCCTAGCTTCCCTTAACACACCCATGCATAGTTCCACCTGTTCCCCACAAAAAAACGATCTCCATCTGTAAAACCACTCCTGTAGGCTGCATGAGAACATATCCTTGAAAACGTCCCTTTTCACACGAGGGTATAAGGCCTTTTTCTATAAATGGACGTATTAAAAACAAAAACTATTCAGTTACAAACAAGCCAATTATTTCTCAAGTGTGTGCGCACAAGCTGTGTTTCGAGACAATATCACCACGGGTTTGTGCCAAAACATGCCAGACGGGGCTGCAGGGAGAAACGATGAGGCCTTCATCATCAGCAACAACCAATATGATATCCGAAGAGGAAAGCTTCACCTTCTCCAATCTTTTTTTCCGAAAGAGGAACCCTCCTTTATGTTGTTTTTTTTTAAAGCTGAATCAACGATACTCACTGTTTAAAATAAAATAAAAACAGTATGTGAGAACTACAACCTTCTAGTGTCTGTTTGGTTCCGGAGTGGCAGAGACCACAAGGTGAATCTAGCAGTTTTGGAAGCTCAAGGGCACAAGAACTCACTCCACAAGTGTTGACCAGGAGCCGCCATGATATTCTGAACAGTGTTGACAATAACAAGAAAACAAACGGGCTGAGAGATGAATGGGCTACACCGCCATCTCAAACACTAGCAATCTTTCACTTTATTTAACCAAATTATATTGAACGAGTGCCAGAGGACCTAAATCACTGTTTGGATTGAAAAGACACACCTTTCTGGTTATAAAGATTTTTAAAAAAAAGAACAAAAAAAGTGCAAAACCTCTAGCCTAAAAATCCCAGCATGCACCGAGGCGGGTGGCAGTTATAAGGGCTTCATATGGCAGTTCCAGTGTTCACGAGACGCAAAAAAAAGACCAAAAAACGTTAGCTTGGCGGCTACGCTTCTACGGGTGTCCTTCTCGGTGATTGCCATACGCTGGGAAGCAGATCGAGACAGGTCCACAGAAGTTCAACCAACATCGACGGGAGACCGGACCGGGCCGGGCCGGTGCGTGGCGGAGGACGCAGTTCACACCTCAACAGGAACCCATGCGGACGGGTGGGGGTCGGGGGTCGGGAGGGGGGAGGCGGGTCAGAGGTCACAGTTCAGGGGGTGGACCCCCGCAGAGGGCTAATCCAGCAGGTGTTTCCGGGGGCCGATGCGCGAGCGGTGGGAGCGACGTGCGTCCAGCGAGTCCTGGCCCCGGCAGCTCTGGCACATGTAGGTCTCGGGCACGTGGCTCTTGCGGATCTTGGCGCAGGACAGGTGGATCCAGGTGTTGCACGTGTTGCACTCGATCATGGCGCGGCCGGCGAAGGGCTTCATGCAGAAGCAGGTGACCAGGTCCCACGAGTCGTCATCTGGGGAGGGGAGGGGAGGGCAAATTACATTTCCCCAACTGTACGCCACGGTATGACATGGGCCGTGTTCCGATATCCATACTTCCCGTACTTACTATACTTAGTTTGAGTACGAAGGGCGTTCCAATTAAGATCGCGGCGAAAAGAAGTGTACTGAAAGGACCCGGATGGTGCCCTCAAAACGGTCAGTACGCCGAGTGTGCAATGGTGTACGCTTTCCGTACTCAACGGCAGCCATCTTAGCTACGTAGTGGAAGAGGCGGAGCCAGGCTGAGCCGCGCTCAGTTCGAAAATGGCTTGACGTCAGTGGGGCGTAATGGATTCACATGTGTTTGGCGGGTGTCGCGGCCGCTGCCATGCAGCTGATAGTAACTTCCGGTAAGTACACGGTAAGTGCACCACATCTGAAAATCTGCGCACTGTGCGGACAGTGCACTACGTTCAAGTGTACTCATGGAATTATGGATATCGGAACACGGCCATGATGTTTTTTTTTTTGTTTTTTTTTTGTAATCCACCGAAGCCTTACCCGAGTCGACCATGATGTCCTCGTCCTCCCCCGAGCCGTCCTCGTCCCGGAACACCACCTGCTTGCCCTGGCGGAAGACGGTCCGGCTGCCCGGGAAGGGCTCCGCCCCCTCCACCTTCACGGGGCTCTCCTCCGGGCTCTGCCCGTCCCAGGGGCGGAGCTCCTCCGCCGGCTCCTGCTTACAGCGTGGCAGCGGCGGCGGTGGCGGCGGCAGCGGGCTGTGCGGCCGCGAGGGCCGCAGGGGGATGGTGATGTCGTCGTCGGGCTCCTCCTTGATGACGCGGGCGCCGGGCAGCGGCGGGCAGCGTGGCTCTGGGGCGCACGGCGTGGGGCCGCCCGCCTCTCGGTCCGGGCCCAGGTGCTCCTTCTTCCAGGTCTTGTTCTTCTTCTTCTTCTTCAGTTTGTCCGCCTTTCGCCGCTCGTCCGCGTGCAGGCCAGCGAGCGCGTGCTGCTGCAATGGAAGTTAGAACAAGCAGCTTTGTTTCACTCGCGCGGCGCCAGAGAGGATGTACATGTTATTCACTCTCGGTAACGATTTATCCAACGCGATCTGTGACTGCACCACATCCTTCACCACAACTTTTTAATATCCTGGCTCACCCAACAAGCCAACCGCGCACTCACTGACTCAACCCTCTCCGGTCGTCCTCCATCTACCCTCCTTTACTGCTGTTGTATGTTTTATGTCCGTTGCATCAAGTCCATATCTTCTCTACATCTTTTGTCCATTGCACTTCTTGCCCTTAATGGTGCAGGCTCTGTCCGTATGCGTTTATGACGTCATGTTATTTTTATGTGTTTGAGTGTATTTTAATGCATGACCTGTCCAGGGAGGGATTGCAAGTGAAAATGTGCTTCCCTGGCTAACTCACGTTTTCACAGAACATCCATGTACCGCACACACTTACATCTTTCCTTGGGTGGCTGCTTGACAAGGCTGCTCCAGGGTGAGGGCGTTTCCTACTCCTGTCCTGCGGGGCTTTTGGTGGGCGCTGGGGGCACGAGGAGGATGAGGGGCCGGGGGTCCAGCCGTCACTGTCCGCTGTGCTGCCGGTACTGTTGGGGGGGCTGGAGCTGCTGCGAAGAGAAGATTCCTGGTGGGGGGGGGGGGGGGGGAGTAGGAGGCATGAGAACACCACTGAAGAGCCACTTCAGGATGAACAGATCAGCGGCTGGCGACACCAACACTGCTGACCACTCTCTCTCGTCCCGACAAACCTATCGCCTCGGATTGCGGCCATAGTCACCTCTTCGCTATCACGTTAGGCAAGCTGACGTAAGAATACTGTGCCATTCAAGGGTTTTTTTGCGTAAAAGTCATTAAAAGAAAAGGAAAAAAAAAAAGGTTGAGAGAACATAGCATGAGGTACATAACCAACTAGGATACGAGGCACACGTCGGAAACTCGGATACACTTCCTCTTTGTTTAGACCTCACCAAAAAAAAGACAACAGAAGCTTGTTCGTCATGTCTCAGCCTGCTTTATAGCTCTTATAGCTCAGTGGTAGCCAGGGGCCCGCAAGGAAACTGGGCCAAATGCTATGATAAGAGGACGGTGGCACCAGGCCCTCTTACCCTAGCATAAAGAGGGCTGGGTTAGAGGGAATCCCTGCAGGAGGGACAGGCAGCAGCCCGTGGGCTAGCGTAGGGCATGTGGGCTGCCCAAAGTCTGTGGATTAAACAGAGGCATGGCATCACAACACACCAGGGGCCATGCAGTGTTACACCCCAACAACAGCAGCCTGACGGTGAGCCAGGCTACCGACTCATTTCAACAGTGTTGAAATTGTCAAATGGTGAAATCAATTCCGGATATTTGAGGAAATGTGAATCCAAAAAAAAAAAAAAACTAGGACTATGGAGAAATTCTCCTCATTTCAAACAACTGATAAATATAGGAAATACAGCACACAAGGAGAACCGGAGACCACATCTCATTGACAAGTCGGTCTAACTTGAGTCAATACGGTTGTTCAGAGTTCAACCACCTGAAGTTAGGCTTGCTAGACCTGTCAGTACCACAGTGAGTCAGATGCACACACACACCCCTTCATAGCCATGAACAACGGTCTGTGTAAATGGATACTTCATCATCAGCACCTGAAATATACCTTGTTGGGCCAAAGGACATGCAAAACAGGCTTCACTCCATTTACCTATCCCTAACATCATAATGTTCCACTTGTGTTGAAAGGCTTTTCTTACACTTTGCACAAATACGATTCTAACACAGTAATCACAAGAAGAACGTGCATGACACCATGATTAGCCTGTTGTAGGAAGCCAGGGGACGGCTTGGTTGCTTACCTCTTGTGGATATGGGATGTACCCGGCATAAGCCAGGACGAAAGTGCAGAACTTGTTAAAGTCCTCGACGGTCCTTCTCCTTCTGAACGGCGGACTGAATCCCTGTGACAACAAGGCAGTCAGTCAGATCTTACACAAGAACAACACAGGATGGAAAGACAACCAAGCATCACTGCAAAGGCCTATGGATGACACCAGCCCTGTTTAACTTTGAGCAGTACACGGAGGAGCAGCACAGATATTAAAAAAGGCCATTTGATTGATCTTGTAGTAGCTAACCATGGAATTAACCTAGTAACCTAACTAGCCTACTAAGCTACATGGTGGCCAAGGGCTCGGTGGTCTCGTAACAACATAAAGCCTTTGTGAAAGGCTCAAAGTAAAACATCGAAGGCACACATGTCATGTAACTACGCTGTTGTTTTAATCAGCTCCCCACTCGTATCATGAGACAGTCCATCTAGTGAGAGTACTTAGTGGACCGGCCTGTCCATCTCGTGGAAGTGGACATGTCTGTTCGTCTAAATGAGAGTGGACAGGACTGTCAATCTAAATGAGAGTGGACAGGCGTGTCCATCAAATGAGAGTGGACATGCCTGGCCATCTGGATGAGAGTACTTGGAGGACAGGCCTGTCTATCTACTGAGAATGGACAGGCCTGTCCATCTAATTGAGAGTACTTAGTGGACCGGCTAACCTGGTGACGGTGTAGTACTGGCTAGCCTTAACCTAACCCTACAGCTCCTGTCTCTGACGCTGACGTCTTTTAATTGAATGCTTTGCAGTGAACAAAGTGGATATTAACCACACAAGGCCGACTACATAAGAGTTATTGGTGTTGTGTTATGCTAACGACGAACAGCAGGAAGCTAACGGCGCTAGCAGGGAGCTACATCGTGCTCTCCTCAAAGTGATCAACGTTAAACCTGCTCAGCAAGTGGAAGACAGCGGAACAACTCGCTCACCTCGGACTGGAACGAATGCGACGACGCTGGGGTGATATCACCCATCTTCACGACGTGATCCACGCGCTAATATCACCGTAGTAAGTCGGGAGTAAACAACACCAGAGGTAGTGCCACTGTGATGAGGGGTCTGTGATGGTGGGTCTGGCTATGCTAACGCTAGCTCGACTCAAGCGCCGGTGTTCAGTTTGCAATCAGGACAAAATATAACATGACGTAGGTTCTAACCAGGCATGCAATCTGCCTACGTTGCAGAAAAAAACTATAGAACATGAACAGACAACGACAGCTGGAGATCCCGCATTATTTGGATGTGAACGTCCCTCGGCTGCTGGACATTCCGCTGAATCCGGAGGTTGTCGACGAGTGACGGAAGTGGTCGACTCTGTCTGTTAGGCTGGTGGAGAATCCAAGCCTGAAGCGTTATCCCGGTCGGAAGTGGTGGGCTGCTCATGTGAGGCTGGGAGAGGATCCCGACCTAAAGCGTTACCCCGGTCTACCGTAACGCAGTTTTCTGTCTCGGACATCCTATGATTCCCATAAACAAGACGAATGAGAACATGACAAAAAGGAGACAACAATAAGGACGTGTATACGAAGTATTGGATAACACAATATCAGACATTTATAACAGAAACGGATATCTCTCAATCAGAAGTCCCATCCTCGCTCTCTCTCACTCCAAAAACGCCAATTGGAGCATCCCTTTCCATGCCTTAGAATGACGTTACGAATGAGAACGAGGTTAGGCTGCTGGTGGATTACATGCTTAAATGTTCCAATGCCGCAAATATTACGTTTATTTCCCAATTGTACCATCAATAGGCTCAAAATCAAATGTAGGACTTCTATAAAACACATCTTTTACCACATGGCACGTAGTTTCTGATTGGCTAAATTAAAAAAAAACTGAACGTGGTTTTGGTTATGATGGATGGTCTCGATGGTCTCGAAATTAAACTGGGCTTTATGGTGTTTGACATTCAAAACCACGTCAGAGAGACAACTACTTGTGTTTTGACTATTATAATAACCAAATTGAACACAATATGTTAGACAATGGCATATCATATTTTAACTTTGAACAAATACAATTATTTATTTACAAGCAGTCAATAAGTACAGTGCAATGAGAGAGGCTGTCTATGTCCCTGTCTAGCTAAAGGACTTGAAGGACGCGACCTGTTCCACCACCTGCCCTGCCCAACAGACTGACTCCCTGACACTGGAGAAGTCTCCAGGTATGTCCGACCCCAACCTGCTGCACCTCAACTCCTGTTCTGAGCATCTGCTGAAGCTTCTGCCTGGGAACACGAGGATCTGGGAGTAGCTGGTCGGAGGAGGCTTATGGAACATCACAGATCACATCAACTGTATGGACTGCACTGTCCCAGCGAAGAATGGGTGTCAAGGCCATCCCAAATGCAGGGACAGAGGACTAAGGAGCTAGTAATTGGAAGGAGGTGAGCACATTACAAGGGGAACTGAAAGGGTCCCTAAGGGAGGCTAAAGAGAACTACAGGAGGATGCTTGAGTGGAAACCCCAGCAGAACAACATGGGAGAGCTCTGGAGTGGCTTGAAGACCATCACTGGATTCAGGCCAATGGAACAGCAGCTTGGACCGGGCCAACACACTTCATCTGCTCTTCAATAGATTTAACACTCTGGCCCTGCTTATCCCCCTGTGACTTATCTGTTGTCTGCCTCCAACCACCCCCCCAGTTCACTGCCCTCTCCCTCTTTACTACCGCCGTCCTTCTGTGAGGGTCCTACTTTGCCCTCTAACCCCTGCCGGTGCTTCACAGCTGACAATGTAAGTGGACATCTGACAAGAATCCACTCAAGCAAAGCCGGAGGCCCTGCTGGTGTCAGAAAGCCTGTCAGCTATGTGGAGTGCTTCACCATATCTTCAACATGAGCTCGAGTCTTCAAAGGGTCCTCTGCCAAAGAGGCAGCGTCCCAGTGGCTCCAAGGACTACAGACCAGTGGCGTTGACCTCCCGCATCAAAAAGACCCTGGAGAGACTTGTCCTGGAGCAGCTCTCTAAAAACCCCTCAGCTCGCCTACCAGCCCCTGACTGAGAGTGGAGAATGCCATCATTTACCTGCTGAACCACGGCTACACACACCTGGACATGCCAGGTAACACTGTGAGGGTCATTTTTAACCTCTCCAGTTCTTTCAACACCATTCAGCCAGCTCTACGTGGGTGAGAAGCTGAAAGCGATGCCATTGGAATCCCGCCTCGTGTCCTGGATTGTCCACTATACCCGACTTGGCAGACCGCAGTAAAAGTCTCCCTCTTGACCCTCTACACCAGTGGTTCCCGAATTTTTTGTGCCCAAGGCACACCAAAGGACAAGTAGAAATCTCAAGGCACACCTATTGTGCAAAATAGCCTGTATAAAACGTGTTATCACTCATATCATGTTATTTTTGTGTAGTTGTATATTGCAATAATAATGTATGGTTGTCACAAAATCCCACGGCACACCGTTTGGGAACCAATGCTCTACACCACTGACAACGACCACACAAGCGAGTCCTGTCGTCTTCCCAAATTCTCTGAGCACTCTCCTACAGTTGGATGTTGGATCAGCACAGGCGTGGAGAATAGAGAACAGGGCTGTGTTGGGTAAGTTTTGTCACACGCTGTGAGGGAAAAACCATCTGCAGCTCAACATGACAACCTGGTTGTGGATCCGTTGTGGAGGGCCTAGACACCTGGGTGACCCCTCGGGTGACCCCTGCATCCATCCAGGGGGGCCAGTGTGGAGTTACCCGGAGTGTACATTGGATATAAACTGAAACTCAGCACATGATGCAAGAACAACATGATCCAAGAAGTCAAGAGCCAGAGCCGGCTCTACTCTCTCTGGAGGCTGGGGTGCATCAACATTACATTTACCTAATTATTGGGACCTTGTGGTCTTTATTTGTCATTCCCATGACATGGGAACGAAATTCGTTCTCTGCATTTGACCCATCCTATTGTACGTATTGTACGTAGGAGCAGCGGGCTGCTCTGATCAGCGCCCGGGGAGCAAGTTGGGGTTCAGGGTTCAGTGTCTTGCTCAAGGACACTTTGACATGCAGACAGTTTTTGGAAGTGGGGATCACAGGGATCGAACCCCCAACCCTACGGTTAGTGGACGACCACTAACCACCCGCTCTACCCACTGAGCTACATGCCGCCCAAAGGGCATTTAGGGCATCTAGGGCATTTAGCAGACGCTTTTATCCAAAGCGACTTACAAAGAGTCCATTTGTCATAAGAAGGTGAACCATTTAATTGCTGCTAATACAGTAAGAAAGTCACCAGAACAAGTTTCAAGCATGTCAATTGCTAGGTTAACCATACGTGTGCTTGACAATGCCTAGGATGTTTTTATGAGTTTGTGGTGGCCACCGGTGCTATGCTGTTAGCTGTAGGATGCCAAAGCAGCGGGTTGAGGAGGGTATAGCGGACACCAACACACACCCAACAAACTGATGGGCAAAGCCCTGTGACGATGTGGCGGTGGAGCCGGAAACTCCGACGGTGGCGACGGTGAGGATTCTGTCCAAGTGACGTGTCTTCTTGAGACAGTGGTGAAGTTAAGCCCATGCTTATCATCAAGGAAACGTCGGGCAAACGTTTCCTGATAGCGAATCAACAGCTTACCCTGATGTAATGAGGCCCATCGGTTGCCAAATGAATATATAAAGCAAAAAACGTCCAGTTAAGGGATAACCAGGTAGTCATTTTATCTACACATCAACCAATTCTATAAAACCTCAGTCTGCTTGTTGAATTTTCTCAGAAAATGTTTTTGTAACGTTTTGCATTTGATGATCAAGACATTGTTTTACCAATATAAATACCTTTCAATATCCATTGTCAAACAAATGTCCTCCTTCCTATTTAATCCAGAACTTTATTGAGCAGTTTCAGCCATTCGTGTCTTTTTTTTTTTTAACGCCAGCCAAGGAATACATTGTAAATCAATTAAATCATTGCTTGTTTTGGTCCTTTGACCAAAACAAGCAATGATTTAATTGATTTACAATTTACAATTTACAATATTTACAATTTACAATATCAAAGTAATTAGTCGTGTGTCATGCGGGGGGATTAAAGCCCCGCACAGCTATAATGAGGCGCTGTGCAGACAGACAGCTCTCCTCTTCAGCGCCAGTGGCCGCTATGTTCCCAGAGAGAGACTCATGCTGCAGGGATACAGACTTCTTTGGCTTCGAAGACGATCGCAACATTCTACCGAAGAACAGCCAGTAATATTTTGCTGTTTCTATTCTAAGTGCTAAGAAGTGCTAAGTAGTCCCATTCTGTGAGGCGTGTCCACAAATTGCGGCCTTTAATTCACACAGAAACGCATGGTTCGTTCATCAAAGCGACACCAAGCCGCTCGCGTGTATTGAATCGGACCCCGGATGCAGATTGATCCACAGCTCGATATATGATCAATGAGCAAGTCTTTTTGACAAGCTTGTCGATCCCGTCATTGCAATTTTTTCCAGGTGTCACTATGGGGATAAAAAAAACGTACATCAGCATCGGCTATGCCTCGTGCGGAATGCTGATGGGTTTCTCTGCCTTCTTGGTCTGGAACATCGCGTACCAGCAGCCGTGGACTGGCGCGATGGGCGGACTGTCAGGTAAACATCTGCACGCCGCTGTCACACGGGCCCGCATTTGCAATTTTTTACTCAGTACTAACAGATTTGCCATTGCAACCGACTGGCGTGCTTGCCCTGGGACAGCGAACCCAAGCCCTAACGGTATGCCTCTCTACGATGAAAGTGAAGCCCCCTCGACCATTTGGTTTATCTATCGGCATTCAGATGTTGACTATCTAAGGGAGACAGAAAGCTTAGGCGGTAGGCTTGAGCCCATGTTGTTGTAAGTGCACGTTGCGGTGGTGCGCACAGACGATTTAGTTGCATTTGGACACAAAGTTGTTTAAAGGACATTAAACTGCTATAAAAGAAGGGATCATTTGACTTTGGCGATTTGTCAACGAATTTGCACTTTGTGCCTGTTTGTGCAATAGCAATTCCATATCAGCAACCTCCGCTCTCAATATCTTCACAGGGTGTTTGAGTGACATGTAATATGATCATGAAGTAGTCCCTAACTGTTACACGTGTCACGTGCAGGGCTATAATGACCCGCACAATTCAACATATTTATAACTGCAGGTGCATGAACTTCAACTCGGGTCGATGTTCAAAATGTGGTTTGAAAAACAGAACATACTGACTGTGCTGACATTAACATAGGCTACTGTTAATGTTTTTGTCTCACCAACCCCACTAAGGCTAACATAGAGTTAAGTGAAGTAGTTTATTTATTTTTTTTTTTTTTTTTTTAATCTGTATTGAACTTTATTCAAGATAAAGCTTGTGTACGCGTTGTATTTGTTGGGGGCAAAGTCAAAATAACATTTCAAATGTTTTTCAATATACAATACTGAACAGATTCTGTCAAATGCTTTTTTTTTTCTTGGAGTGCATGCACTTTGATTTTGATGAGTAATAAATAACAAAGTAATAAAGAGGAACATGGGTTAGGCAACACCTGGAACTAGCCTGACACAGCACTTGGAAAACATGACATCTCGCTTTTTCCACACTACTGCAGTATTTACCCGTTGCTTGGTTGGTTGGTCAATATCATCCAGTAGTTAGGGACTGTTGACTCCCAGCCGAGTTGCTCTGGGGTCAACCACACCAACGTCCACCGGTACGTCTCTGGTGGTCATGTCTACCAGTAAGGGTGATGCCCATCCCTGCTCATTGCTTTTCTGTCACTTTTCACTATCACTTTAGAAGAAGAAGAAGAAGAAGAATTACTCTTTTGATCCCGTGAGGGAAATTTGGTCTCTGCATTTAACCACAGTGATGGTGAGGCACACACTAATCCCGACGCAGTGAGCTGCCTGCCACAGCGGCGCTCGGGGAGCAGTGAGGGGTTAGGTGCCTTGCTCAAGGGCACTTCAGCCGTTCGTACTGGTCGGGGTTTGAATGTATTCACTGTTGAAACCCAGCAGTCACACCAATGTTTAGTGTGAAGCCATGTTCCCTTTCTCCTGCTATAGGCGTGCTGGCCCTATGGACTCTGGTCACCAACATCATGTACATCCAGGGCTACTGGCAGACCTGGCTGAAGGGCCTCAGATTCTTCCTCTTCGTGGGATTGCTGTTCTCCCTGCTGTCTGTGATCGCCTTCATCACCTTCCTCGCCATCGCCATCTCTAGGAATCAGTGTGAGTAGCATACACACTGTCTGTCTGTCTCTCTGTCTGTCTGTCTGTCTGTCTGTCTGTCTATCTAGTATTGTCGTCTTAAGGGAAATATGATGAGAACATTAAAATAAAATGGGGGTTCCTTTCTCTCTTGAGTGTTGAAACATCAGAGAGAAAAGAAAAGTGGTTTTATTATTGCATACTTAAGATGTCCATCTGCCACAGTGTAATGACCCTCAGACAGTTTAGAATGGTACTTTGAAGTGTATTAGGATATTCATTGGTAAAATTCCCCATGATTATCATGCTAATGCATTTTTCCACAAGCCCAGTGTTAGCGGAGTGCTAGGAAGAGCTTTGGAGCGCAGATCAAAGCAGTGACGATCAGTTGATTCCGATGACTGAATGAATAATGGTCTGCAGAATATTCATTAGTTGTAGCCCGAAAGTGAATGCATCTTATTTTGG
Organism: Urophycis tenuis; assembly: GCA_036785325.1. Classification (NCBI taxonomy): domain Eukaryota; kingdom Metazoa; phylum Chordata; class Actinopteri; order Gadiformes; family Phycidae; genus Urophycis; species Urophycis tenuis. The sequence continues at coordinate 6,200,847 of JAXIVH010000008.1, forward strand.
GGAACTAAAGTAATCAGATATGCAGCTCGCTGCTGGATGGAGCTGGATAGAGTTTGGTGACTAGGTGAGTGAGCAGGTGTCCGTGACTTGTGCAATAATCGTCAGAATGGTCGACGATGAAAGTCTGAGTAATTATTTCTTGCAGCCGTTGCTTCAGACAGAGCATAGTGCCATGCATAGTAATGGGTCCACGCTACTCAATAATTTCACGCTGAAGAATCCCAAGTTGAGAATCGCACACTCACGGCCCTTCGTGGTTAGCATGCATCCACCGGGGCAGGAATGTGTAGCGGTCAAACTAAACAGAACGTGGGAACTTGAGAAGGACTCTCATTGAAATACAACGTCTGGGCAGGCCTGTCCATGGGAAACGCAACAGTCCCGAATTTCAATGGTTTTCCTGTCTGTGTCTGACACAATCTGGAATGCCATTTTCAGCATGGTGCTGTGTTGGGCTTTCTCACCCCTCCCTCTGTTTGGGTTTTTCAACATTGCACATTTCCCTTGCACACACAATCCATTTTTAATGGCGTGCGTTGTGTTTGTTTATACGACGTCCATTTCAAGTTGTGCATTGTGTAGATTTTCCCCTGGCGGCGCAGGCGTGCGTGTTGATCAAGCTCTTTCTGCTGTCTCGCCGAGGATGGGAGGGTGCCGATAAAAGATTCATCAGACCCCTCCTAGTGACAAGCCCCCCCCCCCCCCCCAGTACCTTAAGCATAACTCGGGGCGTGTGACTGCTCCATATACGGTGCTCATTGATTGTCTGCTGTTTTATATTATACCACTTCACGCACTATCACGCGCCCACACAGCTTGGCTCATTGGTGTGTGTGTGTGTGTGTGTGTGTGTGTGTCCGTTTCCAGCCCTGACAGACCCCAACAGCCTCTACCTGTCGGCGGTCTGGAGCTTCATGAGCCTGAAGTGGTCGTTCATGCTGTCGCTCCACGCCCACCGCCACCACAAGGAGTTTGCCGACATCAGCATCCTCAGCGACTTCTGAGCCTCTGGATGTCTTGAGGGCATCGCCTGGAGGAGAACTCTCACGGCAGAGGTTTTTAAACAGGGGGGGGGTTTAAACCAGATGGTTTAGCTGTGTACGGGGTGCCGGGAGAGACACCAGGGGGTTCAGGGTTGAGTGGAGCGTATACACAAGGGGGGCAGCGTGGGGTCGGTACACTTCAAGGTAAGCCAAGGTGGTCTTGAATGGTGCTGTGTGACCTTGATACATCTCGTATCCTCTCTAAAATGGCCCCGTGAGCCGAAGCCCCCCAAGCGTATTTATGTGTTTGTAATGGTGGCAGGTTTGTGTCAAAGTCAATGAGACGAGCCTCTTGGTTTTTTTTTTTTTTAAATCATGTTTCAGAGAGCTCAATCTCTTGTACATGTTTTACAGTTATCAGTTTGCAGCATTTGGCCAAAATTGGAAAACAATGATCTATTTAATGAATAATATATAACATGTGGTATCTTTGGTATGATCTGAACCCATCCCTTTTGTTATAACAAGACAGCTCCGTTGTGTTTACGTTGCGGTTTTGTTTTAACAATGCAGTGCCCCTTCCCTGCCACCAGAGGGCATTAACGTACCAACAGTCGTGTAAGCATGCGTGGCTCTAAAAACCCTGGTTGTTTCAGTGGGTGATTTGAGCCTGATGTCCAATACCAACGTCGTTTTATCATTAGCCTTTCAAGTGCACACATGTATGGAGCATTGGATCAATAATTTCAAACATACAATGGATTGTACATCAAGTTGAATCAAAACAAAACACAATGTTAAGTCGATTCCACACAATATTGTGTCTCAGGGGCACGCACACACAAACACACACACACACACACACACATACACACAGACACCCACACTCATTATCAAATATAAATGTAATTGTAAACGAGACTGGATTCATTCACAATTTAATGTAAAACCTTTCGTGTCCTTTGTTTTATTTATCTTACTTGAAAGTCATTTTCCTGATCAGGGATCCATTTTGTAGCATTTGTGTGACTTTGACATAAACTTAACCAAAATGAAGCAATTATCTATTAAGCTCAGCTATTGCTTCGGCACGCAATTATCGCACATTCAATGACATGCATGCAAGTAATTCAGATTTTTATTTCACACAGGCTATTATTGGTAACAGATCATTTTTATTTCAGTGCCTACAGAGATTATATTGAAGGCATGTTTTTCCTTTATTGACGTTTGTCTGTGTGTACCAACGTATCTATATCATGTCAAAATAATCAACATTGTGTCTATTCTCTAACAGTTGTGTGGATGTAGGAACATACCTGTACAGCCCCATGTGCTTTGAGTCACTTTAATAAAGTATCTTTTCCAACAGCCATGCATACGTTCTGAGTCATTTGATAAGACATGTTAAGATGGCCTAAGATCAACCTAAGATGACTTATACGGACACAAAGACGACAGCCACAATATTTCAAGCCATACACTTTCTGAGTATTTTTTTAATTGATTTTCAAACATGACGACAGCATAGAAACCATACCTCGATATTAAATTATACGTGATATTATTTAATTCCGACGTTTGAAAAACCTAATCATCTTCCCAAACGGCCATCATCACGGCATCCTAGCTTGGTTTGCGTGCGTTGCTACACAATCCTTTCCCTGGTGAGCCTGGATCCAGATCATCAATGTTGACTATTAGTGTGAGATTTGGGAACACAAGGCAGCTGAAGCCACATTCCCACCCACCCAAGTCACATTCATGAAAGAGAAGACCCCTGAGCATGGCAATCCGAACAGTAAATGCTAGGCAATAACCTACACTTTGAAGCCAGGCAATTATTCAATTCACGTTTCCTCCAAAGCCCAAATCATACCCAATACCATCCTTTTGGGGGTAGGCTGGGGTTATGATTTCATGTATGATTTTTGTTAAGGCATCCCTGGAGAGAGAATGACTTTGATGTCCAAAGTTGTGAAAATCATATGGACAGAATTATGTATGCATGCATCAACGTTCACTTCAGGTCAAATCTTCATGTGAATCTCTGGGAACAAACGCACTGGCAGAAAATAAAAGAGAAGTTGTCTCGTATTCCTGGAGGATATTTTAGTTGTGCGTTGTAAACAATAAGTCCATACGCCATATCTCATGGCGTAGAGTTGTTATTATTAGAAACATTATTAAGGGCACTCGCTTCATAAGACATGGGGGCAGTCGGCCGCTGTCTAACCCTCCCACAGCCTCCCCTCGTTTGTGTGGCAGACATTTGTGGTGGCCGCCATGTCTTAATTGCCTGCCGTGCCCGGGCTTAGTTGCAAGCCCTCATGGTCGCCTTGCATCAAGGTAATTGCAACGCTGTGGTTTTATTACCATAGTTGCAATTTTTTTTTTTTTTTTTTTTTTAATCTGGCTGTTAAAAAACGTTCGGCATTCTGAAAACTGAAAAACAATCCCGTTGCCTTTCCACCCGGCGCGGCTCGGGCCTGCGGAGCCAAATGCGTCCTATTAAAGTTTATATACGGGGCTGTAAAATGTGTGTGTTTTTGTCTAGTATGTAAAGAGGGGGGGAGGGGCTTATTTTGTTCAATTATGGCACTCCTTTACCACCGCAACCTGGGAAGGAAGTTTTGACTACCAGTCTGGGCAGGGTTGTGGGGGTGGGGGTGGGGGTGGGGGTGGGGGGGGAGGATGGGGATGGGGGGGGGGGGGGTGAGGGGGAGATGGGAGGATTAAACGTTTAAATGTAAGAGCCAGCCAAGAAGACAGCCACTAGAAAGATAGCCAAAATAGTCTTTTCAAAACACCTGTTGGGGAAATCATTATTTACGACAAGCTTAAAGACAATGTTGTGATAATGGTTTTGACGTGTTCAACAAAACTCCTAATTTGGTGTGATTATGAGATTGACCTATTGAAATGAAACCAACCGGTCTGCTGGACCATTATGGGATCTGTTTGTAAATAAAATCACTGTAATTGCAGATATTTGTGGTTATCCACATTTTATATTGGATATTTTCTCACTATTTTAGTTTTAAGGATGTCAGCGTACGCCTATAAAGGCGATTGAAATGGAATGAAATTGAAAAATGAACATGAAAATTAACGATGCAAAAAATATTCAACCCGGGGAAAAAAGAAAAAAAAAGGAAACAGAAAAATCTGAATGAAACGCAAACATCTTGAATTAGTAAAGGACCAGATGGACTTCTTGACATTAAGACGCCGCTACGGCTTCTTTGGAAAGGCAGTTTCGGCGTGATTTCCTCAAGAACTTCCGCGAGGCGCAGCACAAAGCCAACAGATATTTAAGCAATATCCATCGCAATTTACAGTTTTATTTACAAACCTAAACACATGTTCCATGGCCTTCCTTTGCTTTCTGTCTGTCTGTCTGTCTGTCTGTCTGTCTGTCTGTCTGTCTGTCTGTCTCTTTCTCTATAGACTTACAGTATACACTCACACACACACACTTGTACATGAGCAAAGTTGCGCACGCTCGCAAACACACACACACACACACACACGCACACACGCCACACACACATGTGCAGACTCTCTCCCTCAACACACACACACACAAGGATATAGACAAACACACATGCACATGCACACACGGACCAACACACGGACCAACACACACACTCCAGTGTTCTGTGTTCTGAGTTGTTAACCCCTGCTGTTGGCAGCAGTACAGTTGAAGCCCCAATTTCAGCTTCACTCCCAGCTTTTTTTTGTTCCCCCAGATTCCATTGTTGTTTTGCATGTTGCTATGCCCGTGGGACAATAGCAACTTTTTGCATCTGAAACATTTTAGGGAGCTCCACATTTTGCTGTTTGGGCGCACAAAGGGACACGCCATGGCACCGGCTGTTTGAAGTGGCTTCACAGGAGGAACCAGAACCAGAGGAGGGGATAAGAGAAACCATAAAGAAACGTTAACACAATGTAGCTTTGGTAAGGTCATGTCATCTAATGGAGGACGGGATTGATTCGATGTGAAGGCACTCGCCTTTGAAAGCGGCTGCAGAAATGTCTGTTGATTCTGTTTCCAATGCGATCGCTCGGCTCGAGGAACACAGCATTCTTCTACCTTTTGCAGACAGCAGTTCACTTTATTGCTTGACAGCTCCGAATGCGTGCTAGTGTCTAATCCGAGAGATTTGATTGGCCCTGACAGCTGAAGATTGAAAAGTGCTGCGGGGAACCCAAGTGTTTTTATGCCGCGATGTGAACTGTTAAAGCAGGAGATTATACCACTGGATTCAATGGTTTAATAAACCACCTCTAATTTATGTTTCATTAGTACAATTACAACTACCAGCATATGGCCGAATGGATCTTCCCTTGAACGGAACAAGTGGAACATAGTTCATGTTGAGAGCCCCGCGAGGTGATGTTTGTCCCTGGGGGTTCGGGACAGATGAAGCCGGTCGTCGATTGACTTTGCGCGCCATGATGTGTTTTGACGTGAGCCCGATGTTTACATCCAACGACAAGTCCTCTGCCCTCTCATGCCCTCATGTTTGGTTCAAGCCGTGACGACTCCACGCCACAGGTAGTGAAACAGTGAGAGTGGGTTTCGGGGGCTGGCCTGGTAATTGTATGTTGTTGATGCTAATCAAGGCACATGACCACCAGTATCAGCTGAGTCACAGAGCGACTTAATGGCCGCTCCGCAGAGAGGAACCGTGTCGGCTGGAGGAGAACAACAGGAACAGAATCAGCTTGTGAACGCGGGAGGACTTGGCGAAAGCACGTCGACGTAAATGGGAACTGAGCTCATTTCGCTGTTATTGTCATTATTCCATCTGGACACATCATGTTCAGTTATGGCCACACCGTGGAGCACGTGAAAGGGACACGAGGTTGAGGTCCATTCGAGAACAAGGTCGCTTGTGTTTGCTGTGTCATTGTTTGACTGATACCGTGATTCTACTTTTTTGTGATTCTATTGTTTTATAAAGTGCATATAGAGACCCAATGTGTATAATTACACATTGGGCATAATTGTAGAAACAATTTGGTTATGACAATGTGTAATGACAAATACACAAACACAAAAATGTGCACGATCGAATGACCCCAGACATTCCACCAAATCTGCCTTTCACATTTAAATCTTGTCTATCTTATTCCTGTTTCGCTTTCATCTATTCCTATCCTTTGTTACAGTGTATATGTGATGAACCTTTTTAAGCAGAGTTATTCCATCTTAAACCTGCCCTGTCCTCTCCCTGGATGGAGGGAGGAAGGGGAGGAACAAGGCCGCTGCAGCAGCGCAGCCTCCTGCTGAGTCGTGTCTTCATCATCACGCTGGATCCCCAGCTTAGACAGACAGACAGAGAGAGACACAGAGACAGAGAGAGAGAGCGAGACAGAGAGAGAGAGAGAGAGAGAGAGAGAGAGAGTGAGAGAGAGAGAGAGATGGAGAGAGAGACAGGGACAGAGAGAGAGAGAGCAAGAGACAGAGACGGAGACAGAGAGACAGAGATGGAGAAACAGAGACAGAGAGACAGAGAGACAGAGAGAGACAGTTCGAGAGACAGAGAGAGAGACAGAGAGAGAGAGAGAGAGAGACGCAGAGACGGAGAGAGAGGGGAGTGAGAGACGCAGACCGCAGAGAGAGAGAGAGAGACAGAGATACGCAGAGAGAGAGACAGAGAGAGAGAGAGAGGACAGAGAGACAGAGAGAGAGAGAGAGAGAGATGAGAGAGAGAGAGAGAGAGAGAGAGAGAGAGAGAGAGAGAGAGAGAGAGAGAGACAGAGAGACAGACAGAGAGAGACAGAGAGAGAGAGAGAGAGAGAGAGAGAGAGAGAGAGAGAGAGAGACAGAGAGAGACAGAGAGACAGAGAGAGAGAGAGAGAGAGAGAGAGAGAGAGAGAGAGACAGAGAGAGAGAGAGAGAGAGAGAGAGAGGGCTCCAG
>JAXIVH010000008.1:6212962-6220462 GCA_036785325.1 Urophycis tenuis
CCAGGAGAGCACGAGTGTGTAACAGAACGGGAAAGCAACGAGAAACGGTCTTGGGGAAGAATAAACTAAGAATCAACGGAGGGTGGAAGTAAGGGGATTTGACAGTGGTCAAAGGGGCGGATCAGTTGCGTGCGGACTTTTCCGGGTGATTGTTTGTTGTTTCGTCATATGATCATTTGGTGGGAACGAAAACAAGCTGATGGCTTTGACCTCTGCCGATAATTAATGATTCATCTCACTTAGGAATTATTAGTGTGATCCTTCCAGTCCTCGCCGTAAAGTCTATAACCCTCTCCAGGAAAAAACCTGTTGATTTTGTATTTATTTCATGGTTGGAAACCTGCAGCATTTCTGCCCGGTTGAAGTGGCGGAACAGTGAAATCAGAGGAATTTCTTTTATCACTGAGCTTGCCATCCTGTTCCAATCAGCCTGCTTCAGCCAGGCAGGCAGGCCGGAAATCCACACAGATCAGTCCTCTTATCAACAGACACACAGCCCTGTCCTCTCTCTCTCTCTCCTTTTCTCCTCTCTGTTCTGTTCCTTCTATTCCTCTGCTCCTATGCTCTTCGTCTCCCCCCCACCTCCCCCCTCTCCCCTCGTCTGCTTGTCTGCGTCTCCATACATTTCTCCTCTCTCCTCTTCTTCCTCTCATCTGCTTTTCCTCTCCTGTATTCTATTTTGGTCTCTTCCTTTGTTCTTTTTAAAACGGCCTCCGCTATCCTCCGCTCTCTCCTCTCCGTTCCTTCTCCCCTCTCCTAACATCTCTTGTCTGTGTCTCTCCTCTCCAATCTTCTCTTCCCCCTCTCCTCCCTTCTCTCCTCCTCTGCCTCCCCTCTCCTCACCCCCACCTCTCCCCCTCCTATCCGGCATCTAAGCAAAGTCTTTTGCTCCTCTTATCCACTTCAGCCTCTCCTCAAAGGTCTCAGCGTCAGCTCCTTATCCTCCTTATCGGGGCCGCCTCTTAAGCCCAGCTGCCCCCCTGCTCTAAGCCCCTGGTCTCAAGGCTCTTTGCTCTCAGACCCCGGGTCTCAAGGCCCCCTGCTCTAAGCCCCTGGTCTCAAGGCCCCCTGCTCTGGGGCCCCGGGTCTCAAGGCCCCCTGCTCTAGGCCCCTGGTCTCAAGGCCTGTGTTCTAAGCCCCTGGTCTCAAGGCCCCCTGTTCTAAGCCCCTGGTCTCAAGGCCCCACTGCTCTAAGCCCCTGGTCTCAAGGCTCTTTTCTCTCAGTCCCCGGGTCTCAGGGCTTCCTGCTCTAAGACCCCTGGTCTCAAGGCCCCCTGCTCTAAGCCCCGGGTCTCAAGGCCCGTGTTCTAAGCCCCTGGTCTCAAGGCCCCCTGCTTTAAGCCCTTGGTCTCAAGGCCCCCTGCTCTAAGCCCCTGGTCTCAAGGCCCCGTGTTTTAAGCCCCTTGGTCTCAAGGCCCCCTGCTCTAAGCCCCTGGTCTCAAGGCCTGTGTTCTAAGCCCCTGGGTCTCAAGGCCCTGTGCTCTAAGCCCCTGGTCTCAAGGCCCCCTGCTCTCAGTCCCCAGGTCTCAAGGCCCCCTGCTCTAAGCCCCTGGTCTCTAAGCCCCTGGTCTCTAAGCCCCTGGTCTCAAGGCCCCCTGCTCTAAGCCCCTGGTCTCTAAGCCCCTGGTCTTAAGCCCCTGGTCTCAAAGCCCCCTGCTCTAAGCCCCTGGGTCTCTAAGCCCCTGGTCTCAAAGCCCCATGCTCTAAGCCCCCGGGACTCAAGGCCTGGTGCTCTAAGCCCCTGGTTTCAAGCCCCCCTGCTCTAAGCCCCTGGTCTAAAGGCCTCCTCCACCTCTTTTTCTTCATTTCCTTCTTCACGATCATTATCGTCATTTTTGTTCCTTTGTTTTGCTGATCTTTTCTTAGTCCTTTGTGCGTGCCCCTCCGTCCAACGCCTGTTAGTTCCAAATACATTCAATTTCAGTCAAGCGTGGTTCCCAAGGCAACGCTCAGAGCTCCCACCCTCGTCCACTCCTATCTACTACCACTGTTGCATAGCCGCTGGCATCTGATTAGCTTTCAGGACAATCTCAGCCAACAACAACACCATCAGCAATGTGTAGCGCTATTAGCTTAATTGCATAATGACGCATAATCAGCCATGTAATGTTTGCTGTACTGTACTGTAATAAGATAAGTGGAAAGATCCCACCCCATTCCTTTGTTTGCATTCTGTGTGTGTGTGTGTGCGTGTGTGTGTGTGGTGTCTGTGTGTTAGGGAAAGTGTGTGCGTTTTTTTTTTTGTTTGTGTGTATGTGCACATTCGTCCATATAGAGCATGTGTTCATTTACATCAAAGTGTGTGATGTGTGTGTGTGTGTTTCTGTTTGAGCTTGTATTTGTGAATGAGTGTGTGTATGCTAGTTTGAGTGTTTACCTACATGACGAATGCGTGGGTGTGTGCGCATGTATCTGTGTGTGTCTGTGTGTTCAGAATTGTGTGTCTGTGTGGCTGGCGAGTTTGTATCTGTGAAGAGAGTGTGTGTCTGTTCATGTGTTTAGATGTGTGTGTGTGTGTGTGTTTGACACTCACCCCAACACCTCCACATGGTAGCATCACCAGTGTCCTTTTAGATAAGGTCGCTGCAGGAGACAAAATATAAAATGTATTAAGAGAAAGAGCGAGAGAGAGAGAGAGAGAGAGAGAGAGAGAGAGAGAGAGAGAGAGAGAGAGAGAGAGAGAGAGAGAGAGAGAGAGAGAGAGAGAGAGAGAGAGAGAGAGAGAGAGAAGCCAGAGAGAGAGAGAGAGCGAGAGAGAGAATTTCTGTTCCGATGTGTGTGTGTGTGAGCGAGTGTGTGCGTGGCTGACCAGCCAGCTTGTGGTTGTCCAGTTTGAGGCGGTTCAGGGGGGTTGGTTCCGTACAGAACCACGTGTGTCTCTGAGTGGACCGACTGTAGCTCCTCCAGAGTAGCCTTCCTGCTGCGGATATGCTGCGCGCACACACACACAAGCACGCGCGCACACACACACACACACACACACACACACACACACACACACACACACACATACATACACATGTAAAGTGTAGTCTTGGAAATTACAAATGCTACTCTTGATCAAACATTTTTGTACTTAATGTAAAATGTGTGTGTGTGTGTGTGTATGTGTGTGCGTGTGTGCTTGTGTGTGTGTGTGTGTGTGTGAGTGTGTGTGTTTGTGTGTGTTTGTGTGTGTGTGTGTGTGTGTGTGTGTGTGCTTGTGTGTGTGTGTGTGTGTGTCTGTGTGTGTGTGTGTGTGTGCTTGTGTGTGTGTGTGTGTGTGTGTCTGTGTGTGTGTGTGTGTGTGTGCTTGTGTGTGTGTGTGTGTGTGTGTCTGTGTGTGTGTGTGTGTGTGTGCTTGTGTGTGCTTGTGTGTGTGTGTGTCTGTGTGTGTGCGTGTGTGTGTGCTTGTGTGTGTGTGTGTGTGTCTGTGTGTGTGCGTGTGTGCGTGCGTGTGTGCGTGTGTGCGTGTGTGCGTGTGTGTGTGTGTGTGTGTGTGCGTGTGTGTGCGTGTGTGTGCGTGTGTGTGCATCTCTCGTACCTCACAGAGTTTCCTGAGGCCGCGCAGCCGGGACCAGATGCTCTGGACCCTCCCTGCATGCTCTGGGTGGCGGCTGTTGTCTCCGCATGCACACTGGTGCTTCTGCATCTGGCCGTCGTAAACAAGGCCTACACACACACACACACACACACACGCAACGCACACACACACGCACACACACACACGTAGTGCACAAACACACACACACACGCACACACACACACGTAGTGCACAAACACACACACGAACGTAGCGCACAAACACACGCACACACACACATGTAGCGCACAAACACACAGATACACAAACACACACGTAGCGCACAAACACACAGAAACACACACACGTAGCGCACAAACAAACGCACACAAACATGTAGCGCACACAAACACACACACATACACACACGTAGCGCACAAACACACACACACACGTAGTGCACAAACACACACACACACGTAGGAGCGCAAACACAGAGAAACACACACACACACACACGGAGCGCAAACACACAGACACACATACGTGGCATACAAACACACACAGAAACACTCACACACGTAGGGGGACAAACACACACACAGTGCACAAACACACAGACACACACACACGTAGCGCACAAACACACACACACACACACGCACACACACACACAGGCGTACAGACACACAGACACACACACACACACGGCAGGCATACACACACACACACACACACGCCAACACATGCAAAATGCCTTAAACATATTGCCTTTTTCAACTACAAAGCCCAGCGTTCTCCTTTGAAAGTGAAACACACACTATCAATCAGTGCAAACCTTTACGTATAAAGGTATGCTTATGTAACATTGGTATAGCTATTGATCCCCCCCCCCCACCCCCACCAAGAAAAAAAATATATATATACCACAAAGTTAAAAGCATATGGTCAATCGCATACTGATAATCATGCGGACTGACAATCTCAACTCTCGACGTTAAAAAAAAAAAAAACGAAAAGCAGCAGAACGTTTTCTCCCGCGCGCTCTCTCCTTCAGTGTGTGTTCAGCGTGGCATCATCCCTCACCAGTGGTGAAGCGCAGCTTGACGGGGGACTCCGGGCCGGCCAGGGGCAGGGAGGCCAGCAGGGGTGGGGGTGTGGAGGTGGAGGCCGGGGAGGACTGGGCCCTGGAGAGGGGGCGGTGGTGGGGGTCCCATCAGGACAGGCACCGCCAGGGGCTCCAGTTGAGCAACGGGCCTGCGCATCACCACCGCCTGTCTGTGTGGCTCCCATCGCTGCTACAGTGCCGAAGGGGGGGGGGGCACACACACAGGGAACACGGTGGTAAAGTAAAGACAGACAGTTATACATTGAAAGAATACGTTGCTCTGTCCCCTGGCCTATGCGCTTTTACCATAACCGCGGTTCACGTGAGCAACCGGATAGCCGCTCTCTGACAAACTAAAGGGAACCGGACCGCCCGTGTCTTCCGTGAGTCTAAAGTGCCCTCTGGTGGCAGATATGTGTACCGTGGAGCGGTTTCCACGGACTCCCGGCGGTGAAACGGAATTATCACAAGTGCGGGGAATTGAAAACACACATCGGCCCAAACAATTGATACCAAATGTGATTCCAAATCCCCCCCCCCCCCTCCACCCCCCCGCCTCCACCCCTTGCCAAGAAATAAAAGGGGGGAAGAGAAAAAGTAGGCATTTGATGTTTGATGTTTGACCCCCCCCCCCCCCCCCCACTGTTGGTGGGGGGTTCGACCCCGTTTTGACGCAGAGACGTTAAGCGGCGCGCGGCTTCCAGACGTGCGCACCTGAGCGAGCGCGTGCGGGGGGTACTCCACCAGGCTCTCCCGGGACGAGGCGTTGGACTCGGTGTCGTACACCGAGTCGGTGCTGGCGCCGCTCTGCCGCCGGCCGTGGTGCCGGTCGTCGGCCAGCGAGCCGGGCTCCGAGCCGCACACGGAGCCCGGGCCCGAACCCGAGCCCGAGCCCGTCTCCTCCAGGTCCATGTCCTCCGAGGGGATCTGGGTCAGCCGGGGCTTCTCGCTGGGCTTCGCGATCAGCTGGTCAGCCCGGGTGGGGGGGTAGACAGAGGGGGTGACAGACAAAATGTAATTTGTTTGTTTTTAGTCATGAGCGGGTTTTATCATGATATCATTTTATCTTTATTTTAAGATATGATTTCATTGAAGATATGATATCTTCATTTAAAATATTATATAACACAAACAAGGCGTGACTTGGATGTTGATTACAGCGGTGGGGGATTATAAAATCAAAATATTGTATAATTGCTACTAAGGTATGATTCACTCGACTCACAAACAAACACTTGTTCAACGGCTGAGCGGGGGAGGTAACAGACCAATCAATCTTTGGCACGCTATATAATCATAACATTTACCCCTGATTTATACTAAACTTCACCTATGAATGTAATTCAAGGCGTGACTTGCTGATCCGTTGACCAACCGGTCAGGAGTGACAGATGAAGATCAAACTTTGGCAGCGTTTCTGCATTTTACATCCTGATTCATTTGGGGTGGGGTTACAACACAAACAAGGTGATTGTGTCGCGTGCGTTTCCCTAACACTGACTCTGAGCCAGGTTGGGTTCTGTGCACGGGGGGGGGGGGCAGTGGAAAATGCGCTGCCTCCCCCGTAACGCTCCCGGGTGCACCTCCGGCGGGTGAGAGGGCGGGGCCTGCTCACCTTCCCCAGGTGAACGCTGTGCTTGAGCCGCTCCAGCAGCTGGCTGTTCTGGTGCTGCTGCTGCTGCAGCAGCAGCCGCTGGTGGTGGTGGTGGAGGCCGGGGGGGCTCGTGGTGGCCGGGCGAGGACAGGGGGGAGTGGCTGTAGGGCGGGGGGCTCAGACCGCGTCCGGATCAGGGGCCGGTGGCAGGAGGAGGACGGCCCCTCCTCACCCCCCATGTCGTCTCCTCCTCCTCCTCCTCCTCCTCCTCCTCCTCCTCCAGCCAGGGGAAGCAGCCCGTGGGGCCGCAGCCTCTGCTGGAGCTGCTGAGGTAGGCCGTGGACTAGGGGGGAGGGTGGAGGAGAGGGGAGGGGGGAGAGGAGAGAGGGAGTCAGACAGAGAGGGAGGGACAGGAGAAGAATAGAGGAGAGAGGAGAGAGGAGAGAGGAGAGATGTGAGACGTGAGGACATCTCACGTTACTTTATCAATCACAATTCATTATCAATCAGAAATATGTGTTTTTTCGAATAAAACAAATAGCGTTTGGGGCACCCGACATAATTTCCCATTCTAAAAAAACTCAACACAAATAAAGAATGTGCATGGCTGACTGCAGTGGCGCTAGTAATCCAGCGGCGGCGCTGTGCCACAGCTGGACGCATGAAGGGGCGTTACTGGCATTAAAATAACACTAGAGGGCGCATTTGATCCGTTTTGATTTTGCAACGAAACCCCTTGCAGTTAGTGGTCTTGCGAAGGAGAGCACGAGGCCACATAGGTGATAAGACACGCTTAACATCTGTAACAACTGTTGCAAAGGCTCTAGTAATGTGCGTCAATGTGCTTTTGATTCGTTTCAATGAGTTTTAATATTGGCTCTTGGACTTTCAGTGTCATTTTGACTTTTAGTACTTTAGGAAAACGCTTAACAAATAATATGTATTACAATTCGAATTCTAATCATTCTAATTCTTATTAGCAATGCAGTTTTTTTTAATCCATGCTATTGTTAATAATATTCATAATAATTTGCATTCCTATCAGTATTATAATTACTATCAGTAGTTCAGGTTAAGGTTAGAGTCAGGGTTAGGCTGACCTCGTAGTATGATTGTTATTGTATCACGAGTCTCACGATGAATAACACAGAGACTGTGGGTCCACTCACGACTCAGCAGCTGTGTGTGCAGCATCCCAGTGTGTGGCTCCAGGACCAGGACAGGCTGCAGGCGCTGGGCTAGGGCTGAACTCACGCCGTCCAGGGGGAGGTAGACGTGGGGCAGGGCCGACACCTG
>JAXIVH010000008.1:6230462-6239403 GCA_036785325.1 Urophycis tenuis
TGTGTGTGTGTGTGTGTGTGTGTGTGTGTGTGTGTGTGTGTCTGGTGTGTGTATGGTGTGTGTATGTGCGTGTGCGTGCGTCAAAGAGAGGAAAGGGGAAACATTAAAAGCATTGATTGTGTTGTGTTGTCCTTATTTTGTATCATACATCCTTTTTGATATAGACACACAATGTGCCTTTGTATATCACTAATGCTATGTACTTACATTGGCTTACTGTTGGAGAAAGAATTTGATTGATGATCAACACTTTAGTCCTCGACATGAGAGGCATCCAGCGAATGTGAGTGTGTATGTGTGTGTGTTTGTAGCCAAGGCAACAATATATACAATGAGCAATATATACAACAAAAGCATAAAATAAATGTGCAAATAACAAAATAACTAGGATGAAATTAAATAAAATAATATCAATGAAATAAACGTTCAAATAGCAATATATTTAAATATTTTTGGCAATCAGTTGTCTTTAATGTATATATGTGTGTATATATATACAGTATGTGTGTATATATGCATTAAAGACAACTGATTGCCATAGTTAATGTTTGAATTTTTGTTTGAGTAGAAAAACACAGTCAACACATGCACTGCAAACCAAGTTTCTCTTCAAACTGTTTTGTTTGTCTTTTTACTTGTCCAAACCAATAAGCTGAAACTAAGGTAAACTATTTGTACTGCAGAAAGCTTTCTCACGTTGTGCGCTTTGCACTTGAAGCAAGCAGGGCGTTTGCCCCCACATGCCGGCTTAAGGTGCAGACATGGTTCTGCCTGCACCTTTGAGGTTTGACGTTCCTGAGCTGACTTCATTCACTTGCCACTGGCTGTGTCCCCTCTGGTGAGCATCATTTACATTTACATTTAGGGCATTTAGCATGGACGCTTTTGTCCAAAGCGACTTACAATCAGTACATTTTGTCACACATTTGTGGGTGGGGTTCGACATGTGGACTGTCGGAGGTGGGGAATCGAACCGCCAACCTTCCGGTTAGGGGACGACCCGCTCTAACCACTGAGCTCCTGCCGCATCATGTGGTCCCTACTGTGTCACACATCTCATCTCTTCCTAGTTAAGAGGGGGGGGGGGGGGGGGCAAGAGGTAGAAACCATATCAATCGCACAGTTTGTATTCCCAAAAGAATGTGTTGCTTTCAAGGGAAATCAGACAAGCTTCTCGTGTTTACTTCTCCAAACCTTAAACCCATATGATGGGCACGTGCACTCACTCACGCACACACACACACACACACACACACACACACACACACTCCACGATTACAAAACAGGCCCTTTTCCTCTGAGAAGAAACCCCCTTTGGGCAGGAAGTCAGACTTGTACTCCTCACTGCCAAAACACCCCGAAATTTCGTCAAGACAACAACGAACATCCCCTGCCGTCTTCACCCTCCCCAAAAACCAAAGGTGTATTTTCAACATGTTGTGTAAACCAGCGGCCTGCTCCTACACACACACACACACACACACACACACACACACACACACACACACACACACTCAAATGACCCAACCACCCGATCTATCGCTTACACGTGGCTGGATTGTTTAGCTCTCTCCTATTCTCAACATGCGTGTGTGGGATTACCGTCTCCGATGTCTCCACCATAGTAACTTCTGCAGTTCTTTCATTTGTTCCAGACGAGGGGCGTTACGCGCTCGTTGTAGTTCCCATGGTAATTATAGCACACAAATGACTCAGCCGCTGCATAATGCATCCACGCCTCTAACGAGCTAGCCCAGGCTACCTTCTGTCGGCTAGCAGGGCTTAAGAGATGCTCTGATTGCCTCTTCTTATCTTCCCGAGCGGTGTTCGGTGACTCAGGTCACTTAGACGGCTGTTGACTCCGCCGTCGCTAAGTTGCATCGGGGCGGTTTGGTTTTGGCCGTGTGTTGCGTGGCTCTATTTTTAGCCGACAATGTTAATAATTGACCAATTCTTTTAGACGCGCTATTATGTGTGCCCGGCTGAAATGGAATTTGTTTGTCTGGTGTTATTCAAAGAGAGATAAACATGTTGTTTCTGGTTTTACTTTTAGGCTTTGGCAAACGTCAAAGTTTTCCATGCCAAAACCTGCCTTTTGAATCTTGAATATATAAGAAACTTTGCCTGAGAATATTGTCTCTTGGTTGAGGCGTTGCAGAGCTAAGAATAGACACAGTCAGAGTTCTGGTTTCTGTAATAGCATATTTGTTTCACAATGATCATCCTCTTTTTGTCGAGCGGAAAGCTTCCACATGCTGCATGCAGTGTGCACATGAAACCATGCACACACATACAGACACTCACAGACACACACACACACACACACACGAGTTCCAACATACACCCGCAAACTCTCACAGACTCACACACACACAAACGCACAATTGGACACACACACACACATACACAAATGCACGTCTGCACACACACACACAAACACAAACGCATACATGCATGCACACACACACACGCACAAACACAAACGCACACATGCTCGCACGCACACACACACACACACACACACACACACACACACACACACACATACACACACACACGAACACACACACACAGAAACAGGGACTTCCTGTTTCTAAAGTTAGTCACCACCATAACATCCTCTCAGTTCATGTAAGCAAGCAGAAGCAGCTATTTTGGTTGACTTTTGTTTCGTTGGCTCATTTACGTTAAAACACAACAAGTGTCTCGCAGCAGTGTTCCAATACGAGACGGAGTAGAGCCCGAGTAGAGCCTGTGAATGCGTCATGGGATTCAGCGGGCGCTCGGTTGAAACACAATCAGCCTTTGGTCTCGGTACAAAGTGGCCGCATTTACACCTCATTAACACATTGAGTATTTCCCAATACACACGCAGCAAGTGTGAGACAATTCTAATCAGACAGCTCTCGAGCGGGGGGGGGAGCCCGGTGATGTGCAGGCGATGAAGCGGAGTCTAATCTGACCACCGCTGCAGAGTCACTCCCAAGCTGTGCACATCCTAGGTACCCCCCACTACTGCTGAGCCCAGTGTGCATGTGGAGACACTGCACTGGTCTCTGTGTGCAAAACAAGCACTTTAGAAATACTTGACAAACACCTTTTCTCACTGACAGTGCAGGGCTCATAACTTAGCTACTCCAAAACACTGACCCCCCCCCTCTCTCTCTCCCTCCCTCTCTCTCTCATCTCTCTCTCTCTCCTCTCTCTCCTCTCTCTCTCTCCTCTCTCTCTCTCTCTCTCTCTCTCCTCTCTCTCTCTCTCTCTCTCTCTCTCTCTCCGTCTCTCTCTCTTGCATCTCAAGGAATCCACAGCTGCTGGGGACATTGTGTCCCTGTGCTTCCCGGGCAGCTGGAGTATCAATCTTCTGCGTGTGTGTACATGTGTGTATCCACTGTACATGTGTATCTACCATGTGTGTGTGTGTATCCACTATACATGTGCATCTACCGTGTGTGTATCTACCATGTGTGTGTATCTACCATGTGTGTGTGTGTATCAACCATGTGTGTGTGTCTACCATGTGTGTGTGTGTGTATCTACCATGTGTGTGTGTCCACTATGTGTATGTGTATCTACCATGTGTGTGTGTATCCACCATGTGTGTGTGTATCTACCATGTGTGTTTGTATCTACCATGTGTGTGTGTGTATCTATCGTGTGTGTGTGTGTGTATCCACTATGTGTATCCACCATGTGTGTGTGTATCTACCATGTGTGTGTGTCCACCGGTGTGTGTGTGTGTGTATATCCACTGTGTGTGTGTATCCACCATGTGTGTGTGTATCCACTGTGTGTATCTACCATGTGTGTGTGTATCCACTGTGTGTACACTCCCCTGTACCAGCCAGATATTAATAGTGTGCAGTTGTCTCTTTCAGTGTACACAGCAGCTCTTTGTGTTTGCATAACTATCATTTGCTTGAGTGTCCGGTTGTGTGTATGTGTGTGGGTGTGTGTGAAAGTGTATCTATGTGAGTGTGTGATAGGGTGTCGGTCACATTTATTTATAGTTCCCATTTGCTTCTCTCAGGAGCAGGCTTCTAGCAAAACGCTTTGTGTGTGCGTGGTGTGTGTGTGTATGCGTGCGTGTGTGCGTGTGCGTGTGTGTGTGTTTGCGCATGTGTGTGTGTGCATGCGTATGTTTGCGTGTGCGTGTGTGTGTGCGTGTGTGTGTGTGTGCGTGTGTGTGCGTGAGGCAGGCCTCATATTTTTAGTGTCACCTGTTGGTCAACACTGGCGTTATTGTGTGCAAAGTGCACATGTCTGACAACATGGGACATGTGTGTGTGTTTTGCGTCATATTAATAGCGTAGCCACTTGTGTTTTTAGAAGCACGCGTGTATGCCTGTTATGTGTATTAATAGCATTCCCAACTGCCCACACAGGTGTCTGAATGAACGAAGTGTGTCGGTGACCTCTTGCCATCCACACGTCTATAGTTCCCTCCAGATCAACACAATCCAACTCATGCCATGTTCCCTGAGACGCACAAGGCCAAGATGGAGCTCACTCATCAGCAAAAAAATGTCCCAGTCCCTCCGCGTGACTCATGAGTGTGATGCCACGAGTGTGATATATGACCTGTTATGACAGACTTCTCTCTTCTTTCTGTATCAAACGGCTCTCCCCCCCCGATTCCTGTCCTTTTTCCCACCCTTAATCATGGTAGAAAAAAAAGATGATGCACTGTGACTTCTACCATGGAGAGAGAAGAAGAGCGAATGAGAGAGAAAGAGAGAAGGAGAGAGAGAAATACAGAGACAGTGAGAGAGGATGGAGAGAGAGAGAGAGAGAGAGACAGAGAGAGAGGAGAGAGAGAAAGAGAGAGAGAGAGAGGGAGAGAGAGAGAGAGAGAGAGAGAGAGAGAGAGAGAGAGAGAGAGAGAGAGAGAGAGAGAGAATGAGAGAGAGAAAGACAGAGAGACAGAGATAGAGAGAAGGGAGAGAGAGAGAGAGAGAGAGAGAGAGAGAGAGAGAGAGAGAGAGAGAGAGAGAGAGAGAGAGAGAGAGGGAGGACATGTTTGGCAGACAGGTCACGGGGTCCCGAGGCCCCAGGGGGGGGGGGGGGGGGGGGGGAGGTTAGAGGTCGCCGACTCCTCTACAGTGATGTACTAAGGGGTCACCAGAGAGCTAAATGTGTGGACTCTTCCTTTCTCGGGGGCCAAAACAGACCGACACTTGTTGCTGAAATTAGGGGTGCTTACTTTTTGCCCCCGAAGATCCAAAAGTCACAGCTCGAGTGAGGGAAAAGATGAACGACATGTGCTCTTGAAATGCCCCCAAAAACAACAGCGGGCTGACGCAAAGCCTGCTTTAGAGCAGCCTGACGAACGCAATGCGATGAATATCACGATGAAGCCTGATAGCAGACGAGCTAAAATTCAGGCGTTTCACTTTCTTTTGCTTCATGCTCGTTTAGACCAATCATGCTGCACATGCAGTAAGCGTGGAATCAGAAAACACAAGCACATAAATGCAAAAAAAAGTGCCTGTAAAGGTTTGAAATCAACACCCGTGGAGACCGGCTCCTGCAAAAAAACTGCACTAATTAAAATGGAAGCTTCATCACTTCACACTAATTAGTTGGTGCCTCTGCATATGCGCTTCAACACATTTCCTAATGTTACACTGAGGGGTACATTGTGCAAAACGACCGAAGGTCCCTCTGGGGAGCATGAAATGGCGAGTTTATGTCTGTTTGTCGGGTATAGGAGGCGATCGTCTTGACATTAGGCTGAGGAAAGCACACAACTCAGCTCACCTCAGACTACAACCACACACTCACACAACACACTGCAATAGTATCAGTCCATGCAATGACACGCGCACACACACACACAAAACACACACACACACACACAGCCTCGCAAATGCACCAACTTACACTCACCTCACGAACGCACGTAAATACAACCCCACCTCAGAAAACACACACACAGACGCACACACACACACGCGCGCACACACACACACACACACACACACACGTGCACACACACACACACACACACACCCCACACACAAGTCTCTCTCTCTCTTTCTCTCTCTCGCTCCTCTCTCTTGCTGTGTGTGGTGTGTGTTGAGGGTAGGAGAGTGTATAAGTAGTCAGCTGGGTTGATCTCAAAACAGGAACAGGAAATGTGATCTGGGCCTGGGTTCTGTCCAGAACACTGTGCCTATTGTCTCCATGAAGGCCTAGTGCTCGCTGGGGAAAGCACGGGGGAGTTGTAAAGGTTATCTGGCCTGGGAAGAGGATGATATTTACATTAAAAAAGGTGCCTAAAAGCCGCAAAGGTGTATCTCCAAATAAACAATTGCTTTCAACCTAATGATTCTGTATTTCCTATTGGTTATTGCGTCACATTCAGCGTGGCGGGTTCTTTTTGAGAAAGAACACATTCTGGATTCTAGATTCTGGTTTTTGCTTGACTCCGGTTGGACTCTGGTTTCATTGAAGCTCGGCTACATTGCTTCAATGCTCCGCTGTATCCAAGTCAGACTGGGACCGATGAGGGGATCCAGAAGCCATTGATGTCCACACAGCAATCCTATGGGATACTGAGGCTTTGTTTTTCACATTATAAAAATAACACTGTTGAAATTTGAAATAAAGCAATCAGTTGATAAATATGTAATTCTACAGCAGTGGAATACGCCTGATCTGATTCCAGTAGGGATAGATATGCACCAATGTTACCCTGGTGTAATTCTAGTTTGACTCTGGTTTGGCCCTGGTTTTATACTGGCTTGTCTCTTGTTGCACTATTGTTACCCTTAGTTTCATTGTAGTTTGAATCATGTTTCATTCTGTTTTCATTGTAGCTTGTCTCTGGTTTGACTCTAATTTCACTGGTTGAATGAGTATGGATGAAACTGATACCACAACAACACCAGATGCAAAGTGCCAGACCTTACCTTTCGGTAGTTTAAAGATAGGGTAGGCAATTTACTTAGGAAGCATTTTTGTCATGTTCGTTGAAATTCACTTTACATCCCGAGAGTAATGCAAAAAAAAATCATACGCTCCGACAAAGTCGTCCAATGACGCCGTTCGGCCCGGATGAAATGATTGGATGGCCTACTTCTGTCTACCTACCCCCACCCCCGCCAACCTGTTCACACTCAATGTGCACATAGCCATATGTCTTCCACAAGGCTAGGAAGACCTTTGGCTAAAGCTAGCGAGCTACCATGTCTTTTGGGGGAGCGGCTAGTGAGAGAGACCTGAAGGGAGGGGTGGACTATTTTGGGTTGGATACTGGTGATGCTGGCCTCTCCAAATGTCCAACCCAAGTGACTTCAATTGTTCAATAAAAGTTGCTTCATATTGCACATGATGGCATCTGGCATCTGCATGCAAAAATAAACTAAAATATGGGAACAATGTGTGCATTGTCTAACCAGATTTTTTAAATGCCAACCAAAGTGACAAATTGGGGATGTACGTTTAAAAGAGACAATGTCTTTGTTAGATGTTCTGGCATTTGTTAGGTGTAGTTAGAGGATGTTATTGTGCTTGTTAAATTACAATTTGGTTGAAAGACGTGAATTCGATTTTGATGAGTGGACAATAGAACAAAAAGGTAGTTGACCCACAAAAGCACAGTAATCCATAACAACCTTTTTAGAGGAACTGTATTTTTCATTTCCCCTCCTGACTGGAAAGAGAGAGAACCAAATGGAGTTTCACATAAAATAGGAGTGCTTGATCTGGACATGCGCATGCACGCACGCACACACACACACACACACACACACACAACACACACACACACACACACACACACACACACACACACACACGTGCACACACACACCTACACACACACACACACACACACACACACACACACACACACACACACACACACACATTTAAAGAAACACATAGTAATCTGAGATGGCAGAAAGGACAGGAGAGCGAGGAGGAAGGAGAGAGGAGGACATGGAGGAGAAGGGTCACACGGACAGGGGAGGAGAGGATGGAGGGGTGTGTGGGTGTCCATTGCTTCTGCTTGACCCGTGAGACAGTGCTGTAACAGTACCTTCACAGGGGTTACCTCATCCTTGTGCACACACACACACACACACACACACACACACACATGCACGCGCACACACATACACACACCACACGCACGCCACACACACACACACACACACACACACACACACACCACACACACACACACACACACACGCACGCGCACACACATACACACACACGCACGCACACACACAAACACAAACACCTAGTGTCAATCAAGTTCACACATTAACAGGAAGATCGCCCGGGGATGTTCCAGTAAAAGTATAGTCACCGCAACACAGAGGAGGGTGGGGGGGAAGATGGTGTCTAAAACAGTGATCCCTTTCACATCTGGGTCAGAGCACCTTACGTTACACCTGACGACAAATCCATTCGTTAGAACAGACACGCAAGAGCTTATGTATCAGTGTTACCACACTTAAGCTGCATTCCATCATAACACATGCTAAATATAAAGTATATAGGCCCATATATATTGTTAAGTGTATCGTGATGGATAACTTGTTGACGGGCCATGTAAGTGAAGTTAGTATGGACAAACTCCAGCAGAATGCCAAGGCGCCTAGTTTCTAGGTTGTGGAGAAACCTACACAAGAGCGAAAAAATAAAATAAAATTCATCCCGCAGTGTTAAAGATGAATACACATCATTATGTTATGGCCTGACTTACGTAGTTAACGACAAATAAACAACTCCCTACCTTGGGTTTAGGACGAAGTGCAACTTGTGACACGACGAATCGCCTTGAGACCACAGCGAGCAACAGATGAGTAATTCCTCCGTGGCATAGTAAACTACTTCAGTCCATATAGGTCTATAGCCAGACGGTGTCACCGCTGGCAAAGCCTAAAAACACGTTTGTAGAACAAAATCAGATGGTATCCCTTGGCGT
>JAXIVH010000008.1:6239603-6242103 GCA_036785325.1 Urophycis tenuis
CTTTTAATTGTTAACGACCAAACAATTAAAAACCTATCCACCTCCAAATCAGGACCCAGGCAAACTATGTTGTCATGATTTAGTGAAAGGAGCCGAGGAAGAAACGGCTTGCTTGCTTGCACCAGACAATGGCGGTTTTGTGTGCTGAACGGGTCAGGAGTGACATTCTTTGGTTGATCTAAGAAAGAGGGGACTTGTTTAAAAAGGCAAATGAAAGCCATGCCCGGGGGCTGGGGGGCTGGGGGGGGGGGGGCGGCTGCAGATGTGTACGACCGGTTCCGCGGCAATAGGTGCCTCCGCGTCCGCGCACGTGTCTGCGTACACGTGCCGCCGGAGGAGCCAGTAACCTGGCCCCGCGCTCCCCTCTGAAGGAGTGTCCGGCGCTCCCCGCAGGCGGAGGTGTGGCGCCCCGCTGCACATGCAGGAATCCACACCTCCGCGGCTTCTGTTACTACAGCTATTCAGTCAGTCAGTCAGCCGGTGCGATCCCAACGCCCGCTCGCCGGGGAATTGGTAAACACGGGCGCCGTGTTCGTTGAGGGGGGTGGGCGTTGGGGGGGGGGGGCGGGGGCGTTGAGGTTTTTGACTCCCGGCCAAAAAGCTACCGGGTTCGACGTCTGTTCGGCGTACCTGTGGAAAACCCTCGCTGACGCGCACACCTGAGTAGTGGCAAGTCGCTTCGTCGGACAAAAGCGTCCGCCTGAATGACTCCGTGAATAGCCGCGGCTTAAAAAAGCAGCCAACACGGGGGGGTCAGGGGGTCATTACTCATGTCATGTGTCTGGCAAATGGCTGAATGCGTGGTATGCTTCTCCCTAGAGGAATTCTACATGTAGACTGTCAACCTCGGCTGGTGGAGGGCGGGGGGGGGAGCTAGCACCGAACCTTTGGATTGTGGCGCCATACACATCATCTACCCCACAATCCGGTCCCCCGAGCCGAGGGTAAGTGACTTCTTGAACCACCCCCCAACCCCCCCCCCCCCCCCCCACCCCCCCACCCCCCCATCCCCCTAAGCTGTGGCTGCGTGCAGGCCCAACAGCGCAGTGTCGTGTTGTGGGGCGGGCGCAGGCTGACCTTTGGTAACGTCGCTGATCTGGTATTTGAAGTCGGGCGCTCCGCAGCTCCAGGACATGTCCTCCAGGCTGAAGCTCTGGTTGGAGCGCAGCATGATCACCTCGATGGCGCTGGACTTCAGCAGGGCGATCTGATCGTCGGCTGTCAGCTCCCTGGGGGTGGTGGGGGGGGGGGGGGAGGCCGTGGTCAACATGGATACGAATACAGCAACTCGATATGGCGCCTCTCCACAACACCCTCCCCCCCCCTTGACCGCCGAGACGGTGGGGGGGGGGGGGGGAACAAACAGGCGGCCGCAGGTAGAGGCGGCCCAGCGGGACACAAGATCACATGGAAAAACCGCACCGCTTGATGTGGCGATAGATGCGGTGATTGATACGGTCACTCTCGCTGCCGCCATTTTGAGGTGTTTGGACCGTTGTGGCCGGCACGGTCGGAAAGCTAAAAGCACATTCGAGGACTCGCAATTTAACACAGCGTATACATCCAATGGCATACGCCTCGACGCGAAACTGACTGAAAACATCAATCGTCAATCGAGGGACCTATGAAGACGACATCGCGACGATAAAAGCATAATGAAATGCATTGATCTTGAATGATATGGGTTCACAATCCTAAACTCATCCGGTGGATGTTACATCTATTTTAACACGGTCAAAGTGATGACATTACCGGGGGCCGTATGTTCGATGCCACTGATCTCAACAGACAGTTCCTTTAGCGTCCAGAAAACAGGACTGGTAGTGGGGTGCCCTGAATTCCAAGAGTGTAAAACCCTCAGATCTCAGTCGGAGCATATTTCCTCACACTGCGGCCAGCCGTCCACAGAATCCACAACAATAGTCTCACATTCTAGTTGCTGTGTGCTACACTGGACGTTCCTGTTCATAAAGAACGATGTGCTGTACCGTCAGCTCAGCCACCGAGCACTGGACCTCCGTCAACAACCACTAACATGCCACCACCAGCACCACCACCTATTTCAGGAAAGACTAGCAGCTTTATCTTGAGCACAATTTGTTGAGGAGAGGGACCCATGGGTGTGTGTAAACAGTGACTTACAGAAACCATTAGTATTCATTAGCGTCACACTACTGGCGTACAAAACAATGTCCACGAACCCTACACTCCAGGCACGGCACCGCATCCTGTGGTCCCAGTGTCCCTGCCTCAGGAGATCACTGGAGATCATTCGTAAGAAGCACTCGCAGGGCCGGCATGGCCAGGCCCCCGGGGGGGGGGGGGGCTCGCCCACCGCGTTAAAAGTGTGTTTTCGCTGTTCAACACAAAGCACTAAGGGTTGTGCGTCAGGAGTCGAGACATGTGTGTCTTTAGGGGAGGTCTGGGGGGGGGGGGGAGCTTCTCAGAGGCTCAGAGGAGGGGGAGGGAGGGGGGCTGGGGCAGATCATAAGTGGACAAA
>JAXIVH010000008.1:6252103-6257103 GCA_036785325.1 Urophycis tenuis
GTTCTAGATGTGCGATTATTTCGATTCATTATTTTATTATAACACTTCCTGGCATTCCTGGTGGGTGGGCGTTATTGTAAACATTTACATTTACATTCAGCAGACGCTGTTATCCAAAGAGACTTACAAAAGCGTCCATTTGTCAGGAGAAGGTGAAACACTTCATTGCTGCTAATGCAGTAAGAAGAAGGTTTCAAGGATTCCAATTGCTAGGTTAACCATTGCTAGCATAACAGAGTAGTAAAAGATGGTAAACATCCACTTCACCAACCAATTTCAGCCCCGGCAATATGCAACGGCTAAGGCTTTATTTTGGACGCGACTAATTCTATATCCTGCTTGAATCCTAAGCCAAAACACATATCGACATTATGTGAAATGTATGCATAAGATGTCGCAGTAAGGGCTACAGCGCCTTTTTTTCCCCCCCCTCACAATTTGTCCTTGTTTGTGGTCTGCTGGGATGAGGGCGTCGTGGCCTAGCTGGCCCCACAAGCCCACGCCCCCCCACACACACCAGCACAGCTCTGCTCCCAGGGGGGGGGGGGTTGCCTACCTGAAGAAGCCCTTGCAGCCCTCGCAGGTCATGGCGTTGAAGTGAAAGCCCGTGGCCTTGTCCCCACACACGCCACAGATGCGCGGCACGTTCCTGTCAAACTCATCAGGGGCCAGCGTGGAGGTGCTCACAGCCGTGGATTTCATCACTGGAGGGAGGAAGGACGGACGGGAAACGTGTGCGGAAAAACAAACAGGGAAGAAGCAGATAAGGCTTACACACGTCGAGACTGCGTGAGCAGGGTTAGCCGTGCATGTTGTGGCCGGCTACTGGGTTCGTTTTTTTTTTTTTTTTACAACAGAAACCTACGCAGAAAGACTCTTTCATGGGAGGTTTTTTTTCTGTAGTTTGTGTGCCGGGAGAGGATGCTGACTGTTGTTGTCATGTTACATTTTTCATCATAACATTTTTCATCATAACACCAGAAACAAAAGGAGACTGCCTGTGAACGAGGCGGTTTGCTGACCCTGAGGAGCTGCTTCCTTCGCTCGAGACGGTTCTCGTACAACAGGCCCCTGCAAACCTTGATCAGGATTGCGCAACGCGAAGGTCTGACAATGTTTTGAAAATTACTCAAAACTTGAGGAGAGTCTCAAGTTCTTCCAGCAGCCGGGGTCCAGTGCCAGGTTCAATAAACCCAGACTGAGCTCTCTGTCTCTGCAACACGTATTTATATGCGTTCTGAAAGCTATCTACTGTTGTTTTTGCGCTCACATCTGTACGTCCCCACTAAGTTCCAATACTACTGCGCGCTGCGTGTTCTGGCGACCCCAGCCGTGTTGTACACGTTGAGAGCCAGATGAATTCCAGCCCTGGCCGGAGGGTCCCGCCTTCTGAGTGAGCCGTATTGATCTGACCCGTTCTGGCTTGTACCATTACCGCTGGCTTGTCGTAAACCAACCTCACTTCCCCCGCGTAGGCATCCGCGCCGCACTTGTTTTGCGGCGTTTACCCTTTGCGCTAAAGCCTAAAGCCTAAGTGCTAATATCGTACATTTCATCACCACTTTGTATTCACTTCACAAACACCCCCCCCCCCCCCCCCCCCCCAAAGCTCTGCTCTAAAGAGGAGGCGGCAACAGCAGCAGCTCACCAAAACACCACCACCACCCCCCCCCCCCCTCCGGCGGGGTCTCTCCCCGCGTGGACCCG
Organism: Urophycis tenuis; assembly: GCA_036785325.1. Lineage (NCBI taxonomy): Eukaryota > Metazoa > Chordata > Actinopteri > Gadiformes > Phycidae > Urophycis > Urophycis tenuis. The sequence goes on from JAXIVH010000008.1 coordinate 6,253,811, forward strand.
GGCCCACGGTCCGCACGGGGGAGGTGGACTGAGAGCCTGCCGCGTTCTGTCCCCGGGGCTAGGAACCGGCGCGCTACGTGAGTCAAGTGGAAAAAGGCCTTGTGCTCGGTTCCAGGAGGCTGGATCTAGGTTACATTTGATTACATTGTGGAGCATGTATCTGTTTCACTTAAGAGTCTTGTGAGGGAGAGAGAAAGACATGTCACCACAAGGCTGGGATCCATAAACAAACAACTGTCCTGCGCTACAGCCTCTTTCTCTTTCCCTTTCTTTGCACCGCCATTGAAGACAGTCGGACACGGTGTGTGGACAGGGAGAGAGAGGGAACCAGAACGAGAGAGAGCAAGAATGAGAGATAGAACGTGAACAAGAACGAGAGAGAAGAACGAGAGAGAACGAGAATGAGAGAGAGAACAAAAATGAGAGAGAGAACAAAAATGAGAGATAGAACGAAAATAAGAGAGTGAGAATGAGAGAGAACGAGAATGAGAGAACAAGAACGCGAGAGAACGGAGAACAAGAGAGAACGACAACGAGAGAGAGAGAGTGAGAATGAGAAAGAGAGCGACAACGAGAGACAGAAGGAGAACGTGAGAACGAGAACAAGAATGAGAACAAACAGAGAGAATGACAACGAAAACAAGAACAAGAGAGAACAAAAACAAGAGAGAGAAAGAAAACATAACAATCTCAACAAACTCACAAATCACAACAAATTAGGTAAAGACCCAGCTGAATAATTTAAATAGTTTGACGCACCGATCCATCATTCACTTCTAATTAAAAAGCCAGCCATTTCCAAAGTTACGAAAAATATAGTTGAAACCAGATACATTACAACTTATGTTCCGGCAACCCCTGGCCTCATGTTTGCTGACTTTATGAATATGCAATTCTGTTGTTTTTTTTACGATTTCTGGAGAGAAAATGTGGGTACTTTTTAGATTCAGAAGTTCGATCATTTCATCGGCAGAGGCGGCCCTCGATGTAATCACATCTGTGGTCTAAGCACTATCAACCACATTGTAGTGGATGTTCCTGGCCGGTAAGGTAAGGTCCGTTTGCAGATACAACGGTGTGTCCCGGCCGCGTACACAATTCTGCCGGTATCCATATCAATGGCGTCTCTAAATATGTAATTACGAGCACGCGCAGAGGCGTGCTTACTGTAACCTGTGGTGTCTGAGAGGCTACGGTATCTTGCTCAGCCAATCAGTGGGTTGTCTCGGCCGGCGCTGTCCCCGCTAGGTCCAACCAGGTGAATCCCAGAATCCCAACCGTGCAGATATTCACGGTCGAGTAGGATTGAGGTCGGAAAACGGCGCTGTTATTCCCTGACACGACGCTCGCTGGATGTGCATGTTGTGTGTCAGGAGAATAAAAAGGCACGATTCATTCAATGACCTTTAGCATACATTGAATAGATTGTGTTGACTTAAGTCCTCAACCGAACACCAGATCAAATTCCCCCTGTTTTTTTTTTTTCTTTTTTACACCCCCCCCCCAAATGAGCCCTACCTTTACAGTTTCAGAACAGTGTTGTGTGTGCAAAACGCAAGCAATATAAACACAGATGAGCGTTGGCGGGTTCCTTTCTCACGCCATGGCCCGCGAGCAGGCGAGGAGGAGAGATGGAGGAAGGTCAGTGCCTCTAACTATACCCGGCACAACGTCGAGAATACGGAAAGAAAAAAAAAAAAACATGAAAAATACAATGCAACCGCTTTCTCCCACGCTGCCCTGGTGACGTCCCGTCTCCCGGCGAACACAGAGTTTCATCGGGCGACGTCGGTTTGAGGCAACTGGCGTTCTTCATGCTGTTCAAACCATTCCTTTTGGTTTACAAGCCCGGCCCGGTCTGGCCTGGCCCGGCCTGGGCTGGGCTGGGCTGGGCCACACCGACACAAAGTCATGAAGAGCGAGCTACTGAAGGTCAGAACAAGCCGCCAGTCACTCAAACGTGGCGAGTGGCTGGATCTGTTAACGAGGGTCCTTATGGAACAGGAAGAGGGAAAGGGGGGGGGTGGGGGGGGGGGGCTGCAGGCGATTACGTCCACCGTGTGGCAGGAGAGAGCGGCTCGCTTAACGACGGAAGCTTTTTCTTTTTTTTTTTTTTACCGATGACCCGTAACCTCCATGTTTTGGGGAGGGGAAAAAAAAACGGATATTGGCCAACCCTACTCAACAGGAACCTTGTTAACAGAAAAAGATTTGAAATATTGATCAGAAGCCCCCACGCCCACACCACACCACCCCCCCCCCCCCCCACCCTGCCCATTCTGATTTGGTTTGGTCACATCAATCACCCCCTCGAAGCAAGCAGCGTGGGCCCATTGATTAGAAGACAGCTAGAGGCAATGCGTCCACATTGTGTACGCACACACACACACAAAGCCCGCACGCACGCACGCACACACACACACGTGTTGCTGCTGTACCGCCGCTGTACTCCATGATGCAGACACAAGGCGGATACATATAACATTTTAATAGTGCACGTTAAGAAGTGAAATGCGGCCATTGTTCTGTTAAAAAAAGAAGAAAAGTGAGTGCAGTGTGTGGACATGGCGGTGACCAGAGGCTAAGCATGGACATGCCAGTGACCAGCAGCTGAGAGTGGACACGGTGTTGACCAGCGGCTGAGCGTGGACATGCTAATGACCAGCAGCTGAGCGTGGACACAGTGGTGACCAGCGGCTGAGAGGTGGACATGGTAGTGACCAGCGGCTGAGAGTGGACATGGTAGTGACCAGCGGCTGAGCATAGACACAGTGGTGACCAGCAGCTTAGAGTGGACATGGTAGTGACCAGCGGCTGAGAGTGGACATGGTAGTGACCAGCGGCTGAGCATAGACACAGTGGTGACCAGCAGCTTAGAGTGGACATGGTAGTGACCAGCGGCTGAGAGTGGACATGGTAGTGACCAGCGGCTGAGAGTGGACACGGTAGTGACCAGCGGCTGAGAGTGGACACGGTAGTGACCAGCGGCTGAGAGTGGACACGGTAGTGACCAGCGGCTGAGCGTGGACACGTCGGTGACTAGCTGCAGCCTGTGCTGCGTGCATACGTGCTGGGGATAAAAGGGTGCGTCTCCGGCCGCCGTTTTGAAAGTGTCTTGCAACCGATCTTGAGACTTTCGGCCACATTTCACACACAGAGCAAAGCTCACCTTTCCTCGCTCCACCCAGCGCGCTCACACACTAAGCTCACCTTTCTAGGAGGGCAGAGGTAAAGTACACAGACTCAAGGCAAGGGTCACAAACCACTACACACAACACCTCTTGGCTGCGAGC
>JAXIVH010000008.1:6262103-6292103 GCA_036785325.1 Urophycis tenuis
ATGACATGCGTGTGCCCCCGCAGCCAAGGCTGGACACCACAGCTCCCGCCCTGGTCAGGTTTAAAGACACACGCAGCGCAGGTTCCCATAGAGTCACCAAAACAACATGGGCTTTATTTACCCCCACTGGCATTAGATACCAATCAGTGGTAATGATTAACTTCTAGGTCCACTTCTGGGGTATTGAGCGGTCCGTCCCTTCGGAGTGGCGTGCACCTCGGCCCCCCCGTTTCCCCGCTGGGTTGTCCCCGCTGGTTGCGGGGCGCGGGCGGGGGGGGGGGGGGGGGGTGGGGGGTGTGAGTATTTCTCACTGCGCGGGCGAAGAAGCAGCCTTCGCAGTGGCCTTCGACCGCGCGGCGCTGTGTTGGCTGCGCGTTTTTCGCGTTCTTTATTCGCTTCCGCCCGTCCCGCCCGCCCGTCCGCGCCGCCCGCCGCGCGATTAACCAGAGCAGCCTCCCCTGGTCGATGCCACAGAGAGGAGCAGCAGCGAGGCGAGCGTGTGGTGGGGGCTGGACCGGAGCCCAGACGTGAGACCGAGTCCGTCCAATCAATGTCAGCGTAAAGAGAGAGAGAGCGAGAGAGAGAGAGAGAGAGTAGAAAGTACGGTGTACGACAGCGAACGCGATCAAACGTTAGCCCTCGTAATTACACGTTCAAATAAATTGCCTCTTTTTTTGGGGGGTGGGGTGGGGGGGGTAGGGGGGGGGTGGGGGGGGTGTGCTGGTGTCGGGACAAATAGAAGGATAACAAGAGGAGGACCCAGACAGCATTTCAGGGAGGAATTAATTTAACTGCATGCAGACACGCAGAGACGACAAGAAAAGCAGTGAGAGGGAAAAAAAAAAAAAAAGAAAAAAAAAAAAAAAAAACAGCCCTCTGGCATCACATCCTAAGAATGCTAGCAATGGGCTTACAGACCACATCCCAACACACTCGTCTCAACGGCGGAATCACATCCAGACCTATAACAGCCCTGGAAAAAAAAAAGAAGAAGGGAACGGCCGTCGAACGCCCGAATAAGAGCGAGGGGGGCCCTCTCTGAGGGTCCAATGAGCGTCGCCCTGCCACATCACATGACGCAACTCCGCGACGGGCTCGGAAACAGCAGCGCACTGCCAACCGGAGAAAGATAAAAGGAAGATAGAGAAAGAGAGAGGGAAACGCACAGAGAGAGAGAGAGGAGAGAAGAAGGATATAATAAAAAAAAAAAATTAAAAAAAAAAAAACAAGTCGATGTGTTTTACTGCATACCTCTGGCTGGGTCACCACGAGTACAGCGAAGACATAAAACAAATCAGACCTGGAATGACCCGGGCTGCGGCGGGAGCTGGGTTCCACTGGAAATACACTGCGGGTCTGCCACAGCCGGGCCCACAGAGCTGATGGAGCCGAACACGGAGTCGCCTTAAACATGCGCGTGTACACGGGGGGGGGGGGGGGCAACGCGTGCACTCGGACCCAAGCGAGTGCGACGCGCAAAACCGTGAAATAACTGCAGAAATACGGTCGGCGGAGAATCGCCTCGGTAGTCACTTCGCCGACATCTAGGAATACATTTTATTGCACGTTGATGTGTATTTTGGTACGGTTTTGAAGCGGGATATATAGCTAATTAGTCCGAAATAAAGCCTTGTTGTTGCACGTTGTTGTTTCGAACTGAAATAGGTCGGTTGGCCAACGCTAACTCGCTGGCGGGATGGGCGCCGCCGTGTTTAACAAGTTCCACAAAACGGGGCCGGCCAGGAACGACCCGATATCCAAAAGTGCAATGTACAGACGCGTGGCCAGCGCTGTGGCGGTGGAGTGTTGAGATAATCACACATCTCACCAGCAGTTCATGCCGTTTGAAAGGTTTTTTTTTTTTAGTTAGAAAGGTAGGATGGAGGGCTACGGCGTTCCTCTGACAAAGTAGTCTAGTAGTATAGTGTGAAGGTGCTCTTTGGTATAGTAACTTTAGCAACAAAGGTGGGTCAGACCAAGGCACTCTTCGATAAGGGTAAAAAAGCTTTAATCACATTGCATAAATGTGTCATAATAGAACTCTTAAAAAGCATTTACTGCCAATATGTTTCGGCCTTCAGTTCATCAGGGCAAGAGCATCAGGGCAAGGTTTTTTTTTTAGTTAGAAAGACATTGGCTATTCAACAGACAATCACACCCTGAATTACAACCATCCGACTGGGAAGACGTGATCACTGGTGTGACACTGGCATCGCGGCCCTCATTTGGTCCATATTTCCACACAATGGCTGAATTACAAAGCACCCTGCCCGACACACCGGCCTGACCCCAAACCCCATGAAGTCTGTCCGTTTCAAAACGTTCCCAATAGATACAACGTTAACGTTGGAGTTTAGAAGTGTATTCCACCAGCTCCACAACAGCGCTGTGTGACTGTGTGACTGACCACAAGCTAAGATACACATTAAACTGACTTTTGACACGTGCACATTGGTTGAAACTATCGCAAAGCTTTATTTGCCATAGTTTTATTCACGTTTTTGGGGGTATTTCTTGCATCCCTTGTATGTACGTACGTGCGTGTCTGTATGTGGTATGTGCGTGTGTGTGTGTGTGTGTGTGTGGGGGGGGGGGTATATCCAGTGTCATAAGAAATAAAAAAAAGAGAGAAACTATCTGGAACAGAAAAACTGCAGATCCACAGGGAGAACCGAAAGGAGTACAAAATAAAAAAAAAAGAAGCACAACAAGAAACCAGGAGGAGCGCGCGGCGAGGGAACAAACAAGCGGAGTTTCACTGCGACTACACAACTGGACGGCTCGCCTGGTGCAGCTCTATCTCTCTCTCTCTCTCTCTCTCTGTCGCTCCACGCATCTCAAACACTCCACCTCCTGCTCTTTTCTGCGATCACAGGGCACATGTTACAGCAGCAGTTCTAGCACATGACAAAGTGACCTGTGCCCCACACAGGATGGGCTAAACTAGGGTAGGGTGGGAGGGGGAGGGGGAGGGGGAGGGGGGGGGGGGGTCCTATGTCCCGTGTCCAACCCTATGGTCTCTCCAACACTACCTCCCCTGCCCTGGCCCCACTACCAGCCTGCAAGGGGGGGGGGGGGGGGGGGGAGAGAGAGAGAGAGAGAGAGAGAGAGGCAGCCTCCCCCTTACAGTGGGCCCCTTGCTGGACTCTGGAGAGGGGAAAGAGACGCGGCAGGGAGAGGCCCACTCACACACACACACACACACACACACACACACACACACACACACACACACACACACACACACACACACACACACACACACACACACACACACACACACACACACACACACACACACACACACACCTTCCAAACTGTCTATGCCTATACAGAATTACACAGAGAATAAGTGTTCTCGTAAACACACTTATACACACATACAGACTGGACAGGGCCGGACAGAAAACAGACATGTGGCCGAGGTGGGTGCAAATTTACTTAAGCAGAGTCAGTTACATAATTTCATAATTTCCACCCAAAAACGGCATGTCTGCTCGTCCACACCCCCTCACATATTTGTATGATTGGAACATTTGTAAAATAAAAATAAAATAAAAGCCCATTTAAAAATCTTTAAATCTAAAAATCTTTAGAAATCTTTTTTTCATGTGAAAACAGTCAAATTTGAATTCTGCTTTAAAATGTTTGTTTTCAGATAATGATTAAGAGTTGCTATCTGTGGACTACAAATCAGCTGTTAAAAACAAATATTTGTAGTCATTTTTATGGTACAAGAAGACCTCATTCTGCATGACTTTTTTTCCACACTTCAAACATTACCTGAATTGTTTGCCCAAGGAACCATCAACCATGACATGGAAATGTGAGACCCACGGTTAAAAGTGGGAATTTAACACTTCATTAGCCCCAAAACACTGAACATATTTTGCAAATGGCGTACATACGGATGGACCTACAGACAACAGGCCGACACGGTAACATACAGTGGCCTCTTTCTATAGGGTAACATGCGAGCGGAAGCAACCAATTACTGCCGTCACAAAAGGGGGAGTTGGAGTGATTGTATAGGAGACGTAATGGACTGTACCATTGGTACCACACTGCTCCGTAAACAACCTGCCATTGTGTCAGACTCTAGTCCCATTTTGAATCCTCCAGAGCAGATCCACAATCAGTTTACAAATTATGCTGTTTTGGTGCAGTTAGTGTATTTAAAAAGAATATATATAGATATATATAATGAAGCAACTAATACTGAGCTGTTTACTGTCATCTTGTCTGACCTAAACATACCGGTAGTCCCAATTCTGTTCCTAATTTAACTAGATCAATTTCCTGTGGTCAATTTGTTGGTTCTCTATCTTACATGAGTTGACAAGCTGAGAACAATCTAGCACAAATTCCTGTTTTCCTACTTCGTGGAATTGAGGTGAGATCTTTTAAGAACAGATATTTCTGTTAAGATGAGAACAGATCGGGAAGCTGTATAAAGATTGGAAGACTGCGATGTTGAATTCATCAACTGGCAGAAAAGTTGTGTACTTATTTACACAAAATAATGGAAGTAAAAATGGCTTTGATAGTGCACTCTTAAGAGATAATTGTGTTCATGTGACTGTGGCTGATTTGAAGTTAAGTGTATTAATACAAAGGTTATCTTCTCTGCTTAAATCACTAATTGTGTCTGGTGAATAGATTGAGTGAGATAAACACCTTTTACTCACTTTTGTTTTATCCTAAATACATAAAAGGAATGACCTGTAATATCAACATGTCTATTATGTTTGAATAAAGCTGCTGAAAGCCTGGTTTGGTTAAAGGTAAAAATCTCTTGGATATAATGGCGCTTTCCGAAAATAAGCTTAATCCTCAGACTGTAGTATCAACAACAACAACAACAACAACAACAACCATAACAACAACAACAACAACCATAACAACAACAACAACGGCTCTGCGTGTCAAAAACATCCAAATTAACATTTCAAGTTGGATCAGGCAGTCAGCTCTTTGGGAATTAAAGTAACACATATATATTTGTTTGACTTTTCTGAAAAAAATCAACTTTTCAAGAAACTAAATGTCTAACTTAAATTATAGATTGCCCCCTATGCTGGTTGTAACATGTACAACTGATCAGTAAATCCATCAGCCAAAATAAAATGATTTTGTCAATGTATTGTCACCGAACGGCTATCCATTTGGCTGTCCAACAGATTCAGTTCAAGACAAAATCATTGTTACATACTTTGTTAATAAGCCCTGATGGCCACATTAAGCACATTCTAACAGAAAATAATAGACACGGTATGCATGTAGTTACCACCACATTAATCACATGTAATAGCAACACAGACTTACCTGAGGTTGTTGCATGCCCTTGTATCCAAAGTAAGACTTGAAACCTTTCTTGTAGTTTATTCCGAGTTGTTAGTCCTGTTCAATACAAAAGCAAACGGTAGTCACCGATCGGGCCTTCAGCCTACCACTTCAGCTGTGGCTGCTGTTCGCACAACAACGTGGACATGAACACCGAACACCTGACAGAACAAGAGTTTACAGAATCACAGAACCATCGCAGTGCTCGACTCATTGCGGTGCCGTAGCGCCAGGCGGACCCAGCCACGCGTCGCTCGGAGCAGAACTACTTTCACATTCCTTCTGAGCATGCGAGTTTCATACCTCGGCTCAACTTTTCCCCTCCACCCCGACCGCTCTTAATCTCTCTTTCGCTCGGCGCCGTCAATCTCTGGCAAAGTAATCCCGCTCAACCTCCATGTTGAGTTCCGTAATAGTAAGACCAGGTAAGAGTTACGACCGCGTTGTAGAAACTGGGAATAGAACCCGTCCAACCCGCACGCCCTCCCGACGCGTCCGGACGGCTCGGAGCGGTAGCCTGGAGGCTAGCGGTTCACCCTCACGTCGAGCGGAGCCTCGGTCACTGCTTTCAGACACATGCGTCGAACATGCGGGCTGCGTGTTAGCGGGGGACGGGGAGAGGTACAACCAGCGGTTACATACATGCACAACGCAAAATAAGATAATTATATTACCAATAGTCTGACGAGAAACATCCCTTCTTCAGACCCTAAATAGATGGCCATTACTTTTAGTTAAGCCCCGCCCTGTTGTGGACCTCTACGGGAGGGGGTTTCCCCAGCCCCTGCATCGACCAATCAACGGAGAGATCAGTGTGTGTCCCGCGTTTTGATTGGGCACCCTTTCTACCAGGAGGGCTACGCTTGGTCAGACCCGGTGCTCGTAACATGTGGGGCGGCCCCCCCTCCCCCAAACAGGGGTGTGTCATGACGTCAGAGGAGCCAAGAGGTAAACAACTCTGACCGCGTGAGGTTTAAAGCAGCATTGTTTCATCCGCGGGTTCACGGATTCATAGACGGCGTGGGAGTGTAACGTTGTTACAAATGGACGTTGTAACACACGTAACGCACGTAGAGGCACACGTGGGGGGAAACGACCGCAGTCTGGAGCTCCGGCTGCTCCAGGCTGCCTTCTGTAGCAGCACTTAGCTGTTCCTTTGTTTTCCAGCCACGTTGTAAGACACTCCATAAACGACCAAGACGCGTTCCTGGATCGCCGTTGATAATGCAGCAGACCACATGAATATTAAACCGCAATACGCCACTCCTCGTTTCTATGTCTCGTTTTTCGAGCATCTATGAAAAACCTTGTGCAAATGTGTGCGGTGAAGCGTGTGTGTGAGGGGTGTGTGTGCAGCCTGTGTGTGAGGGGTGGGTCCACGCTGCAGTACAGATGGAGGAGCAGCGCTGCAGTTGCACGGCCTGGTTGCCTTATATTTGCAATGCACATGAGAGACACCAGAGAACACACTCGAAGGCAGGACTAATGTGCAGTAGTCACATTCGAATTTGACATGCCATCTAGCTGGGAACCAAATCATTTAAACGACGGCGTCATGTAAGCAAAATTATATGTCGCCTTATATTCCTTGGGCATTGTTTTATTGCCGTGCACGTATTGGTTGACGATTTGCGTTCTGCTGTGTGGCCCACCCTGTGCGGTGCCGGAGGGTCTTTGTAGGCCCATGTGTGGTAGGCGCTCAGGGGGAAACTAGGTGAAGGTCAGCGGGGCGTGGGCCCCTTCGGGGTCCGCACACATTCTCCATCAATCAGGAGCTGGTAAGCCTCCTTACTGGTGCCAAGTATGCTGCAGAATGCCCGGTCACCACAAGCATTTCACTGGACACGGGAAGTCGAGGAGGAAATGTAAACCTGGACTTTGCACATTTTGCTTGGCAATATATCAAACTATGCACTACACTCCTCGTGTAAAAAAAAAAGGACCAAACAACAGCGACCAACGGTGCCGTCTCCTGTCAAAAGAGGCACTTGAGCCATTTTGCTTTTCTTCATCAAATGCATATCAGCTGTTTTGCAGTCTCATCAGACCTCCACTTCTCCCCTGCATTGATAACGGCAGTCAGCACAACGCTGGGGTAGTGTTGGGCTCTTCCGATCCCAGCCGCCCCTTGTGCCTGTAAACGCACCGAGCACCGACAGCGTTTACATCTACAGCAATAGCTTCATTAACCAGCGCAATAGACATCTATCACACAATCTTGACACAGGATATAGGGCCGAATGGTCTGTGTGTATACAGTATATATATATTATGTACATGGTGATTATTGTTCGGCACATCACCTTTGTTTATGTCACGTTTTGCCTTGTGACTTTGCCTTGTGACTTCTGAACCAAGGACTCGGTCTGACCGTCCGAAATGCGGTGGACGTATGAGGTGGACAAAGTGAGGTGGACGTATGAGGTGGACAAAGTGAGGTGTTTTGGTGATTAGTTGATGGGTTGATCATTGGGCAGTCTCAAAGCTGTCACTGGCGTGGATTCAAGCTGTTGGTTAATGGAGACTTATCTCGCCTCACAACACAGTCTCACGGCAGTTCGTGAAATAGTCACGAAATGTAATCTATTGATTTGTGTACATGGACACGAATTTCCTTTTTTTTTCGTGACACTCAGCACGACTTTCAAACTAATGTATTTCTGCCCCACGTTTTTACAGTTAAATACTACAGTACCCATGAGCCTCTTGGTGAAGACGCCAGCTAAAGCTACCCGAGGACCTGCCACCAGTTCTCTTTTAATGATATCCTAACCCTACGATATGATTGTTAGGGGTAAGGGTTCGGGTTAGGGTTTAGGGGTTAAGGTAGGGTTTGGGTTAGGGTTAGGGTTAGGGTTTGGGTTATAATGAAAGTTGTGCTGAGTGTCACGAAAAAAAAAGGAAATTTGTGTCCATGTACACGAATCAATAGATTAGGACTATTTCGTGACTATTTCACGAACTGCCGTGAGACTGGGTTGCGCCTCACAGTACGCACGCCTGCATGCAGGTTAGGCCATTGTCCTGACGTGCTCCTGCCAAACCCCCGTTATATTTTGTTTATTAGTTTTGGTTTGCAGTCCAAATAGTATGTTAATAACCTCTGATCATTATGTGGGTCTGACCTCATGGGGGGCGGGGGGGGGGGGGGGGGGGGGGGGGGAAGAGTTCAATGATTCAAAGAGGCGAGGGTCTGCTATCAGCTTGCAGGAAAGGCAGTGATCCTAAATTAGAATAACTTTCAGATCTAAAATTAAACCAAACCGTCTTTGTGGTACTGCAAAATACATCAGGCTATAAATAACTTTATGGTACATCATGACAAGCACATCTAGGCAGTTCCCAGCTCGCCATGTACGCACATGACATCACGCATTAGAAAGATGTGGATTTCATCTGGTTTGAATCGTACGGGAGCAACTTAAATGGGTGAAGTGTGTCAAGAAGGGAACTTTTCCAGAGGAACGTATCGCGCAGTGTCATAAACAAATGCTGAGGACTGGCACAAGTGAAAGGGCCTACAAGTAAAAAATAAAATAAAAAAAGGTCTACAGCTATTTCCCCAAGTTGTTTTGTTTGGTGTGAAATAGTTTTTCACATCAAGGATTTTAGCAAACATGTTGGGATGGCAATAATGGTATGGCCATAATAAAAGCTGCTTTGATCAAAGTAGATGCCGTTCAGATATGCCGTAGAAAGTAGATGCCGTTCAAACAAACATGCAAATGCAGATTATATGACTTCATAAACAGTCAATGCAGTACATCTGCAGCTGCTTCCATTTGATTGCTGTCTTACCTTTTCCACATAAAAGCCACATAATGCTCCCAATCAGCATGACGAGCAATCAACATTCACTATTCACATCTTGTCCGATCACTTTTGGGCATTAATGTTCTTACAATCTCTTGAGTGCTGTTGAGTCTGATCTGTCTTTCTAATATATCTCTATTCAAAGAGATGTTGATGCAAGGCAAGCTGACATTGTTGAAATACCTTCGGGTTATCCATAATTTATGAGTTTACCAGTTGTTCAACTATATTTGCATGTAACACTGCCTCTTTACAGATAGCCTATGCACAAATAGGCCTTCTACTGCTACCCGAAACACAGTTTACCTACTACCCACAGGGACCATTAACAGTCAGGTGAACGTATACACCCTTTGTGTAATTAAAGTGTAATCAAAATTTCCCGATGTTAATTATCCCCTACATTCTGAAAGAAGATCCTTTGTTTTGGGGGTTATTATTCAAACGGTTAAAATTAAAAGCTCTAAAAACGTGTTTTCTTTCGTAATGTAAGAGAAAGTGATGGTGCCAATCCCACCTTCGCCTGTCCTCGCAGCCTCTTGTCCTACCGCCCTCTTGTGGCGGATCGAGTGAAGAGCAGTGCTGCTCATAGCGCAACACTCTGGAGATAGGTCCCCTGTTTACCATGCATACCTGCTGCAAATGTGAGGTTTCAAATGTATTTATTTTTTTAATGGCGCAAATAGGCCACAATGAATATATTTTTTGTAAGATAAAAGACAACTACACATGTTGATGTTACCTAACCAAGCAGGTTTCTCGGCATCTACTGGCCATGTGATTGATTACACTAAGGAAGGAGGAGACCCACCAGCCTTTGATATGGATATATCCGCAGTAAAATAGCTGTACAATTAAATCCAGTGTATTGTATCATCCCGGACCGATCAACCAACCACGTACCACCAATCCCCGGACCGAGCAAACAACCTCACGTACCACCAATCCCCGGAAAGAGAAGGCTAGTGGGATTAACAGCAAGCGTTAGTGTTAGCGTTAGCTCGCTATAGCTAACAACCGGAAGAGCTCGTCGTCAAAACGCCCTAATCGTAACGTCTGTTTACTATACTCGTCATCTGTTTTTTAATAGCAACATAGGCGGCCTTTAGTTTAATAGTACGCGGAAACAGCCAGAAGGAGCTATCAGTGTTTGTATGACGTGGGAGAAGGAAGCGGCTGAGACGGTCCCATGGTGTAATGGTTAGCACTCTGGACTTTGAATCCAGCGATCCGAGTTCAAATCTCGGTGGGACCTCGTCCTTTTGAAAGTTTGAAGTACATAATGTACTTATTATGTACATAATTTGTAACACGTAGGCAGCGGTAAAATCTGGATTTAACGCTTTTGAAGGTAGTCCATCATATTTAGAGTATCTTACCATTGAGCTATTTGAGGATAACTTCATAACATAATTTGGGCAGTAAGATGAAATGGAAGATTTCTGACCGTTTGAAAAATGTAAACAAACAAAAATACATAAAGTCCATATATAAGTAAGGCATATGGTTCATGAGTTTAATACATAATACTAAATACTAGGGCTTCTTAATACATATAGAAGCCCTATTTAGTATAGTACATAGTATATCCTTGTCTCTGGACTCACTCTGTCCTCTCACCTATGGGCAGGCTGGCTCGACCTCTCTGGTGCCTTGTTTGTCTGGCTCAGTGTGTAATGACAGCACTATGGGTGGTGGAAAGAGGGTGTCATTTTTTCTGTCTTCTCCACCCTCCCCAATACCCTCTCCCACACCCCCCGACCACCAAGCCATTTTGTTACCTACTTTGTGAAAAACATTGACCCACCTGACCCATAGCATTCTTCATCTCCTTCTCAAACTTCCTCTCCCAACAACCATGCCCTCTCAGCCCTACCTCCTCTCACCTTCAGTCTGGTGCTTTCCTTTCTTCACCCATCCGACATAAACACTTGTCCAACTCTCTCCATACCTCCGCCAGATCAACCTTCTGGAGCTTCACCAGTCTGGACTCAAGGCAGGCCACTCAACTGATACTGCCATCATTGCCATCACATAAAAAAAAACACTTCCAACTGCTAAAACATCTTCCCTGTCCTCCGCTCCACCACCAGATCCTCCTCTCCATCTTCCAAGAACTGGGAATCTCAGGCCCTGCACTCGCCCTGTTCACATCCTACCCCAGGGATCGCACTTTCTAGGGTAACCTGGAAAGAGTCTGTGTCTGATCCTTCTAGTCCCATTACTGGGGTCCCTCAGGGTTCTGTCCTGCATCCCATCTTCTTCTCTGACCACCGGGTTCAGTCATTCACTCAAATGGCCTTTTACTACCCCACCTTTGCAGATGATACCCAACACATTTGCAGCATGAATGTGCCATTCGTCCTCCCGAGCTGCAGGCTTGATGCATCCACAAGGCTGGCTGCCGTGTTGTGGATGAGCTCCCCCCCCACGCCACACCACACCACTGGTCCTCCGCACCCTGCGCTGGCTACCAGCGGTGGCTGGTTGAATCCGATGCAAGTCACTGTGTGTGGTATGTTCCTGCCACGCTGGGAGCGGCTCAGCCTCAGCCCACGTCCAGGACACGGTCAGGCTGGGCTCCGCGGTACTCCCTCACTACGAGGAGACCCCCGGGGGCCACTCAACTAAATCTTGATTGTTTGCTGTCCTGGCGCCACAACGATGGCCCACAAGACCCCCCGAGGACAGGCTGAAACCCGACCCATCTTCGGCCGCAGGCTGAAAGCTCATCTGTTCAGACTGCATCTGGGCAATTCTGTCTCTGGTTTCTATACCGTAGCACTTAGAGCAGATTGCGTATTTGATACATGTTATGTACTCAAATGATTCTTTCTTGTTGCTTCGGACAAAAGTATCAGCTAAATAAATGTAATGTAGAATATATTTTCTCTACTTTTAGGTTTCCAGTCATTTCTGTGTGTGATTATGGGGTCAACTGGCTTACCAGCACATGCAGAGATGGAAATCAAATGGACGTATGGATGGAATATTCCCTGGTGTTTATCTTGTTCGCGACTTTGGATTCAGTGAATCCACTTGCTATAGTCGGGAACCACCTGGAGACTCAAACAGAGCGTATATAGATTCAGAATATATATAGAATCACACAAGTAGGCTGCGCTGAACAGTCTGCAGCAGCACCCAAGATCTGGGCTCACTGGGCCTAGAGGGGGATGGACCTGGCACCAACCCACAGGGTGGGCCCAGGGAGGATGGGCTCTTGGTGGGCCTCCAAGGCTGCAGTGGAAATCTTCTATCTTAACGATTGATTTTCTTAGGGATTTAAGCTTTTTTTTTTTTTAAATGTTGACAGATAAAGTGAGATTTAGACAAGTAGGTTGTTGTGCCTGCACACTTTATCTGTTTCACCGTGGGAGAGTGAGAAATTTCCTCTCGATTCCTTTGTATGTCTTGTGAAGGAATTGACGTTAAAGCTACTTTGAACTTTTGAAGGTATGGGAGGGAGATGCAGCAAACCGCTGGCTGGATGTGAACCCAGGGAGCTGTCATCAGGACCGAGCCTTAATGAGATGCTCTCTACTTGGGGGGCCACTGGGGTGTCCTGAATCTTTTTCATCTTTCAACGGAGGCGTTTTAGTTCGCTCAGGGACCATCCCTGGTGGATATGGATTTCGTAAACTTCATTAATAACACTGTGAATCTCCAGAGGAAAATGCAGGTATTAAAAGCAGAATGATGATCAATGAACAAGGAATGCCTTCTCTGCCATTTTAAGCTAAAGATGATTAAATGCAGTTGGGCACAAGTTTCATAATACTTTGAGGGGTAATTGTTTTTGACCTACTGAGAATGAGGGCCATTTTGCATCTTGCTTTTTTTGCATCTTGTGTAATTGAGTACTGAAAGATTAAAAATCGATGTTCCATCTTAAAGATGTGATAGATCCTAAGTGTTGCTAAAAATAGACACAGGCCAACTCTAATATTGACAGTGCTAGTGTTATCTAACTCTATACTATTGGATGAGTAAAACTGAAATTGACATGCAAGAAAGCTATTCCATGTGTAATTTTAGAAGAACGTCAATAAGGAACCATATACTTAATATTTGATAAAAACAGTTTTGTTTTATTAGTAGAAGCAAATTGTTGGAAACATTGTTTTATTCTCCACACTGTATAGAGGACTTTAAAATATATTAGTTCTGTTATTAAACTTTTATTATTACATGTTATGAAAGTGATGTGTACTGCAGCAAATAATCTGCTGCCCTCATATATAAAACACAAAATAATAAACACACGTATTAAACACGCCAGGACCAGCAAAAAGTCTTTGGCTTTAGGTTCTTGGTCCTTTCTTCTTAAAAAGACCAAACTGTACATATCTGCTATGCTATTTATCATTATATCAGGATGACCTGTACATCAAAGTTGCCAACATGTGGCGTCACCCAGTCTCCCTGATTTAAGGGGACCCTCAGATCGCTTTGTATTCTACAAGTCTGAATATTGTAGAAGTTTGAAGCGACAACAGTGATTTTTTTTTATAGTGAACTTACTTTTAATTTGAATACTTCAAATTTTATAGTGCCAATAAATGTATGTCAGAGATCATGAAATCAGTACAGAAGAAGCAAGGAAGGGCATGGCTTTGGTTTCAGCTTTGGTAGGAACGCAAAAATATTTGCTGGTATTTTAGCCACATGTCTTGGGGTAAGGTACAAAAGAATCATATTGATCTCTGAACACCAATATTTGTCAACCCCCACAGCCTGCAGGTGTGTCTTTATACCAAATCATTTGACATATTGTTTGCATTATATACAATATTATTCACACAACACTTATTATTCCACAAAGATCCTCTCTTTTCAATAACTTGTTTTTGTACTTTATAGCTTAAATTTGAAAAGCAATTAGAATTTGCCTGCAATTGAAATGCAGGGTAATCTAACAATAGTTCAACTTGTCAGTTGATACTTGTCCTTCATAATATATAACTATAGGGTCGGACTGGGACTGAGAATCTGCCCTGGAAAGACCGGTCCACCACCCGTACATTTCCTAAATACATATCTTAATGTTTTACTTCAACACACTCACCACCTGTGTTCCTGCCTAGAGGTGAAATAACTCACTTGCATATAATAACTCATTTGCTACAACTGTATGCTGAACTGTATGTTCTCTACATTGGGCCCCAATAACATCAGCCTCCACCCAGGCCTGCTCTGCCACTTTGTCGCTGATAAGGAAGGACAAATAATTACACTTTTTTTTCTCAATAAAACATTGTTGATCGATAATTGCAGATCCAATGATTGGAGAGAATCAATTGCCGATTTGGACGGCTTGTCGTTTGGCTTTGTAAAGGGACAGAGATGAATTTGTTCATTTAAACACTTTTTCTGTATAAAAACATTTTCCGCTTGATTGTGATTTATTTTTTTTTGTAGGGAAAATTCACTGGTTTCTTGACATTGCTGGGGAAATGTTCCTAGCTTTGCAACTGAAATGTACGTAATCCCTTTATGTAAAAGAAGAAAAGGGATTGTGACTTCCAGTTTATATACATTTTACCTGACAAAGAAATGTTGTGTTGTTAAAGCAATTAGCTACATCCCAATGAATGGATTTGTAAATAATTCTCATTGTTTATGCCTAGCAGTACCTTGCAGTGTATTGCACACAAAAAACTAAAAACAAAAGTGAACAATAAAAACCAACAATTTCAAAATGAAAGACAAGATTTTGAAGACTTGTTTCCATGTGATATTGGATTGATGTGTAGACACCCCCATTCACCGTGCAGAATAACTGTGTTGTAACTTGGACATGTGATTATGTTCAAATTAGTACTTTTTGAATGACAAACCTTATATAACAAAAGTTGTGCGGCTTATATAACAAAATGTATTTAACATAAAAATTCAGCCTGAGCCACAATCGTTGTGTGTAAGGTCCACAATATGAGATTAAATTCATCCTTTGGTACATAATTAAACCCAAACTTTGTAGAATTCTAAAAATAATGTAGAATTTCAGAATTAAAAAAAAACTCTACAAAAATGTCTTTACAAGTTTCACCACTACTACTGCTACTATTTGAAACAATTAACCTGTGACTGACTACACTGCAAATTTGGTATTCTCTAAAAAATCTAAATAATAATACCCAAAATGACTCACTCAAGCGCAGCTAAGCAGCTGGTATAAACACGCACACACACACACACACACACACACACACACACACACACACACACACACACACACACACACACACACACACACACACACACACACACACACACACACACACACACACACACACACACACACACACACAGGCACCTAACCCTGCTCCTATGTACCGTAGGATGGGGTCAAACGATCAAAATAAAGACAGAAAGATTGAAAAACATGCACCTCATTCAGAAGTACCCTTGTTTCATATGTAGAACTCTTTCGAGGTTCTTATGATCCTGGTGGGTTACAACTCCTCTCATCTGCGAAGCTGTGGGCCCAGCATGACTTTGTTAATAAAGTTGACAATGGCGACAGCGGGCTGCTCTGGGTCGATCTCGGCAAACAGGTGACACACGTTCTCGGTTGTACTTCCTGTCCGCCGCGCCACAAAGCCGAATATCCTACAGGAAGAGCGACGTGATTGGTTACAAGAAGAGGCTAGTCATAATTGTATCGGACACACGCACACAATAAAGAATTCAGAATGCATCGTCTGCTGAGAATTTGCCATGCAATTATTGTGCCTACTAGCATGAAGCAGCACAGAAAACAACCAACAACACAATAGACTCAAGCACTTACTTGCTTGATGTGCTATTAGAGTTAGTCCACCTGAAGCCCGGGGTACACAGAATAGAGACGGAGACAGAAGCTTAGGACAATTCTCTTCCACCAAATGCATCATTCGTGCAACCATTAAAATAGCCAAAAATGAATTATTTGGACAAGGAACTTGTTCACAAGAACAAAAACACAAAGATCACTCAAGGTAGAGTTGGGCAATATTTGTATCTGGTTTTCCTAACTTCATATTTTATGTTGATAATGTATTAATATGTTGTCATTATTTATTCACAATACATCTTTAAGAATTTCTGTGTTCATTAGGAATGTGGATGTGTTTACCAACCATTTAACGGACTGCGGTTGCATAATGAATATAACAATTAGCACAATATTGCCATTATATCCATATATTGCCCAACTCTAGTTTAAGGTCTACTAGCTTAGCAGCCAACAAGGCTAAACCATTGTAATACATAAGAACATACAAGCAGATGGCACCAGTCAATTTTAGATGTACTTTGTTTTCTAGAGACTTTCTAGAGATTTTCACAACCCACCTCTGGTCTTTGGGGTCGAGACTGCTGAATGTCACACTGTTGATTGGGTAGTGTCTTCTGAAAAATAGCCTGGGTAGACGAAACAGTACAGTATAAATAGATCTCAGAATAGGTCACAATATGATTTAAAAACAAATCGCACTGCAGTACAAAACACATTCTAGTGTGTCTACATCGAGACGGAAAATAAAAAGGTAGAAAATAGTAATCCGTTACAGCTTTAATATTAACATATTCATAGGCTGAGGTCTCTGGAGAAAACAAATCAATGTGAAACAGACATCACACAGTTACATCGGCACACTGGAGAACACAGACTCGGCCATGTCTGTTCCAAAGAACTGTTTGATCACGACTTTCTCTGAAAATGTATTTTTACTTCATGAGCTCATTGTCCTGTTTAAACTAAACGTGAAACTGTATCACTGTGAACTCATTTGGGCCAGGTAAAATACCTTGGCCACATTGGGGCTCAAACCCGGTATCCATCAGCTGGAGGTCAGACACCGCCACCACCACACCATCCTGACCCCCTAACCCCTCACTGAGGTGTACCTTCGCTTGCTGTCCGTCAAAGTGATGCCCTGCATGGACACCTTGAAGTGGACCACAGCTGCAGAGGGACGCGGAGTCAGGGCCAGTGTGCATTTCGTTGCCTTGGAGATGGCCTGAGGCCCTGTCAGCGATTCCGTTTCCACGGAGTTTAGATACAATACATTGCATGCTGGGAAGAGGTGGAAGATGAGGAACAACGGGCATAGTGTTACAATAGTTTGATGAATATAATGCATTACAATTGGACAGTCTCAATCACTCTGATCTCACTCTGAGCACAAGCAAAAACTGCAGCTCTTGCTAATGCATTCTAAATATATGACCATGAACAACCATAATAAAGTGTGGTTAGATTGTAACACTACCTGCTCCTTGCTTGAGGAGATTTGCAGCTGTGCTTGTGTTGGTGACACTTTGTATCTCCTGGAGCTCTCCAACCAGATCTAGAACATCACATCCAGAGAATCACATCTCTGTGGTGAAGCTTCACATTCACATTACATTTAGCATTTTGCAGAGCGACTTACAATCAGTACATTTGTCAGAAGAAGGTGATACACGTCATTGCTGTTAATACAGTAAGCAAGTCATCAGAGCAAGTTTCAAGCTTTCCAATTGCTAGGTTAACCATTGCTAGTAAACAACATCTCTGGCCTATGATGCGGAGCGTCATAGACACACACACACACACACAATGTTGGACAGCGGTGAACCATTAAGAAACACCGCGTTTGGTTCAGAATCGCCGCGATGTACACACAGGACCTTGAGCTCTGGAGCTGCGTCAGACGTGACTGCCCAGCAAACCGAGAAAAGAATGGAAACCGCAAGCAAATGCCGGCCGGGGGAAAAAAAAAAAAACGATTGAGCCGACGATCAGTGGCACCGCCGCTATGTTTAGCCATCGCCGCAGATGATTTACCTTTGTCCGGGAGGAGCAGCGCACAGGGCAGGGAGATGGGAGTGATGGAATGCTGGTAAACCAGTGCAGACAAACTTCCTGGAAGAACGGGCGATATGGAGACACAAGATGACATAATCAAAAGACACCCCCCGACCGTTCGTTGTGAGGCGGGGCTGAGCGTGTCAGGCGCACAACCCCCCCCCCCCCCCCCCCCCCCGGGGTATCAAATCACAGGATATCGCCCCCCCCCCTGACCCCCCCCCCCCCCCCCCCCCCCCCCCCCCCCCCACCCGGCCCCCCTGGTGCTACCAACCGAAGTAAGACTCGTTCTGACAGCCCTTGATCTTCACGCCCCGCGGGCCCTTCTCGATCAGGAAGTGTCTCACCAGAAGCTCCTGTGGATCCCCTGGCACAGAAGAAGGCAGAATGAGACGCTCTGCTTTTGAAAATTACGGACATATGCATATAGCCATAATTATCATCATAACGCATAAGGACTTAGAAGTCACGCTGTGATCTGTGCATGCCGTATCAAAAACCAGAACATCCATGACCGCATGACCAAGTCTACACATTGACTTTTTTTCTTTTGGTTTTAACAGAGTGGTTCATTCATGTAGGGCTTCATATAGCTTTCTAATTCATACATATTCCATCTCGCTTGTGTCTCTGTGTTCTTTCACTCTGTCTCCCCCTCTCGGCGTCTGAGTGTCTGTGCCATGGGCATGGAGACCCTTTCAACATCTCCCTGTCTCCTCCTCATCCCTGTTCGGCTCTTCCAAGCCGCACACCAGCCATCCATCTTCCTGCCAATCAACCCTGCGGCTTATCTCCGCGTTCTTCACCCACTTGTCGCCAGACCGTTGTTTCAACCACAGCGGTAGACTACTCTCCACGGCTCCTCGAATCGTGGATTGAGGTTATCTTCTCGTTTCACCTTTGTTCGTCTTTGTGAGCTTCATTTAATTTCCCTCCACCCCCAGGATCACGGACCACCTGCCCTCGGGCCTGCTCTGCTCTCTGGTCCACCAACTCAGCCCAGCTCTGTCTTCAGTCCTCTCCACCTCCACCTCCTCTCCAGCCCGCTCCACCTCCGGCTTTTCCTACCATCCTCATTGCCCTTCTCCCCTCCAATAAGCTCTGGTTTATTCTGTTATTTGCTATGGTCCTAGAGCTGGACCATAACAATCATACTACCACTGCCTGTGACTGCGTTTGGGTCGGCCCACCGATTGTAACAAATTTCCTGTCTGGGATCAATAAAGCATCTTCTAATTTGATCTAATCTTAAGAGCTACGGCAAAAAGCAATCCTGTCAATATTTG
This sequence comes from Urophycis tenuis, assembly GCA_036785325.1. Classification (NCBI taxonomy): domain Eukaryota; kingdom Metazoa; phylum Chordata; class Actinopteri; order Gadiformes; family Phycidae; genus Urophycis; species Urophycis tenuis. The sequence goes on from JAXIVH010000008.1 coordinate 6,281,382, forward strand.
AACTTGTTCTTTCAGCTACGCTGCGATAAGGCTGTGGGTCATAATTACCTTTGCTGGCGTTTAGGTTGGCATTCAGGGGAGGAGAGGTGACCTTGAGGGCCAGACCATAGGCCCCCTGGAAGGAGTTACTGTCTCTGATGAGAAAGGCCCCGGGCTCCTTATCCTTCAACACCGCTATAGCTAACAGGAGTAGAAGAAGCAGCATTAGGAATGTTGGGTGCTTTAGGACAAAGGCCAGGTAGGAGTTTATAATTTGACGTCAAACTGAACAGAAAAATTCTTGAAAACACATCTCACAAAATGTTCAATGGATCTCAAATGATTGAAAGTCTTTCAGACCAAAGTCGGTATTGTGGCAAACCGATAAACCAGCAGAAAATAGAAGTCACAAGGACGTCAACAACCATAATACAAAGCTGAGCTTGGCATTCAAAGGCCAACATTAACATTTCTTATGGATGGCTGACGTCACGAAACAAAACGGGAACACTTGAGAGTCCATACCTTGATCCCTGGAGATGCCCGCTTTGTACCAAAACTTCGAGCTGTCCTGGACGAACTTGGCGTTGACCTTGGTGTCCGCTTCCTCTCGACAGCCCGAGTGGGCGGAGCCTCGTCGCCCCGGCGGGGGGTGCTCCGCCACGGCGGCGGAGAAGGTCACGTGATGCTGGCCAGGCGACGACGATGACGACGAAGACGACGAGGTGTTGGAGGAGGCGATGGAGGAGGTGGTGGAGGAGGTGGTGGAGGTGGAGGTGGCGGTGAAGGGGGAGGAGCAAGGGGCCGAAGTCGCCCTGAGCAGCAGGTCGTGGCTGTTGAGCGTGAGGGGGGAGGAGGAGAAGCGCTTCTTCTCGGGCAGCGGCGGCTGGGGCGCGGGGATGGTGACGGCCGTGTAGCCCGTGTAGGGCACGCGGGGCACGTTGAGCAGCGGGTAGTAGTACGACGCCAGGGGAAAGGTGGGCGTGCTGTAGCCCTCGGGTACCGGCGACGGGGGCTTCGCCGGCTCCGACGGGCTGTCCCGGTCGGGGGACCGCCGCGGGCCGGCCTGCTCCGCCGTGGGCGAGGGCCGCTGCGGGGAGACCCCCCTGGCCGGGGAACCCTGCGGAGAACGCGCGGACGCCGGCGTGGAGCTTCGGCTGGACAGAGAGCTCGAGGAGGCGTTTCTGCTGCCGGCGTCTAATTGGGCGTTGCCAGGGAGGGCGGAGCCGTTGAGCTGCACTTGGACCGTGGCGACCGACTGAAGGGTCACCGTTGTTTGAGACGACGTGTCCGCTTGGCCGCATTGCTTCGCACTTCCTGTTCCTTTGTTGTCACCAGCGTGCCCCGCCGCTAACCCTGAGCTCTGCGAACGGTCGCTGGCGTTTTCTATTGTGTGTGTGGACAAGCAGGGGGTTTGTGTGGGTGGTGCTGGTGGTGTTTGGGACGCGGTGCTGTTGGTGTTGGACTCCGGAGCGTAAGAGGACACAGCGCCGGGGCCCGGCTTCTGGAGGCCCTGGGGAGTGTTCTGGGTGGTCCTGCTGTCAACGCCCGCCTCTGTTACCCTGGAAGGAACGTGAAAACAATAAGGTTTAAAGCTAGGGTAGGCACTAGGGTAGCAACCAGACGGAGACATTTCATAGAAAGTTAGAAGTATCCCACCCCTCCCTTTAGGCCTCCCTCCAAAGCCACTCCCCATTCCACATGACTAGCTCGCTAGCTTTAGCTTTTTTTTTTTTTTTTTTTAGCGCATTTGATTTATTGATGCTGTCTGGATTTAAAGAGAATTTCAACAAATATGAAACAAAATGCTTCCAAAAGAACCAACCCTAGCTTTTACAAGGTTTAAATAATGTATACATAGAGAGATGCCGTGTATATAGACCACTGACCTGACTTCTGGCTGTGTCGGGGGGCTGCATATGAACGTGTAGTCGTGGTCTGAATCTGCTCCTGCAGCACTGTCCTGGTCTGTGGAGTTCCTCGATGAACTGCGGGACTTGTGGTCCTTCACATCAGCCTGGGCAATTTGTTCTTGGAGCAAATAAATCGTGAGATGTGTAACATTAGAGACAGTTTGTTGCTTTTGTAACAACACACATTTTCCTTGCCTGAAGCAGGCCCAGTCAGCCATATACAGTCGACCAGTTACAGGGCCAGCTCTCTCTTACCTGTGTGGTGGCCACCCTCCGGAGGGCCTCTGGCTCTGGAAGGACTCTCCGCTGCCTGACTCCTCCCAGGAGAGGCTCCAGGCATCGGGCTGGTGGGAGGCAGTGGCGAGGAGGATCCAGACTGGTACCCCGAAGCATAGCCCCTGCTCTCGTGGCTCTCTGCTGGGGAGGACTGATAAGGGATGCAGGCGCAGGAGAGGTGGGCTGGCGGCGGAGTGCGGTACCCCGGGTGGAGCACCAGCACAGATCCCCCTTGGTCCGGCGTTTGGGGCTGCTCCAGCGACGAATGGCAGACGCGATACGGCGGCACGGCTGTCTTGTGCTGCCAAAACTCCGCCGCCTCCCGCTTCGCCTCCCAGTGGCCGTCGGTCCAAAGCGAGGGTCCCTCTCTCGCCTGCTGTAGCTCCACCTCGCGGCCCCAGCGCAGGCTCCCCGACGTGTCCGAGTGCAGCGGGTGGAACACTCGGACCGAGGCGGCGGCCGACTGGTGCTCTCTCCGGCTGGCGCAGTCCCGGCAGCCGCAGCCAGAGGGCGCCGTCGGCGGGTGGAAGAACAGCTCTCGGTACGGGCTGGTGGGCAGCGACGGTGGCCCGTGGCCAGGGTAGTGCACCAGGTGACACTCGTCCACGGAGCACTGTCTGCTGGAGGCCGGGAGGCTGAAGCTGTGCGGGTGGGCCAGCTCCGGCGTGGAGTGGGGGAAGCAGGCCCGGTGCACGCAGAGCATGGGCGCCGGCGGGCATTCCCACGGCAGCTCCGGCAGCGGGTGCCCGCTGTGGCGATGGTAGAGCTCCAGGTGCGGGGCGTGGTGGGGGGGGGGTCGGCGACAGGGGCTTGGACGGCAGCGCCGGCAGCGTGCGGCTCTTGGGGTTGTGCTTGGTGGGGGCGGGGGCGGCGCGGCGCGCGGGACGGTGGCCGTCGTCGGCGGCGAGGCACGGCTCCCTGCCCCTCTCCCAGCCGCCCTCCCCGGGGCTCCCCGCCCCGGTGGGACTGCAGCACGGCCGCTCCCGCTTGGACCCCTCCGCCGCCCCCGCGGAAGGGGTCTCCGCGTCGTCCAGGATGGCCGTCTCCCTGTCCCGCTCCTTCCCCCTCGCCGCCCTGTCCCGGGCTCTGTCCTCCCCCTCCGGCCTCCTCTGCACACCCGCCTCCGCCCTCCTCTCCGCCCCCGCCTCCGCCTGCGAGCGCGTCGGGGAGGTGGACGGCTCCCTCGGAGCGGGGGAGCGCCCCCCCGGTTGGGAGCCGATGGAGGCGGGGGGCGGCGGGGCGGCGGCGGCGTCCTGCGCCGGGGGCCTCACCGTGGGGCTCAGCGGCAGGCCGCCGTTGGGCGGGGCCCCGGCCGCGGTGGAGCCCGGGCCACGCCTCTTCCTCACCTGGGCGTACAGACTGCCGTCCAGGGGGCCCCGTGTGTGAGGGATGTCTGGGACGGGGGGGGGAGGAGATATGGGATCGTAGGTCAGACCGAAAGTGTTAAAGGATGATAGAGGGGCCATAACCTGTGTGTCCACTGTGTGTCCGTCGTATTGGTCAAATATATCAAATATATGTGTTTCCTTGAGTCCCTGGCACTGGCCCGGCTATGAGCATATAAAACTCTTATGGTTTTGTTCGAGCGTTGTGTGTCTTCTTTACGAGCAATAACATTTTCCATCGCTGGGTGCATTGAACTTTTCATTCCAGGTGATTGGAAATGTTTTTTTTTTTTTGCATGGTTGGTTGTAAGGAAATCATTACATGGATTAGTGTGACCTTTTCTTCTACTGCAGTGGTGATGGTGCCTGTTTCTCACTCTGTCTGTCACTCTGTCTCTCACTCTGTCTGTCACTCTGTCTCTCACTCTGTCATGCATCTCTTGCGTGCTTGTGTACAGTATGTGTGTGTGTGTGTGTGTGTGTGTGTGTGTGTGTGTGTGTGTGTGTGTGTGCGTCCATGCGTTGTCTTACTCTCCAGGCTGTCTTGGTGGTGTAGGTTGAAGTTCTCGTAAGAGTCCCACCTCACCACCGGGTCTGACGTGTTGTAGTCTACCGTGATGGAGGGTTCATTCTTCTGATATTCCCGTCCTGGTGAAACACGCCAGTCATTTTGATGTGAAGCATGATGAAATAAAAAAAAACACAACCTGAACCAATCGTTATCGTAGTACTGCTCTCTCTCTCTATTTGATCTGTTTATCACTGAGAATTTAACCGTTGGTTCATCGTTTGCTGAACATCATCTGTCAAAAAATTGCAATGTTATGTTTAGGGTTGCCTCATCGTCATGTCATCTGAAATCTGAAAGTCAACGGAGCGGAAACGCTCTGAACGCTGAGACGTTATGATGTGCGATGTGCTGTGATGTGATGTGCATTTTGAAGATGGACCCGCTTTTGCATTCCAAGAGTGAATCCTGTCTGAGCTCAATCTATTTGAATGCTTTTTCATCGCACTGGGGCTGTTGTGGCACGCAGAGCAAATATTGTGAAGTGGCTTCCAAAACCGAGAAATAGTCACCTTTTACTTTATCTGGACCGCCGGAGAAGATAAACTCCACTGTGCTATCAGGAGGAAATCTGTCATCTGCAGAGAGATACGCAAACAGAATAACCAGCATAATAAACACTGTGCATGCCCATTTCTATCTCGTGTCATCATATCAACTCAAACAACCCACACTATCAAAAGAAAAATGATTTTCAGCAAAATTAGTACGCATGTACTTAAGGTAGTTACATGCATGTATGTATGTATGTATGTATGTATGTATGTATGTATGTATGTATGTATGTGTGTGTGTGTGTGTGTGTGTGTGTGTGTGTGTGTGTGTGTGTGTGTATGTATGTATGTATGTATGTATGTATGTACTGTATGTATGTATGTATGTATGTATGTATGTATGTATGTATGTATGTATGTATGTATGTATGCATGTATGCATGTATGCGTATATTCATGTGTGCATCAAGCAAACCAAAAAACAACATCATTCTAAAACTAGAGTAATTTTCCATCATTTCCTTCATAGGGTTTCAGCGTCGATGCATTACGCGCATGCATTGTCACTTAGAGCACAGTCCAATCGTCACGAGAGTGTACTGAGCCAAGCTGCTTCTGTTTCAGTTCACTAGGCACTGTCATTCCTTATCTGATTCAAGTGTGTCCGTGTGTGTCTGTCTGTAATATAAAGTGCAATAGAAAATGAGGATCTTGTATGCTGGAGATTTGGACACAATCTCTACAGGAATTTCAGCCTTCGCTGGGGAACAAGTTGTTCTTGCCCATAGGATCCCCTTCATTTACTTCAAGTTGTTCTTGCCCATAGGATCCCATTCATTTACTTCAAGTTGTTCTTGCCCATAGGATCCCATTCATTTACTTCAAGTTGTTCTTGCCCATAGGATCCCATTTATTTACTTCAATAGTCCACATTGGGATTTTAACAATGGATGGACTACGATCAGGACTGTTGATGATACAGTCTACATACGAGTGTACATTCGGAGTATACCTACAATGCAATGTATGCATTTTCATTTCTTGTAATCTTCACTGACAAGGTAAACTAGATAAAGAAACCTCTAAATGGCGCCTGCCACTATATAATCATTTTTTATTTTAACTCAGAAATGTCTTGGACTTCCTAGACTCACGAAACGGGTCCTCTGTGACCACCAGGGACTGTACCTGAGCAGGCCGAGTCCAGCTCGGTCTTGCCGAACCACAGCTGAGCTCCGTGGACCGTGCAGGTGTGGAACTGCACTCTGAACACCACCTCTCTCTGGGCGCTGTGGGGCCGGCGGTGGTAACACTTCACCTGGGTGGAGGCAAGCAGGACGGCATGGAGGTGCAAACACACAGCACAAACACACACAGGGAAGGGGCACAGATACACAAGGGGGCTTCACTTGCATGGATTTCCAAATGCAGATGGTTCGGTTTCATATATTGTTTCTTGATCAGGAGGTAGAATTGATGTGTTGTCGCTGATATATACTGATAAAAATGTTTTATCAGTACAGCATAGTTATCCTGTATTCATTATTATGGCAAGGGCCATGATCATATACAAATACACAAAGATCAAACATTAGCATTTATCATACATTAACAATAGTAGCAAAGATAAGTCTAGGTATATAATCAAATCTAAAATATGATGCACATAAAGAAAAATGACACATTTCAAAATGTATTTATAGTGTGCTGTTGAGGTACTTATTATTTTACTGCTTGAGTAAGATCTGATGACATATGATTCATTCAGAAGCCTACGCTCAAGCCAGTCTGAAGCAGCTGAGTGCAGTGAAGTGTACTGGCCTCCTGGTGGACATGATTATACATGGTGGATATGGTTAACATGTATCACGGTGTGTCATGATGTCGTGTGTTAAACACTACAGAGGGGTAAGTGTACTGGCCTCCTGGTGGATAGGGTTAACATGTATCACAGTGTGTCATCATGCAGTGTGTCATCATGATGCAGTGTGTTAAACACTACAGAGGGGTCTGCCTCTCACCATGATGTCCCCTTTTAAAAGCAACGCTGGCTCCAGGGTCACACACAGCTTTCTGGCTCTGGAGTTCTGGGGGTCACTGACAGACACACACACACACAGATACACACACACACACACAGACACACACACACACACACACACACACACACACACACACACACACACAGACACAGACACAGACACACACACACAGACACAGACACAGACACACACACACACACACACACACACACACTCACGATGTAACACAGGCGAGCCCACTTGAGACACACATTCAACCAGCCAGGGCAAGCTTACATTTTGAAAACTAAACATGAGCATTAATTAAGGGTACCCCCATCCAAACACGGAGGTTGGTGTAAACACATCTGGAGCAAAGCGTCAGGAGGGGGGTTGAAGTGAGCCGAGCAACTCGACAGGTTAACTTACTAGATGCCGGAGGTGTAAACCAGCTGGAGAGACTGGTAGATCTTCAGGAAGGGATAGTAGCCTACAGAGAGACAGAAGGTGCATCACAAAGTGGAAGGACACACCTTGGATGCCAGTCAATGTTATTTGTACAGCCTGTTGGCATCCTTATGGTTCTCACAGGCCCATAGTCAACAGTCCCCCCCTAACCCTAAGGCTTCTGAATGTTTAGGAACACAATAGGAAGAATGATGCTGGCATGAAAGAAAAACTAAACAAAGGTTATTTAAGATGGAGTCATTAGAAAATAGTAGTAGTAGTGAGTAAAAAAAACAACATGACTGTTGGTGGATCAGAAATATTAAAAGGGCACTCAAAGTCTAAAATGCTGTGCAGTTCCTGTTAGCTTACGGTGCTATCTAACATAGAGAGAGATGTTTGATTATCGTATCATAGGGAGCCCTAGAGGGCACTATACTGGGAGGGGGACTGGAACTTGGACTGGGACTGGGACCGGGACTGGGACTGACCTCCCTCTGCCTGGAAGTTGGGCAGCGATGGGATGAGGATCTGCTGTAAGAAGAGAGGACTACTGTTCATCTTGATGGAGCCCGACAACAGACCCCCGAAGTAGAAGATGTACCTGACCAGGAGGGGAACGGACAGGGAGAATGTGACTTCCTACTGACATTCGTGTGTTTTTGACCTTTTATTGTATGTCTTCGTAACGTGTCTATGGGCATCTAGAAAAGCATAGAAAAGTATCAATGCAATTACTATTGTCTTTACACATGTGAACAATGAACTTTGAACTACAATGTTGCATCATTACAACATACAACAATAACCTTAAAGGTATTGCAGATAAGATTCAAAAGTTGTAGAGAGTAGAAGAGAGCAAGAGCTTGAAACTAAACGGCATAAAAACAACATACTCCCTACATTTCCCTGTCATTGTGAAGTGTTTTATGCAGTTTCCCTCGGGGATCATTAAAGTATTTCTGTCTGTCTGTCCGTCTGTCTGTGTCTCTGACTGACTCGACTCCCTGAACCAATTGGGGGAAAAGATGCCCTGATTGGTCAGCAATGATTCCCAAACCATCTGTGGTTCAAAAGGTCTCATACAGTGGAAGTGGATGGGCGGCCAACCCATTTCTAACAAATAACAGCCCTTAAATCTTACCCACAGCAGCACCCTTAAACATGAATACACAATTAATCTGACTCGACAGAACCACACTCGTTTACCTTCAGAGCTCAGAGCGAGGGGGCTGGAGAGAGACGGACGACGTGTGAGTGGTACCTGTTTTGAGAGGGCTGCAGAGAGGAGGAGACTTTATCTTCACAGAACTTCCTCATGGCCAGCGTGGTGAGCGCCTGGTCAGCCCTGTGAACAAGTTATCCCCTCGTTAGGACGCCACATGCTTTAACACCGTCTGTGCTGACATTCGCAGAAGGCCTCTTCAGTGGCTGAGGTGCGGGAACAATTGAGCTATTAGAGCTCCTTATGTGATATGCAATTTTGGATTTGCTTACATCATACTCTGAAACGCTTGCACACCGTTTTGAAATAAATAGAGCTAAGGCAGGAAAGGTAAGTGTTTTTTAAATGTGCAGAAATTTCATTCATTTTTTCATCCCCCACCCCCTTCATTTTATTGCTGAGGTTTATAAACTCAGCCAATTTAAAATCCCAAGATCAGCACAAAACGCACTAAAGAAAGGTGAATGGATGAATGGGGGGGTAGGAGGATGACATGTTCACAGATGTGTGTAGAGGCCTCGGGAGCTGTTTACCCTGCAGAGATCTTGCTGTAGTGCATGTAGGCAGCCACAATGACTCCAGTCTTTCCTTTATTGCCCTGTTCCAAAATAAAGACAAAACACCATTGATTTATACCACTGCCAACACATAGATGGTTTAGGTGTTAGATCTATAAATATGACACACAATGGCACAATGATCCCATTGACCTCTGGTTCACAATTGGTGGCGGTATTGGGAAAAAAGGCTGAGAAAAAGCTAAAAATGCATAAACAAGAGAAACTGATGGATGGATGCATGCATAACTGGATAACACCAGACAATATGAATAAACACTGACAGTCAGCATAAAGATGGACGTCTCACCATCACGTTCTGTTTCCCACTGCAGTGTGAGCAGGTGTCCCAGTAAGGGGGGGGGGGGGGGGGGGGACCCCGCTGAACTGACCACTAACCTTGCAGTGCAGGACCACCACGTTCTGGGGGTCAGATATCAGCCAGGTGTCCATGGCCTTGCACACAGCACAGATCCTGTCCAGGGGCGGGGCGTGGTGGTCGGGCCAGCCGTAGTCCTGGACCTGGCCAAGGGAGAGCGTGGGAGAGTTTAAGGGTCTTTCTGAGTTAGGTGACCTCCTCGATGACCTCTTATCACACAGACGTCGTGTTGAGAAACAATGCGCCCACTCGACCATTGTTTTCCTATTGCACTTTCCTTGTGCTTTTCATTGTGCATGAGAGTGAAAATGTCAACTTATCAACAACTTTGGTTCAAAATGAAGCCAATTATATATAAGAGATCCCCATCTTGTAAAGTACATTTTTATCTGCTAAACATAAAAATTGGCTTTCAAAAAGCAGCTCTGCCATGGTGTTGTTTTGAAGAATCTTGATTAGTTGCGGCTCTGTGTGATTGGCCTTAGTGAGGCAATGCAGAATTATGCATTCGGTTCCACTACCCCGCTAGCAATTACAACCGAGACGGTCGGCAGGTGAATAAGGCCCATACTTGAATCAAGTCATGAACCCCTGAGATGATAATGCAGTCTGATCATTATTATGCAGCCTGTGTGTTTACACCGGATGAAATATTCAAATGAATGCCTTTCATTATTTGTGTATTGCTATCGCAATATCTCATTTTTGTTCAATTTATTGACCTGTTTCCGACATGCTGCATTTATTATCTGTATATGATGTATGATTTGTGTACCTTTGGGTTGAGTCTGGCAATGTCATGTCTCTTCTCCGACAAATTCAGGAGCTGAAATAAATACATACCATCACTAATAAGCATTGACGTTGTACATACAGTACATAACATTGATACCCCAACACAGTGTCTCGTATCTAGTATTCAACAATGGTACAATGTTCTGTGAAACACAGTGATGTGTAAAGAACCTAAAAGTAGAAATAAAAGATGGCATAAACACATTCTATACATAATTTAGTTGAGTTTAGTTAATTCCCATACCTATTCAGCAGTATGAAGCTACCCCCTGCTTGGTTTGTGCATTTTCCTCCGCGAGCAAGTCATCAAAAAAATGTTTAAAGTGATATTTATGCACTTTGATCTATATCTCATGCTGTGTGCATTTCAGGTTGAAACGCAAACAGAGATGTAGAGGGGGATGCGCCCACAAAAATAACAACGCTAATGGGATCTTTGGCAGATTTTATTGAAGGCCTAATATGTAACCTCTCTGCACTTAAACTATCTACAGACTACAAGACCTATGCAATACATTTTGTTGTGTTGGGTTCCTACGTTACACAGAACTGATTTCCAACAACGTTCAAACCCAGAGAAATCCATAGTTTTATGCGCGCTAACGGCTCGTTACATTTGGTTACATGTCAGTGGCTTCATATGCCCTTTTACCCCCTAGCTTCACGGGAAACAGAGCAGAACT
>JAXIVH010000008.1:6304941-6332441 GCA_036785325.1 Urophycis tenuis
CATGCCTCAGCAGCACACACATCATCATAGTGAGCGTTGCCAACGGCAACATCACATTTGAGATCTGAGCACCGCGGTCACTACACAAGGATGCTATATTCTACCCAGGGCGGACCAAAGGTTGTCAGTACATCAATCGCTCCCATAGTATTTATATACTGTACATAGGCCAGTCAGCGGATCTATAGCCCATTGTAATCCCCTCAGCGTCTCCCCCTGGCTCAGGTCAGGAGGTGGCCACACACAGGGCAGTCAACACATGGCCGGCATGCTTAGTGGCAGCACAGGGAGGAAGAGAGGCAGTCAAACTGGAGACCAGACTCTCATCCCGTTTGCCTTAGTCCCCGCAACACGCGCCTCAACTCTCGGGATTCCCTTCTGGTATCGCGTCGTCCATCGCCGTCGTACCCTAACCCCCCTTATACCCCACCCGCCCGGCGCCGGCCGGCCACAGGTCCCGGCCTCATCGTATCGTTGTGTGTCTCCTCTGGCCCCGCGTCCCTTCCAGATGGCCCCGGCCCAGCTCACCTGGGCCTCTTTTACCATGCACCAACCCCCCCCGCCTACCCCCCCCCCCCCCAGCACCTGCTTACTTTACAGATGTGAAGTTCACTGGCCAACCGGCGCGGATTCGGCGCAGCAGCCGGGGGAAGCGAAGAAAAAAAAAAAAGGGTCTCTCTCTCTCTCTCGACTACTCACCCCAGCTGCAGATACCGAGGTTTCCCTGTGGTGGTCCGTAGAACTTCCCCGGTTCGCCGCCTTCCCGATCACCGTACTGTGAATGCACCCCATAGTTCCAGCGGCCCGGGCGCTTCTCTCCCACCCAGCCCAACCCACCCCACCCACCCACCCCTCAAACCACCTCCACCAAGTACCTTGGAGCTTGTCTTCCGGAAACCCAGGCCTCTGCTGCTATCCCCTCACTGACCCACTCTCTCTCTGTCTCTCTCTCTCTCCCTCCCTCCCTCTCTCCAGACTGGACTTCCTCTCAGTCCCTCTGGCTGTTCCTCTCTGACTCGGTCCCGCGCGGTGAGCAGCGACCTGCTAGCGTTTCCCTGACAGCCAGAGTCCTCCTGGAGTGAGCCACATGTCGTCTTGCTGCTGCCCCACCCCCCCCCCCCTCCTCCCGCCCCGCACCCACCCACCCACCGCCACCACCACCACCACCTCCTCCTGTTCCCCTGAGACTCTGCTCACACCCCTCTGCCCTTCACTCCTAAAGCGCCCGGCGTGCTGACTCTTTAAAGGTCCCGTGTGAGACTCTCCTTGTGCCCCCCCACCCCACGCACGTATCCCCTTACAGTCCCCCCTCTCACGCTTCACACAGACCACTCTTTCTGAACACAACTTTCCTCGCAGGCTTCACTCGCTGGCAAGGCAGTCTGAAAAGCATGCATGTATACAGCCACACACACACACAATCTCGCTTTAGTTTGCCCTCCCTCTCTCTCCCCCCTCTCATTCCTTTCCTTCTTGCACTTGCCAATCCCTCGTTCCCAACTATACAGACCCACAGGATCTCTCTCTCTCTCTCATTCGCTCAGACCCTCTGCTCTTCCTCCCTCATTCCTTCAGTCCATCCAGCTCTTCCCCCTCTCTCTCTCTCTCTCTCTCTCTCTCTCTCTTTACCTCTCTGCAAGAGAAGGGGGGCAGCTGTTTTGCCTTGTTGATGTCAGGCCCTTCCCCTCGCTTTGGTTTCAGCTATGTCCCCCCCCACCTCTCTCTCTCTCTCTCTCTGTCATACTCTTGCTCTATCATCGGGGAGCGATTAGATGGTATCTGACTGCAACACACTTCAATCCCCAGTCAGCCCGACGTAATGAATCCCGAGAGGATGTCCGAGTTTGATAGCTCGATTTCAACATCTACTCAGGCTCTAGTAGCCATAAAAAAAGAAGAAGTTTGGACGCACTGAAGGGTCTCTGGTCCATCGCGGTGACGCAATACAAATGTGGAGCAGTGAACCGCCAGGAAGTGATCCCGGTCGTCCCTTTTGGGTGAACATATTGGGAACGGCACAGGTGTCTGTCTGAATGTGATCTCTGTGTCCGCTTGCTGTGTTCCCCCATGCTGAATGAACAATAGGAAGACAATGATGGACTCTGTTCTTAGAGTTTTTGATTTGTTTTCCGTCGGTTAAACTGTGCATGAAAAAACACACAAATACACACACACACAACTGCCAAATCCCCTCAAACTGTAAGATGTTGCACAATAACCCCATTCTAAAACCATGTTTACTGCCTCCAGCGAGAACCCACAGAACATAAACAGAGACAAAGCCAATCTGAGACTAATTAGACTTCAACTTGAGTTCAGAATTGTTTTCCTAAAGCAGAACTAAGGAGAATCTCCTGATATGCTTTTCACTGGTATATGTCATGCTTTCATTGTCATGACATCAGCAGTCCCTTAGTGACCGATGTTTAAGTTGTGACTCTCTGCACAACTTAAACATCGACTTAACGGAAAGACGAACCAAGCACAGGGGGGGGGGGGAAATCACTATGAATATTTGCTCGTAGCCATTGGCGACAGCATGGCTATAAGCGAGCTGACGGTAGCTACTGCAGCAAGGATGCAAGTTTTATATTTAAACAAATAAACACATATCAAAGACCTCCTGGGGAGAAACAGCTGGTTGTGAACAGTCTGCAACATATGCAAACACAAACTCTGAGCCTGTTGGGGGGGGATTGAGAATGCACTCCCAATAGAAGCCACTCCACACAGGCCTGAACTCTTACATTCTGATACCTTTTTTAATATATATACTCTATATATATGTTACTTAACCACACGGCTTGTTAAGAGTATATTTAACATTTAGTTGCCCTCTTTTAGTGGTGATATTGTATAAAGGGCTGTACACCACAATAAGTGTTTTGGCCACCAAACCGCTTTATGTCACGTTAAGTTTCATAAGGGCGAGATGGAGGGCCAAGTCACTAGACACTAGAACTGGTACCGGGCGGGGCAGGCACCGGGAACAACAACACACAGTTGAATGCAGAAGAAGAAGCCCGTTTTGCTGGGACTTGTGTGAAAACCTGGTGCTACACAGTTCATGGGAGGCCCAGGCAGGCAGGCAGGCCCGAGCCAGCTGCCGACCCGCAGCGCGGAGCCTCGGCAGGGGGTCAGGCAGGCACTGCACGCCTGACGCAACGCAGTAAAAGCCTGGGACCACACCGGGAGGACTCCGTTGGTGCCGGGACTTTGTTTCAAGTTGTGTCACACCAGTTGATTTATGGGGCTATGGACGTATGAAGCGTAAAGTGAGACAAAAGCAGTGACTCAATGTAATTGACGCTTGTAATTACGATTGTGAAAATGGAAAAATAACTAGCCTCGGATAGTGAAAAAAGTAAACCAGAAAATATATTACGTCCTCGTTTCTCTCTCAAGTTGGCTGCCATTTGCATTTACCCTTTAGAAATAAATTTCGCTGACGTGGCCGTGCCTTGAACCTTTGGCCCACCTAGTGACTGCAGGGGATATGCCATTCCTCCCAAATGAACTCATTGAGCCCGGCTCATCACAACATGGAAGATGAAGAATCTCGTCATCTGCGAGGGACTGGTTTTCCCCCCTCACCTCCTCGGGAAGTGTGACTCACTACTGCTACGGCTCGAGCATTAAGTGGATAGAGAAACAGGAGAGACCTGGAGAGTCTTTAATTGATGCCATCATCCAGCATAAGGTCCATTATTGCTTTCACATCAGTACCAAGGTGGGAATAATGGTGACAGCACTTGATTATCTGGCTGAGCAGAGCACTCATCATCTGCATGCATCTGACATCGCTGGGCTATGGAGGCATAATACTGAATGGCGCCTATACTCCTAAAACAATTGAAAAGAAAAGAAAAAAGGAATAGCAGTACTTGTGTTGATGATCTGCAGATATTTGGTAAATGAAGGAAGTCGGAATTTACACTTTGCATATTCAACGTATTTACTACTCAACAGAAAGAAACGCCATCAGGAAGTCGCTGTGTTTCATGAACAAGGCAAGTCACAAGTTGAAGCAAAAAAAGGATTCAACCAAACTGCGTAAAGCTACATCTCCTGCAATTAAAAAACTACTACCACACCCGCGCCCCAAAAATATGCAAATTCATGTCCCCACTTTTCCATTTATTTATTACAATTAGTTCAATTTTTTCCAACTTAGTTTTTTTTTTTTTCGTCCAATGTATCCGCTACCCCTTTTCCATTTTAAAACGTGTCCAGTATGCAACTATTAGAAACTGAAAGTCCTGAAGGTGGGGAAGGGGATGGGGAAGGGGATGGGGGAGGGAGGGAGGGAGGGGGTGCAGGGGGGAAGGTGGGGGGGGGGGGGGAGGGGGGGGGGGGGGAAGGAGGGGGCGGCCCCCAAAAGCCTCTCATTCCATATGAGGAGATAATTTGATTCCATATTTAACGTGATTATTTAGTTGCTGCCGTAAATCTTCTCTCCACTTATTTCCCGTGATCGCTCTTTGCGGTCTCGTCTTCAGTCCTCGTCCCCCGGCTCTCCATCCATCAACAGAGCAGCATATTTACTCTCCGAGCTGAACTTCTGCAAAACAAAGAAGCGAGAACATTTCACCCCAGTTACAACTTCAAAGTCACGCGGTGCAATTCAGGGAGAAGGAGGAAAAAAAAAAACGGGGAAAAAAAAAAGAAAAAAGAAACGGCATTGGCAACAGACAGAATTCGGTAGGCCGGTTCTGGTGACACAAGAGAACAGAAGATGCGGTCTGGAGCCGGAGCGCCGAGGAGCAACTGACGCGTGTTCACACACACACACGCACATCTGCAGGGTTCCTTTGTGAAACCAGGCTCCGACCGCGCGCCGTGAGAACCAGCCACGACGGTAGGAGGGGAGGCCTAAGTGCTAGATGTGGGAGATAATATATAGGGGGGAGGGGTGGGGGGGGAGGAGGGGTGGGTGGGGAGTCAGTTCTAGGGTGAGTCACATTAACGTCACTCCACTCAGGACTCACAGGGGTTGGGGTCTCTTCGTATTTCTTTGGCTCTGCAGGTGGTCTGGAGTCTCGGTCTCTTCTGTTATCCTTTCTACAATCAGAACCAACACTAAGGTTAACCTTAGAGGCCAGCCGAAGGTCATCTAAAAAGCCCAGAAATGAAGGGCAAGAGATTCACCGGAGAGACACACACACACACGCACTCGCTCACTCACTCAGATAGAGCCACCGTTCAGACCCCAAAACGCTCACATCTTAAGGAGGCAAGACAAAAGGATGATGCAAACATTTTGAAGCTCCAAATCATTGCCCAACAGTCCTCTCTGGCCAACTGTTAATGGAAACCAGCTAACTTAAAGCAACCAGGGGTTGGGAGAACACTTACAGCAATTTGGTCTCTCGTTACCAAGAGCGCAATTCTGCCAATTGTTCACAAGTCGCGTGACTCTACGACATGATTGAGTGCCTGAGCGGGCTCATGTGAAGACACATTGACAGCCGATTAATGTGAAGACACACGGCACGCTGATGTTGCATCATCATCATCATCATCATCGGTTCGGAGAATCGAAATCAAATAAAAATGCCAAACGCACACAAGCCACGGTACAATGCTTTATCTCGCAACACGCCACGAGACTAGATGATACACCCCCCCAGTTGCATAGTCGAGTACATGAAGAACAAACAGATGCTCTCTCTCTCGCTCTCTCTCTCACACTCTCTCTCGCTCTCTCTCTTTCTCTGAAGGCCCTGCCTGTCATTTTCGGGAGTCTGAAGCGGCTGGCTCCGATTGGCTGACCTGTCGGCCTCTCTTCGCCGGTCTCTGTTGGGGCCCTCTCCTCGGCCCCGCCCAGCTTCGGGGCCTGTGGGGCCCCCACGCCCCCGCGGGGGGCCCCGGTCCCGACGCACCCCGTCAGCCTTATTCTCGTCTGTAGGGACAGGCCAGACAGGTGAGGTGTCATCACGGAGAGGGGGGGATGGGGAGGAGGGGGATGTCAGCGATCACTCTATGGACGACGACTACCAAGCACCAGCAGCAGGCCCCACAGCACACTGCACCCAAAGCAACAGAGGGGGGCGGGGCTTGGCCCGCCTGGGGCGCGTTTCAGGCTCTCTCTCTCTCTCTCTCGCTCGCTCGGCGCCCGCAGGGGGGCAGGAAACATGCCAACAAGCACACTTTTTTTTTTTGTTAAATTTTTTTTTCTTAAAAGCGCAAGTCAGACAGAGCTCCGGGGGCCGTTAGTAGTGACAAAAGGGGGCTGGGCTGTTGTTTTGTGGGTGCTGTGAATCGCAGAGGGGGGGGGGGGTTTGATGGGACAGAAAACAAACAGAAAGAAAAACAAAAAAAGACCACAAGTCCAGTCCGAGGGGCGCACGCGGGTGTCGGTGAACCTTACCCTTTCCAGATCCTCGTTCGTCCGCTGAATTTGTGGAGCTGCAGACGGAAAGGAGAGAAACACAAAATGGGAGGCAAATCAATAGTGGTCTCGCACTTTCTAGATGCCGATGGAAACCGAGAAGAGTGACTCAGCCCTGGGTTGGGACGTGATCAATTAGCCATTAGCGGTTAGCTCATGAATGGTGGAGGTGGGCCAAGGAGCCCTGATTCCCCCCCAGTTGTTGCCATTTAATCCCTTCCCACGGCACTTCTTTCCGTAGCTACAGAAATATTGTTTGCACATTACGTCAATGCCGTGATGCTGGAGAGTGACGAGCGCGTGTTTGCTCGCGTATCACGTTTCGACCGCACGACCCGGTAACAGATTCAAAGCATGTGTTCGCCACAGTCAGCGATCCACTCCGTAGACCGGAGTCGGGGGGTTTTGCGTAATACATTAAGAAGAAAGTTAAGTACAAGTACACGGCAAGAATTACATTTTTCAACACTTGGTGCTCATTTTTTTTTTTTTTTTTTTTTTTTAAAAGGGACATTGAAATCCCGAAGACGGCTTCAGATGCAGGCCAGGCGGGAGCTAGGTCTGGGGTCTGGCATCGTGGTCCAAGAGGTGGACCACGGGGTGTGGAGACCAGATAGCCTTTGGGTCGGGGGCTCGCCACCACAACCCCTAGCAGCCACTACATCAACTCCACCATCTTGTGTCCCCCCCCCCCCCCCCCAACCGCCTACCCCCTACCCAGGGACCCCCGCGCGCGGCTTCCTGACCTGAGTTTGGGTGGAGTCGTACTGCTGGGGGAGACCGGGGAGCGGCCGTCTCTGTCGCCGGAGCTGACGGCGCTCCGCTTGGCCCAGGCGTTCTCCTTGGGCGGGGGGGCGGGCATCACCTTCAGGGGCTCCTTGGAGGAGGCGGAGCCGGTGGAGAGGGGCCGCGGGGAGGCGCCCGGGGAGGAGCATTCCTCTTCCCTCCCGCTGAACACCTCGTTGTCCACCGACCGCTCGCTTTCCCGGCGCCGTGAGCCTGGCCCGGGGCGAGGAGAGCCATCTTGTCAAGACGTTCCCACACATTTGAGAGAGCTTTACAACATGGGAGTGGGACGGGGAAGGGAAGGGGCGGGCTTCCACAGCAAGCACAACATACTAGTCCTGCATGAAGGCACTTTACAAACACAACATGCTATTCCTACATGAAGGCACCTTACAAACACAACATGCTAGTCCTACATGAAGGCACTTCACAAACACAACATACTAGTCCTACATGAAGGCACTTCACAAACACAACATACTAGTCCTACATGAAGAGTCTCCGGGCACTTTACAAACACAACATACTAGTCCTACGTGAAGAGTCTTCGGGCACTTTACAAACACAACATACTAGTCCTACGTGAAGAGTCTCCGGGCACTTTACAAACACAACATACTAGTCCTACATGAAGAGTCTCTGGACACTTTACAAACACAACATACTAGTCCTACATGAAGGCACTTTACAAACACAACATGCTAGTCCTACATGAAGGCACTTTACAAACACAACATACTAGTCCTACATGAAGAGTCTCTGGACACTTTACAAACACAACATACTAGTCCTACATGAAGACTCTCCGGGCACTCTAAAGAGAAGATGCTAGTTTCTCCCCACTGGTGTCTGGTACATTCAAATACTAAATGTTTTAGGTGTGTTTTTATGGGCCACGTGTCTTAAGCAGAACACGAGGCCATACACAGTGTACACTTCCAAGCCATGTGGTTTACCAGATCACAAAAGAAATGATCGATGCTACGAGCTTTTAAACAGAACATGTGCTGCGCAACATGCAGTCCAACCGCTCAGGGCTGTGATCACCTACCTCTCCCAGAGGTGCTTCCTTGCTGTGATGACTCACTCCCTGTGCGAGATCGCTCTGCATGCGGTTCCTCATTACGCCAGCTTGGGTCCCTGAAGACACCGAGAAATCAGAACAGCCTTCAGAAAACGACTCCCAAAATGTAAAACACGCACATTGTACCATCCGAGGAGGCACTCGCGTGGAATGTCAATTAGTGTGGTATTGTGCATGGATGTTCCCCCGCCCCCCCCCCCCCTGCTCATTTGGAGTCCAGGCAGCGCTGCCATCGCCCGCCTCCGTTTCAAGCGAAGAGCAACGCGGCCGAAGGAGTGTGGCGAGAAGGGGGCGGGGCTACGGGGTGAGGGTGTCTGCGGGCGCGGCCAATGACCTGTCTCTGTCTCGGGGCTTCCTGTCCAGGCCTCTGCCCTTGTCCTCCTCCAGCTGCCGCTGCAGCCTCTCCTGCTCCTTCTTCAGCCTCTCCTCCACCTCGCGCTCCTTGGCCGCCGTGTCCACCGGCTTGGCCGCGCCGAAGATGGAGGACCTGCTGCCGGAGCTGGCCGGGGCCGCCGGGGGCGGTCCCCCGCCGCCACCACCGCTGCCGCCGCCGCCGCCACCACCGCCCTGCTCCTCCTCTTTGGGCACGCTGCGGGGCTTCAGGTTCAGCCTGGGCCTCTGTTGGGGAGCTGCAGGAGGAGGAGGAGGAGGAGGTGGCGGTGTGAGTGGGGCCCTGCTTGGAGGCTTGATGCCCACCGGGTCACTGAGAGGTGACCTCCAGTGGCACAGCAGATATCACAATGTCAAGTTCAACAGCATGTTATTCAATATGATCCCAAGAAAAGCGTTTGAATGCAGACGGGCGTCGGCGTCACATGGAGAAGCGGCTGCCGAGCTGTGGCTCACCGCCAGGCGGCTATGAGGGGAAACCCTGTCAGGCCGACAATGAGCACAGCTAACCAGCACACCCCCTCGTGATGGCAAGAACAGGCCGGACGCACCACAGGAACCGGCACAGCGCGTTCGGGCGTCCCGAGTGGCACGTGGCGCTGCTGGCCTGGCATGACACAAGGCCGTACCAGAACGGGCCACGTCGGCCCCTTCTCCTCCCCCCCCCCCCCCCCCCCCCCCATCTCACCCATTTTCCTTACCTCTCTCCTCACCTCTCTCCTCGCGGCGTTCGTAGCGGTCCTCGCCGCCCCCGTAGCGGTCGCCGCTACTCCGGTTGTCGTCGTAGTCCCGGCGGAAGCCGCTTCCGAAGGCCCGGCGACCGCCGCCGCCGCGGGAGTCGAAACCTGGCCGGACGGAGAGGAGACGTGTTGAGACATGGAGATCTTCTCTAGCGGCCTGAACGGACACAGGATGTGGATCGGATGTGGTCTCGCCCGATTGAGAGGGTTAACTCAGTTTCAGCTCACAATCGAGAGGGGGTGTGGGGGGTTTACAACCCTGTTGTGAAACCTTCTTAGCATCGTTGCCTTATAGTGTCATCAGTGATGTTGTAAATGCGTTTAAATGCCCTCTCAGTCACCACATTCACTCACTAGACAGAACACACACACACGCACGTACGCACGCGTCAGAGAAAATGACCTTCCCTCGGACAAGGCCATCTACTGCTGCCCAGACAGAGCTCCACACGCCACCGGTGTCCCGCACTACACTAAAAGGCACCTAACCGTCAGACTATACTAAAAACCACTTTAATGTCACAAAAACAACACCACCTGGTTGGGGGCAGAGTGAAACGTTCACAAATTGCTTGGTGGAGACTGACAAAAACAGGATTTTACTCCAGTTTTTTAAAAATGTGTCTTATAGAGACAGTGTCAAAATGGCCAAGATTAATACGTAGGTTACTACTGGAAATATTACCACATTTTAGGGTCAAAACCCCTTTAAACCGGGCCAAAGTGCTGTGACAGGGTGATAGTGCCAGATTGAGGTCTGAGCAATATTTCAAGAGGAGAAATATTAATGTTACCGCTAATGTTCACCCTTTCATGATTCATGAATTGCAGAGGCCCAAATCGTGATTCATATGCAATTACTCATAGCCCTGCCCCAGAGGGAAGAGAGCACCTTAACCCTGGCAGTAGCCACCAC
Organism: Urophycis tenuis; assembly: GCA_036785325.1. NCBI lineage: Eukaryota > Metazoa > Chordata > Actinopteri > Gadiformes > Phycidae > Urophycis > Urophycis tenuis. The sequence goes on from JAXIVH010000008.1 coordinate 6,315,249, forward strand.
GCTCTGAACACGCTTCGACCAAGCTCCGACCACGCCTCTCCACCACGCTCCAACCACGCCCCGGCCATGCTCCACCACGCTCCGACCATGCTCCTCCCACCACGCTCTGACCATGCCCCTCCAAGCACGCTCCGACCATGCTCCACCATGCTCCGACCACACTCCCACAAAGCTCCGACCATGCTCCACCACACTCCCACCATGCCCCTTCGACCATGCTCCACCACACTCCCACCATGCCCCTTCGACCATGCTCCACCACACTCCCACCACGCCCCTTCGACCATGCTCCACCACACTCCCACCACGCCCCTTCGACCATGCTCCACCACACTCCCATCATGCCACTTCGACCATGCTCCACCACACTCCCACCACGCTCCGACCATGCCCCTTCGACCATGCTCCACCACACTCCCACCATGCCCCTTCGACCATGCTCCACCACACTCCCACCATGCCCCTTCGACCATGCTCCACCACACTCCGACCATGCCCCTTCGACCATGCTCCACCACACTCCCACCATGCCCCTTCGACCATGCTCCACCACACTCCCACCACGCCCCTCCAACCACGCTCAGACCACACTCCCATCACGCTCCACCAGGTGGCCGCGAGGCCCGGCGCCCGTCTCACCTCCCCTGTCGTAGTCCCGGCGGTCTCTGTCATCGTAGCGCTCCCGGTAGCGGTCTCTTCCCCCGCCTCCCTCGTAGCGGTCGTTGTCCCGGCGCGGCCCGTCTTTGAAGCGGTCGGACTCGAAGCGGTCTCTTGAGCCTGGGGAGGCAAGAGGGGAGAAAAAAAAAAAAAACACACACACAAAAAAAAAACTGGTCAATCCAAAGTCGATTGCACCGCCGAGACTGGAGCACTCGAGTCTGATTGAATGTCGACGGGGTTTCAATGGAACGACAAAAAGAAGCTTCAAGAACAACCAGCTACTGTAATCGGTCCCGCCGTGTGGCCCTTTAAAACATCAGCTCGGCACCCTTATCACAGTAAACCAACGCTTTGAGGAAAGCTTTCCTCAAGAAAATGGACCAACCGACACAAGGCCTTCCCATGTCTCCCAGGTGAGTGCATAACCAAAGCAAGACCTTTATTTATAGTCGCCGCGCGAGCCGACGGACCGCGATGTGTTGCCCGGCGTGACCAACCGCCAAATGACTCGGGTGCGAGGGCCTGGTCGCTTTGCGCTTTGGACGGCCCGTGCGCGGTGACCAGAGCTCCTCATGCACGGTGGGGGGGGGGGGGGGGGGGTGGTGACTCACGCTCTCCAAACGCATCGTCTCTCTTGGGAGGGCCGTCGTCCTCGGTGACGGGGCGGGCTCGCCAGTCGCTGTCCGTCTTATCGGGACCCAGGTCCGACATGCGGCCTCCTCGGTCACGGCCCCCCATCTGCCCATTGTCTCGTTCTGAGACACGCAGACAGGAGGAGGAGGAGGAGGAGGAGGAGGCGGGGGGGAGAAGGTGCACGAGTGAGTCAGACAGTGGGATTAACTAGATCCACGAGGATCATGTGAAAGTGTCAACAACTTAATGGTCGGCATCATGTTTCTATAGGACATAACAGAAATCGTAATGCGTGTGACTCATCACCCTTGTCGTTAGACTGGTCTGCGATATCCACACGGACCCTTCGGTTTCCTAGGTTCTGAAGGCAGCGAGGGGCAAGGACGAAAGGATTAGTCATCGGTCACCACCATCATAAAGCTTTAAGTAATGTTCCTTACAACAAACCCTTCCCTGGGGACATCACAGAAGCCCAACAGGTTGCGGTTAGTGCCAAAAGCAGTGATATACAAAAGGTTTTTGAATTTTCTTTCACAATTAAGAAATAGGAAATCAAATGACACTGGACTGCAACTTTAGAACATCTATTTACAAACTGACACGTCATGCCTCTTTGACTTATTAATAATGGAGGACAGTGTAGCCAATACTTGCCTCAGTGGCAAAGACTATTCTGTATTTCTTGTTTTTGTTTTTTTAAAGAAGTGCTCTCAGGCTTTGTCATAGGGAAAGTCGCGTGGGGGCGTCATTGGGGTGGGTCTTCCCACCGGGCAGCAGAGCTCCAGGGAGTTTTGCTTACAGGCAAATTACACACACACCCTGTCCTAAACAGCAGCCCAACTAGAACACGGTTAACCCTCACTTTACAAAAAAAAGAGTCCAACATACACGGACTAAAAGTCTGCTTTGAAACATATCCCGCTAGCTCTTGAACATGCGAGGCTCTGGGTGAGCTCTGGTGTGCATGCAACACACCCGGTTGATCTGACTTTTTTTTGTTGTCGTTTCTTTTATACAGTGGTGGGACCACTTTGTCGACGTCCCGTCACCGTTCTGTTTTGCTCGGCTCGGTTTCAGTTTCAGCCGTGCGGAGTCGTGTAAATGCGTCTCACCGGGCGTTCAAAGTCTGAGGCAGCGAACAACGTTGCGTCGTAATAAAAACAGGACAGACAGACAGACAGAGAGAGAGACCCCTTGCTTGACACACTGGTTTAGCAGGAGCTGCACCGGATCCTCACACAAGCGTTTGGCTCACCTCCTCGTTCAGGCTCAGGGCCCGCAGCAGGGAGTCCACGTCGTCAAACTCTGCGTAGCCGAAGCCCTTCAGACGCTCTGGGTTGCTGGGCTCCCTGGGGAGACGCACAGCACTGATCTGGAGACGGGGGGAGGGGGGGGGGGAAAGTGCATTGGATCGATTACGTGACAGGGACTCACGATGCAGAGCAGTGAGACCAGGTGAACTGGCATCCCCTTGCGTGGCCGACCAATTCACATTCGTTGGGGGGGCCACCAGCGCTGAGCCTTTACGTGGCAGTTCTCTGGCCTTTGATGCAGCAATGTTTAACCAGCAATGACTCATAACGCCCAACTGTTGACTCTTCCGACTACTACAACTTCTACCATTCAGTGATTAAGCAGATATGATATTGCAAGCGGCGATTGTGAAACATTTGACCCTTCACCCTAACCACTGGGCTGTACTATGTAATGTATTTGCTTAATGTAACCAAATTATTGAATACGTGTAAAAAAAGCGTGCAGGCCGCCACTGCCTGGGTTAAACATTCCCCCACACGTCTAATGTGCTTCCACGTGGAATATTTATGCAAACTTCTGAAATGACAAAAGGCTCCAAACAAGGACAGGATGAAGGTATGAATTGATGCTTGCCTGGCATGACCAAAATAACTACATTAAGCCAAGACACTAAAACACTTCCCATCATATAGAGACTAGAAGGTTGAGCTCGAATGACCATTAAATAAAAGACTAAACAGCTCAGAGGCTTCATTCCCCAAGCAGATGCCAGCATTAATAATCAGACCCAGCAACTTTAATAGACCTCATTTCCAATAAGCTCCATAAACAGGAGTAGGAAGAAGGGTCTTGCGGTGTGTTTAGTACTTGACACAACTCCATGTCTTTTCAATAACACCATCTTCAATCACAGGACAACCACACTAAACGACAGATCCAGGGAAGAGCCGTGGTCCAAATTGCACTCAAATGTATGTTTGTTCCCACTGTACCCAGTGTCTAAAGGTAACTCATTGCACTTAGGGCAATGAGTTACCTTTAGACACTGGGTTTCTTCTTGTATGGTAGTGCAATTACAACAACTATTACTACTCATTACTGAGGAGGAGCTGATGCCTGATCATTTCTGGGAAAAAGAAACCCCACAATGAAATGGCATGTCATTGTGGGTCGGTTGTGCGTTTGGCATGAAAACCAGGAAGAACCAAAACTACCTGGCACCAAACAGACTGACGTGCTGGGTAAGAGATCTGAGTCATGAGAAAAGGCAAGGCGGGGAGTTACAAGCGTGTGTTTGTGTGCGCACACGCATATCTGCCCAATGAATTGCGTGCGTATTTATCAAAACAGTGACTGTGGTCTCTGCAAATAAGTGTTAAAAGGTCGTAAATAAACTTTTTTTATATGAAACATTAAATCAGATTTTGTACACCCATTACATTTAAATCAAACAAACCGTTTCAACGACACAAATTCCTTTATAATTGCCGTTTTATATACATGAATAAGCCAGCGCTATTGAATGAATTGAATCAACAATCCGTTATTCACGATGTACACTCCCATCACAAATAAACAGCAAACTCGCAACGACACCCGCGTCTTTACACTGACGCGGCCCCTCTGGTCGGCGCGGGACACTTACGGCCAGGCCGCGGAAGAAGTCTTTGATGGATTCCTCGCTGACGTCGTAGGGCAGGTTGCCCAGGAAGGCGGTGTAGGGCGGGCTGCGCGGCAGCCGGGCCCGGTCGATGTTGGGCTCGCGGGCCGAGCGCGGCGCGGTGGGCAGGATGGAGCGGTCGATGGCGGGCGCCCGGAACGAGTCCTCCTCCGTGTGCCAGGAGGTGGAGACTGCCGGGGACGGCAGTGGACAGTTAGCCGAGCGCCATCGTGTGCCGCTCGTGTTTTGCAACGGGCAACTTTTTTTGTGGACAACAAGTGGCCCTTTTTACTCCGTGGTGGGAGGAGACAAAAGAGCTACGCTATGTGTGTACAAACGCAAGACTTGTGATAGTGGTGCTTGTGAAACAGCAGCAGCAGCCGCGATGAGACTGCGTGACGCCACACTTTACTCATCGAGTCACATCATTGGGAAGACATTTGGAGGGTGAAGAAGAGGTGTGCATACCATCGCCGTCCAGGTCGTCGGTTTCATCGGCCCAGCTGGTAGACTTGGCGGGGTAGTTGGGAGGCGGGGCGTTTCCTCCTCCCCCTCCTCCACTGTCCTCAGACAGGAAGTCAGTCAAGGAAAAGGTCTTCCCCTTCTTATTCCCCTTCTTTTTAGCTGCTACTGGGACACACACAGAACATAACAAAGCTGTTATCACCATCATTTGGACGATGGGCCACGGAAGATGGAGATGCTTTTATACTGTGGTCCTACAGTATAAATCAATGACAGTAAACAGGCGTTATGACGTGTGTTTTAAGGTTAAAAACTGATGGCAGGCGAATGCACCAACACTCCCTGTTCTACAACAACACAGTAGGTGCATGGGCCCTGCTTTTGTTGACAGATGCGTCTGTCCCCAGATAAACAGTGCAGCAGCGGTACTTCAGAGTACTACAACCTGACCGTGTGAGATAAAGGAAAGGCAGCGTGCAGGCTACGATAACTACCCTTACTAGCCTGATGGAGAATTCCTTGCTTGAAAACAACCCATGGTTCAAGTCTGTCCGGCTCGTACACACTAGCTCAACAAAGGGAGTGGTCGCTAACTGTCACTACAAACACCAGGAATCAAACATAACCGGGTCTGGGGTCTGTTGGTTGCATAATGTAGGGGTACAAGTGCATACCTGTAAACGTGGGAACCTGCATGCAGGCACATGAAAATAAGAAGGAAGGCATTTGCATGCATTTTACAATGAAAAACGTGTCCGTTCAGTTTCTGTATTGTGTCAGTGGCAGTTTGCGGGGGGTTGGAAACCGGTTTGTTTTGGTCCTGGGGAGGTCAGAAGGACAAAGCTCCCAGTAAAGCTTTATTGTCAAAAATCCGGACTGTCAGGACATTCTTTCACAAACCGCAAAAGCCGTACACATACACACACACACACACACACACACACTTACTGTTTACAGCTGAACACAACGTGCATATGCATCGGACGCTACCATCTTTGCTCAAAGCCAAACGCAACGATTAATGGAAACCAATCGATCAGTCGCCCCCGTGGTACTGCATTATGAGCCATGTACACCGTGTCGTAGCTGCAGTCATGGCGGCTATCGCTCATCTGGCTGCTGAGATGCTATTCGGACGACACGAAGGATGAGAAAACACAATCAGGCTGTTAACTCGATAGCCTAACAGCTCCCCGTTGTCTTTCGGTGACCAGTCAGCAAAGGACTGCTGACGGGGAGGTATCCCCGCTGAGCTGCTCGGCTTTAAGGCCTAGCGTTCACGGCTGCGCCAGGACCACAATGCGCCACTAGCGAGGTGGTTGAACACACATACACACACACGCACACACACACACACACATGCCGATCCCAGTTGGGACACCGTCGGTGGGCTTTGAATGCAGCAGACACGGCTAACGCGGAACGCATTCGTCGGCTGCTCAGCCTAGCATGACGAAGAGGCGCACGTGTTCCGGGGGAAGCGCACATTATCCAGCGACCCCTCCTCGAGAAGCGAGGCTACGAAGACACGATGTGGCAGGTCACTGTTAACGTTGGTTCATAACATGACCCGAGTCCCGAATACACTCAGTACTGTGGACATATGATGGGGGTCAACGCAGAACCCCCTCTGATATCCTGTAAATAAAGGAATCCACGCGGTATCTGCGCAGAGATGGCTAAGTCGTGCAAGTCGTTGGCTCGCACACATCGCTCCCTCGGCCGCTGCGACTTTACTGAGACAACAACCGCAACGTGGATCCGTTCTCCAGAGACAATAACAATGATGAACAATATGGATCTTTAGCGAGGTGTAAGCTCCCCGTTCGATGTGTTGTCGAGATAATACCCTCTGAAATCCCCTAAACGACCCAGATCTTTCCCCACATAAACCTCACCTGACGCCGCCATCTTGGAGAGCGAGTTCGCGCCAGGTTCCCGGATGAAGACGTCACGGGTCTGTTATTGGGAGCGCGCAGCGAGGTTCACGAGCATGTCGTTCCTACAAGTCTGTTATCGGGAGCGCGCAGCGAGGTTCACGAGCACAACCACCTCGTTCACATAAATGACGAATAGTAAGTATTACATGTGTATGTTCAGTATTACGTATCAAAATATGTATTTAACAATAATAAAGAAAGCAACCCTATTAGAATGTGTTCAGCAGCAATGAATACATAAATTAATATTGTTTTCATTCTTTAAAATGTAGGCTACTTATTATTTTATTATTTCATTTTATTTATTATCTTCTGAGTAATGCCCCATACGTCTTATAAAAGGCAACCTAACATCAAAAACCTATAGACTAATTAACCATAACACTATCGTTATACTGTATTGACTGTATCAATCAATGTGTTTGTAATCAAGTTCAGTCACAAGTGTCTAAGTGCGACATGAGTATGTATCTATAAGGCTTTAGTTAATGATGACCTAGCCATTAAAAAACATGAATATGTATTTGTGGATGATGACTATTTGCTCAGTATACCAGCCTAAACTGCAATTGGTAGGCTGGCCTATTCATCATTCATTCACTTGTGAAGAAACTGCAGGGTAGTTTTTGGCATTTCATGGCTAATGAACGTCACACCTGGAGGTAAATTAGGGTCCTAACATAGCAATGATTAATCATCTACAAATGTCAATGTTTTGTTGATGATTAGTTCATCATTAACTAAAGATTAGGAAACTATCGTTTTGTTAATGATCAATAACTAAATACTTAAATAATAAATTTCCTATGAATGAACTTTATTATTATAAAGTGTTACTGAATTGGATAATTATTGTATAAAAACTATAAAAATGAACAGGGTATGTTAATATGTGTTTTGGTTATTTTGTAGGCTAAGGACGCTAGGGACATATAAAGACACACATTTCTCGGACACAGTTCACATTTTTATAAATTGATTGCTTTTCGTTTCATTCATCATTTATTGGTCGGCAAAATCAATCAATCCAATGCACAGGAGGAAATAGGCGGGGTCAGTTTTAAATTGCACGAATGTACCAATTGAGCCTCAACGCAGAGTTTAAATTAGATCTTTAATCTTTTAGAAATTGGAGAAGTTCTGGGTAAAATATACAGGATTTCACCTGTGTATTCAGAGGATGACTTTTTAATCTCTTAAGCTTTGCATAATTTTTTAGAGTTTCTCCAACTCCTCGATCGCATCTTGAAGCCTGTAAAACACAAAATCATCATCATCATCATCATCATCATCATCATCATCATCATCATCGTCATATACATCTGTGCACCAACATTGTTCATCATTGATGTACTGTATCACTCGCATGACCGGACTTACTTGAAATCCCCTCCATCCAACAGCGTCCTGTAGGTGGCGATCTCAGCCTCCAGCTTCATCTTCATGTTCAGCAGGACCTCGTAGTCTTGGGTCTGTTGTTGGATGTTGGTGCGCAGGTTGGTCAGCTCCCCCTCCAAGTGCATGATGATGCCGTTGTACTTCTCAACCTCCATGTTGTTGCGGTTCTCTGTGCCCCTCAATGTGTCTTCCAAGGATGCTTTCTGTAAGGGGTTACAAACAAAACCACTGAGCACATAATCCCGTGGATCGAACGGCGCACAGAGGTCTACAGGACGTTGGAAATACTGTACAACCATTGGCCTTGTACATCTGAACGCATCATCGGGTTTTAGTTGACGATACTGCGCCATTTTGAGAGGACTCAAGAGAGTTGTACTGTATATACACAGTGACCTATAGGCTCAGCAAAACTTTGTTTTGCCCGTGTCTCGTATGAGACACGTTGTTGGAGATTCTAACAACAACAATGTCTCTCCATAACGGCAAATCAATTCACAATGAATGACGAAACAAAGACCAAATACAATAACTACCTACATAACTACCATTTCTCTGCTCCCAAAATGGCGGCGGTGTACAATGTACAAGCTCTATAGCGTGACCGAAATGTGTTTGACAAAGGTGTTCTGCAACAACTGTGATCTTCCAATGCATAGAAACATATGTTGCATATGTTGCAAGAAAGTCATATATTTTACAATTTAGTGAAAGGTGTCCTACAAATGTCTATGCCCACCAATGCATACTGTATATGGTGTGAAATTAAAATGTTTAATTTCACACATTTTTATTTTAAAATTAAAATCTTTTTATAACTTATAACTTAATCGAAGAAATAGCTTTCCTATGTGTGTAATGCAACAACGTAATTCATTAGAGATTGACTTGAATGTTTTTGAATATACATGAGTGTATTCGTGCCTAATGCTTACCAAGCTCTGTTGGGAGGCCAGCTCAATCTCCAGGGTCTGGAGCTGTCTGGACAGGTCGCTGATCTCCACCTGGGCTCCTTGAAGAGCCTCTGTGTTTTGGGAAACCTGTACCTGCACCTCTGAGATCTGCGTGATACACAGGGGAAAACACGTTTGGTATGTGTCAACACTCATCACTCCAACGCAGTTGGTGTATAACCTCTGAAATATTGTTTGCCTACCTGATTTTCATGCCATTGCTTGAGATCCTGTGCATTCTTGACGGCAATCTTCTCGTAGTTGGACCTGACCTCCTCCATGACCTGGGCCAGATCCTGACCTTTAGGGGCGTCCACGTCCACCTGCACGCCTCCGTGGGAAACCTGGGATCTCATCTCCATTAAATCCTACAGTACACAGGAAATAAAGGGCACACCAGGGCTTAGTCTCTATGGACTCCAGTAGTACGACAGGAAATAAGGCTTCACCAGGCCTTAGACTGTATCAAGTCCTAGAGGACATAGCGGACAGCAGAATTTAGACTTTCAACTCCTACAGCACACAGTCAATAGAGGACACACCAGGCTTTTAGCCTTTATCAACTCCAAGATTACTGAAAAAATGTGAGGACATACCAGGCTTTAGACTCTTATCAGGTCCTACAGCACACAGATAGTATGCACACAAAGCTTAGTATTCAGCCTGCTATTTAGCATATTCTATGCAGGTAGTGGTGAGGTATCTTCATCAAGAAGGCCTTCTGATTGTGGTTGTGCTGTACTTTACTTTGTATTCAGAAGGAAAAGTAAGGACAAATTAAGTCCGGAAAACACAATTCCTACTGATGTCAAAAAAGTGGCCACACAAATGTTCTTCCACATCAACTTCATCTCTTGCTCACATTCTCATGGTTCTTCTTGAGGTACATGAGCTCCTCCTTGACCGCCTCGATCTCGCTCTCAAGGTTCATCCTGCCCATGTTGGTGTCGTCGATGACTTTCTTCAGGCCGCCAATGTCTGCCTCCACTGATTGGCGGAGGGCCTTCTCATTCTCAAACCTAGAGGGGTACCAAGATGCAAGCTTTAGATAAGATGATATATTGGCTATATTAGCTAATCAAGCTAAGTAAGGACAAATTAAGACCAGAAAAATAATTCCTACTGATGTTAAAAAAAAGTGATGAACAAGTGATGAACATTTAATGTTTTTTTTTTTTTGCATAATGCCACTTCTATCAATTTCTCTTTAGTGGCATTCCCACCAGATTATGTTGCGCGTTGTGAAATAAATGAACTAAACTAACTAAATTAAAAGTATATGGTTTCTGGGAAAATAATCAACATACTTTACATTGAAGTCATCAGCAGCCAAACGGGCGTTGTCGATCTGGAGCACGAGAGTGGCGTTGTCCAGAGTCTGATCAAATACCTTTTGGGGAAACAATATTGAAGTTAAACATAATGTCGTAATTCTCTCATAAAAACAACGTACATATAGAGTAATGCATGACAGTGTTAGATGTTGGTTTGACTGATGTGAGTGCTCACCTTTCACACATCATATAATAAGAGATATTCAACGTAATATTTCCTTTTGTTCGTTCAACCGATCATTTACATGTTTCCATGGTGTAAATAGAGAGTTGTAATTTGAATCCAGGGCGTTCAAATTACACAATGGGGTGGCACAGTGCCACCTACCTGCCAGCCATTTAGAGGCAGGGACAGAAATTCAGAAAACTGACCCTGTTTTAATGACATTTTAGGACAATGGATATTTTCCGATAGATAGATAGATAGACAGAAGATAGATAGATAGATAGATAGATAGATAGATACAGACTGATAGATAGCAACAGTCATGAGCGTGTCTTCCAGAACAGAGTCTATGTGTCTACATGGGTGAAGCAGAAGATAGCGGCCTTCTCGTTTCTGTCGGAGAACACAAAGAGAGGCACAGAAGCCATCAATGTGTCACTCTGTAGAACTGCAAAGAATGTGACATTTGACTCTGCTTTGTACTGCTGAATGTTCAACCAATATGCATGATTGTGTGTGTGTGCATGCACCCATTATTGCATGCAGATGTAACCACACTGGCTTGAGCTTCGAGCGTTCATTGTCAAAGCCCGTGTATTACACATCTGTTTCACATCAGGGTCATTTTACACCAGTTAATGCGTGCAGAACAACCATTCACAAGCAAAGAATGTGTGCAGGAGGGCCATTCACAAGTGGAGACACTTGGAGGAGGAATATTCCATGATAAACATTGGAGGAGGGAGAAGATTCTTTTGGCTCTCTTTCATGTGATTTCAGAGGTCAGTTTCCATCGTGTTGGTGATTCAACTGAAACAGGAAGTCCTGGGAACTGTATCATGAGAGGGTTGCCATGGGGGAAGGGTACAACTAGGAACACAACCACACCCTCTATTGTCAATCAAGAAATATGATAACTCTCAAAGCAACGTATTGAGAGTAATGGCAAATGCTGCCTGTATATCAGAGCTGAGACTGATTAAATATATATCGTCATATTTAGGGAACTAGAGAGGACTGACTTTACTTCTGCCTTTTTAGTTCAGTGAATACTCTGTGATGGTGTGAGTCATTACTTGAATTGAGCCACTTTTGAGTCATCCTCATGATCAGTCTGATGTAAGTTGATCAAATCATTGTCCCAATCCTTACACCATTTCCTTATTTTCCACCCTTCCTCATTTTTTCCTTGTATATTTGTCTGTATAAACATTTCCCCCCGAAGTTCATTGCAATAGACTAAGACGAGCAATTCTTGGATAAAACGCACCTTCTGGCACATCAAATCTAAACTTCTCTCTCCGTTTTTAACTCTACATGGGGCCTCACTGTCTCGGCTGCTCACCTGTCGACGCAGGTCATCCAGGATGGGCGTGTACTTGCTGTAGTCCCGCATCTGGGGCCCGCCCTTCTCCAGCGCCTCCCTGATCTTCACCTCCAGCTCGTTGTTGGCCTTCTCCAGGTTCCTCACCGTGTCCAGGTAGGTGGCCAGGCGGTCGTTCAGGTTCTGCATGTGCCCCCTCTCGTTGCCCATGATCATGGAGCTGCCCCCGGCGCCGCCACCGCCACCGGCACTACCGCCGCCGGCACCGGCAGCCGCTCCCCCGAAGCCTCCACCCATTCCACTGCTCACCCTGAAGGCCGAGGTGGAGGAGATGGTGGGCGCGCCGGAGCGCAGGCCGGAGTAGGAGGCGGAGGAGACGCGGGTCCCCTTGCCCCCGGCGCCGGCGTAGATGCTGCTGGCGCGGTGGGCCGGCGCGGAGAACGAGTAGCTGGAGTTGCTGGTCCTGAAGCTCATGGTGAGTCGCTGAGGTGGAGGCACGCAAAAAGAAAAACGAGGGGCTGAGGGTGAGGAGTGAGGAGGAAGGATTTCGAACAGAGGTCTCTTGGCGCTCGCCGGCTGGGAAAGAGATGTTGGCAGGCAGAAATGGAGAAGTTATACTCCCTGCAAGTCCCTCAGCCACAGCTGGCCTTTTTAGACCCGCCCACTTCCACATCCACCATTGTTCCTTTCCTGTTCACTCCCCTCCCTCCTCTCTCTCTTTCTCTCTCCCCCCCCCCCACACATGTTCCCTGTTTTTGCAAACTCTCAGTGGTGAGATCCAATCCAATCTAATTTGTATAATCAGCTGCAAACATTTGCATGCAGGGAATACAAAGGTGGACATTTGTTTACCTTAAAGAGCTATGCCATTCTACGCTGGGGCCAGGGAATTAACTTTTCGGTTTCCATCACCAAGCATAAGAGATATGTGAGTGTGTAGGTTCTGCTATGTTAAAGGAACATATTCTACAACCAACAAATAAGATATGAAAGAAGCAGAACCATGAAAGAGGCAGCATGACAACACTTAAGTTAGTTTTTTTATTTAACAGGGAAATTCCTTTGGTTTGCCCATAAAAGGCGTAGTACCTCACACTAACTGCATAGTTTTCAGTGTGGTCAGCAATGTCTGGCCAACTCCCATGCCAGATTATGGTACTAGCTGGTACAAAGTTAGTACCAACATGGTTTAAGCCCTTATCACTGAGTACATAGTTGAAATGTCTTGCGTGACTTCTGAAAAGTCAAATATAGTCAAACAAACTCAAATATTATTTTTTATATGTTTAATATGTCTAAACAGGCCAGACATTAAGCTGGCAAAGAGGAAAGAAAGAGGGGTGCTGTGTTTACGCAAACGGTGGACTGAAGACAAACACGCCGTTGCAGATGTTGGGATTCGTGAAAGGCGCTCTGAAAAGCACCCCGTAGGTGAGCTCACACAGCAGAGGGAAGAAAACCACGTCACTCTACAAAGGCATTTCAACACACACAGCAAGAGCATGAAACCGGAGAGGGGTACTTGAGCTTGGACATAGCTGAGCAGAGGGTTAGGAGAGGGGCTTTTCAAACTGGGCCCCAGAGGACGGACTAACAAAACGCTGTGTGAACCCCTCCTCCACCCCCCCTACCCCCCCCCCACCCCCGCCCCCCCCAGGTGCGGTTTTGACAAAAGGAGACACTTCCTGGATGTCCTCCTTTTCTTCCACCCGTCTTACCCCACCTTCATGCCTGATAGAGTTTCAACCCTTTCACACACTTTCCCCTCGCATCCCCATCACCACCCGGGCCCGACATTGTTCACGGCTGCAGAACGCCAGGCCCCATAATGAGGAGCTCTGGTCGTCTCCATGGTAACCGCAAAATGGAAAAGCAAAACATGAAAGAAGCTCAACCAAAACAGGAACTTTTTTTTTTTTTGGAGAAGTGAGGAGGCGGAGAAGATGCTTCAAGTGAGGAAACACCCACCATGCGCCTGGTCTCTGATTAATACAAGGACTGCAGATTTCAAAATGGAAACTCTAGTGTGATTCACGCCTTAGTTACGCGCTTCCTCTCCATCTTGTTTGGCTTTACAGCTTTTTACAGCAGATTATGTTTTTTTTTTCATTTTTTTTTTCATCCCCAGATCCTGCATGGGAAATCCCCATCCAGCCGCTTTTGCTGAAAGAAGTCTGTCCGTTGAACTGTCAGAAGTCATTTGACTCACTCATTTCCCCATTGTTCAGTTGAACTAATACTGTGTTTTTATCAGAATGCTACGATCCTACTGGGTCCAATGTGCAGTTACCCATGTGCCCCCCCGCCCTGTTTCCTCCACATAGCTTCCGTAGACGAAGGAAAAGGGAGAGAGGAAGAGGAAGAGAACCGAGACGAGGAGCAGCTAATAGAGGAGAGAGGTGGGGCATGTGAGTCACCATCACCACGGCACACAGCGGGGGTCCGAGGGAACAACAGGGCTGTGTGTGCTTCAGGTTCTGGACAGCTGTCAACCACTGGAGGGAGTGAGGGTGAGGGGGGGGGGGGGGGGGGGGGGATGGGGGAGGTGCTCTGTCCTCACCCGGGATGAACTCTCTCCGGTGGGCTTTATTTGTTTTCATTTTTTTCTTTCTTTTTCCATTTGGTTAGCTCCAGTACACACACACACGCTCTCACATGATCCACCATGAGACATGAGTTAGCATTCTTGTACATCCACGTATGCAAACACAGATTGACTGACAGATTGACTTTTCCGAAGTCACGCAAGACATTTCAACCATATGTGCTGGGCGATAAAGGCTTCGACCATGTTGGTACTAACTTTGTACCAGCTAGTACCATAATTACACAACTGACTTCTCCGTTTTGGCACCGCAGTGGTGGAACGAGCTCCCTGCCAATGTCAGGACTGCAGAGTCACTCCCCATCTTCCGGAAGAGACTCATGACTGACTTGTTTAGAGTTCACCTGAACCCTGCATAACATCCATCCTCTACCGACCCAAACCCCCCCCCCCACCCCCCCACCCCCCCCCCCCCCCCCCACCCCATCCAAAAAAAAAAACCTACCCTCATGCTCTTGTATGTTGTAAGTCTTGGCACTATAATTGCTCTTTGTAACTTAGACAGGGATGTTGTATACTATATGCAAAAGTTAACCTAGCAATTCAAATGCTTTAAACTTGTTCTGGTGACTCTCTTACTGTCTTAACAGCAATGAAATGTTTCACCTTCTTCTGACAAATGTACTTTTTGTCGCTTTGGATAAAGCGTCTACTACATGCCCTAAATGTAAATGTAAATGTAAATACACATTACGTATTTGTGTGCCCGTAGCATACGGAAAGCAAATCGAGCATATATAAGTTGTGCCAGTAAAGGAGTTTGATCTTCTCTAACTCAATTATTCCCTTTGGGTATCAGCACGGTCAGCCATTCACTGTTCTCTTTGAAGACTGTGTCTTCGTGTCATCCTAAATTTCACTCTGCACTCTAATTGTACTACCAAGGCAGCCATGACATGAGACTTTAGAGGTTAAGCACAGGCACTGAGAGTTTCTCTGTGAGATGCCATGTCCAACTTTAGCTCCCAGACATTCCTCAGGAGGCCACAAGGAGCAAGGGGGGGGGGGAATTGTTGCAGCGTTATTGTTGATTGTGATTGACTTTCCCTATCACTCCTCGCTGTGGAATTACAGCTGCCAATGCTTTTCTGATATGATAATGATTTGACAGTGACGTGATGAAACACTTTGCCCTCCCCTTTTGAACTTTTCGTTCCGCTTTATCAATGGTAGAGTTACAGATAGACATATCAGTGGGGCGAAAATTGATCCATTGTTCCAAGACAATGATGTGATTGGTAAGACTCCAAACAAAATCAACCGCAACCATTTTTGCAACTCTTTATGTTCAAAGTCTTAAGTGGGTCACATTTCTCAGACCACAGCATAGACTCCACTACTGACGACCAATGAGAGCCATAGAATCCGACCCCACCCCACAGACAGACTTCATGTCCCACCAAGCCACTCCTCCTACTTTGCATCATCCCAACTGTGGCCACCAGATAGCGATGTTCGCACAGAAAAAGCAAGGGTGTGGCCGGCGAACGCACAAGTTCCCTTTAATCTCCTGGCGTCATGGATGGTCAGAACCATCGTTCATGTTTACCTTGCAGCAGCCCACACCTCAAACACACCTCCATCTTAGCATGGAAATGCTATGTTGTTACTGAGTTTGTTTGTGTAAGGCTGTGTGTGGGATGGGGACTCCAGGGGGGGAAGCCAGGCAAATTCAAAAACAGTACGTATGCAGCTGCATGAGCAGTAGGCCTCGATTAGACCGTAGAATCTTACTTTCTCTGAAATAGAAAATGCAGGTAAATGTCCGAACGAGGCCTGATATTGTCATTGTTCAGCTTCTTCTGGTGACGGATAAAGACAGCTTGATTCATTCATTATGCAAATACAATGTTTGAATTGCATTTAGTTGAATCCATTTCTGAAGATAATTCTCACTTGCTGATATATATTTGTCGTTGTCATTCACTACCGAAGAAATGATCTATTAGAGTGTAAGATCATTATTCATGCTAAAAGTGATCAGGATGTGACACAATTCTCATCAGCGCATTTAATTTTTTTATAATCATTAACCGACCACATTCTGTAAAACTGGATCTCATCTCATGATACTAATCTCATAACAGTGGATCCACTTTTGTACGCTAATCTGTCAATCATTATGTACATGGTTACCCTGTCTGCTGCAATTATTGTCCCACCCACGCACCAGCCAACTTTGTAGCCTGCTATCTGTCTCTCTCCTAGCATGTAGGTGTCTCTCTCTCACGGCACATTCCAAACATTATGTGTCATTTTGCAGCCTGGTACAAACCGAAAACATCACCGCCGTCTTAACAGGCTTCAGGTCAGGGCTCTACCTTCTGAAGTGTGTGTGTCTCTCTCTCTCTCTCTCTTCCCATCTGTTTCTCTCTGTCTGTCCCTCCTCCAACAGCAGTTTTAACTGGAAGAAAGTGAAATGACAAAAACGAACAGCCCGTCTCATATTTCAGACCCTACAGAGAGAGAAGCAGAGGGGCGTTAGTTAATATCAGTCCCCAAGGGGCCAATGAGTCCTTGGGTATTTGTACATACATGGTTGTCTTTAACCGAGCTGTGCTTGGTTAAAGACAACCATATATATATAAATAACGTCACTTTTTTGTGTGCCTAGCCAAGGAAAACGCGTTGGTTCATTCTTCCGGAGGTTCATATTTCCTGAGACAGAGTGATAGATACCGCGCTATCATCTGGTTGCTGCGACAGAGTGATAGATACCACCCTACTTGGTTTGAATGACACGTTGTTATTCGACAAGAGGGTGAAGACTTTGTTTGCGACGTATTAAAAATCAACAT
>JAXIVH010000008.1:6337441-6379941 GCA_036785325.1 Urophycis tenuis
AGTGGAAGCTGCTGCAGGAGCAGACCAGCAGTCCCTCCAGCATGGACGCCATGTTCGAGGCATACATCTCCAACCTTCGCAGACAGCTGGACAACCTGGGCAACGAGAAGCTTCGCATGGAGTCCGAGCTGCACAACATGAAGAGCTTGGTTGAGGATTTCAAGAACAGGTGAGTGCACCTTGTTGTCTGCAGTTTCCTTTCCGGGAGTAATAAACTAATCTTAATCTTATCTATATTTGATCTATTCTAATCTAATCTCATCTATTGGCCTATGCTTCCTAAAGGAGCAAAGGGTTTAAGGTAAAGAGCTTATCTTTGAGTTTATTAAACCTCCTTGTAACATGACAGTGAATGAAGGTACTGTATATGTTCTCTTCCGTTCAGGTATGAGGATGAGATCAACAAGCGTAACGAAGCTGAGAACACCTTTGTGCTGATCAAGAAGGTGTGTTGAATTCACCCAAACAAGAATGATAATAGAGAAAAGTCTCCAAACTATATCTGGACTCAAAGCGCCATTGGGTCCAAACAATGGCTGGTTTCAATAGTTTCCTTATGCAAGAATCCATTGTATGGTTATCTGCAGGACACAGATGCAGCCTACATGGCCAAAGTGGATCTTGAGGCTAAAGTGGACAGCCTCTCGGATGAACTTGACTTCCTGAAACAGCTCTACGATGTGGTAAACATTTATATTCCGAAATTTCAGGATTGACTGTGGCCAATCAACACTGTTGATGCAGTGTAATGAAGAAATGACTTGTGAATGATTGTTATTATTATTTTTTTTACATCAGGAGCTGCGTGAGCTGCAGAGCCAGGTCAAGGACACCTCCGTCATCGTGGAGATGGACAACAGCCGCAGCCTGGACATGGACTCCATCGTGGCCGAAGTGCGCGCGCAGTACGAAGACATCGCCAACCGCAGCCGAGCCGAGGCTGAGGCCTGGTACCAGAACAAGGTCCGACTGGAGGCTGTCTCACAAACACACAGCTCTGAGATGAACACAATGATGGCTCACTTCAGGGGGCACCCTCTCACACATGAACTGTACAAGAAATATCCTCAAATGTTCCGATTCCTTTTGCTCCTTCCACGGGATTTCTCTCTTTTTTTTTGGTGTGGTTCTACTGTTGAGTGCATGCTTTGATTCACAGCCTTCCAGCTGTCTTGCATAAAATCATCTGAACCGAAAGAATGGGAAGGCAAAAATAAGAACACAATTCTTTGTTTAATTGTGTAAAAAAATAGGCACACCATATGTATAATAATACGGTGCAATGCAACCCAAGACGACACTACAACATCTACAGGATGTGTTTTGGATTCTAATCATCCTCCCTGTCTTTCTGTGGTTTCTTTGTTCTGGTTTGGACTGGACCTGACCAGTATGCGGAGATGCAGCAGTCGGCAGGGCAGCATGGCGATGACCTGAAGTCAACCAAGGCTGAGATGGCCGACATAAACCGCAGGATAATGAGGCTTCAGTCGGAGATCGACATGGTGAAGTCACAGGTGAGGACCCTTCGCTTTTTGCAGTGAATACAGATACGGGGTTATTCAGAAGAAGGGTGCCAAGAGGACTGCAGGTATAGATTAAGGGCATTGTGGGTCAAAATCCCTTTGGCTGGCAGTCGGCAACAGCCCTTACACTATCTGTCATGAATGATGACGGCTAGTGAAGCCGTCCAAATCTACACAGATGTATGCAGATGGCATTTTGAGCAAGGGTGGTGGCTTTATTATTGCAAACCATCTAGGTCGTCCCACCATAATACATTCTGATACGCACAGTGTTAGTAACGGCATGCTCACGCAAACTATTCCCACAAGGCTTAACAGGCTAAGGAAAGGATAGATTCGGCTCAGACACAATCGTCACCTGGAAGCTGAGTAGCACTTTGTCCACTTGTAGCGCAACACCCTGGAGGGTCAGATCGCAGAGGCCGAGGAGCGCGGTGAGATGGCGGTGAAGGACGCCAAGCTCCGCGTCAGAGACCTGGAGGATGCTCTCCAGAGAGCCAAGCAGGACATGGCCATGCAGGTGCGCCAGTACCAGGAGCTGATGAACGTCAAGCTGGCCCTGGACATTGAGATCGCCACCTACAGGAAGCTGCTGGAAGGAGAGGAGGACAGGTAAGGGGATGGATGATGAACCCAGGTGGGATGGACTATAAAGTACACACTGGGTTTTTTTTGTATAATCGCCGAGAACGTTTGCTTCATCTTATTGTTGAATCCCATTCCACAGGTTGCTCACTGGGATCAAGACGTGTGTGTCTAAGCAGACATGTAAGTTTGTTTTCCATGAGATAAAAAAAAAAAAAAAAAAAAAAAACGTAAACCTTACTAACGTTACATCACCGAATTAGATCACAATAAAATATAGCAATATTGTTTTGTTTTACTCACAGTCAAATGCAACAATTTATTTTTGCTCAGCTGTGAATTACAACGCCTATGGCCTCGAGAGCGCCCGTATCCCGTCATACCAGAGCGCCTCCTTCGGTGTAGTAGGCCTACACGCAAGCAGCACCACCTCGGTCGGCCAGGAGAAGGCAGCGTTGAGCACCGGGGACGACGTCAACGAAGGCAGCAGCAGCAGCGGCAGCATCACCGCCTCGGTCCCCAAGATAGAAGCCGTACTCGTGGTGGAGACGGAGGAGCAGCAGGAGGCCACGCCGCCGGCCGTCGAGGAGACGGCGAGTGCCGCCGTGGAGCAGGAGAACACAGCAACAACAGAGCAGGAGCCAGTGGAGGCCCCCGTTGAAGCGTGAAGTTTACGCATTCACCTGAATGGCTCAAAGTTCACCCCTTGATGTCGTGGTTTGTTTGACGATTTATTTGTCATTCGGTCGAAAACAGGCAATTAGGAAAAATAGGCAATAGGCAATTAAGAAAAAAAAAACTTGCACGCGTTTGCCCACCATTCTATATTGTTTATTACATGCGTGTTAAAATCGAATGTCAACTTCAAAGAGAAAAAAAAATGTAAAAGGGATTCATGATGAAGGCCAAATGCATAGGCCTATTCAAGACAGTTTCGCAGAAACCTTCATGTCAACTGTGTTTCATCCCAAAGTCATCTGGTTTGAATAAAGATGTTTCCTTTGAATGTTGTCGTGCATATTCATATAGGCCTATATATAAATCATGTAGGCCTACGGAAAATCCTGAATCGCAGCACATTTGAAAGAAAAAGGGTCCCGAAACAAATGCACGAAATTCTCCTGTTGTCTCGAACGGTCACACAGCCGCCTCGACGTCCGCCACCAGGTGGTGCTGTGTTTCAAAGGTCTGTTTCTGTCAGAAGGCCGACGGGTCGCTTTGCCCACAGTCAACAGTGGGACAAAACCCTGATCCAGTGGTTTCTGAATCTACTCTCTGCTCTCAGCTGACAGTAGGCAACCAACGGGAAATTCTCTATGACCATGACAATTGTCTTCCACTGTGAGCCTGCCCTCACCATGGTCGCCTGTCTCAAGTATATAGGCCTACTGTATATATGTATGTAGTGTGTGTGTTTGTGCAAAATGATAATTGAATGGCAATATTGAACAGTCTATTGGTAGTTTGAGGAGCGATTGAGGAGGAACGCCCCTCCTCTCTTTTCGTTTACTTTGGAGCCAGAATCGGTCAGCTCTGTACAGACACGTGTACATTTGTACACAGTCCTGCAGCAAACATATGTCGGCATGCATTTTGAACATAACAAAAGCTGAAACCAAACCAATATATCCTACTAAAGAGTCAGGCGCTGTCCCGTCCATCTCCACGACGAGAGAGAGAGAGAGAGAGAGGGAGAGAGAGACAGAGAGAGAGAGAGAGAGAGAGAAACTTACAGTGGGTGTGGTTGTCTATACTGACAAATTCTACATAAATTAATAAAGATTGAGGAATAGAGTGTGTGTGTGTGTGTGTGCACCTATATGCTTGTGTGTGTGTGTGTGCACCTATGCTTGTGTGTCTGTGTGTGCACCTATGCATGTGTGTGTTTTCGTGTGTGTGTGTGTGTGTGCACCTATGCATGTGTGTATTTGTGTTTGTGTGTGTGTGTGGGCTATTAAAATTACATGTTACAATGTATTCCATGAAAGAAATGTGTGAGTATTCTAATGGAGGGAATTCTAATAGCGAGGAACGAAGAGTATTCTCAAAAAGAGGGGTGTTGCATAAGGACTGAGGGTCTGGTATTGTAACATGCTTCAACATGAATTATGAGTGCCGTTCGAGTAGACCTTGGGCTAACTTCACCTTAAGAATGCTACGCATTTCTTGCAAAATCCTGCAACCTCCTGCTGCCCCACCCATGTAGCAGGGTGACCTCATGGGTCACTTTACTACATGGGCGTGCACATATCTCCAATTATTCAATTCATTAAAACAATTTAAACAAATGTACTTCAGGTCGAAAAAGTGGAACTGCATCATGCAACTGCAGTGCACGCACAATCACACACACACACACACACACACACAAAGACACACACACACACAAACACACACACACACACGCACACACGTGCATGCACCTTCAGAATTTCACATTTGCTTCAAGTTAATTGAACATAGGATTCCAATGAGACAAACCAATGAAAATAGATCGAGTGCATCACTTTTAAGGTGTGTCTCTTTGAAACAAAACTATTGATTGATTATCTCTCTTGCCCAGCTCCTTGAAATTGGGCTGGAGCTCGGCTCACCACATAAAATCAAATCTGGGTGAATGGGGCGTGTTGCTTTCATTCCCTTCAGATTAATGTTGATTCGATGAGAGATAAGAGCATAAGTCCAGCAGTAGTGTGGAAACGTAGTCCTGTAAAGTAGTCCTGTAAAGTGTAAAAAGCAATCGTTGCAATGACTCCCTGTTCACTGCAGAGTGTCCTGCTTCTGTACACGCCTCCTCACAAACGAGAACACACACACGCCCAAAGTTGTGCCTGTAGGGAGCCAGTGCTGAGCCAGAAAGAGGACATAAAGGCTTAACATGAGGTTCAGATGCATCTCTTTAACGTACTGAAATACAAACAAAGCATCCTTCACGTCTGCTGGTTAGTTTGACAATGTCTTCAGAGAATATAAAATTGCAAAAAAGGCAAATTAAGAAACAAATGCAGGAGAGGATATGGAGATAAGGTATGACGTCTGCAGCAAAGATTATCTTCTCAATGGCAACAGAAGTCCAACATTTTTTGGATGTTTTTCAAATCTTTCTATTGCTTAAAGCAATAGAAAATGTGCCATGTAATAAGATATTACTCTGTCTGATCCTCTTCCAGATGACTTAATTTAGGCTCGTCACTTGTCTAATCTAATAAAAGAAATTGGCTGCAAATCAGTGTAAGACCTAATTCACCCCCGGCATTACATGACACATTATGCCATTCGTCTGGTCTTGGATCTGTCTGTACAAGCCCCTAAATAAACTTTGCAAGTGGTTCTTTCAGCGTAGTTATCCTGGGAGAATGATTTAAGTGGTTCTTTTCGCAGCCGGTCATTAAAATCTTGAACAAGTTAGCTACAATTGCTCGGTTACCTTGGCCAGCGACTACTTGGCCAGTTTGACTTGGTCTGGGGCGTGTCACTTTTCCACAATACAATCAGGGTTCCTGTTCAGACCTCATGACAGAAATGCTCTAGAAAGGCCACAGCGTATGAAGTAAATAATGATGTCTTGAAACAATCGAGCCTGTGCCACCATAGCTCTCCCTGCAGATGCCTGCCAAGGCTGAGTGACCCCTTTATCCCCAAACAAACGGCAACAAGGCAGGTTGAGGCAAATAGTCTATCCAAACCAGTTCTGACCATCTGTCAAATGACTCAGATCTGATATACTCAGGCAGACCCGCAGGGCGTTGCCACGTTATGTTATTCTGTCGAAAACCCATTCTAGGTGTGGCAGCCTGAGGGCTAGAGAGGGGGCGTGGGGTGGGTGGGTGGGTGGGGTGGGGGGGACAGGTAGCAGCATCGGTAGCTCATAGTACGTGCGTATAGCCTGTGTGTCACAACTCAATGCAGAAAAAGGGGATTCCTCAGGTCAACAGTGTCCTCTTGGGCTTGGCCACATGTGGCTATGGTGTGGGCGCTCTTGCGTCGTTCATTCATACTTATAGTGGCGATAGTAGTAGGATGTAAAGGTCGTCTCAACACGATGACTCAGCCACACACGCACACACACACACACACACACACACTGTCTGTGTTCCTAGGTAGAGAGGCTTGCCGTGCGGCTTAGTATCAGTCCATACAGATTACAAAGCTGTTTTGGCCAACGCCCTAGATCAGCGATAGCAGGAGGAGGAATCTCTGAAGATGGTTCCACTGGTTTTACGTACACAGGTCAAGCAGCTCCTTAGCTAGTTTGTCGGCTCTCACCTGGCTGAAGGTCAGAATGCAAATTGCATGGAAATTCAGTTTGAAGAATTATCGGATAACGAAGCCAGCAGCGCTGATCACAGTGTGGCCTGAGTTATGCAACTTCTTGCAAGTGTTTCTATCGCGCCTCTCTCATGCACATGCACACTCACAAATGTATGCACAAACATGCCTACAGACATTCACGCATACACCCACGCACACGCTCACACACACACACACACACACACACACACACACACACACACACACACACACACACACACACACACAGTGGCTTGGAATCTTGTGGGGCGTGTCATTTACAAATTCACATATAGATGAACAGCCAATGATTCCTCCAGAACAAAGATCAGAACACATGTTTCATTCACAGATTTCTGTAATTCCTCTCAGAGTTTTTGTAATATCTAATGCAATTCTATAATTAATTAATTTAATGGCAAAGTTCACCATTTTGCAAGATCTAAAAACAGAAACCAACAATAACCTTGACATTTGCATGGTTACTTAAATATGTAAATACAAATGTCCGGAGAGCATACACAATTTGTGGGACATTAAATAAAACCATCCAACCACAAATTATCATTTATTGTTGTTAATTATTATCTGTAACTCTGACTCACTCACATTCATTATTTTTGTTGATACACCCTTGTCAACACAGCTGTTATAAGACAATGTATTACAAGCCTTTACATATCTTTGAATTTTATTTTATGCTGCTGCGATCTGGGCCTCTCTTGTAAGAAATATGCTAAATCTCAATGAGATCAAACCTGGTTAAATAAAGGTTAAACAAATAAAAATAAAGAAGAGCAATACTTTCCCAGGATGCTCATAGTGTAGTGTAGGAGCTATTATAAAATATTCGGCATTGGTGTGAAAAGTAGGCGTGGAGGTTAGTGTTAGGATGCATTAAACGTCTGAGGTTTAGTAAGAGCATTAGCAGAGTGAGGCCAAAATCAAGCCTTGGTGCAAGACATGAGGCAGTGAAGCGACAAAGGTGTGGTCGGTTTATGGGAAGAGGGGGGTGGCGGGGCGGGGGGTTGGGGGGAGGTGAGTATCACAAACTACATTTTTACTTGTTCTCACTTGTTGGAATGAGCCCACCAGACACTCCTTCAACAACCACTGGAGGAACTAGATTCCATGTCACTTCTCATTTCACCAACATGTTTTACATTCAGCCATTTGCATTTTTTCATTCCATGCCATTCTCGCATAAAATCCTGAAAAACAAAAACTACCTTTTACTACGGCATTCGTTAGCGCCGTGTTGTTATCGTGTTCAGAAACATAGACAGCTTTGACGTTGAATACCTGACGCAAGACGCCATGTAGTCACCATAATTATCAAATCTCTGACTTTCCATCTCCCTCTCCCTACACAAGGATGCCACGCAAAACAAAACAAAGATGTAATGACATGACATTGGTTGCCAGGCAATGTGTAACAATCGCTACAAACATGAAATGGCTGCTGTGCTGTGGGCATGACCAGGCAGAGAGTGTTGAGAGGACTGGTAGAACACCATCAGTAACTCATGCATTGAGCTTAACTCCTCTCTTACGCAGACACACACATGCACGCGCCATTACAAGTATCAATGAACATAGACGTGAGGGCACAAGGGTGAGCTCATGGGTAGTGGAGTTGTACTGCAGGCTCCTGTGAGTCAGACTAGAGATACCATTCTATTGTGCATGATTAAGGGGTGGAGTCCAGGAAATGGCTTCACTCTGTGGGGTAGAAGGCAGGAGTTCTCTCTAGGTTTGACACCAGCAGTCATGAAGTGTCTAATCCCAGCCCCAGCAGTCCTACGCTATAAGTCTGATTGGTGAGACTATGAAGTGTCTCAGAAGGGAGTACCAGAAGCAAGGCCTGGCTCGGCCCAGTCAGACTCACCTCAAAGCTGTGAACCAATTCTCACAACGTGATGTTTTCCTCAGCATTGTCAGGGGACATACCGTTGGTTTGACGATGGTATTGAGTGGAAGAGATGTGATCGCTCTTTACTTCTACGCCTGAATGACAAAAACATTCAGAGAAATGCTCAGATGATATTGCCTGCACCTGCTTGACTTGCCTTCAGGTACTCAGGCACCCTCACACAAAGCAGGTGTAGAGCATCTACAACAATGTGTAACTGCTCATTCATTCATTCATGAATGCTGGGTTCTGTTGCCATGCAAATCTATTGGAGAGACAACACTCACTTTGTCTCTTGATGGGCTTGATTCTTCCAGTGCACCACATTGTTGAGGAGTGTCCCGTTGGTCTGACATGTGTGTCAGCACCTTCACTGGAATGTCCTCATGTCTGTCGTGCATGCGGGCGTTAGAGTGGAAAGGGCACAAACCCTAGACCATGGAGGATGTACACATAACTATTTTGCATTTAAACATTTGTAACTTTCACCATTATGACGATGATCACGGCTGTGTAGGAGCCCTTGTTTTTTGCGCAAATTCGTTGTAGCTTAACCACATTCCGTGCGCTGTGTTATTCTAGACGCTTGTAGCTCGTGTGGGTGTGTACCATTAGAGGTGGTGAAAGCCTGCGTTCAGTGTCAAATCTGATTCAACAATACTCCAAATGAACACACCCACCCAACTCTATGGGGAGGCTAAAGCAAGCATGGAAGGGTGTGTCCCTGTGTCAAAAGGGCCTTTGACAGTTTGATGTCGTTCCTCGTTTCAACATTTAACGCATAGTTCACATCACTGAACACTCGGACCAATCATTTGAGAACGAAGCGTTGCATCAACTGCGCAGCTAGCTCAGTCTGCAGGCCTGCTCGGAGGCCATGGGTATCGCTGCAAAGTTATTGGGTTTTTGGTGGAGATGAGTGTCATATCCTCCAACTGCAGAAGTTGTCGTATGTACTGTCATTAAAAAAGCATGAAAAATGGAAGGCCAGCGTCTTTATTATTTTGACATGGTGTAGTGCCAGGTGATGAATGCAGTTGAAAAAACTAATATTATCCCTATCTTTGTTCATGTTTTACCAGATCCAAACTACTGCTGTCACAATACACTGTGCAACTTTTCACTGAATGGTTAAGGCTGTGGCTTGCTCCACTGGTAGAGCAGTTTACTATCGCCGGCTCTCATGGTCAATATCTTGCTATCCCCTGTGGGCAAGTTCGGAAATCCCTCGGTAAACATTTGGCCACACCAATCGACGTGAGTGCAGCTTTTGAAATGAAAGCGTTAAGCGTAGCCCGGTTCAGAGCTCAGAACATCTCCGCTCCTGTGGCTGAAACCTGAACGTGAAAAGGTCATAACCCGTCACAGTGGAACCACAGCGGGTTCCTCAGAGCAGCTCACGTAGGCCCTTCTCCCTGACACCTTTCTTCTGCAGCTCATCTGGTTGGGGGGGCTCCCTGCCGGAGCCGCGAGGGTGCACAGCGGCATGCCGGACACCTCGCACGCCGCCGTGAACAGCTTCACAGAGTACTGGAGGTCACTCTGCAGCGAAGCATAAAGTACAACATTGTCTGTAAATAGCAGCGGCATCACCCTTGTGCCCGCGCCGAACAATTCTTCTTCACCTCAGCTATGTCTGTGCTCTGGCCGTGAATGTCACGCACAGGACAGGAGACAAGGTGTCCCTTGGCTCTGAACGGGCTTGACGTCATGATAATCATTTGATTCATACAAAAACGCTTTATTTTCTGAGGTGCTCAAGGCCCTTAAGGGAAACACAATATGTAACATAATCCAAAGGTTTCAGTGACTAGAGACACTTGCTAAATAAAGGAGCCAGTATTGCAGAGAGCTCCAGAGGGAGGAGGCCTTTGGTCTCAAAGCCCTGTCCCCAAAAGTCTGCAACCTGGTGTGGGTGGTGGTTAGCAGTACCATGTCAGAGTAACAGAGGCTCTGAGAAGGGGGCTTAAGTGTGGAGGAGGTGTGGGAGGTACTGCCAAGGGCATGGATAGGACTTGTAGGTGAGGAGCAGGAATTTGGAAGTAACATGGGACTTGACTGGGAGCCAGTGGAGGGATGAGGAGCACACAAAATATTTTTTTAGATTTTATGTCTGGTTAACATGAGGGTCAAATCAGGAATGAGGGCGACCAACGTCTGTTGCAAACTTCAGAGAAGGGCTAAGGCTTCAGGGAAGGGGTACCTTCTGCAGCAGTGCCTTGGAATGGCGAATGGCGAGTGGAGCTGGCTGGGCGGTGGGTGGGAAGGTCTGTCCTGGGATTGACCGATCTATCTATCTATCTATCTATCTATCTATCTATCTATCTATCTATCTATCTATCTATCTATCTATCTATCTATCTATCTATCTATCTCTGTCTGTCTCTCTGTCTGTCTGTCTATCAAGCTATCTATCTATCTAGCTAGCTACTTTCCAACTTCAGATAATTTAGGGATGTGAAAATCCTAACTTATATATTAGCTTGGATGAAAAATTATCTTTGAATTGTTACTTAAGTAAAAAGTATAAAGTGTAAAGAAATGTAAAGATAATGAGGAGGGGTCTAATCTGAGCTCAGAGTCTGGTTCCACAGTTCCTCAAAGTATTCTTCCAGCAGTGTACAAATAATGCATTCTTTAAATGTCTTCTAGTTATATTGCTCATCACATTCTCCTTACCTGCAGCATGCACCTCAGTTATTTATTTGCTGGCTGTAACAGCTTGTTACTGTAAAACAACACCAGCAATAATCCACTAACAATGAGGACCAAAGGAAAACTACCAACCCGTTGTGGTTGGATCGGTCAAGCTGGTCTAGATGATCCTCAGGCTACATTGTAAAAACATTCTTACTGAAACCTGTTGCTGCACTGCCAAAAGCAGGTAGCTGATACATTCATCAGCCAACGAAGGCTTGAGGCAGACAGACTTTAGAAATGGCCCTGTCTTCTACGGTTTGAACACTTTGCAATGTGCGTACAATGCCTGATAGAGAACTACATTTATTTTTCATTGCTGTGGGAGGAAAGTCACATTGAGTGCACTGCTACATATAGGGCTGCTTTATAATAGAGGGATTAATCCTAATCTTAGACTCAATTGCTTTTGAATCCAGACTGGATTTATTACCCAGACATGGAACAATGTAGTTTTAGGGTTGCCTTAGTCTTGCCTTAATCTGATTTCCAGAATCAGGATTAGATCTAAATGCCAAATTAGGGTTTGTTTTTAAACGGGCCAGGCAGGATTAACTTCAGAACGGTGGATGCGGCCTTCCAAATTGACCAGGGAAATACAAGAATATAGATTTTCTGCTGTCAATCATGCTGAAAAATAAGCATTAAGATGGTACTGTAGAAACTCCCAGATGGAAAATTTAGAAAGACCACCAAAGACCTCCAACCAAGACCAAACAGAAGGCTGGACGGTAGAAACCGAAAATAACTGATAAATAAATGTTGACAAAATGATATACAATAGGTTCTCCCTGGCGTTACGCTACAGTTGTCTGAAGACCACCGCCACCTGAACGCCCCTCTCAATCAGATCCACCACTGCCCTGAGTGCCGCACACCTCGCCGCCGGGATTCCTCCATGGTGACGTCACACAGACCACTTCAACGCCATTAAAAGACAGACAGACAGACAGACATACTTTATTGATCCCTGAGGGAAATTGTCTAAAAAAGCCCACCGACACTCCCTGAGTTCGGAGTGGAATGTTCACAAACAGGTGGGCAAAGACAGGCCAAGGATGTTACTCCTCGCTCCTGATTTTACTCCTCTCCAAATGACGATGGGAGACGATTCGGCCACAGATGATAGAAAATGATGTTGACGACGTGTTGCAGCAAATACATTGATTATGGGTTTATTGCACCTTTTGTGAAATTCGCCTTTTGTGAAATTCACCTTTGTGACGATTTGTATGAATAAAATGCTGTCGACCTGCGCATTTAGTTTGAGCCAATAGCTGTCACTTCTTAAAAAGTACCGGTACTGACCGCCTTGAAGGTTCCACCATGAAATGGGATTTGTGTCGTGTAAGCGAAGCAACTTTATGCAAACCAATCCCCAACATTTGCTGTGTAAGCAAACTACACAGCAGAGTCCTCTGAATATGATTATTCCCTGGAGTGATGGTTCTGTTTCCATCATGACGTAGAAGCTGAAAAATACAGGAGTCACCAAAAAGTGTGCAAACGTGCGTGCACTCCCAGGATGCAATTCTCCGACATTGCGACACGTTGGACGAAGCAGTGATGATGCAACACCGACTGCCTGATAATCTTGTTTTAAAGGGACTTTTTCAAAGTCAATGAATTTCTTAGCCCGTTGTCATTTCGCCTTTCGCCATGGTAACATGAGCAGAAGCGACACGTTACTTCTACTGGGACGTTAGCCTCAGATGACTCAAAACCATTTGCAGAATTTGAAGTAGAATACGAACGATCATCAGTTTTTCATCCTCCAACCACCATGGACATTCCAGCGCTGTGTGATCCGAAGCAAAAACAATGCCAACATTCAGCCCTTTGAACACGTACTGTGCCAACCACTTATCCTTTCCAAATAACTTTTTGTCAGGGTAATTAACCTACAACATTCATTCATTCAAGCATTCGGCAACACTAACAAGCCATCAATAAGACTTGTTAGATTAAATTTTCCACAAGCTGCCGTATAAATGCATGTCAGTCTGTAAAGAAGAATAGCATTATGAGATAAACAATTACTTTTAAGTACTACAGGACAGGAGAGAGAGACATAGATCACCAGGCAATAGCAGCGAGGACCATACGGCCAGGTCTCCCCCTAACCTGTATATTTTGTCACACTTTGATTCAAAATACATGTTATAGCTGCCGTATGCAGTCTCTGCATGCATTTTCTGCCTTCATTAACATACCACGCATTTTTTCCACAAAGTATGATCCTGCCACAGCCTTCATCACCTCCTTTTTTGTGCATGTCATTCATACCTCATACGCTCATACCATTTATCTTTCAAGTGTTTGCGTTCAATAGTGTGTGCTTCCACAGTTAGCAAAGAAGTGTTTATTAAATGAAAATAAATATGTCAAGCTGAAGCATGTGTCCTGGGGAAGGTATGTGCGTGTGCGTGTGTTTGTGTGTGTGTGTGCGTGTGTGTGTGTGTATCTGTAGGTGTTTTTGTGTATGCATGGGTGGGTTAAGCTGTGTGTCTGAGCTCATGTGAGTGTGTGCATGTGTGGCCGTGCATGCATGTGAGAGTGTGAGAGAGAGAGAGAGAGAGAGAGAGAGAGAGAGAGAGAGAGAGAGAGAGAGAGAGAGAGAGAGAGTGTGCGTGTGTGTGCGGCGAGGAGGGGGTCATTGCATAGGTGACTCAAGAAGCTGAGTGTATGCTGGTCTTTCCAAGTCACAGGTTATCTGTTGAGCCTCGGCATGATATATACCCTGATATGTATGTGTGACTGGCTCGGGCCTCGCCAGTGGGACAGGGTAGCTGAGCATCTCTTGCTCTCATGTGAAGGGGCCATTGTGTGCATCTGCTGTTGGGAGTGGGGTCCGTAACACTGATAATCCATTATTTAATAACTCAATAATATCATATTACGACTTAATAATAGCAGGGGTGTTGAAACAATAACCTGCACAAATAAGCAGTTCTAACAGCGGGGGGGGGGGGGGGGGGTCCGCCCGGGTGCTGGTGAAAGGCAGAGACACTTGACAGCAAAGTGCCACACCACAGTAAAAATGAACGGAATGTGTTTCTGAAAATGTGGAAGAATGAAACGGCGTGCCTCACCCATGCAAAGAGTGTGCGCCCAGTTCAACTGCACGCTGACGCAGTTGCCTTAGATTTGTTGGTTTGTTTAATTTCAAAAACTGCACAGAAACATGCATTAGCCCTTTACGTTTGACTTTGAGTTTTGTGGTTCTTTTTATGCATTAACATAAACTAAACACATTCATGACATTGCACCTGTCGCATAATACGACTGGCCTTACGAGAAAATGCACATTCCAAAGCAGCAAAGATTTCACTTTAGTCTATATAAAAGCTAATAAAGTTGAAGAGAATTGAAAGGGACCCTCCCTTTTCACTTTAGGCCTTAACTTTTTCTCTCTCTTCAGCCACAGACGAGGGTGTGTCAACAGGGCTTATCTCATGACAATCCCTCCCTACCTGTTTTACAGGACCGGCCACTCCTGCCCCTACGAGCCGGAGATAGAGGGAGGTACACAGTGAGGTGGACAGAAAAAAAAGTGAGAGTAAGCTACAGGTGGTGGCCCCGCCCCCCGTGCCTCTCCACAAGTATAAAAAGGCCACACAGCCAGTAGGAAGTCACTCACAGGGTCTTGACTCTCCTTTGGAAGCCTTCCTGCCTCCTGCCTTCAGCAACACCTTCACCTCGGCTTGTTAAAGCAGAGTCAACAACCCTTACAACCGCAACCATGAGCAGAAACTTCAGCGCCAGCTCCTACTCTGGACCCGTCACCACTTCCATGTCCCGCAGCGTCCGATCTGGGTCTGGCAAGGGTTTCGTCGTCAGCCGCAGCACCTATGGCGGCGTCTCCAGGGGAATGGGTGGTGGTGCAATGGGTGGTGGAATGGGTGGTGGAATGGGTGGTGGAATGGGTGGTGGTGCTGGATTCGGTAGCAGCATTGGCTCTGGATACGGCGGCAATGCTGGTTTCGTGAACCAGACCATCACACCTGTGACAGTCAACCAGAGCCTCCTGGCTCCCGTCAGCGTGGACATCGACCCCCTCATCCAGGCCGTCCGCACCCAGGAGAAGGATCAGATCAAGACCCTGAACAACCGCTTCGCCTCCTTCATCGACAAGGTGAGTCCATCAGAAATCCTCCCGCAAGGTCTCATGACTCCGCTCCGCTGTTGACAGAGCCCGCGGGCCACACGGTGTGCACTGTGTGCATACAGGTCTGTGTGCGGACAGGTCTGTGTGCACACAAGCCCAGAGCATCTCTTGAAATGTCTCTCCATTGAGAGACGCTTTGACTAGAAGGGAGAATTACACAGCAGCTTCTGTGTAAAAAAGAGAAGTCTATAGTTTGGTGCTGGCACATGATTGATTATTGAAGTTGCTTCAGAGAGGATATTTCTATGGCAAGCCTCTGGGTGTACTTTGCAATGGTTTTGGATGTTGATGTTTTCATCCTTATTTTATGTAAGGAGGCTGTCAGTCAAAGGAATACAAAAAAGGATAAGATCAGTGTAACTTACTGTATCTCTCTCGCTGTACAATCAGTAAATCAATTACAGATCCTTGGGTGACAACATGTTTCTTCTGAGAGTTCTTTACAACAGGCACATTGTAGAGGCAATTTAATAACCCATGAGCCATAAAAAAGGAAAGATAATACCATTTTTATTTGTTAAATAGTTTGACACTCTGTATTGGCCATCCTAGCCACTATCTAAACAAGGGTGTGGCATCTGATGATCTGAAGGGCCTATGTATTACCCAGCAGAAAGCCAACCCTAGTATGATCCTATTTGCAACACACACCCAATGGGTCCAAAGTCTGTTTGCACTCTCTAGCCGAGCACCAGACTGTCAGATCAGCTTCTTCTACACAGGGCTAGACCAGTGAAATGTGCTGTTTTGCCCTCTTGGAGCCTAAATGTACACACACAAACACTTTGGGGTGTAGAGAGGATCGGGGATTCATTGTCTTTACAAACGTAAAACACAGTGAAACACAGACTGGCACCAAGCCAAACACACCAGACAAAATGTCCCAGCTGTACTACCTGGGCTTTGTCTTTTTGATGGCTGACACACCTATTTTCTTATCGTCTAGGATGACTGTGCGGCCTTCACCTCTCTCTACAGAGGGTTTAGGATGAGCAATAACTAAACATGCCACTTGAAGACACGCGCACACACACACACGTACACACACACACACACACACGTACACGCACACACACACACACACACGTACACACACACACGTACACACACACACACACACACACACACACACATACAAACACAGTCGCAGCCTAGACAAACCAGTTTGGATACGTTTGAACCATTTGGCTCTTTAAAATACTCGGTTTGTTTCGACTGGAAACAATGGGACCTCTGCACGGTGTAATAACAGGCTGCGGCCTCAGAGACAGAGGTGGTGGACAGGGTGTGGCTCCCCACAACCCACCTGTGTGGCTATCTGCTGAGCCATGAGCCCAGGTGTGGGCGTGTAGCCCAGCTGCTGAGTTAAACAGTACTCACTGGGACACACCCTTTAAACAAATTCCCTTTTTTTTTTTTTTTTTTTACTCCCCGGTTTCCTTGTTGGCCCACTGAGTTCAATGTACAAGGTTTTCAATTGCCATTGGAGGTTGGATTTAATCGAGAAGGACCATGGCACGAGACAACCATACAACACAACAAAAAAATAAAGAAAATGGGAATCATTTTTTTTATTTTTTTGTATCATTTGGAAAGTTTTGAGACGGTGACAATTCAACTGCTACCTTTGGTGTTTCTCTTGCAGGTGCGCTTCCTGGAGCAGCAGAACAAGATGCTGGAGACCAAGTGGAAGCTGCTGCAGGAGCAGACCACCACACGTTCCAACATCGACGCCATGTTCGAGGCCTACATCTCCAACCTGCGCAGACAGCTGGATGGCCTGGGCAACGAGAAGATGAAGCTGGAAGGAGAGCTGAGGAACATGCAGGGCCTGGTGGAGGACTTCAAGAACAAGTGAGGTTTTGGGGTGGAGCAGTTACAGCAAGATCTTAGTATACTGAAATCACCTTGGAAAACATTGAGCTTGTTTTAAATGTTTGCTTGTCCCTCTGTAGGTATGAAGATGAAATCAACAAGCGTGCGGCGGCCGAGAATGAGTTTGTGCTGCTGAAGAAGGTGAGGATGGAGTAGCGAGGCAACCGAGGAAGCTTGCAAAGGCCTACACTCAAGCGATTCCATTGGGCTGACGTTTGACATGATTCTCTTCCTAGGATGTGGATGGTGCATACATGAACAAGGTGGAGCTGGAGGCCAAGGTTGATGCACTTCAGGATGAGATCAACTTCCTCAGGGCCATCTACGAGACCGTACGTCACTTCCCAATGTGTTATTTCAAAGGGCTTTTTTTTTTGGACCATGCAATAATGATTTGGATCATGGATCATATCGAACATTTTTTTTTTTTTTAATATTGTTTTGGTTATTCAGGAGCTCCGTGAGCTGCAGAGCCAGATCAAGGACACCTCCGTCATCGTGGAGATGGACAACAGCCGCAGCCTGGACATGGACTCCATCGTGGCCGAAGTGCGCGCACAGTACGAAGACATCGCCAACCGCAGCAGAGCCGAGGCCGAGGACTGGTACAAACAGAAGGTGAGGACTGTTAAGAGACAGAAGCTCAGGAACGGTTTCAAACAGAAGATGTGGACCCGGTCAGGGCGACGATGCGCTCACCGTGATTACCCGACGACACACGGGTCTTTTGTTTTTTGTGCTGAACGACTACATTTCTGGTTATTTCTTGCTCTTCTTCTAGTACGAGGAGATGTCGTCCTCTGCTGGCCAGTACGGGGAGGACCTTCGCTCGACAAAGGCTGAGATCGCCGAGCTGAACCGCATGATCTCCCGTCTTCAGAACGAAATTGAGTCCGTCAAGTCACAGGTAAATTCGCACCGTCCCTCTGTCTCTATGTTGGCTATACGGGTGCCCAGACAAAAACGAATCGGTGACGTCTGTAAAAAATACTAATTCACAGTCATCACACTTTCTCATCCTCAGAGGGCTGGCCTGGAGGGACAGATCGCAGAGGCTGAGGAGCGCGGTGAGATGGCGGTGAAGGACGCCAAGCTCCGCATCAGAGACCTGGAGGATGCTCTCCAGAGAGCCAAGCAGGACATGGCCCGCCAGGTCCGTGAGTACCAGGAGCTGATGAACGTCAAGCTGGCCCTGGACATTGAGATCGCCACCTACAGGAAGCTGCTGGAAGGAGAGGAGATCAGGTAGGCCTACGGTGAAACCGAGATTACAGTAAACCAGACATCAAGCAAAAAAAATAAATAAATAAATAAAATAATAATAATAGGCCTAATAATAATAATAAAAAAAACAATACAACTTATTGATGAACTGTGACGCTCACATTGCTCATCATTCGCTCAACAGGCTGTCTACAGGCGGCCCCGCAGCCACAATCCATGTGCAGCAGAGCAGCGGAGGTGGTAAGGGCTACTACTGCAAAAACACGCCATTCATCAGCAACACATCCCCATCAATTCAAATACCGTGACATAGAGACGGATGGGGTGCGCTTCATCACCTTTCCGTTGTGTTCCACAGTCTTCAGCAGCGGCGGCGGCAGCAGCAGCAGTGGCGGCAGCTTCGGCTACGGGGGCTCCAGCTCGGGATACAGCAGCGGCGGATATGGCGGCGGCGCCACCATCACCAAATCCTCCACTTCATCCATGAGCACCAGGAGAGTCCGTTAAAAGAAATAGCAGATCGACGTTTAACCCGAGACACATCCGTCAGTGGTGCTACCCCATATACCAATAGGCAGTTGCAATGGAAAGGGTTCAGTCACTCGTGATCTGATATGAATCAAGTTCATACATATCATGTTACATTAAACACTGCCATGAGTTTGGCTTCTAGGATAATTAGTGACTGTCTTCATTTAACTGTGGAATATACATAACAAGAGATTCTGAAAAGAAATACACAAAACCAGGCTGGATAACTCAGGAAGACCACATCTGTTTACTTTCTGCACTGACATTTGAATACTAATGAATCTCATTAACATCGATTGCAAAGCTTACCAAAACGAAATCTGAGACCAGGTTTATTTTCAACTGCTTTTGAAATGTATGCCAAAGTCAAATGAAATAAATCTGTGAACTAAAATCATTATGTTTCGCTGTTTTTTTTGGCTGCTTGCCTACGGACATGCAATTCAGACAAAAACTCTGGGGATGACAATAGTGAAATGGTTTTGATTGAGTGAGTTTCATCACTTGTACTGTACTTGATAGTGCTTACACAGTATCTGATCCTGTGCATACACATAAACAGAACGACAGCTATTGCACTATCGAAGGTACCATGCGGAAAGTGAAAGATCAGCTCAAAGCCTTAAAGCATGTGTAACAGGCCGCTGAAAACACCAACCCTTATAACTACCACCTGATGAACTCAGGGTAACCACCACCAACAACAGCCTTACAGGCTGTTGGATAAACATTTAAACAAGTTAACTTCATCAGTATTGTTAATACAAAACAATTACTTGGAATTTGACCTCAAATTGGTATCATTGAGGGTTACTTAGGCAGGGTAGTCCTGACTGAATTGTATCAGGGCTATCATTATTATTATAAGTGGTGGTTTAATATAGTTGTTGTATTGAAGAATTGTTGTGCCTTCCTTTCCTTAGAATATCTACATACTTTAATACTATACTGCATAGAGCCCAGGATGTTGGGCCACCAGGTGTCTACAGCTGCCCAGAACAAAGGCACAGCTCTAGAGAATACTTTTCAAACTAACCACAACTGAACTACAATACAAAAACCTAACCATAACCCAATTAAATCATCTATAAATGAATACCCTCATTAAAGGTGCACTGTGTATAATTTAGTGCCATCTAGCAGAACTGGGCAGAAATGGAATACAGTATTCATAAGTATGTTTTAATTAGTGTGCAATCCCATGAAACCAAGAATTGTAGCCCAGAGTGGACAAACGTCTCTAGAGAGAACACTCTTTTTTTTTTCCAGAGTTCAAGGAAGCAGAGGCCTTGTTATCCCCATGGCATTATAATGAGCAATGTTGCATATGGACTGAGCCACACATCCTGGTGTTATACTATAAATGTCTGAGAAGCTGACTTCTCTGGAACAGCACTGCACAGATTGAGCTGCACACAGCCACCCACGGCATGGCGTTATGGTGTCAGTGTATTGATCCCCCTCCTCTAACTGTCCACATGTCAAACCCCACAAATGTACTGATTGTAAGTCGCTTTGGGCAAAAGCGTCTGCTGAATGCCCCTTTACCCCTTTGCCCCTCACGAAGCTTCTCACAGCATGCTGGCTGTACTCTGTGTCCTAGAAGCCTCGCCCTCAAAGACCTCATATAACCTGATGAAGACAAGTGTATTCTACCCTTCTGCCAAAGGATCCTTCGTCTATTCTTTTCAGAGCATTGGAACGAGCCTTGTCCAATACATTTCATCGTACAGTATGACCGTAAGTGATGCTGCACATTTGATAATAAATGACTTGGAACTTGAATGTTGGATGTTGTAATGTTGCTTTTTCACAAAATAGAAACCATGGCATATGTGTAGTCCAGTTCGGCTCCTTTATGTGTACCACACCATGAACACCATGTTATCCTCTTAGTTTTTTTTGCTGCATAACGGGTCATTCACTCTGCTTAACTGGTCATTCCACTACCTGATCCGACATGCTACATCTTGTGTGTACTACTTACCTCTATAGTGTACACTCTACTATACATAGAGTGTCTGTCTCTTCTTTTTTTCGCTGGGGTATTGTAACAAATGCAATTTCCCTCAGGGATCATTAAAGTATTTCTGTCTGTCTGTCTGTCTGTCTGTCTGTCTGTCTTTCTGTCTGTCTGTCTGTCTGTCGCTGCGCCACAGCTAGCTCTGCGGGGGGAAGGCAGCATGTTTGTCTTGCTAGCTATCCACACAAGCTACCATGTCAAATGCTACAAAACTATGCTACCTGATAGTCAACAAGGTGGTGATTACAATGATATGCATTTAGATTGCAGGAAGAATACAAGTATTCACTTTAAAGGATTTGGCTAGTTTGTAAAACCCCCTGATTAATTGTTCACATTGTCTTGGACGAGATTAGAATCAGCCATGTTGTCGATTCTCCTCCTTTCACGGTTCAGCATGTTGCAAAATGGGGCCGTTGTCAGGCCAATGACATACATTCCATTCCAAACAAGTTTAGCAGCTCCCGTATCTGCATCTTTGTTTCGTCCAACACAAGTAAACTACCCTGGCTGGGTGGTGCCCACAAACCAACAAATCAACACCTTTTGATTCTGTGTCCTAAACCACTGGGCATGATCACAGACTCACAAGACTGAGCCCGCGTTCGAATTCCGAGTGAAGATAAATTAATTAGTTAAATTTTTAGGCATGATAATGTGATAAGTCTGAATTCTGAGTGCAGAGCGACATCTCAAGAATAGCTAGGGTAAGCATTCAAGGGGCTGTTTTTTAACTAATTGGAACCCAGACTTAGCGTCCACTTCAGAATCAAATTAACTGCTGCGGTTCCCGGTTGTATGAATGTTCGTAGAATGAGACCCTTGAACACAAATTAGACTTTTTTTTTTTCTCAACTCAGCTAGTCCATTGCAACTGGTGAGTCGAGCAATACAAAAATCCACAGTTCCACCCTGAGTGCACCGCTGTGCTCAGGACCAGATCGTTTAACATTCAAGAGTCATAACTGCTCGCCTCTCAGACTCTGAGGGAGTCTGTGAGCATGTGCCCAAAATGTCTGCACCTAGCCAGGGGGGTCATTGAGATGCTGTTAAATGTTACACACTGTACCTTTGAAATATCATGTCATTGTTGTGATATATCTTGAATTCAGTCGACTAAAACTTTTACTGTATTCAAGGTTGTTACATTGAATTATAGTATTTGTGTCTGCAAACATAGCTGCGCTATGATGTAGAGCTATGACTGAGCTTAAGAAGCTAACTCCAAACAAACATTATCATGGGCCATTAAGTTGGCCATGTAAAGACCTGTAGTCAGTGAACACAGTCCTCACAGTTTAATCAAGAGGGTGAGATTATTGACATTAAGCCTGAGTGAATAACACTGCCTTCCAGAAACAATACATTGCAGTTAATTTCATTTAAGATTTGGGTCAAGGACCTCTGTGGCGATGTAATAGGTCTGTGTTTGAAGTTGTACATGGAAGCTCAAATCAACTGAACAAATGCAGCCCCTTTAATCACCACCATATCTGGAAACAGAACTCTTCCGAATCCAACTTTAGGCAAACTTGGCATTCACTAGATTCACTATGGGTTGATACTAGGCTACTAATAATAATACTTATACTAATACTAACACTAATCATTTAGCTTCTACAACCACAGCTACTTGACAATGTTTGATAATCATTGCAGTATTCATTAATAAGCCAACACTAAAATCAAACTTCAGGAACAACGTCACATTTCACATTTATGGTCTTAGATCTGAGAGGTAGAGGAAGAAATGTGTCCAGGTGATGTCACAAAGTACGGTGACGCTATCCCCTCCACTTAACCCCTTGTGTCCATACTTCTGCAGGGCAGTTAGTTGATAACCCTTCCTCCATGCCCCCTATCGACACACCCCTGTTACATGTGCCCTTCGGTGACGTCTAATTAGAGTGTCCACTCCCAAGAGCATGTGCGTGAGGACAATACAGACTTCCCACCTGCCCTTGCCTGACTGACCACACGGGGGCAGTGTTGCTCAGCCTCATCGACGTCGGCTTCTGCAGCGCAGCACCATGGACACCAACGTAGCATCTCAATAATCATCAGACCAAAAACGTGGCAACGCAGCGGTTGTTGTTCACTAAAAAAAAAGGTTTTGGAGGACTTGAAAAAAGGCCTAGGTTTGGCGATTTATTTTTGAAGCATGTTGTGTCATGTGTTTGTTGAAATTCATAATCCCGCCCACTCATTTCATTCGACCAGAATGAAATGATTGGACGGCTTACCTGTCTGTCAACCTACCTAACCGGTTACCATTTCGGTTTGGGGAACAAAACTTGGTTGGCTACTTGGCTACTTTAGGCAGAAAGTAGACGAGACAAGTCAGTCTCTGATTGGGAGGAGGCTTTACCTATTAGCAATAAACCTCTAAATCTATAAGTATTTTTAAACCTTGAAGAACTTGGACAGAAAGTGGTATTTACATTTATTAAAACAATTTAGGGTCCTCTTGATGAATTCCTGAAACTGCAGCCAAGTCTATGGTAGGAACATACTTCTGACCAACAGTCAGTAAACATGGTGCTTTCCCGGTAGAGTATAACTTGCCATCCATGAGAGTTTATGGATGACTATGGCATTTCTGTTATTGATTACACTCAAATGTTAAATCTTACAGCGTCTTTAATGTGTGTGCTTCAGAAGGCCATGTTCTACGTCATGCTGGGTCAGGGGATTTTGTGCTTCATATATGATTCTATCAAACAAAATGAAAGGCTGTACTGATTAAGGGCTGGATTGAAAGATGACTGCAAAAAAACATTTTTCAAAGATAAACACACACGCACACACACACACACACACACACACACACACACACACACACACACATTTGTGTGTTTGTTCTTGTGAATTTGTGCGTGTCCTTGTGTTTGTGTGTCTGTGTGTGTG
The DNA here is from genome assembly GCA_036785325.1 of Urophycis tenuis. Lineage (NCBI taxonomy): Eukaryota > Metazoa > Chordata > Actinopteri > Gadiformes > Phycidae > Urophycis > Urophycis tenuis. The sequence continues at coordinate 6,361,180 of JAXIVH010000008.1, forward strand.
AGTCTACAATAGTACTACAATAATCTCTGGTGAAATCACAAAATGTAGTTCTGTTCTGTACAAACAGCTGACCTTTGTTCTACCATTCCTATGTGATGCAGACCAACATTACCTGGCCTACTTAACTTAAAGCAGATGTGCATTTCATTTTCTTTTGTGATAACCCATGAGATGTTGTATCGCCTGTCTGGGCAGACACACATGAACACATGAACACAGACACACACACACACACACACACACACACACACACACACACACACACACACACACACACACACACACACACATTGTGTCGCTGTACCACAGAGTGCTTGAAATAGGCTTTTTATGGTGCTATACATCATGCGCTACAATGAGAAGTCCATGTGAGCCAAACAACCCAAAAATCTCAGAGATTTTGTTCAGGTTTTTACAGGAGTAGGTTCTTTGGATTGCAATTGGTGAATCTATCTAATCATTTATATAATCCTACCATGCGTATCAACAATAGCAGCCCACTGCTCCTAGGATGGGTCAAATGCAGAGAACAAATTTAATTCCCATCTAAAAAATACTGAGAATGATAAATTTAAATTAAACTAAAACCTACCCAAACAGGACACAGGAAATGCAAACATGCATTGGGTAATATTTTCATTTTTACACTTCAGGCATCAATCAAGATGGCCTTGGTGTTAAAGCCACTGTTGTCAGTGTGCTGGCTCAGAGTGGGCTCATTAATCATTACATCATAGAAACCTGGGTGTGTTTTACATCACTTCACCACAACCACTTCACCTCAAGTGATTCATTCTCCATGAGAGTGAGCTTTTGTTGACTTGTGTGAGATTAAATGACACAGAAGAAATAGACGTAGACACAACAGGGATAAACTTAAATCTGTCTTAACAAAATAATATCTCAGAGAGAGAGAGAGAGAGAGAGAGAGAGAGAGAGAGAGAGAGAGAGAGAGAGAGAGAGAGAGAGAGAGAGAGAGAGAGAGAGAGAGATAGAGAGAGAGAGAGAGAGAGAGAGAAAACTTACACTGGGTGTGGTTGTCTATACTGACAAATTCTACATAAATTAATAAAGATTGAGGAATAGACTGTGTGTGTGTGTGTGTGTGTGTGTGTGTGTGTGTGTGTGTGTGTGTGTGTGTGTGTGTGTGTGTGTGTGTGTGTGTGTGTGCACCTATGCATGAGTGTGAATCGGACCAAATGATGCATTGAAAATAGAAACTACACTATCATGGTACATTTTTCTATGTTTCTATGTATTTGAATATTTTTCAGGACTGAACTGACACGATTATTTTAGTTTTTTTCCAAGGTGTGCTGTGCTTTCTTTTAGGAGGTAAAGCTAAAAAGTCCCCGTGGAGCTTTGATTTGGTAAAGCCTTTTTTCCGAACAACGTTGGGGACAGCCAAAGGTTGGCTGAGTGTTTGGGTGGCTGGTGTGTCTGATCGCCTGAAGGCGTCCGAAAGCGGGCCACAAGCTCAGCCTCTTTCAAGCCGGTGGCTGGCTTTCTCTTTGTGCTCCAGGGGTCATCAACTACATTTGTCCAAGAGCCAGATACTTTCGTAAAATAAAGTAAATCAAATGATATGTATACACAAATATATATAAAGCCTTTGTCAGTGTTAACAGACTCACATTACATGTACGGCAGCAAGCCACTAGGGGGCGAAAGCGATATTTTAGCGATACTTTTTCCTCTTCACTATGCTATTCCTGAATTCAGAAATATTCTGGGGGCTGGATGTGGTCAGCGGGGCGCCAGTTGACGTTCACTGCCCTACACACACGTGTTGCGTCAAGGGCTCAGGACTTCAGCTCAAGGTCGCACAGTTCTAACACGTGACTCTGGATGTTCTCCTCTTATTGGAATTCAAGGCATCCTTTTGTAAACAATTGTGTGAATGAAGTCAATTACCACTAAAAATACATTTCTCAGCATCAAATGAAATAGCGTGCTTGGAATGCCTTAACCCTTGGATATTAAACATAAGTTGGACAGCTATGGATACCCCTAAGGGGACAAAATGAGTGACCAAGGACCTCTCACATAGAGATAGATAGAAAATAAATAAAGGGAACACAATCAAAATGTTACCCCAGCAGTAAGTAGCCATTATTGCAATAATTAATTGCATTAATGCACTTTCCCCCAGGGATCATTAAAGTATGTCTGTCTGTCTGTCTGTCTGTCTGTCTGTCTGTCTGTCTGTCTGTCTGTCTGTCTGTCTGTCTGTTAGTGTATCTGCAGAAAACAAGGAGAAAAACCACAAGACCTTTTGAGTCCAGAGTGCATTATAGCCACCACGACCACCACCACCCACCCCCACCCCACCCCACCCATCACATGTCCTCATGGAGATGCCCTACCATCTCTTTTGGTCAGCTTCCTTTCAACAGCAACAGCGCAATGGCTTCCCTCAAAGTTGGCACGACGCATACCACTTTAAACGGCTATTCCAAGCTTAAAGGTGTCACTGAATTGACTTGAAATTGAACGGTTCCCTAAGAAAAAAATGATGTTTTTCAACATGCAGGGTTAGTTTTGCGATCTCTTTCCGATATCAGCTCCTCCTCAGTCCCTCGAGTTGAAAAGTAGTGCATGAGACAGCACTTATGAGGTCATGGTAAAAAAAAAAAAAAAAAAAAAAAGATGGCGTTTCAATATTCAGTGTGGTTTCGTGCTCTGTATGACCAGTGTTTTCACCTCTCAATCAGGGAATCCAGTCACCATCTTCTCTGTCACTGGTTCTCTCTGCGCAGTGACACATCACTTTTCATGACGACTCAGTTTGGATGTGGATTCTCTGAGCACGCGTGGCCTTTCACATCCCACGACCGGTTATCCCTTGTGTGATGGAGGAGGAGGAGACAGTGGTGGAAGAGGAGGAGGAGGAGGAGGAGGAGGAGGAGGAGGAGGCGGAGAAGGAGGAGGTGTCAGTGACTAGGGAGTCTGTCTGTGGATGCGCGGAGGCGGTGGGACGGAGAGACAGACGGACGCGGGCGAGGTGACAGATTGCCTATGCCAGGGGGCTCCGGCACCAGTCCTATTGAGCCCACAGGAGATGATAAATGCCCGGGCTAATTTTAAACACTGTGAACTAAACTCCTGCTCCAGATGAAGCCCCCCCCCAGACCAGGGAGGGAGCGGGGGGGCACAGCTGGAGGGCTGAGATAAGACCTCCTGTGTTCACCTGGTACCACGCACCTCCTTCCACACACACACACACACACACACACACACACACACACACACACATACACACACGCACACATGCACACACACATGCACACACACACACACACACACACACACACACACACGCACACAGAAACACACACACGCACACACACACACACACACACACACACACACACACACACACACACACACACACACACACACACACACACACACACATACACGCACGCACACAGAAACACACACATGCACACACACACACACACACACACACACACATCTCCAGTTCAGCTGTCAGACAGAATGAGACGAACACCAATGGGATGCGACAGAGTGAATTAATGAATGAAGAGGGAAAGATGATATTTAACTGAGATGACAGTGATGATGGGTCTATTTAAAAGCTCACTGTGAGACCCAGTTACCCTGGTGGGCTGATAACACGCTATGTAACACTGCGATTATTAGGTGTACAACAACCGAACGTACGTTGATGGAAACCATTACGAAGAGCACACTGATCTAGCCATGATCCTCCATCCACCTATTGCCATGAAAAAGTTGAGAATATTAAATACTGAATGTGGCAACATTTGATCCCTTCAACAGACCTGCCTGAGAACCCACTGGGCAGTTTCCCATCATAATCCATAAGTCATGAGCTGAGATCAGTAGTTTGCTGAAGAGAAGTTAAGACGAGTGAATATATGCAAATATAACACACATTCATTGTATTAGATAGATTGTCAATTGTCATTGACAACTCATTTCACATTCATGCACAACTGCACTCTTTGAAACACTTGTAGATTCCTTACCTTTATTTTATCTCATATTAGGTCCTGAATTCTTGCACTGTGTTGATTGTTTATTGTCTGTAGTTGTTTGTTGACTGTTTATTGTATACAGTTGACTTTTTATTGTTATTGTCTGATAGTTTATTGTTTATTGTTATTGTCTATAGTTGCTTGTTTACTGTAAACACCACCAAGTCAAACTTCTTGGATGTGCAAACCTACTTGGCAATAAACATCTTTCTGATTTCTGATCTTCTGATTGACACACTACTAGCAAACTGAAAGGCAGCTGACATTCCCATAAGGTGTACAGGTGTGGTTACTATACTGTATCATGAAGTATGATTTATAGTCTGCTGTACTTTACTTGAAGGTTAATCATTTCTGTTGAATCCACCTACATGGATCTCTACACAGCAGTAGTAAACATGGTGGCAACACACTATTGGAAATAATAGATGTGATTAGTTATGGTTGCAATAATCCTGATAGTATAGAATTAATCATCGCAATATTGCTAAGATGAATCGACTCCCAATCTATTGTAAGATTCCACACAGAGATTTTCCAAACCACTAAAGGGCGCTTTCACCAAGTCCAGAAGTCATGTTTTGTGGGATGTCAGGATGAGAGGCTGCTAAATATGCATGGTTACTTTTTGGATATAAATGAGGCACACTTGAGATGTGAGACAAGTCGAAGGTGCAACAGCAACAAGGGCTTTAGTCAAAGCAGGACTAAATCCACATAAAGTCCTGTGTATTTCCTCCAAAGGTGCCCTGCAGGCTTGCGCTGGTAGCAACGACAGGGGGACACACAGCAGAGGTGACATACAAGGTCACCACCTCTGTACAATCTCCTCTCCTAATTTTAACATGATATATTTAGGTGTCCTCTTCCGGGCCACTGGCACTACCGTTATCTCGGGGGCCGTTGCTGCCGATGTGTCGGCAGCAGGGAGAGGGTCCTGGGGAACCAGAGGGCTGCTGGGCTCACGACTGGCAGCGGCTCGCCACTGCCAATCAAGAAGCAGTTGAATTTGATCAAATGATCAATGACCTTATAGTCTCAATGGCTGCTACCCATGGTGCTGAACTCTATGGCACTGAACTCCATGGTCTCCATGGTGCTTAACTCCATGGTGTTGAACTCCATGGTCTCCATGGTGCTGAACTCTATGGCGCTGAACTCCATGGTCTCCATGGTGCTGAACTCCATGGTGTTGAACTCCATGGTCTCCATGGTGCTGAACTCTATGGCGCTGAACTCCATGGTCTCCATGGTGCTGAACTCCATGGTGCTGAACTCTATGGTCTCCATGGTGCTGAACTCCATGGTCTCCATGGTGCTTAACTCCATGGTGTTGAACTCCATGGTCTCCATGATGTTGAACTCCATGGTCTCCATGGTGCTGAACTCCATGGTGTTGAACTCCATGGTCTCCATGGTGCTTAACTCCATGGCACTGAACTCCATGGTCTCCATGGTGCTGAACTCCATGGCGCTGAACTCCATGGTCTCCATGGTGCTTAACTCCATGGTGTTGAACTCCATGGTCTCCATGGTGCTGAACTCCATGGCGCTGAACTCCATGGTCTCCATGGTGCTGAACTCCATGGTGCTGAACTCCATGGTCTCCATGATGCTTAACTCTATGGTCTCCAGGAAGCTGAACTCCATGGTGCTTAACTCCATGGTGCTTAACTCCATGGTGCTTAACTCCATGGTCTCCATGGTGCTGAACTCTATGGTGCTGAACTCCATGGTCTCCATGGTGCTGAACTCCATGGCACTGAACTCCTCAAACTCTCATGGTGGGTGGTGTCCGGGCTGCCGAGGTCCTCCGCAGAATTATTGAATATCGCACTCTCTTAGTATTCACATGAAGTTCCCCTATCAGTAACTTATTCTATTTAGTTTCCTTCCCCTCCCTCCAAATCTAGTCTATTAAGAGTGTGCGTGTGTATGTGTGTATTGTTCCCAATGTATCCGTTTGGTTGGCCGATCGATTCTTACTCATTTGGGTTTGTGTTGAAAGTTCAATGGGTATTGATGCCTCCTGTCATGGGAGCCTGGGCAAACTGTCGATCTGCTCTCATTATCAGAACAATCAATGGTGCGCTGCAAACTTGAGTGGTGTCTTGGACTTTTTAATCTATTTCCCCCGCCCCGCGTTCCATCCCTCATCGAAAGCCAGAACAGGGGAGGTAACAGACCATGCATAAAAATCTTAAAAAAGATTTAAGGGCTGTACTTAAGGTCTGGGTGGTGCTGAGGTGGACAGCTGCTGGACAAAGCTGCAACATTAGGAAGTCAAATCTGTTCAAACTTAAGGTCTCCCTTTAGGTATACAGTCTGAGTGGAGTGTCCATGTATGTATTATGGATAGGTCATCCTGTCAAGGAGGTCAGGCCCTCTGGGTGGTCCAGTTGGTTGATCTGTCCACCATACATCTGGGTGGACATGCATTCTACAGGCTAATCAACGTAACATCTCACCCTGAAGTGATGTGCAGCCCATAGTGTGGCCAGAAAGGGAGACCCAGGAGGACATCATACAGACAATATAGGTGACATGAAGCCTGGCTGTGTAGAAAATGAAAACGGACTAAGATTGGGATGGTTTTTCACTTGTATTACTTTTTTTTAGTGAGATGCTGTTGTTTTAGTCAGAGTCTGAAGCATTCTCTCAACGTCAAAGCTCTGTTGTGCATAAACAGATTATTTCTGTGTGGTGAAAGATCATGAAGACTGCAAAATATGTCACAACACGTCAGCCAGTATCCACGCCTCAAGGTTTCCAACCCAGTGAAAAATACAAGATTGTATTCATAACCAAATTGAAATGTAAGAACTTTTTACACACAGTGATATCACAAACATTCCAGTCGTACAGCATACATACCAAAGAGAATAGAATGACTATGAAATCATCATCAGGCCACATCTGATGATGAAGAGGCAGAAGGCCAGCCTTTCCCAGGTCTGGTATCTGTCATCTGTCACACATTGATGGAAGCTCTGGTGGAGAATCCTCCATCCATACCCCTTCTCTGCTCCACTCTTGATACCATCCAGGTGCTCACTGTAGAATAACAATACTCATATGAATACATTGAACTTGCATAGTGCTTTTCAAAATACTCAACAATGCTTCAAAGAGGGAACACACAGGAAGATCATTCAATTGGGTAAATGTGCCAATTAAAGACAAGTCGGTAGTAAAAAAGAAACTCGAGGAATGGTGAAATGGAGGAGAGAAGGGAAGGAGGCTAAGTGATGAATGCAATCTTCGGGGCCTGATGAGGGTCCTCCTTTCTCTCCCCCTCCTCTCTCTGGCTCGCTGATTACTCACAGTGTCTGATCAGCCCACACCCTCTGCCTCGCTGACACCTGCCAAGGTCTTTAGAGGACACCAGCCTACACACACTTTATCAGGCACCAGATAAGCACGTGGGACAGAGAATGTGGGCGAGTGTGGTTTCCCGGTTTGGCCTCTGTCTGGAAGCAGCTTGTTTAATGTCTGCGGGGAGGGACAGTGATTGCTCCAGTCGCTGTCACCTAATTCTCTAGCCTGAAGCAGAAGCATTTTCGAAGTACAAACACCAGGGACAAAGGCAATTGTCTTTTCCAGCTCAGAAGAGAATGCCATTTTGAATACATTTTCACTTTGTTGTTACATTGTGTTACACTAATGTGCAATACATAAATCATGGATCTAATATAATTAAAGGTGCACACATGTAGAGGCCTTAGCTGGTGTAATAATAGCAAATCAAATCATTTTCAAATCAGGATTCAATTTAAATCTGCCAGTCAGGTGACTGTGTACATATCTCCACTACGGTCATGCATTTTTGTTTCTGTTAGCATAACTGCATAACTGTGAAGAAAAGATAAAGGATCCTGTTATTATCATAGGGAGAGCAGAGCTACAATTACATTGGCACAGGTGGGAATACTGCTTTAAGAACAAGTGCAGGAACCTTACTCTGGAAAGTCAAAAGCCAATGTGAATTTCATTCAACAGAATTAAAAAAACATCACAATAATTCAGTAACGTGTACAATGCTTGGTTTCACACGGTTTCACTCATGTTCACTGTTATGACAACCAACCTAATTAGCATTACAATGACACCTTTCTTTGTAAGTGAAAGCTAACCAGAAAAAAAAGGCTTTTATGTGGCAGGATAGACTGTGCGAGTGTTTGGCTCCAAGTTGAAAGGTTCTGGCTTTCATCCCCATTGTCCACAGTCTGCATGTACTGCTCCATAGTGAAATGGATCTTCACTGTGGGTCAGATAAAAGTGCATGTGTCTGAAAATGAGTGACTAATAGATAGGGATGTGTAGCTAATGTAGCTCTAAATGCAGTACTTGCATGATTCTTCCACTCTTCGGCTTGTGTCTTCATTGTTGAATGCACTAATTACTCAGCTGAATAAATGTAATGTCATGTAATGTAGTGGCATAAAGTGTCAAAGCAGCCAAATGATTATTTAGATAAGATGCAATTACAGCCTCTCCAACAGGGTATAATCAGTAGTCCATCGTGCATGAAAGCCCACTTCCCCATTAAGCATATATGTACTCATCAATCAATAGAATACTGAAAGTTGATTTTTTTTTATTCTGTTTTAAGACAGAAACAAAACAGAGTACCTCAGCCCTGTGTTGTATGTTACAAATAAAATTTCTGCCTGTAAGTAAACTTGTGCAATATCCCTGCTAGTTCCCAGGAGTTCAGCTGTGTGTGTGTGTGTGTGTGTGTGTGTGTGTGTGTGTGTGTGCACAATGTCCATAATATCGTTCTAGAAGATTCTCAGTTTAAACAGTAGATCCGTCTGTTGTTTTGCTCATCTGTTCAGCTTCAAATCGGACTGAAAATAAAAACAAAAGCGGTTATTGAAACAATCGATTCTCAAACAGATTAAGAGGATAGATCCCTTCCCTCTGCTGCTCTTCATGGCTTTTCGTAATTCTCTCCTTCATTCTCTTATCTCATTCAGCAATGACACCTCCTCCATCTTGTTCACAAATGAATCTGTCAAAACACACACACACACGTAGACACACAGACACACAGACAGATAGACAGACAGACAGACAGACACCCACACACCCACACCCACACACACACACACACACACACACACACACACACATACACGCACACAGATCACATGCCATTTGCATGGCGCTTTGCAAACAGACTTTGCTTGGACAAAAGCCGTCGACCTCTGTCCAATCAGACACAACCATCTCACCTATCAGCCAATCGGTGGACCCTGGACCCAGGGGTTCAGGCTGGCTGACCTTGACAGGAAACGCGGTGTGTGTGTGCGAGTGGGTGTCTTTCAAAGAAACCACACTACTTTTAACACTCTGAATTGAAAACCGGTGGAGGAGAAAATCATAGTGTGTGAGACGCGTGGGGGGGGGGGGGGGGGGGGGGGTTGTGGACCGTGGAGGGGGCCGTAAAGAGACGCCCCTGACAGGGCAATGTGTTGGCACCCATCAACAAGAAATGATTACCTCCATCAAACACGAACACACACACACACATTGTGAAGAATACACCACACACACAGACACACCACACACACACACACACACACACACACACACACACACACACACAAACACACACACACACACACACACACAGCACACACACAGACACACACACACACCACACACACACACACAAACACACACACCACACCACACACACAGACACACACCACACACACACACACACACACACACACACCACACCACACACACAGACACACACCACACACACACACACACACACACCATACACCACACCACACACACAGACACACACCATACACACACACACCACACACCACACACACACACACACACACACACACACACACACACACACACACACACACACCGGCAGACAAGGCAAGATGAATGCGCTTCCCGTCTGAGACAGCCTCGGATGTAGTTGAGACAAAGAAACATTTTCACCCAATTACTTTATCCTCATCAAACATGAACACAGATCTGGTGGACAGATGGTAGGTGGTGAACGCTCTGTATTTGTTTGTTTGAATGCATCATGTTCCTTAAGAGAGAATGTAAAACGGAACAGAAGGGGAAAACGCCATTTGACTATAGCTACATTAACCTATGGTAAGTCTGAAGCAATTCCAGAGAAACGTTGTATTTGCCATTATCAGCCCTCTGTTTTGCCGGTCGGTACGTGAGATCGCAAATAATAAGAGTCTTGCAACGCAACGTGTTCTGTTTTCGTTTCTGCTCGAGTCCAGACCACTGGCACCACCACGGATTGTTCACCATTCTTAGAAGAAGCACATGAGCATTAATTTCCTCCATATCTGTCCTGACCTTTGCTCTTGACAAGTCAAAGGAAAACAGAAACAGTGTGGGTTGTCATGTCCCTTTCCATGGCCCTTTTTCCATTGCCTGGAAGCGTGTATCCGCAGAGCTGACACTCCTCTGCGGCCACTTGGTCCGACGGACGCTTTGTCAATGCCAGGAAAGTATTTGTTCTGCTTTATAATCCACTCATATCACCACGCCGCAATCCTGCACTCAAGTGATAAATAGCCAATATCGAAAAATTCCCTTTTGTTCCACTGCGAGTGCAGAGCATCAGTCACCGAGGGCTGTCCCGGTCCGCCATTCAGGCAGCTGCTAACAAACTCCTATGGAGTCTGGTCCATAGGAGGTCTCTGCGATGATGTGCAAATAATTTCATTATACTGGCTTCTCTGTTTGGAGCTTTCTGTGTGTTTCCCTGTGTGTGTGTGTGTGTGTGTGTGTGTGTGTGTGTGTGTGTGTGTGTGTGTGTGTGTGTGTGTGTGTGTGTGTGTGTTGTGTGTGTGTGTGTGTGTGTGTGTGTGTGTGTGTGTGTGTGTGTGTGTGTGTGTGTGTGTGTGTGTGTAAGAAATAAATAAATAACTATCATCCATGAGAATTTAAACCTCAGCTAAACAGCAGCACTCCTCTTTCCCAGCTTATTTTCTATTGACCATTATACTGTAATATTTAGCAGGCAAGTACTATCCAACTCCAGTTCATTTTAGATGCATGTTAGAAGGAGCAGGCAGGTTTTTAGGGTGGGACCGGGGGGGGGGACCATTGGTCAGAGGATGGCCAACCCGTCTGAGCAAAAAAAAATCCTGAACTGAAACAGTCTAAACTAAGAAAGATGAAATTACTGCATTATTATTTGTATTTCAAGTTTTATATTTCCATTTTGTCACTTACGCTACAGTCATTTGCACTAAAAACATCCCCGTCTCATGTTCGGGTCCTGAACCCCCCCTCACATAATCATGACACGTCGCACAACATCTAAGCAGCCATGCCAATAACATGGGATGATCAATAAGACATGATTAGTGTCCATAAGAAAGTGTATTCAACCCATCGTGTATGGCCTGACAGGCCGTGGGAAAACCGCTGCTCTGAGTGACACGCAGGGGGCGTGAGATTTAAAATAGACATTTTTGACAATCAAGTGCCACCCCAAATAAAAGACTGGCCAGAGCTGGCCCCCCCCAGAAATAATGTCCTGCCTACGCCCCTGCCTAGAGAGCACTATATGCTCTGCTCATCATCTTATGAAACACACTCCTTAGCTCTAGACCAAAAAGCTCCAAAGCTCGCTGAATCATCAGAGTTTCATATCCACGTAACACCATCCGACATCGCACTGGTCCTAACAGTGAAGTACAAAAAAAAGGCACAGATTTCCCTTCAACACTAATTGGCTGCGCATTCTAGTCCGTTCACAGACAATTTAAGCCCCCGATCCTGTTATTCAACACAGATAATTTCCCTCTCACTCCCAGCAGCCGGGCTTTCCTCATCGCATGCGTTTCTGTACGGTAATAAAGGACAGGCTGATTTCATGGGTCAATATATTATAATGTCCGTGGCACGTCAATATCACAGGATGGGGTGATGTGGCTCTTGCACAGGGGGGCAGACAGGTCTAATTAACAGCACTGTATTGAGTGGGTGTTCTCCAGCGGTGGATCGTTTGCGGTAGTCGGACGCAAAGTCTCGCATTTGTTACCATTTCTCTTACTCGTTTGCTTTCAACATTTCTACCACCGCCATCTTGAGGTTCTTTTCAGGCCTTTACTGTTCAATCAGGGTGCCGGTTGGAGGATTAGCATGTTAAAATATAAACATCTAACATTTTGTCAAGTTAAACGTAAACCAAAAAGTCTCAAAAATGCTCCATGTTTTCATGTCGATAACTCTTTTTTTTGGGGGGGGAATCAATGAGTCAATCAAGAGTTTGACCCGGATCCCCCGACAACGTTCCCCCGGCCGGCCCGTGTCCTCCCGGGCGTTCCCGTCTCATCACGGACCGCCGGGGTGCCCTTCTGACGGGCTCGCGTTGGCGAGGGGAGGTGGGCGGGGCTTCCCAGGGCGCCGCCAAGGCGATGACACACACTCTGTGGCGAGAGACGAGAGAGAGAGAGGGAGGGAGGGAGGGACCCCCGAAAGAGGGAGACCAGCTTCTGTTACTCTCTGTGTCGTTGTCGCTCGTCTGTCTGTCGTGCTCTTGTCTCTTGTCTGACAGCTCATAGGAAGAAGAAGAAGAAGAAGAATTACTCTTTTGATCCCGTGAGGGAAATTTGGTCTCTGCATTTAACCCAATCGTGAATTAGTGAAACAGTCAGAACACAGTGATGGTGAGGCACACAGTGAGGTGAAGCACACACTTAAACCCGACGCAGTGAGCAACAGCGGCGCTCGGGGAGCAGTGAGGGGGGGGTTAGGTGCCTTGCTCATGGGCACTTCAGCCGCTCGTACTGGTCGGGGTTCGAACCGGCATCCCTCCGGTTACAAGTCCAAAGCTCTAACCAGTAGGCCGCGGCTGCCCCTAAGTAACAGCATGGAAGCCGAATTACGTCACACCATGACATCCAGGACTTCCTCCCAGCCCAGGCTCTACCCATCGACACCACAAAGCCCCCCCCCCCCCCGCGCGCCCGTCACGCGTCGCTCTGTGGTGTGCGAGAGCTCGCCGTGCGTGGCCACACCTCGGCGCTGCGGACCGGTGTGTGTGTGTGGGTCTCTCCCCCTGACTCGGCTCATTATCTCAGCATATTACCGGGACTCTAAATCATCCGGCTGATTTAGATTGATATCGCGGCTCTGTTGCAAAAACAGCTGCGACAGACCGCCGCCGCCGTTCTGCGTGGCGTTCTCTCCCCGCCCTCGCCGGCTGCCGCCCGGCATTCCAATGAGGGCCTCGTTTTTTCCAGCGCCATGAATATTCAAAGCGACGGCGCTCCGATTGTTAGCGGGCTGACAGGGGCTCCACTCTTTCTGGTTTTGGGGGTGTGGGGGGGGGGGGGGGTTGGTTTACGGTGTCAACACAGATGTTTGGTTAACGGGATTGAGGGGTTTAGTTTATGTCCTGCCCGCCGAGGGGAATTTTTTTTTAATGTTAACATCGACATGAGAGATGTTAACAGAGCGTGGATGTGAACTGCTAAATGCCCTAAATGTAAATGTAAATGTAAAAGAGATTTGATGTTTTAAGACACAAATAACGTATGCAGGCCTATGTGTTAAGCTTTACACGGTGAGACACTATATAAGTGAATCTGCATGTCTTCACATGCACATGCTGATAACTCAAGACCTAGCCTACCCAGCTGAAATGTCACCATGATCTATGGATTAGCGTCAATACAGTTACTTCTACTAAACGATATGATATTATATTGTATTACACTAAGAGAAAGCCGGGTTTAAATAAACATATCTTTTATTTTGTTTTACCGTTGGGTGCAGCGCGTCACACCGCAACACGTCTGATTCATTTTCAATTTTGCCACTCTGCTAAATAGAATGTCCTTCACGAACCAACGTTTTTTTTCATTTCATCCTCCGCTTCCTCCGAGCCATCAAGTCGTCCCTGATTCAGGCTCTGCGTGACTGTACCGCTCCTCCGCGCCCCCGCCAGCACCACCACCCTTCATTGGTAATGGCCGTGTCTACCGGCGGCCTGGCATCCATTAGTGACACTGATTAACCCTGCGGCGTCTGGCTGCCCGGGGGCTGATGGGGCCGGACAGTCCCTGATCTGCGAAGGTCCCGGCGGGGCAGAGGTTCCTGAGTGGGCTTGTTAAAATGTATGAGTTTTATCACATCTTATTGCCGCCACTTCGTTTGCTGATTGAAACGGAGGTGCAGGAAAGCATGGCTGAATGAGAATTAGTATCAGGGATTTTTTTTTTATTTTTTTTTTTTAAATGTATTTCACCTCGGTGATGAAGTGGTAGGTGATGAAGGAGCCGCCAGGTGTGTGGCATTTTAAAAGGGGTACGCTAGGATTTGTTCCCTGTTTCGTTTTTTTATTTTTTGTTCAACTGGTAGTCGATAGGGAGAAGCAAAACTGAGAAACAGTTGACGATTCACTTGTTCATTAATATTTCACTTTGAATTCATAATGCAAAATGTATCTGAGAATTGAATCTTAATTTGAAAAGTCTCTTCATGATGTCATAACAGGTCGTAATGTAGAAAGTACCAGTGGAGTTCACATTCCAAGGCCCCAATTGTGAGGTCCAGATGATCGGTGACACAGAAGGGAAATGTAATTCAAACGCTTTGAAATTACTTTTTAGCTTTGCTTAGGCCAACCCTAATAAGCTTAGAGAGAATTCGAAATGGAAACTTAATTCTGAGGAATACCCAACTCACATATAAATAGGCATTTTATATGCAGGATGTAATTCACAATGTTTTTATCACTATATACACGACTGATGGTTTAATAACGGCTAAATCATTTTTTTCCCCGTCAATGGCATAATCAGCATTTGCAGTGCATATTCACGGCGGGGATATTTATATTTTAAATATTTGTGTCATTAATATTTGGTAAATATACTGTGGCTGGCTGTAATCGCTACAGGCCAGCCTTCAGATTTTAAATATTGGTCATCACAACGCTGTTACAGCCTTGGTTGTCAGACCTCTCATCCTGAGATTGAATAGAGTCGTATGAGACCGTTGAAATGCATGTGAGGTTCAATGGATAGGCTACGTCTGCAGGACCAAGTGTTATGATTTTAAAGACAATGGCAGAAATATGACTTTTTTTTTATTCATAAGAGCTTTACTATTACAATCTTTGTATAACCCATAGTCTGTATATTCTGACAAATATAGCCTACTTATTGTAAGTCTCTTTGGACAAAAACTTCTGCTAAGTGCCTAAGTGTAGGCTAAATGCTATGGCTAAATGTAAATGTGTATAGGCCTAGCCTATATACATATATAGGCCTATATCCCTATTTAAAAAAAAACACCTTTTAATCCCAAACTGAATTCATTGGATTGCGCAAGTTGTAGAGCCCTACGGCTTTAGGCAGCGTGTCTCTTGTAATCGTGTGGCGGTGATGAGTCCAATGAAAGTGGTAGTTATTTTGATGTCAGCTCTCCTCGCAAACGCAGACCGTCCAACGGCGTCTCGTAGCCCACTGCTCTGTGAGGTGCCGCTTACAAGGATTTCACGCCGCGGAATGGATTGGCAGCAGGGAGGTATGAGGGGGCTTCTCGGTGCCCTGGGTGCTTTTATCTCAAATGAGAAGATCCGCGCGCCACTCTGGGATTGGCTGACTTGGCTCGGGGAGACTTTGCACCTTGGCCGACAGGCTTTAAGTCGTGTTGCGCTATCCATGCAAACCGCACTGCACGACTCTTCCACGTTGTGGTTGAAACGGGAAAATGTTGCAAAGCTGATCTTTGTATTTTATGCATGATTATGTGTGATTAACTTAAGTTAATTGAGCAAATAATAACCTGGCACACTAGTGCCCCCTTATGAAATAACTTGGCCCACATTGTTGCCCCCCCTAAATGTGGAGTTCAAAATAGTTATGAGTGAATATTGGTTTGCAAATGACGGTAAACGGACTTACAATGCCACATCAATTTCCTTTGCAGTTAAGAGCGATCAAACCTTATTTCATGAAGATTACAATCAATATAGTAGTAACAAAAAAACGAAAAAAATGAAAACATTAAAACTAAAAACAGATTAAATATAAATATGCCCAAATCAGGGTTCCCAGTCAAGTCCTAGTAACTGTCAGAAAGAGTCTTTCCAAACATTTGTAGTTCATTTCTCAAAGTCTGGTCAATATGTTTGCTCAAGGACATAGTTGCACAACATTCTTACCTTTAAAAAACAGACTGGTAAACATTACCACCTCGTTCATGACAGAAATTACCCTCGTTCTTAAAGTGCTGGTGGAAGTAGCGTTGGGGCTGGAGTGGTACCCAACACGGTGTACCGACTCCAGCCTGGTCCTAGACCCCGAAGGGTCTAGGACCACCGCAGGCCTGTTGTGTATAGTAGTGTGATCTAGTCTAGTATCATAGTTTCATAGAGAATAGTTATATAGTGTGTGCAATAAGGACTTGAGATACAGAATGCCATGTGAAGCCCTTTGTCCATTCGTTTCAACAATGTGTGTATAATGTAAAATGCGATGTCCCGAGACCTTTTCAATCAAACGTAAATGGTCAGGTTTCTAGGTTTCCTTATCCCTAATATTCATTGAATACATGTTTCCAAGTGGTGTATTTATTTGTTTAACGATTCAGTGTGTGTGTGACTTAGTGGTGAGGTTGCAGATTCCAACCAGCTGAATACTTTCATGGTAGTATACTCCAATTAAAACCTGCTTTTAATTAATGTTATATTTGATTTCTGCAAAGTCCAATCTGCAAAGTGCAGTCCCATGTCATGTGTTCATTCAGTTCCTGATTAGGTTTTAAATCCTGTGACCTTTACTAGTGCATCAAGAAGATACACATGGATAAAAAAAAAGGATGGCCAGGCAAACTCCCTTAATTTTAATAACGGCCTTCATACCATAATGGCCATGCTTTCAGACACATTCAAACTTTTTTTTCTCCACAGTTTGGCCGTCAGATTCAGAAAGCACCATCTGAGGTAAGACTGAAAGCATCAGCTGAGGTAAGACTGAAAGCACCATCTGAGCGAAGCACATTTTGGTTTGCTTGAAGTCGTTTCACTCGCATCGCATTAAGGCTTTCTCTCCCTCACACGTTGGGCATCTCATGTTTGCCTCTGATCACATATTGATCGAATAATCTTATCTTTACATAATATCGCCTCTGCTGTCGGCAACATTGTATTCCAAAAGAGCCAAAAGAGCCGCTGTGTTGTTCTTGTTGCCGTTGGTTACACCTGTCTCACAGCAAACGAGATATGTGATGTTACCAAAGAATCTTGTATTTGTATTCCTCGCCGCAAACGAAACAAACTCGAAACAAACCGTTGTCAGTTGGTTCCGTGAGTGTGACTATTTATCTGTTCCAGTCATTGCCTATCTTGTCATTTCTGTTCTGATAAGTCTATCTGCAAGCTGGGCCGTCGTGTCCTTTGACAGAAACGGGGCTTTGTGCAAATCTGTTTGTTTTCGTCACAAAAGGAATGACAAAGACACCCGGACTTGTTTTGTTTGACTTCTGCAATGTACACTTTTCTTTGTACAGAACAGCCCTCCGGAAATTCTTCCTGGATTGTGCTCCCTCTCCTCGTCTCAGAAGATCCACTCGCTCAAGCACCACTTCTGTGTTTATATATACATGTATATATATATATATATATGTCGACTCTCTTCCACTTGAAATAAATGTTCAGCATCTGTGATCAGTAAGCCATGGCAGGGACGAGCCTGGCGACTGGGCTCATTCTCTCTGCAGCAGGCAGATCGCACCACCGCTGTACAGATGTTTGACGGTGGCTATAACCTTCGCCGAGTTAACCGAGCCTATCGGTTCGCCCCGCGTTTCCCCCTGTTCTTGCGCTCGCGTTGCCGGCGATTGCTTTTCCCCCGCTTCCATCCCCCCTCCACGTTTATATGTTTCTCTGCCAGCCCGCTTGCTGTGTCTGGCATGAGCTGGGAGTTAAAGCTTGTTCTGTTGTGTTGCCTCCTGCTTCCTCCCATCCTACTCCTCCAGGGCTCCGAGGTGTTGGCTTTGAGGAAGCTACCTGGAGTGTTTTACTGCTGAGCCCCTGCTAACTGTAACAGTCCTGTGTGCTGCTGGGCTGTTCATTTTCAGTATCACCTGGGTAACTTACTTTGAGTAAACTAACTAAGAATATTTGTCATTACGTTGCCTTCAAAGAGTACACGGTACAGTACATTTTGCATGTGATTCCCTTTTACCAATATGCAGTTGTATAACAACTCATGCAGATCCATTTTCATTCGGAACTTCACACACACAGCAACCAGCAAAGTGACACGTACATCAAGACCTCTGAGAGAGAAATGGTTATTCTCTGTTTTAATTATTTAACACGCAAATGCAACAGATGCATGCAAATTGAATGCCATACGTGTTCTGATATTCCAGTTCACATTCCACAGACAGTGCGGAGGAGGGGGGTCCATGTTTCCATGTCTGTAACATGCATGTGCGTGCAGGGTGTCTCAATAAGATTATCTCTGTGCCTTTTTGTGTGTGTGTGTGTAATTAAATGTAGATTAGACACGCTGCGGTGCCGACTAATGTTTACAACTTTACTATTCATGCAATTGCACGAAGAGTAAAAACAGAGAAAGAGATTTTTAATCAAGACCCAGCAGTTACGGTCTGCTTCACGTAGACTTGAAGCAGACATGGGTGCTTTAAAAAAAAAAAATGTTGTATTCATGTTCACCGGTTGTCCTTGTTTACCTTGCGTGTCCGT
>JAXIVH010000008.1:6384941-6390931 GCA_036785325.1 Urophycis tenuis
CGCTGATCGGTCGACATTCGAGCTTTGCGATCGTCTCGCTGCTGAGTCGACACACGCGATCGCGTCCGTTCGTTGTCGTCGCACGTGAAAGGGGGCATTTAGCAGACGCGTTTGTCCAAAGCGACTTACAATCAGTACAGTTGTGGGGTTCGACTGGAGGGTTGGAGGAGGAGGGGGGGGGATCACGGGGATCGAACCGCCGACCCTACCGTAAGTGGACGACCCGCTCTGTCCACCCGCTCTACCCACTGAGCCACTGCCGCCCCGCACGTTGCGTCCCAGCGTGGATTCAGGACATGAACTTGCTGCTTGACGGGTGACAGGGGGGGGGGGGGGGGGGGAGGGGGGGCTCTGTGTGTCTCCAGAAACACAGAGATGCATGTGGGTCATGAATGCTACGAGAGACGAAGACGTATTGCATGATGAAGAGGCTTGGGGGGGGGGGGGGGGCGGAGCACTGCTGCCCCACCCGGAGGGCCAGACCGTGGGGTACAAACGGCACACAAAGTTGCCTCGGTTGACACTCGCTGTTCTTGTTGCTTCTACCCAGGCAAGCTCTCGATCTCTACTTTACAGCATGTACGGTGGTGCACACAGTCTGCATCCATTCTGTAGGCGTTGTATGACTACAACAACACTTCCCAGACTTGGCTATGCATAGTTTCCTTTCAAGATTATAATATAGAGTGTTCCACATTCCAACCATACCTGAACCAAATAACCTTTAGAAACTGAATACAAGAATAAAAAAATGTATATAAGAATGCCATACATTCATGCTATGTCAATCTTTTGTGAAGCACTAAGCAAGTTAAGTGCAGAGCAGGCACTCATTTGTATGATAAAATGGGGAATATAGCTTTTTTATTCTACATATGCTGGAGTAGTGTGTCTTTAAATATAGCTTTCATTTAACCATGTGAAGGGCAGGTCCCTTCCAACACTCTGCTGAAGGGAGCTCAGGTGATTTTGAAGAGAGAGAGAGAGAGAGAGAGAGAGAGAGAGAGAGAGAGAGAGAGAGAGAGAGAGCAGACAGGGCTGATAATGTGTGTGTGCATGTGTGTGTGTGTGTGTATGACTTACACACACACACACACATGCACACACACATACACACACACAAACAGAGAGAGAGAGA
Source organism: Urophycis tenuis (assembly GCA_036785325.1). Lineage (NCBI taxonomy): Eukaryota > Metazoa > Chordata > Actinopteri > Gadiformes > Phycidae > Urophycis > Urophycis tenuis. Next base: position 6,386,080 of record JAXIVH010000008.1, read on the forward strand.
GAGAGAGAGAGAGAGAGAGAGAGAGAGAGAGAGAGAGAGAGAGAGAGAGAGAGAGAGAGAGCGAGAGAGAGAGAGAGAGAGAGAGAGAGAGAGAGAGAGAGAGAGAGAGAGAGAGACTCATACACACACACACACACACACACACACACACACACACACACACACACACACAAACACACACAGAAATGCCTGAGGAACAAATGAAAATTGGTGACAGATTAAAAAGCAGTTGCTGATGTCTGGTCCCACTGTGTTGAGATGAAAATTCTCTGTTTGTAAAATGGAAATAATGCACGCCGCCTTCTGCGCGAGAGAATTACTGTTGCTGTATTAACACCACATGTGCTAATAGGACTGGATGGATCTTTTAAGTGCTTGTCCTGCTCACCGCAGACTAGCAATTACTGTAAACACACATTGTTTTAGAGTGGACTTTTTTTTTTTTTTTCCAAAGCCTTATTATTTCCCCAGCCACTTTGTGATTAAACACTACAATTACGTTCTTGAACAAATGAACTTTACACACCGCAGAGCTGCGTTGAAGAATAAATTGAGAGGATCTTACAGTGATGGCTCCTACAGGGGCCCATGGCGTGACCACAGCAGAGCACACACACATAGGAGCTTGGTGAGGCTGACCTGGCTGAACGGAGAGCTTCCAACGGCAGAAGTTACCAAGAGGGACCGCTAACTCACCTGCTCAGTCACCTCTACTCATCTCAGGATGCATCGCATCAGGAGCTTTGGACCGACAAACACAACGTCCATCTATAATTCAAACTATAAAGTATAAAAGCATAGTCTCAAAGGATTTTTCAAAAAAACGTTTCAAAACGAGAGCACTGGCGTGCCCATTAGCAGACCTCACTTGTATGTACTCATTCGGGACCACCATTTTTCTCTGCATGCACTACTGCTCCGTATTCCATATTCATTGTACGTTGTATACAGGCGCGTAGAATACGGTGGGGACGGTGGGGACGCGTACCTACCAGTTTTCGTCATGAGTCATTTTGTACCCACCACTTTTTACGAAAGAATCCCCCGTGTGGGACTCGCACCGGTGTCTTTCACCACTACGTCAGTAAATGCAGTCTGAGTTACGTCAAGCTCGACGAAGAGAGAAGAACTCTACTCTTATAAGTCGCTTTAGAATGACAGGGTCACAAGCGGAGTGGTAGTGGTATCACAAGATGCCATAGTGCGTTGAGTAATGGTGCTCCCTGACTCATCCCAAAAACAACAGTCAACAAAGTGAACGTAATGAAACAGTGAAATGCAACCCAACATGTCCTAAACATTTGCCTCCAAACCCTATCTACCGGTAATAGCAATAACATGTAATGACACAGAATGCCAGAATGTCGCAATGCATTCTGGGAAACAGTCCCCCAACACGTTACAATATCCACGATTTCCTCAGGCAAGTACAACAAGTTGAACTGATAATACAAGAAAAAACAAAAGCATTAACCTAATTTACACAAAATAGAAACAACATTTAATTTGATTTGTGTCCGATGACGAGAGAGAGACGGAGAGAGAGCTAGCACTTTGGTAGAGAGACATAGAGTAACAATAACAGAGAGCGAGCGCCGGTCTCGATAAAGCCGTTAATCAGAGAAATGAAACGTTATTTCCCGATTGTTTTACAGCGGTTACATTCAGCAGGTAGACACGGCCATGAACTGCACCTATCTGAATCACATTATCCAATGAAAAGTATTAGAGCTCTGTGCGTGAGCATAGTCAAGACATCGCGCGTGTGTGTGTGTGTGTGTGTGTCTGCGTGTGCGTGTGTGTGTCATCATCACATTTTTGTATACATTTTTATTAATTAACATGACCTGCGTGAAAGGGGGAAAAAATGAATGCGCGTCATTGTACCCAGTACTTCTGAAAATGCACTTCCGAATGCGTCTCTGTCCCCAGCACATTTCAAACCAAACCTACGCCCATGGTTGTATATATATATATATTTATATGTATAGTTATTTTACTTACTTATATTTTTAATACTGCTTTTCTCTAGCACCAATTGCACCAAGTCAAATTCCTTGTAGGTGCAAACCTGCTTGGCAATAAACTAGTTTCTGATTCTGATTCAGATTCTGATTCTGATTCACTTGTCTCTCTCTCGTCTCGCAGGCCTGTCGGTGAGGGCGGCTACCCAACAAGGATCCCGGCCCCATCTGAAGGACCTGATTACAGTTTAGCCACACGGAGCCAAACAAAGGACTCCCCGCTGATGAGCCAAATCCACATGGCTGGATATTCGACACCTCGCGTGACAACCATTCAGCACACAACGCGAAATACAATTATCAGCCCTGTCTGCTCTCTCTCTCTCGCTCTCTCTCTCTCTCACTCTCTCTCTCTCTCTCTCTCTCTCTCTCTCTCTCTCTCTCTCTCTCTCTCTCTCTCTCTCTCTCTCTCTCTCTCTCTCTCTCTGTCTCTCTCTCCCTCTCTGGCTCCATGCGTATCCCAGCATGCCTCTGTCAGGCAACATTAGCTCCAGAAGAACAAACGGGCAGCCAACGACGTCGACGGCTAATGTGCCCGTTTGCCGCAGCTGCTTGCACACGCCTCTGTGCTTCTCTGCTGCAGTCAGCCAGTTGGAAACAGAGAGGGAACAGGGTGTCTGGTGGTGGAGCAGGCGGGTGGGGGGTGGAGAGTGGTGGTGGTGGGGGCAGGGTGGGGAGGGAGGGTGTCAGGGTGGGGTGCCGTGCCCAGTGAACCAGGAAATAGTCGAGAGGTTTTGCCCATCGTGTGATTTCTGTTGAATGGCCACTTAGATGGCGCATTGAGACAGAGGTGCAGGGGGAGAGAGAGAGAGAGAGAGAGAGAGAGAGAGAGAGAGAGAGAGAGAGAGAGAGAGAGAGAGAGAGAGAGAGAGAGAGAGAGAGAGAAGGGAAACTAATGGGAACGGTCGGACAGAAAGTTTTGCGACGCGGGAAGCCGAGAGTGCTTGAGAAAGTTCCAACAAAGGCGACGGTTGATGCTCTGGGTGTGGATGTCAGGTTCCCTCTGTGTTCTACCGTGAGGTTTGAATTTAATTGCACTTATTTTTTTCTCCCGCTCTCACATATCACAGCGCCGAGGGGGCGTTTGACTTTCGACTCCCTGAAAGCGTGGTTCTCGCTGCGTCAGACCGGCCTCACGCTGTGAGACTCCGCCGTCGTTGATTTCCTGGCAGGACGAAAGAGAGACCGCCCGCGTCTCGTCTCCCCCGCACACCCCCCGCACCCCCCCCCACCCCCAGACGAAAAAGCCTCTTACACCCTTCAGCCCACACAAAAAAAAAGTACATGTGAAAAAAACGGAGAAAATGTCATTGACACACTAAAGGCTTTAGCCATTTACAAAAAAAAAAGGGAAACATTTCAAAGCAAGAGAAGTGAAAGAGGAATGATGAGAGAGGAGGAGAGGATGAAGAAGGCTGCCCCGGGCCCCCCCCCCCCCCACCCATCATCATCATCATTGCTGCCTTCAGATGACGCTCTGACGGCTCCCAAAACAAACAAAAAAGCATAAGCCGTATGTATAGTGAAGGACACAACATCCGGGGCGACGCACCGCAACGCTTGAAACAACACGCGGGGCCTGTCTTAACGTGGTGCATACCCCCCCCCCCTGCTGAGCGCCAGAGTTTTGGGCCTCATTCCTTATTCATGAGGTATTTCACAGCCCAGCGCTGTAAGCCCACTAACGAAGCCACTGATTAAGACGGAGACGTGAGGAGAGACGGGAGATTGCGAAAAAAAAATAAGAACACAGCGGAGAGGGGCAGCCATTCATTCGCGCGTGGTTCATTGTTGTTTGCCGTTCCAGAATCAACAGATTGCGTTGCGATTTTTCCAAAAAGCTCACTCGAGGATCGCCGTGTGTGTGTGTGTTTCTGTTCATGGTGCGTTTGAAAACGTTTAACGGCGTGCGGGTGAATAAAAACGACGCGGGGATATTCTGCGTTGTTCGGACGCGACACGTTATTGAATTCACAGAGCTGACGTTTGTACAAAAAACAAAAAAAAAAAGCTGAACGTTCCTTTCACTCTTGTTGTGCACTGCTTCTCGAGAGTGGACTTTAAGCACCGCCAGCAATTGTGTTTTAGTATTTCATGCAGCAGGTAAAGAAACCCCTTGTGTCAGAGGGAGCTCTATAAATGATGGATGTTATGAAGCCCCTGTGGAAGCTGTTGGCTTTGAAATCCACTCCCAGGTGGAGTCACACGCTCGTCCACTTCCCTCATTTTACCTTTAACAGACTTTCTGTTGAGCTGAACCACACAAACACACACACACACACACATGCACACACACACACACACACACGCACACACACACACACACACACACACACACACATAAAAACACACACGCGCACGCACACACACACAAACACACACAACACACAAGCGCGCGAACCCCACACACACACGCACACATGCACAGACACGTACACACACGCACACATGCACACACACACGTGCATGCACACACACACAAACACACCACACACACACACACACACGCACACATGCACAGACGCGTACACACACGCACACTTGCACACACACACACACATGCACACACATAAACACACGAGCGCATACACACATGCACACGACTGCACACACAGACATAAACACATACACTTGGAGATATGCATATACTTTCAGACATGCTTGCACACATGCATATGCACACAAATATACACACACGCATGCAACAACACTCAAGGACACACACCACACACACACACACACACACAGCACACATCACACACACACACCACACACACACACACACACACACACATACATATGCATGCACACACAAGGATCGGACCAGC
>JAXIVH010000008.1:6391131-6436131 GCA_036785325.1 Urophycis tenuis
AGAGAGAGAGAGAGAGAGAGAGAGAGAGACAGAGAGAGAGGGAGAGAGAAAGAGAGAGAGAGATGTTACAAGTCTCGCCAGGAGCTCCCTGTGCTCTGCTTCGTGTCTCACCTTCGGCATCCCAACCCACCCTGCAGTTGGTGTGTGTGAGGTGGGGAAGGTGGAAGGTCCACTACCCCCCCCCCCCCCCCCTCCCCCGGGCCTGAGCAATGCTCTCCCACAGCCCTGGTGTCTCAGCTGTAACTGGCAGACGGGTGCCCAGCGGACTACCCCCCTCTTGGCTTTTCATTCATCTGCCTTCCACCTTGAACTGAGAAGGAAGGCCCCCCCTTCGAGGACTGTCGTCTCCACCTCCCCCAACTTCCCCCCACACATTAACACACTACACACTATGCCACTCCAGACTGCTGCTTTTCCTTTTTGCGAGGATAGAGCTTTTATAATTGTGTTCTAGTCGTTGGAATCGAGCCTCTCCATAAATCTGTTGTGCCACATTTCTGGCTGTCTCTGCAAGGTCATAATTATCTGTGTGTGTTAAGTATTCACGCAGGCGATGTCATCGGCACCGACGTCCTGTTCTCGAATTCATCGCCGCCGTTAAAATAAAAGACGATTAACAAATTTAGAGAAGGCGTCGGTACGTGCTGCCACACTGCGTACCGAAAGGATGTAAGCTTCCACGAGCTTTAATATCTGCAGTTTTGTAGTTTAGGTTTAAGATGAGGATGAATGTATCCACTGCAGGACTACTCGTCATTATCAAGAAACCAGTGCTTATTGTTTCACACGGCCATCCCACGGGGGGGGTTCTCTGGTTATTAAAAGCATTCGTCAAATTAGCGAGAGCCTTCCTCCCACTGCCGCCGCTCTCCCTGGCTCTGAGCGTCACCTCGGCGGGATTCTGGTCCGCAGGTTTTTTTTTTGTTATCGTCTGCGTATTCTCTTCTTCTTCTTCTCACTGCATCGTTGGATTCAATTCGCAACTTCGGGACCTTCTGGAGTCTGACGAAGGAGTCACGGTCATCCTTTAAAGTGTTCCTCGGATCCAGCGGTCCGGCGACGGCACAGAGCCCGGGCAGGAAACACCAAACGCCGAAGGGGCGGGGGCTAAACCTTGTTTCCTGTTTCGTAACGGAGAAAATCTACCGAAGAGAAACTCGTTAGCACGAGTGTGCGAAGCTTTCAGAAGATAATTTTAATAAAAGTATTTTAATACATTGTTTTTAATAAAAGTGTAATTCCTCAGCGGCTAGGTTTGGAAAGCTTTAAAGACACTTGTGTACAATATTTTAGCTCTATCCAAGTCACTGTTAATAGCCAATCACACGCTGACTACTCCCCACATTCAGCAACATGATTGGGCTAAACCAATAGGAAGGGGAAAGGGGAACTCCCGGTCACCCACACCTGAGCTCGTCTGTCGTTCCCAGAAGTCTGACCTGTGAAACTACAGTTAGAGATGCTGTCCCCTCAGGCGGTGGAGGTTACAGCTCTTCAGTGTAGAGGTTCTTTACCTGGAGATGGAATGTCCACAGTGCTCTCAGCTGTCTGGGCTATCGATGCCCATGACCTGTGCTCTTCCACACGGGAAACGGGCCACTGGTGAGCTGGTGTGTTCCTCCGTGGTAGAGTTACGCGCGCTGCCGTTTCTTTCACAGCGGGTATTGATTTGCAAAGAAATTAAGCACCTAACTCTCTCTAACCACGCACACACACACACACACACACACACACACACACACACACACACACACACACACACTTACACACACAATCTTTACTTGTAAATTATTTGCTTTGGAAGCGAACAGCTCATTAACGTGGGAAACCAAAAGGATAAGTTCACAGTGATTCCATAACACAAAGGTCAAAGAAACACAAACATCAATAACATTATTAACAGAAACATACATCATTGATATTTTTCTCCTGGATTTGAGCTGGGCAGAAGGCAACTCAGCATCTCTCTCTCTCTCTCTCTCTCTCTCGCTCTCTCTCTCTCTCTCTCTCTCTCTCTCTCTCTCTCTCTCTCTCTCTGCTGAAACAACAGTTAGACTAGCTTCAGGCTCTTGCAATTAGCCCTCTATGATTCTTACAGCGCACAGCATCCTGACAGGTGGGAGAGAGAAGAGGGAGAGTGCGAGAGAGACAGAGAGAAAGACAGATCTACCTCTCTGCGCCACTCGCAACATATCTGTCTCAGTTTGCATGGCACTCGCTGAATATCAGATGGAAGTGTGTCTGCTTCTGGATTCAAGCTGTGTGTCTTCATTTCCTTGGATATTGTACAATTCAGCCCGGCTTTATTTCATTATTTTCCTCGGTTTCGTCTTAAATCTTTAATGAGTTTTTCAGTGGATGGGCCTATACACAACACCAGCCGCCATCCCTTTGTTGTTTTGGACCTGAATATATTGCTGCCCGCGAGCTAACGCAGTGGAAACCCAGGGGCGAATTTCTAAAATCCGTTGGCTTGCATCAAAACAAGTCTCACACACCACCTCTAAAAGTGGATTATGACGGTAGTCCCTTTATGAAAATCTATACTTAGAAATGGCAAGGACAGTCAAACCCATCGGCCGTGCAACACAGCAGCTCCGGCTGCCTCCGAGGGCAGTAGCCGCAGCGTATCGATTGCTGCTGCGAGGCAACATGTTTTGCTCATCATGCTCACATTTATGAAAGGTTGATGCGGTTGTATTGATTCATCGATGTTGGATGTGAATGTATTCATACATAAGGACTAAACAGCCCGGGTTTCCGGGGGGGGGGTGAGGCAGGCTGTGTCTGGCCTTCGGTCCACACCCCGGCTGTTGTCTCCCGGAGGGGGGGGGGGCCACCACGGATCAGGGCATCTGCGAAGCCAAGCGTTTTGACAAGTGTCAGATCAATACCGCAGAGGGACAGGAGAGGAGGAGTGAGGGCCCCAGACACAGGCAGGAAGGAGGGCCAGACCGGGTTCGACGTCAAGTCGATGGCGGCGGTGTGGCGTGGCACTGACGCTGAGCACTGTGACGCTCGCTAAATGATGGGCGTCTTCATTTGAGCCGCTGACGTAACTCACGGAAGCACGTATTGAGTGACGCACGTTCCCACGTGACGCACTGTGTCCGGTCGCAGTATTGATCGACGGAAACCGGCGCAAAAGAATAAAAATGTTGGCGCCGATGGCGTGGCTCGAAAAGCAACAACATTACAGCGTGTATCGTTGACTTTTCTTACAATTAAAATAATGAGCTCTAAAAGAAGCTACTGGAACCTTGCGTGGGCAACTCTGTGTTAATACTTTCACAGTGTTTGTTTTGACCGTTTTAAGGCCTACTCTCCATCTGCTCGGATAAGAAAATATACTCTACCTTTCTCTTTGATCTTTGCTGCAGTTTCTGCCTTGTCTAGTGTGGTTGGAGACGCAGTGTATGCGTGACCGCGTGTGGGTGTGCGCGTGTCTGTGTCTGTGTGTGCGCACACACACAGACACGCGTGCACACACTGCTTGTGTATGTGTATGCACGACTTTGTTTGTGTGTTTGTGTCACGGCGGGCTTAACGGAATACGCTGTCCAAAAGATTATTATTTAGCAATGGCTGGAACCTTGGAAAGCCTGGAAGAGTGGCAGGGAGAAAACCATTTTACCCCTATACTTTGTACACACACACACACACGCACACGCACACACACACACACACACACACACACACACACACACACACACACACACGCACACACAGGCACACGCACACACACGCACACGTTGAACAGCTAGGGATTTGAACAGTGTAGTGAACAGTGTAGTGACCTTGCAGTCCTGAACCTGGTCCCCAGAGGTCCTTAACTCACCCACGGTAGCGAGGACTCACCCCTGCAGACCCTGGCCCTTCAAAGCCCCACATTTATGTGTGTGTGTGTGTGTGTCTGTGCTTGCGCGCTCGTGTGCCAGTGTGTGCGGTGCACGTCTGTGTGTGTGTGTGTGTGTGTGTGTGCGGTTTACAACTGCGTCCCCTGATAAACTTTTATATAAAAATGATAGGACTCGTGTTTTCTTCGACGGCGCACCTGATATACACGTGTTTTTTCTTCTTCTTCTTCACAACATTCACTCACAAGTCGTCTCGACAGATGTTGCTGTCACGTCTCTGCCGCCGCCGCCGCCGCCGCTAAGATATTCCAAGGACACCAATATAACAATCGAGACAATTTCTCACACAGGAACTTTTTTTCAAATAAAAGACACCCGCCAGTCTCGGTGTGGTTGAAGTCACGACAGCAGGCGCTGCGTGACTGGGTCGGCCCCGGTGTGTGTTTTCGTACTACTGTGCTGGAGCGGCGTCTTTCTGTTTGATTCCGCTTGCTTTCGAAGCCGCGCGCGGTTGAGAAGTGATTTTGAGCCGCTGCAGCTCCGCGGGCCAGGGGCCCCCCCCCCCTATGGAACCTCTGGCCAGCATCTTGTGAGCAGTCACACACCTCGGGATTTCCCGGCACAGCAACAGCGCGGCATGAGGAGTGGTGTGTAGAGGAGACGGATACAGAAGATTGTCTTATGTGACTGTGAGCAACAGGCAAGGGACACACACACACGCGCACGCACGCACGCACACACAGGCGCACACACGGGCGCACACGCACGTGCACGCACACACAGACCATCACAAAATTCACAGCAAGAGATTGAAAAAAAGAAAAGCTGAATTGACCTTGGAGCTCGAAGCTGCAGACGTCCTAAATGAACCATGTGCATGCACACACACACACACACACACACACACCGTTGCGCGCGCACAGCTCACTAACTATCGAATACACACACACATACACACAGCCACTCACTAACTATCAAACACACACACACACACACACACACAGGCGGCATGACAGGGCCAATTTAAGCTTACATCTTTTTTAAATGTATCATTTTTAAAAAGACTATTTTAAAAGAATATGAGCTAAACAATCAATATTTAATCTTGGCTGACTAAGGCGGTAACCGAGGGAATATTGACCATGGCATCACTTAGCCAGCGTCTAGTACCTGTAAATCTAAACAATGCCTCCTACATTGAAATTATGCAAAGCTTAGCGTTAGAAATACTCCTGGTCCCGCCCCAGATCAGACACAGAGCGCCTGAATGGCTGAAACTCTGGTGACCTCAAAACACTGTACAGCATGGCCCTTGGGAGTCACCTTTGATTGACAGCTCTGAGAGAATGACATGTTCTGCTGTGTCTGTGTACCAAAACTTACCTGATCTCTAGGATGGGAGTTTGTTCCTTGTTGCCCTTGGATCTGTCAATCTTTCAGTAGGAAAGAACTAGAAGGAAGACGCCACAGCAGGAGAGGGAGAGGGAGAGAGAAAGAGAGAGAGAGAGAGAGAGAGAGAGAGAGAGAGAGAGAGAGAGAGAGAGAGAGAGAGAGAGAGAGAGAGAGAGAGACAGAGAGAGAGAGAGAGAGAGTGAGAGAGAAAGAGAGAGAGAGTGAGAGAGAGAGAGAGAGAGAGAGGAGAGAGAGAGAGAGAGAGAGAGAGAGCAGAGAGAGAGAGAGGAGAGACAGTGGATGGGTGACAGAAATGAACAGGAGTGGGTACTTAATAATTACATGGTGTGCCGTTGTTTTGTTAAAGCAGCATATAGGCCATCCTCTCGGGACAGAAGCAGCTCTGTTTCATGCGAATAGTAATATTCATCAATAATATAGACGCGGTTTTAATTAGACGGCAACGCCTCTGTAAGCACGGCTGCTATTCTATCGGAAGCTGGCACTTCCGATTAGATTCAGCGTTCGCCTCCTGGCTTTACCTTTCTATAACTCATGTTGTTTGTATGTTTACACTTTTATCTCTTCATGATTTGCACGCCGGTTCTCTACTTCAATGAAGATGTGTCAAAGTGTTAAGGTCACGGCCCGACCGCAGCCTCATCAACCACAGACATAAACATGGACGCCGGCCTTTGGGTCATATGTCAACGCGTCGTTAAAAAGCACTAAACCTTTACGTTCCCTCGGCCGATTTCAGTGAGTCGTTTGTATTCGAGGGTTTATGATCTACATGGAGTAAAGAAATCATAATATATTTTATACAAAAGACAAATAAATCAATTATATATATATATTTATATATACTGTGTATATATGATTTCATATTAATTTTGTCCACCCTTTTTTCCATGCTCACCTTTAGCTCGCGGTGTGTGTATGTTCACATGTTTTCCAGTTGATTTGTGCGTTGTGTTTGTCTCGAACAATGACACCCTTGCTTAGTGTGCAGCGCCGCGGTTCACTCTCCAGCAAGAGTTCTGCCGGAAAATCACATGCATATGAAAAAGCATGCAGAGCCGCACACCGTCCGTCTCCATCCTGTCTCCCTTCCGCTGGCTGTGGCCTCTCTTACCCCGTCTCTCCCCGCATCCCTGTGACTCCTGGCCTCTCTTTCTCTCTCTCTCCGCGCCCTCCTCCCCATTCAGGCCATGGTATAATCCCCACTGCTCCTTTGAATTAATTTTTCCTCTATCTATCCCCCCACTGTTGTGCCATAGCAGCCCCCACCTGATGCATCTCCCTGTGTCCCGGGGGGAGACGTTCCCCCAGATTACAGTATTGGTTCTTTTACATTACCATGAATGTTCCCACAGCAATCACAGCCCCGCAAATATAAGCGCTAACAAAAGCGACACAAAAGGCGTCTATTAGTTCAGTGCAGCTCCCACGCAGGCCTGCGATATGTTCACATGGTCATTACATCGATACAGCCAGTGGCGGAGAGAGGGTGTGAGAGAGTGAATAGATAGAGACAGAGAAGAGAGAGAGAGAGAGAGAGAGAGAGAGAGAGAGAGAGAGAGAGAGAGAGAGAGAGAGAGAGAGAGAGAGAGAGAGAGAGAATAGATAGAGACACGAGAGAGAGAGAGAGAGAATAGATAGAGACACAGAGAGAGAGAGAGGGAGAGAGAGAGAGAGAGAATAGATAGAGACAGAGAGAGAGAGAATAGATAGAGACACAGAGAGAGAGAGGGAGAGAGAGAGAGAGAGAGAGAGAGAAAATAGATAGAGACAGAGAGAGAGAGGGAGAGAGAGAGAGAGAGAGAGAGAAGGGCAGGAGTGGGCGAGAGCATGTTTAAGAGGTTTTTATAAATGTGGGGCCTAATGGCGTGCGCTGCATTAAATGGCCGTTTGTGACTTGTGACTGGTGCGCTGACACTTTGTAGACGTGGACGCCCGGAGGGGGCCACTTCACTTTACATCAACCACATTAATTAGCATGCTACAGAGAGCGCAGGCAACGCACAGTCAAGGTGGAGGTGGAATTTGTGACACTGAACCCCATGGTCATGATGAGACAGCCTTCATAAACTCGCCGTGATGTGTCTCAAGGTTTTGCGTTTCATTTTGTTCTGGTTTGATCCCCGACGTCTACCTCTAGGCATCCAGGCGTATTCCTGGTGAGTTATGAGTCGGATAAGAATGATGTTGTTTTTTTACATTATTCTGTTGTCAGTGTGTGTCCTATGGTCTCTGTGTTGCATGAGCAAACACATTGGATTCATATATCACCCGCGACTTACGCATCTGATCTCCTGTGATTATGATTATATCTTTAATTGGTACCTGCGTGCTCATATTGTTAAACCATTGTCTCAGTGGGTCTTAAGAGAGCTAGTTAAGAAGATTGAGCTGTTGGTTTGATGCTTCTGTCTGTGTGTGTGTGTGTGTGTGTGTGTGTGTGTGTGTGCGTGCGTGCGTGCGTGCGTGTGTGTGTGTGTGTGTAAGCTTCTAAAAGACGAGAGTGCTCCAGACACAGGATGTCAGCACAGACCAGGAACACTGATCTGTCTTCTTTTGTCTAGGGTTACCAGTACCAACAGCCTTACTGGCTCTGGCAACTGCCGTTGTTCTCATAGTATGAAAATGTAGAATACTGTCAATGTATACTTTCTATCAATGATAACAATGAACCTGTTTACATTAAAAAAATATCAGGCAAATTGAATTCCATGTGCGTCAAGATAGCATTAATTGATTAATGAGTTTAAGGTAAGAATAATGTAATTACAAGAGTCCTTAACGCTTGTAGTTTGACTTTATCTTTCACACAATGGATGCAACATTATATTTACTTTACCTTTTTCTTATGCTTCACTTGAGTTTTGTTATCCTTAAGCCCAAGTGACATACAGAATACTGCACATTAGTCATATGCCATCTTTGTGTCGGTTTGATGAATCCTCCTGCATAATAGAGTAAAAAACATGCCTTTTCCCACAAACTCTCAGTAAAATAACAAGCTGTTTGTCACTGGACTCTCCCTCGCTCTCTCTCTACCTCTTCCTCTCTCCCTCTATCTCGCCCTCTCTCCCCCTATTTCTCTCCCTCTTCTTGTCTCCCCCCCTCTCCCTCCCTCTCTCCCTCTACCTCTCCTTTTCTCCCCCCATCTCTCTCTCCCTCCCTCCCTCTACCTCTCATTTTCTCCCTCCATCTCTCTCTCCCTCCCTCTCTCCCTCCCTCCCTCCCTCCCTCCCTCCCTCCCTCCCTCTATCTCTCCTTTTCTCCCCCCATCTCTCTCTCCCGCTCTCCCTCTACCTCTCCTTTTCTCCCTCCCTCCCTCTACCTCTCATTTTCTCCCCCCATCTCTCTCTCTCCCTCCCTCTCTCCCTCCCTCCCTCCCTCCCTCCCTCCCTCCCTCTATCTCTCCTTTTCTCCCCCCCATCTCTCTCTCTCCCTCCCCCCCTCTCTCCTTCCCTCCCTCCCTCCCTCCCTCCCTCCCTCCCTCTACCTCTCCCTTTTCTCCCCCCCCCCCCCATCTCTCTCTCTCTCTCCCTCCCCCCCCCCCCTTTCCTCTCTCCCTCCCTCTCTTTCTCTCTCTCCCCATCTCGCTCCGTGCTCTCCCCCAGCGATCTTCACCGAGGTTCCCCATGACACCACCACCCGCAGTGGAGAGGACGTGGAGATGGCCTGCTCCTTCCGCGGCGCCGGCTCTCCCTCTACTCCCTGGAGATCCAGTGGTGGTACATGAAGAAGCACAGGAGCTGGCAGCAGCAGCAGCAGCAGGAGGAGGAAGAGGAGGAGGAGGAGGAGCAGCGCCGGCCGGGCCAGACCATCACCACCAACCAGGTGAAGACACGCGTGGTGTTGGAATACGATGCAAACATGGAGTGGTATGGGGGGTGGGGCATCTGGAGGGAAAAGGCTGTGAGCAGTTGATTTTATGAGTAGAGTTCTGATTAATTTGATGTTAGGTTTATAGCAGTATGGGTGAAAACATCTGGTGCTGTCCATTCTTTTGTTCTGCAGGTGATTGAACTCTTAACGTTACTTTTTAACAGGTTTTTCTTAACTTAACTTTTTAACAGGTCAGACAGACAAAAAAAAAACTATGCTGGGTGTTTTTTCCACAAAAACAGTCTTTAATATTGACCTTTTAAAAGCAACAGGTGAGGTCACAACATTTCTCCTGTGCTCTGCACCCTTTCCCTTAAGGCTTACCCCCTCACTCTTCTCCACACTAGGCTAATAGAGACCATTTTTTGGAAGAGAACGCCAGAGGCTCCATTCATTATGGATGACTTTGCATCCGACCAATCTAGTCACATCTTGCTCACATGCATCATGCAGACACACATGCAATATTAGCCACAACAGAAAGCCTGCGGGAAAGGAAGGGATTGATAATTGCTGATTAGCATTTGCTAGCATTGGGAAACATGTTAGCTTCCCCAACATCAGGGAGCCCAGACTCTGGCGCCTCCAGACACTATAATTGGCACCGAAGAAGAAATAGATTTTTTAAATCTCTGTCTCTCTGCTCCTGCATTATTCATACCTACACCCAGAAGACTACCTTGTTGCTGCCCCACACACCAGCTCTCATCTGAGTAGATTGGAGCGTGCGCACGCACACACACACACACACACACACACACACTCACACACACACACACACACACCCACACACACACACACACACACACACACACACACACACACACACACACACACACAAACACACACACACACACACATACACCCACACCCACAGACACTCAAGCATGCACTCACACACACACACACCCACACCCACAGACACTCAAGCTTGCACACACGAGCACACACACACACACACACACACATGCACACCCACACCCACACACACACACACACACACGACCCACAGACACTCACACAGCCACACACACACACGCACACACCCACACCCACAGACACTCACACAGCCACACATATATTTACACGTGCGCGCACACACACACACATATGCATACTAGCTCATGTGCAAGCACACACACTCTCTCTCTGCTACTTACACACACACACAAACACACACCACTCATCAAGTTTGATGTTGCAGTAATAAGTAACAGTAAAAAGGCAAAGCTCTATTATTAATGCTATATCTTTTCAAGTATAAACAATGTACACTCTCTGCTGCGGCCGTGGACAGCGCTGATGGTCACGTTTCCCTTTTCTCATCACATTTTCTTTGTGCTCTGTGTGCAGGTGGTGCCTCTGGAGCAGATGTCCAAGGACGCGACCAAAATAAGTGTCAGTCAAACCTTTCAAAAGTCTCAGACGGCTCAGAATTGCTACGCAATTGCTATGATTAGTTCACCAAATGTTGCTTACATCTATCTCACTCTACCTCAAGGCAAGACACAGGGAACCACTGAGTAGACATTCATCACAGACTATTTGTGGTGAATGTATTCATATCATCGATGAGCACGCAGGTAGGAGATAGGAATCTGGCTCAAGGATGACATTTGGGTTCGAACCCAGAACCTTTTGCCAAAAACCTGTGGAAATGAGTTCCCTGTGATTCACCTTGGAGGAAAAGCATCAATATTTTGCTATGGCGTATGCACTGTATGGGACAGGACGAGACAGTGAAGGGTTATGGAAGAGAGAGGGAATAACATGTAGCCTACTCAAGTCTGTCTCAAAGTCAGACTCCAACCTGGGTCACCACAAGGAAGGAACAGCGCCCAGGCGGTTAGGGGAGATCCACCTAGCGTCCACTGTAGAACCGTAGTTCCGGTAGTCTGCATTGAACTTATCCTCAGGAACGTCTGACGCCCCGTTGTGACCTCCAGGTGGTGAAGGTGGCCGGCAGCAACATCTCCCACAAGCTGCGTCTGTCCAGCGTCAAGCCGGCCGACGAGGGCACCTACGAGTGCCGGGTGATCGACTTCAGCGCAGCGTGCCCCAGCACCACCGCGCCCACGCCTACCTCCACGTGGAGCCGCACAGACCCGGCCCGGGCTCGGCCCACCCCGGGCACCAGGCCCCCGGGCCGCAGCAGACATCCAGGCCCCAGGTGTCAGGCGGCCACCTGCACGCCCACACCGGGCACCAGGCGGCGGGCAGGGAGCTGAAGAGACAAGAGGCCGGTGGTGGTGGTGGTGGTGGTGGTGGTGGTGGTGGTGGTGGTGGTGCTGGTGGTGGTGATGCTGCTACTGCTGGCTGCGGTGAGGACTGTAAGGTTCTGTAAACTGGTGCTTTGGCGGGGAGTTACATAGAGAGAGAGAGAGAGAGAGAGAGAGAGAGAGAGAGAGAGAGAGAGAGAGAGAGAGAGAGAGAGAGGGAAGTGCATGTTTGTGATGTTTCCAACTATAAAGTTTGTATATGACTACAAACATCATGAAGGACCAGAACTGTTTTGTGTATTCATTTAACAAAACCACTCACTGGATTGTCTCATGTAGTAGGCATATAGTTTGTTTTCCGATGCCTGTGTTGTTGAATGCCAAATAAGGGCATGATAATATGTCACTAAGTCCATTAAGTTTCCTTAATTGCTGTTTTTTGCTGTCTTGTGTTTTTTTTTAATAGCTTGCAGTCTACGTTTACGTGACTGTAAGTCTGTGACGACCAGATAAAAATGAGTTTGTGGGTGTCAGGGTGGTTCTATTCTCATTTACTGTTCTAGGGGTAATTAGGAAAGATGGTGTTTCTGTTTTTAATAAGGAAATTATACAATTTAGAAGACAAATGATTTGGCCATCACAACTAAAATGTAGTCAACTGATGAAAAGAACCAAACAGACATTGTCCTCTTATCCTTATTGAAATTTATTATTGTTTTATTTCAATAATATGAACAAATCTCAAATGGTTCAATGTGTTTTGCATTTCTTTCTTTTTTGTTAGCCCAACCGCTAAAATGACATGCTCTAAAATCGCTATTTTGATGTAAATGTTTTTGTATGAATGCACTCCGATTGTACGTATCGATTTTGAATCTAGATAGCCTACACGTAGCAGTTTGTATCGTCCAGTGAAATGCAAATGTTTGTTCCTTTCGTCACACGAATGTAACACACAGTATATTATCAACAACACGGTATGCTTTTAGATGACATGATGTAGGCCTATTCTGTTTGAATTACTTCAGAAAATACAAAACAAAACCAATGTCAATTCTTTAACGCGTGTTGTCATCGTCATTTATTTAAGTTAAGGCTCTTTGTCTGTCTTGGTTTCTTCTTTACTGACGTGTGTTCAGGCGTCGTCTCAAGGCTGCGATGCATTCAATCCGACAGAGACGGAGGGGAGCGTCGATATTATTTGATCGTCTTGTGCGATGTTTTTTTTTTTTTTTTTTTTTTACATTACAGAAACCAAGTAGCAGCCCCAACCCGGCGAGGGCCCCCGAGGGAGAATAGTCTGCACTCTACTCTCTTGCAAATTGCAAGGAGCACCTTTACATGCGGCCATAATGCGAAAAACATTGAAAAGGTTGTAAACCGGAGTGCGCGTCTACATCATTGTTATGGTGTGAGGGGGGTATAGTAGCCAGCTGGAGAGAATGATACCCACACTGATCAGAGAGGAGTTTTAATGCATGCAATGTAAGGAAGTCCTTTTGTTACTTTGATTTGTCGATCCTTTTCAGTAGGCTACTCAAGATGATATCGCGAGCCAAAAGCCATTTCAGTTCATCGACCATAAACCAAATCAAATTGGAAAAGACGTTTTGACTTGCATAGGAATGAAAAACTTGGAAGATGAAGTGATTGGTCTGTCTGAACATTTACGGTATTTACATTTGGCTACTAAATGGCACTTGTACTTTAGCACTACACTCTGTGAACACGGAAATTGTACTTTGTAATGTAATTCAGCAGCCTAAACTTGTCTATTGCTGCCAGCTAGTGTCGACCCAAGTATTGTGTAGAGAAAATAACGCATTACGAGTAGTGTTCACAAAATGCATGCACTTTGTACGTTTGAACACTAGGGAGCGCCATTTAGCTAAACCCAACTGTCTGCTGATCGTCGCTACTGCGCTGGACTTTTGATTTTAAAACAAGCCTGTTATCATAATGTATCAAATGATTAATCAGCCAACAGCAGTTCTGAGGTCATTGCAAATGTCAGCCCACCCAATTTAACGACATTATTCCAGACTAATTAAAACATGTCGCGCTCCATTGGAGCTTCGCAGCAGCCTACATCAGAATGACTCAAATTTTTGGACAACCGGTCCAACTCGTGCATTGATGGATGATGACTTTGGAAATATACATGGCTGTTTTGAAGGGCTGTTTTGCTCCATTTAAATAATATTAATAATAATAATAATAATATAATTATATATGGTTATACCTGAAACAACGGTGTTGTTTTTCCTGGAGAATATAAGACATGTTAAAAGCTTGTCAAGACAAGACACAAAAATATTCCACTTCATGAAAAAGGTCCTCATCATTGAAGGCGTTTCAAGACTCAGAAACTCAGGCCAACAATGTGCTTCACTGGTTTAAATGGTATGATCTCACTCCCCTTGTATCCAGTGGTTGGCTTACTCCAGCACTGACAACACCAGACATGCTGTGTGCAGCTACACTATGTGGGGGCAAACTAAGGACAAGCCCTTTTTATTGCGGTAACAACAGTACACAGTACGTCAATGAAATTACAGTCTTACAAGCTTTGCATGCATATATATTTCTTTCCGCTTTGTGAAGGCTATGAATAGCCATTCAGTTCCCATCAGAAGCCGGACATAGTTACTTATATTATCATCAGGTAGCAAAACATGAGATCTCTTGTAAAAAAAAAAAGATAGCAAACCAAATGTTAGCGCATATATATAAACCATATATAAATGGTGTGTGCCAAAAGTATGATTTAAGTCTGCCCTTGTGTAAAAAAAACAAAAAAAAACAACTAACAAAAGACAGGCAACAGTACAGGGCGTGGGGGGGGGGGGGGGTGGGGGGGGGGATGGCTCTTGATGGCCCCCATGTGATAGGGGGAACTAGTTGCCAATGATGACGTTCTTGTATCCCTTCACGTGACACAGCTTGCTGCTGTTGAAGTCCACCACCAGCTTGCGCAGCCCGGAGTGGTTGGGCTTAAAGTAGATCTTCACCTTGGCCTCCTCCCCGGGCTCCACTGTAGACTCAAGCCTGGAGATAAATATTTAAATATTTAGCGTGTGGGCAATCACTTGATGCAGCCCCCCACACACACACGCACACGCACACACACACACCACACACACACACACACACACACACACACACACACACACACACACAGTTAGCCCTCCCCCCTGAACTTCTAAATGTTGACATTAAGGATATCCTTTACAGGCATATGTGACAGACATTCCTATTTATGGAGATGAGCACAAGAAGGACGAGGATGAGATACGAGGCGTTTTTTGCGGGAGACATTCCGAGCTTTGCCGAACCCATTGATCAAGTTCAGAATACGTTTCTGTCCTTTGTTTGTTGGATGAAAGTTAGAGGGGATTGCGTTCTTCTGAGAAGGAGGGCTTATTTTTTCCTTTTTGGCCAGGACCAGGATTCTGTTCAACTACCGCCATTCAGCCCAGGAGTTTGCGGGTCTGTGCGTTGTTTGCCGTGGCTCTGCTTGACGTGAGCACACATCTGGGTACTGCAATCGGAGCGTGTGAACCGTTTGGCGGGCCGGTGCAAGATGGGGGATAAACCCTTTTTGGTCGGCAATGAGCACATTACACTTTCATATCCCTGGTCCTGATCAGCGTGCAGCTCACTCGTTATGCACTTATATATATATATATATATATATATATATGCATTTTGAGAATAGAATACACAGTGGAAGACAGACTCGAGGACCAGCCTGACGGGCAAGAGACAAACAGACAGACAGTCAGAAAGACAGTGAGAGAGACAGTCAGAGAGACGGGGGTGTTTATTCACACCTCTCTGTAAGTGTGTGTCCCCCCGTCAGGTTTGCTCCCTCGATGCTGAAGCAGCAGTTGCTCAAGGGTACTGGAAGCGGGTTATGAACCGTGAGCTCCGCTGCCAGCCTCCGGTTGGCTTTGGGTTCCCCAAGGATCTAAGGAATCAGAAATAATACAATAATACAAAACAATTACTTTTAATAACTAGTGTTTGCATGAGTGAAATCATATTACTCTATAACATCTTAAATTGTTTTTTAGTTTTCTAAGTATACAACTTTCAAGGACTGCTTCTGGACTGGTAGGGGGCTGTTCTCATTTGACCTCCAATACAAACCCTAAAACATTTAAAACCTTTCATCTATTTGCAGTTCGCATAGGCGATTCATTTTAGAAGCATCTTTTCAAATGTGTTGAAAATCTCTTTCCATCCTGACAGCAATCAATAAAACAAATGCTCCAAAAGAAGTGTAATATCTGTGGCTGTCACAGTCCTGTACTACTGTCTGTCCAATCGTTTCATTCCACCCTAATGAAATGATTAATGAAATGCCTGTCTGTCAGTCTACCTACCTCGCGGCTACCTGCGCTACCTGCACACACTCTGCCCGGGCACTCACAGGTATGCCAGGCAGACCTTGTTTCTAAGCAAGATATGACCTTCCCTGACTCTCCCAGTTGCGTAGAACAACCTGAGGGCTGATTTCTATTATTTTTTAACTGTTTTTTTAATGGTTTTGCCGGGAAAATGAAAGGAAGTGCCATCTAAGCACAGATGATGGCAAAAAAGTATGTTGTTTAAAGCGTACAATGTTTATCTATGAATATTAGTTGAACATTAGTGTTTGATTTGTTTGTGATTTTTTGTCTCAACCCAAGAAGCTAGCACTCCAGTGCTGTGAATGCGCGAGCTCGAGCAGGCTGCAGTTCACATGCCGGCCAGAGGGGGCAGCAATGAGAATCATTTCAGATTCTCACATAAAGTACCTTTGTTGCATGTTAAACTTATTTATAATATGTCATTCCTATACAAAACGGATTGATACTGTTCATGAATTTGTGTTCCCCGGAAGCTAGGGGGTGAAGGGCACATGACGGCAACATGACATTGACCAAATCTATCGGACCGTTACTGTAAATAAACCTCCGGACTTCTCTGGGTTTGAGCATTGTTGGCAACCATAAGGATAATGTAAATACACAATGAAATATATAAAATGGGTCTAGTTGGTTTTTAGATATTTTCATGTGGAAATCTTACATATCAGTATGTTTGAATGCCCCCCCCCAAAAAATATTTTCTGCAGTCGAGAACCTCCTCTGAACCAAGCCATATGAGTGCACATCTGGATTAAGGACTTTCAGGGCGTTTGGTTGGATTCTCAATTGTCACAGCTGCGCTGGCCAACACACTCACGCGGACTTTGATTTCTGGGTTGTCCAGCACGATGTCCCTCACGGCGAAGATGTTGTCCTTGGTGGAGTAGTCGATGAGCAGGGCGGCCAAGCGGATCAAGTTGTCCTCAGTCAGGGCATCGCAGTACTTGGAGTAGTTCAGCCTCAGGGGGACCCGGCGCTCTGGAAACACACCCTCTTATTATTGGCTGGAACAAACTCCAGAACGCGCACAAAACGCATTACAGACGAATGAAGCACGCTTAGTAACTGACGACGATCTGATGGGTCGCAGGGGAGAAGGTTAGTCTCATGGTCGGGTGTCTGACTACCAGCCTGGGTTCGAATCCCCAATGTCCCCAGCATGTCTATCTACCATGTGATAGAAAACATCTGCTAAATGACTACATCGCAATAGAAACAATAAATTGGAATGACAGTTATAAAAATAAAAATAAATCAAAATGAGTGATATTGGATAAAAGCATCTGCAAAATTACGTAATAGCAACAGTTAATACCGATGGAAAATCTGAATGACAAAGTATGATAAGTAATAAAATAAATAAACAATAAAGGGGGCATTTAGCAGACGCTTTTGTCCAAAGCGACTTACAAGCAGTACATTTGTGAGGGTTCGACATGTGGACAGTTAGAGGAGGAGGGGGGGATCAAGGGGATCGAACCGCCGACCCTACGGTGAGTGGACGACCCGCTCTGTCCACCCGCTCTACCCCACTGAGCTACAGCCGCCCATAAGTGATGATAAGTGATGAGAAGCGATGATAAGCGATGAGTAAGTAAAATCAAGTCGTATCCCACGGTGTCCGCCGAAGGTCTCGAGTGAACCGCCGTCACGGGCACACTCACCTCCGCCGGGCGCCAGCTCCACGTTCAGCAGGTCCTTGAAGCCACAGTTGTCCCTCAGAACGCCCGTGTAGGACACGGCCATGGAGGAGAACAGCAGGCGGCACTTCTTGTCCACGGCCGTGTGGTTGGTGACCACCGCCTGCACGTCAAAGTCGCAGCCCTTCCGCATGTCCGCGGAGACCTTGATGGCCAGCTTGAGGCCCATGCTCTCCTGCCGGTGGAGGAGCTTGTTCAGGTGGTTGGCCTTCCGGAAGGTCTCGCGTTCCTCGTCGGATCCTGGAGGGGCGACGGAGGAGGGTGGAGTCGGGTGGGGGTCACTTGAGACGCTCGTGGGAAATGGTCAACCACGCGTAGTTTCACGTCGTTTACCTCAATTTTTTTTTTTGACATCGACGTGTACATTGGCACTGCTAATGTCGGGTGTGTTAGATAGGTGTCATTTATTTGTGGTGGTTTTAACTCTACTTAATTTATTATTGTGCATCGGAGCTATGCACGATCTAGATATTGCTTTTCGTCATATTGTTCTACTTCACACCAAATGTCTGCAGTTAATGGAGGCTAAATGACTGAACCTCAAGATTTAATTCAAACTGTATTACAAAGGTAATACCTGTGCTATGCATTTTTAATTTTCGTCAACTTTACACTTTGTGAGATATTTGCGATTAAACATGCAAAAAACTCCCATAGACAACATTTTGACTCCTCCTACTGCCTTGCTCCCTTTGCCTTCAATTCGCTTGTAAAATTCTCCTTTGAGGCACATTCCTGAAATTCCTCACATGCAATTACATTTTCTAGTTCTTATTATTGTCATGATCACTATCATGACCATTGCAAATCCTGTTCTGTAAGTCAAAAAGAGAGACAGCTCGCTACACGCAATGCACTATCATGCACTATTAAGCGCTCTTACGGCATAGCTCAGTGGGTAGAGTGTGGGTTCCACAACCCTGAGGGTTGGTGGTTTTATCTCCACCTCAACTAAATTTATCTCAATGATTACGGGCATTCCTCTGCACAAGTAATTCCTCACATGGAAATACATGTTGTGGTTTATATTACTGTCTTGCAGTTTCTCCCCCCGATTTGTCTCTACCCCTACTATTACTCCCCTGAGATAAAGGCCTGCAGCAACTATACTGTGAACATGTGGCTCATTCTGTGCTCTCTGTAAGAGAGAGAAAGGAGGGTGTGTGGATAGCAGACAGGCGAGTTAGTGATCTCTATCTGGTCTGAATTTCACTCGCGACTAGGAGTTTGAGGCACTTCTTTGAGGAAGAGCAAACTACACAAAATCCTGAGTCTTTCCAGGAATAAGTTCATAAACTGACTTTAAGCTGTATATGAATGTACTTTTTGTACATTTCCCCGGGTAAATTTTTTAATTGTGACACGGTTCTCTTCGAGATCCGTCGCCGTGTCGCCGTGAGCGACGATGGCGTGCGTGCGTGCGTGCGTCTCGTGCCGGTTACCTTCCGGGTACTTGTAGAGGTGCGTGATGTCATCTCGCTGGTCGCTGCCCACGCTCTTGGTGCTGATCTTCATGCCCACGATGGTGGTGCTGGTCATCTTCTGCTGGCTGCCGTCCTCCTGGGTCCTGTAGTCCACCCTGTCGGCGTTGACTTCGGCGAAGACGAAGGGCGCGTCGTACTTGCAGGTGAGCTCGCCCTCCTTGATGGCCTTCACCGGCACGGGGCCACAGCAGTACACGCCTGTCCCAGAGCCCGGACGGCACACAGGTTTAGCTTGGGGCAGCCGCGGCCTACTGGTTAGGGCTTCGGACTTGTAACCGGAGGGTCGCCCGTTCGAACCACGAACCGGTACGAACGGCTGAAGTGCCTCTGAGCAAGGCACCTAACCCCTCATGGCTCGCCGAGCACCGCTGTTGGCAGATCACTGCCTCGGGATTAGTGTGTGATAAATGAAGAGACCAAATTTCCCTCATGGGATGAAAAGAGTAATTCTTCTTCTTCTTAATTCTTCTTGATCAAAGGGACTATGTGTCGGATGTTGCCATGCATACATCTCTTTACATCTCTGACAATGGCATACATCTCCGTTTATTTATGAGTTAACATAAGGGTAGGGCTGTTATCGTCTCAACGTACGGCGCTGGTCTTCTGCGAGATGCAGTTCACTTCCTAGCCAAAGGGGCCAGTAATGACAAGGTAATCTTAACTGAATCTCTTACACGTAGTGCCTTAGATTCACGTGG
This sequence comes from Urophycis tenuis, assembly GCA_036785325.1. NCBI lineage: Eukaryota > Metazoa > Chordata > Actinopteri > Gadiformes > Phycidae > Urophycis > Urophycis tenuis. The sequence continues at coordinate 6,410,797 of JAXIVH010000008.1, forward strand.
CCTACCAACAACAGCACCATTGTTCAAAACAATACTTAATAAATGAGCCATTGTGAGCTCCTCTCGAGGGAACATGCTCTGACCTTCACTCTTCTCCTGGGGTGTGGGGTCCACAACCTGCCAGCCGTCAAATTCAGGCTTCAGGTCGGGCCGGGTCATCCAGTTCTCCACCCAGCAGTGGAATGTCCTGAAGATTTGAACGCATCGTGTCATTTTGTGCCCACCGGCCCATCCCATCACAACGCCACTTGGCTGCATTATGTGACATGAACGCCAGGGGTGCAACTGAGCGTGCCAGCGTAGAGTCAAATCACTGGTGGTCACCAGCCAATAGCCAATGCACAGAGGAAATAGGAGGCGATTCTCATTTTGCAGCATTTAGCGCGCCGTTTGCTCCCACTCCCTGCACACTGTCTACCAAACCCTGGTGCTCACGCCTCACGTACTGCAGGCTTGTTCCTGTTGCATTATGGTCCATGCAAGTGGCATCTCTATGGTTGCTTTGCTTATCGTGTGACCGCTGTCATCGCCTACAGTAGATGACAGCGCTCCTCACCAGATCATGTCCCTTCCCCGGTTGCGGCCGTCCACGTCGCGGTAGTACTCGATCACCAGGTTCCTGTTGGTGTCGTGGGCCGACATGTAGTTGGTGACCACTCTGCAGGGGATCCCGAGGGCTCGGGACACTGGACGGTGAAAACAGCAAAGTCGTCGGGGGAACCAATGATTCAAATGGCTCAATACCAGTTCAATTGCTCAGTTCAATATATATTGAGACCATAAATACATCATGGAAGTAAATGATAGTTCTTAATGTTTGGAATTATGAGTTTAGTGCCAAGTGCCAAGTTACAAGTTACAAAGTGCCAAGTGCCACTTTAAATATAATACATATATAATACAACCAAACACTGAAATCAAAAGGGGAATCAGCGTGGAATGTGTTGCATCTGATCTGTGAGACTCTGTACTGGCATGGAAACCAAGGAAATCGGTGTATTCCTACAGTGGCCGGTCTACACAGCGTTGATTTGACACTTTTTATGTTTTAGAGTTTACCACTGAGGGCCCGTTTAGAATAGAATAGCATAGAATAGAATAGAAATACTTTATTGATCCCAAGCTGGGAAATTCAGTTGCTCACGAGCCGGCAGTGGGGGGGGGGGACGTTTGGCGTTCGGACCGCACTCACCTGTGCAGCAGACCGCTGCAAACACCCAGCACTGGCCGAAGCGGACGGGACTGCAGGAGCTGCTGTCCCAGTTGAGCAGGATGTCCACGCTGCCCCTCCAGGACATGGGGCTCACTCCTCCCTCGTAGGGGTCCCCCGAGGACTCCCTGTTGGAGAGGGCCGGCCAGCGGCCCGCCAACACGCCCGCGTCCCCGTTACAGTCCACCTGACGGAGCAACGTCGCCATGGTGAAACACGTACCGTCATACTGACCAGGAATATGTGGATACGGTTTATAGTGCACGTATATGCATTTACATAGAAGTGTACATACAGTATGTGTCTATGTACAATTCAATTTGCAACAGACACACGTGCAAGGCTGTTTTGCTATCGAGCAGTTCACGTGCACAACGCTAACAAAGTAAAAGGCCAAGGGTCAGGACATACCATGGCACTCAACACTCTGGAGACGTAGATGGGATTTCTCCTCCCCGAGCAGTCTTTACCGGGATTACGCAGGTATTTGGGGTTTTTGTCCAGCAATTTCAGGCAGACATCCAGGATTCCAAATTCAAACTGTTGCAGAAACAATGAGTTCAGGAAGCAACAGTAGAAGTCAGTCACGCACTTCCTTCAGCCTTCATCTACTTATAGTGACCTGCAGGTCTGATGAGGTCAATGAAACATCCGTATTTATTTGAAAGCTACATAATGTAACCACCACATGTAGAATAACAACCTTCAGGTAGACTAAACAATGTTTTTAATTTGTGTTCTCTCAATTATTGTCAAATCAGACAATAATCAAGTCGATTATTGTCAGATTGATTATTGTACACTCAGAACATGGAATGTATTCAGTGTATTCAGTTTTGGGTTCAGGTGTTCTGAGTTCACCTGAACCCTGCATAACCCTACCCTCATGCTCTTATTTGTTGTACGTCTTGGCACTTTAATCACTCTTTGTAACTTGGCACTTTGATCACTCTTTGTAACTTGGCACTTAGTCAGAGATGTTGTGTACTAGCAATTGAAATGCTTGAAACTTGTTCTGGTGACTTTCTTACTGTATTAGCAGCAATTAAATGGTTCACCTTCTTATGACAAATGGACTCTTTGTAAGTCGCTTTGGATAAAATCATCCGCTAAATGCCCTAAATGAAAATGTAAATATATTACTAAATTGAAGATCATATACGACAAGACAATGAGGCATTGAAGGTCCCTGACACACCAAACCAACGTCAAAGAAGGGGGCGGAATTGACCAAAAGGTTGCACAAGAAAACATCGCATCACATTCAGATCCAGACAGGGAGACTCATACTGCAGCGGCAGTATGTTGGTGTTGGTACCTGGCCAAAGTTCCACGGGACAGGCAAAATGTGTTCCACAGTGCCACGGTAGATGATGCCATCTTGAGACAGGACGTATTCCTGCAAATACTCTTCATTGTCCAGATACACAGAATCTCCTGTTGCCGAGACATCAGTGAAGAATGTCACGGTGGGATGAAAACATGGACTGAATGGAAAGAAAAGCTTTGCCCTCACACGCCTAGGACTAACCAAACAGAGGGATGGATTTCATTAGTTTAAGCCTTCAGTGTACACAGCTGCCGAATAAGAAGTTACATAATGTAGCTTTAATAATTAGGAAACCCCGGCTGCAACCTTCATCAAAAAACAACAACACTTGTCTGTCTGTCTGTCTGTCTCTCTCTCTCTCTCTCTCAAGTGTCTTTCTCTCTCTATCCCTTGCAGTCACACTCTCTGTCTCTCTGCCTGTCGGCCTAGGTATCTATCTCTCTCTCTCTCTCTCTCTCTCTCTCTCTCTCTCTCTCTCTCTCTCTCTCTCTCTCTCTCTCTCTCTCTCTCTCTCTCTCTCTCTCTCTCTCTCTCTCTCTCTCTCTCTCTCTCTATGGGCAAGCTATGTCCCACGCCATAAGCCGTGTTCCTCCAGAGCCTGACACCCAAACCATTGCAGCATTCCTTGGCGGGGGGGGGGGGGGGGGGGGGGGGGAGGGGTAGCCTGACATCCTGACATGAGAGATGATGTGTGCACACACCGCCCACCTTGGCACCAGGGGTTAAAGAGGAGGATGAACTCAAAGCGGCCCGCCGCCCCCAGGGTCAGGGTGTAGTGGCCGATGGGCGCGTCGGCCGCGGGGCAGATGGACAGGGCCACCACGTTCCCGGGAGGACTGGCGACCGTGGCGCTCCACCCGGAGGTGTTGTTGGAGCCGGCGGCGACATCAAACACGGCCCTGGTGCCGTACTGGTCAGAGGGGGAGGGACCTGGGTGGGAGTGGACCAATCAGAGGTAAGCAGGAGAAAACAGGGGGATTCCAGGGGGGGGGAATGAATGGACCAATCGGAGGTGAGCAGGAGAAAACATATTATTTAATAGACATACTATTAATTGTATTTATTTATTTATTTATTAACTACCGTTGCCCACCCTCTGGACATATTATCTGCTTATTTATCCCACTGTACCCTCATATCCATACAGACTGCATTTATCTGTTGTACCCATTTTTTTATGCTCACCTGTTGTATTGCACTACTGCACTACAGTTACTTATTACCTCCACACTACCTCTACAATGACTACCTCCACTTGCACTTGCATCTCTTTATTGTTTACTTGTCACTTTAATTACTACTGCCACTTTTTCAATATTGCACTGCTCATGCACAATACTGCACCTTAATCGCTCATCTGCACTTCTGGTTAGAATGCCAACTACATTTCATTGTCTCTGTACTTGCACTCTGCACAATGACAATAAAGTTGAATCTAATCTAAAAACAAGGGGATTCAGGGGGGAAATGAAGGACTGAGTGGTTTGTGTAGTGAGAGTAAATAATAGGAGATGATACAAACTCATGGTGAGCGATGCTTGCTGATGTACTGCAATTATGGTGCGACTGTTGTTGTGACACTTTTTCTTTTGACCTGACTTGTTATATACACATGGCTTGGAAGAGTCAATCACATGAACTCAAGTATATTTGTTTAACTTCTGAGACAACCTTAATCTACGCCCAAGACCATTTAAGTCCTCAACTTCTTTCAACATCTAAACACTAGCCTATTTCCAGATCCAAGGCCCAGGGGGAGAGGAGTAATGGTCAAATAGATGTCCCTTCAATGTCAATAATCTTATCTTTTATAGCAGACATTCTTTCCTGTTGGCTCGCCATTTCCTTTTCTCAACAGTTGGGTTCAGCTCACTCTATTACATTTTTATCAAAGCTGTTGTGAAGGAAAACCGCAGATATCATTTGAGTGCCATTCACGTGTTGGTTTCAAAGACATGCATGAGGTCCTCCTAGGGAATTCACTTGTCCTTCCCACAATAGCAACCCGCGAATTAAAACTACAACAGCAGTTGCTTGAAAGATTATTTCAACAACGCTTGTGTGAAGCAGATCAAAGCGCTCCTCCCTTCATGCTTACACAGCCCACCCCATGCCGGGGTCAGGATCTCAATGGGCAAAGGAGGACAGAGACGTGGACCCGTTCCAGGAACAACAACATAGCTTTCTATGGAAGTCGTCGGTCTTCCAGAACTTGGACATCATGTTCCATTTGTGATTCTCCACTTTCAGATTGTCTTAAACGCTTCTATGTTTAATACAAATGTATTAAACATAAAGGCTGTGCACAGTTTTTGACGTGTTTGACACATCAACAGTGTATTGTTTATTGGGTGAAGGGTATCAAGTGCGAACCACCCACTTTTTTGACGAAAAAATTAAAAAAGCCCAAGACAAAGACAAATAAAGAGGGGAAGAAAGACTTTGATTTAGACTGGCCGCCCGTCGGTAGGTGATCTATGAGTCCATGTTACGGCCCCGGGGCCTGACAGGGCCAGCGTGCGCGTGTGTTGTGTTGTGTTGTGTTGTGTTGTGGTGAAACACCACCAGACCAGAGCGGCTCCAGACGCGTACCTGTCTCCGCGGTGCAGGAGAGCGAGCTGAGGCCGGGCTGGTACGCCCCGGAGCGGAGCAGCAGTTTGATGGTGAAGGGCTGTCCTCGCCTGACGATGAGACGGTCCACGCCGTTCAGCTCCGTGCGGTGGTCCGTGTTGTTGAACTCGCACTCCAGATCCCAGGAGGCGATGTCCAACGCTGAGGAGAGCGGGCCAGCAGACGTTTAGTCATCAGTCTAGCAATGTCCAGAAATAACTCAAGCATGCCATGCTTTGTGGGTTTGTCGGCCTGTCAACACGCATTCACGTCGGACACGCATCTATCTGTACAGCAAAGTGTAGGAAAGTCGTGTTTTCTGAAAAACCACAAACACCTATAAAATAGATGCACAAAGTAGAGCAGGTGGGCGTACATAGGAGGAGGAAACGCATTAAAAATTCACAAGCGCTAAATAAATTTTAACGGCATATATATTTGTTTACAGTGAAGTTGTTGTCGATGGTCCACATCACTCACGTCCCAGAGTCGCTGTGCATTAACCACATCTATGTCTCAAATGTTGCTTAAGCATTTACTTTACAATGCTGTTGTACTTTTATCTAGTGCTCACTTTATGAACTACAAAACCAAACAATAAACCTTGAGGGGATCTAAAGGGTTCTGTTTCTCAATGTATCTCACAGGAGATGACTCCTGACACACCACACGAGCTGCCCACGACAGCCGGGCCCATGGTGAGGTATGTAAAGGCAGAGCCCCTCCCACCCTCAGGGGCCCCCGTGGTGACGTACAGAATCCTACCCTGGGACTTCCTGTTTGAAGAACGACTTAGAGTCCTCCTGCTGTCTGTAACCTCACTTGACTCTGCCAACTCCTGCTCATAAGTCACACTTTGGCACAAAGCGAGAGTCTGTTACCATCGGGGAACAAGACAAAAAATATGAGCATGAGGATTTGAGTGTTTCTTGTATTTTACCTTTTGATGATTATCTGTTTAACATTTGTAAGTGTAATTTATTCCTCTGTAAAGCACAACAAATGGCCTTGCGTTTGAAAGGTGCTATGTGAAAATAAAGCAAGGCATAACAGGTACTTAGTTTCTTGCTTAAAAATGTCTTGCACTAGTGCATTATTATTATAATAACTATTATTATTATTATGAGTAGTAGTAGTAGTAGTAGTAGTAGTAGTAGTAGTAGTAGTAGCAGTAGTAGTAGTAGTAGTAGTAGTAGTAGTAGTAGTAGTAGTAGTAGTAGTAGTAGTAGGAGTAGTAGTATCAGTAGCAGTAGTAGCAGTAGTAGTAGTAGTAGTAGTAGTAGTAGTAGTAGTAGTAGTAGTAGTAGTATCAGTAGAAGTAGGTAGTGGTGGCGGTAGTAGTAGTAGTAGTGGCAGTAGCAACAGCAGTGGAATTAGAAGTCATTAGCACAACTATTTGTTTGCGTAAGTCGTCCACCATTGAAGATAATTGGGTTAGGGTTTGGGTTAGCCCTGATGCTGACACGCTCTGCCGCTTGAAGAAACACACCAGGCTATTAAGTGTGGGCCATATGGAACAAGGGATACTTTGGATAATTGGAATATTTGGAGGAATCTGCAGTGAGATGTTTTGATAATCTACTTGTCTCAGCAAAGGGAAAATGGTGACCTCATCTCCAAAAATGTCCAGGGCAGTATCCAGCACCTTATCAGGCTGTACAAGCATCTGGGGTGTTCAACAGAGGGGGGGGGGGGGGGGTATTGCTGCTCATAATTGCCTGGGATGTAGTTTCACAGTTGCATTAATCAGAAAACAGTTCCACTTCAATCTGTTTAACCATTAACCAGAGGACCCAGACCCAGGCAATGATCTACTGTATATCTTCTCATCCACCGTGAGCTAATTCAATTCTATCATAAGTTTATATGCAGCAGTGACATAAACAAGTTGTCCTAAGTTTAAACATCTTCAACGTGACAAGCAACGTGGCAAACAAAAAGCAAGGTGTGTATAACTATCTTAAGAGTTTATTGCAGCTTGTTTCGCGTTGAGATTCCAAAATGAAATGTGTGGAAATGTTCAAATTTGTTTCCAGTTTACCAAACTAAGATCAACACTCCCGAATACTGAATGTCTGTTTGACTGTGCCACCCTAAGGTGGTTAAGACACTACTGAGTTGTGTGACAGGAATAGTCTCCGCTGTAAGTCATTTAACTCCCAGAAAAGTAAATACTGCACATTGATGAGCTAACACTCAATGCCCTGAAAATAACTCTGACCAAAAGTAGCACAACTTGTACGTTTTCTGTTGGATGCATGAATGAATCGACAATACCATTTAAAGCATTTTTGCTTTGTTGTTGTTTTTCCCATGAAACCTTCCCCCTGAACAACATTATGTCATGGTTTGGGGTCATGCTGATAAGTTTCCTCTTACACATGTTCAACAGATGGTGGAGTCTGCAGTGAAGAGAGACCCAGCTAACCCATACAATAAACTACATCTAACCCATACAATAACCTATAGTTAACCCATACAATGACATGCATCTAACCCATACAGTAACCTACAGCTAACCCATACAGTAGCCTACAGCTAACCCATACAGTAGCCTACAGCCCATAAGTACGTCCCTGTTAGTTGAGGAACACATGGTAGGCGTTAGGTGTATGTGTAACTGTAAATTACACAACCACTGAATTACTACAGATACTGTATGTTTTGGTATGTCACACATTTGCTTCCTCAAAATGACAACTTCTGAGGTTAAATGCACATTTGGAGGTATAAAGCAGGGTCTTTTGGCAGAGGATAAAAAAAGCCCATTAAGTCAGTTTACTGTCTTCAGTTGCCTTTGACATTTCTTCCAAAAAGGCAAAACCTGTCTCAAAAGTAGCATCCCACTTTAATACCAAAGTATTGCTATACACACCAGGGGACCAGGTTATCACTGCAGCAACGCAAAATGCCTTGATATGGGCAGTTTCGGTTAACAGCGGCCCCTTTTGTGACTTTGAGACATAAATCAGACTTGCGCAACAAGTGTCATCAATTATCATCATTTATCTTTACGGCGTTCCTGGTCATGTCAATGCAATGCTCCGATAACCTGTGTGCCTTTGCAAAACATGAATGTATCACTTGAGTGCTCTCATTAATGTTGGCAACTTTATAAACACTCTTCAGAATAAACCCCAACTTCTCAAGGAAACATGATTATGATGTATTTTTGTCGATGCCGTTTAAAATAACTTATTGATACATGCCGCTGTAATAGGCGACCGTTTTCTATTGCATACAGTCTTACCTTGAGCCATAGCCGTGGGGGTTGAGGAGAAGTTTCAAAGGGGAGTGTGTGTGGCAATCAGAAGGCGGCGGGCGTCCAGTGAGCGTCGCAGCGGAGGGGATTTTATCCTGAGTAGCGTGCGCGTCACTACAACCCAAGTAGGTGTGGCGGACACGCCCCCCGCCCCCGCCCTCTGCCCCCCGACCCCCTCACACATATACAGACGGACGGAGGCACGCATGCACTCTCACACACACACATACACACACGCACGCACGCACGCACACACACACGCACGCACGCACACACACACACGCATGCACGCACGCACACACACACACACGCATGCACGCACGCACACACACACACACAAGCAAGTGTAGTAGTATTGGCTATATGAGAAAAAAAAACCTCACAACTCTATGTCTATGTTACCTGCAGGCCATCAGGCTTCTGAACCGCTGAACTCTTCCCCTAGCGTTACCTCAAAGCATTTGTCAATACAAAGCTGATGTAAACACTTATATGCCGTCATTATTTGATGGGAGCATTCAGACCATATAACTCAACACTCTATGTAAGACCATGTAAAATCCTGGACAATATGCACTTGCACTTTACTCCTGCACATCTGTATCGTGACACATTTTACCACTACTTCCATCAAAGCTCATGCACAACCCTCCAGTTTATATATGATGTAAATACTTACATGCTTTCAGTACGCACTTTATATTTCTACAGTGCTGCTACAAATCATTTTCCATTGCTGCTTATTTTCATTCTTCATCTTTCATTCTTATTGCTGCTCTTACTGTTATTCTGTACTTATTGTATTTAATTTAATTTAACAGTTTTTCTTTGATTCTACTTATATGTTGGAATGGGCCTTGTCCAATACATTTCATTGTACAGTATGACTATGCAATATCCCTCAGGGATCATTAAAGTATTTATGTCTGTCTGTCTGACTACAAGTGATGCTGCACATTTGACAATAAAGGACTTGAAACTTGAAACTATGTAGTCTGGCTTTATTGTAAAAAAAGACAAAAAGTAACAACAAAATCTGCATTTCAGACAATAGGCATACAATTGTATGCTGGTAAGTATTCATAGTCATTCCAAAGTAGTTAAACAAAAACGGTTAATCATCAATTCAAAAGGCTTTGTGAATATTTTAAACTGCATTGTGTATGTCAACTTATGTGAAGATGAACCTTTGTTATACTACAATTTGCTGTGACAATTATGAACATATTCTTTGAACAGCTCTACACCACTATTAGGTATCTTACTCATTAGGATTGCAGAAAGAAGTGTTTCTATTACTTTCAATTCTCAGTTCTGGTCAAGATTTGGTGAATGTATCAATTGCATTCAACATTTTTTTTTATTCTTACAAAAATATATAATAATCATAAATATGTGTGACTTTTTGGATTAGCAAACAATTATGGTTCAACAAGACCAGGGCATATATGGAATATTTTTCCATCCGTGGGGACACAAAATCATATATATATATATATATATATATATATATACTGTATATATATATATTTATTTAGTTTTTATAGGGACAATTCTCACAACCCATAATATTGGTAGGCACACACCCGAATATGGCCTTGAGGAGAAGATCAATTAAGACCAATAAACACTTGTTTGCTTTGTGTTCTTTCTCGGTCGTGCGTCAGCCAAACCTTGACTCTTTCTATTGGACAAGAAGGTGTTTGGCCATGTGTATCAGATGTCCTCTCTAGTGATTGTCAGGAGCTGCATATACACATTCATATACCAGGGCTACAAAACTCAGAGACCAATATTGCAACAATTGAAGCTCATTTTCTACACACAGTTCCACATGAAAGATATTGGCCAAGCCATGTGCCATAACTGCAAAACAAACAAAACAAAAAAAATACAAATGTCGTCAGTATTTCACATTCATTGTATAGGCAATGTGACATCTTCGATGTACACTTTCATAAAGCCACGCGGGAAAAGTAGAAAAAAAAAAACAATATCATCATAATACAGTACATGTAGGTATTGTGTATTCTCTGGTCTAGTGATGAGATAATAAGTGGTAATGGCTTACAGTGAGAGGCTGCAGGAGACAAAGACACAATGTTTGCTACAATAGTTACAACAATACAACATCAATAAGGCTTTCTTTTGGCTCCTCCTGGGAGCTCCTTGGGAGCATCTGTAAGAAGGAAGAACATCAGCGTCTTTAGCTGCATTAAAAAAAAACAATGTTCTGACTCAATGACCGTGACAACACAGCTGCCATGTTGCTCACACCCACCGTGTCTTCAAACCTCAGTGGACTTCCCCACAGCAGCACTCTGGACCTGCAGGTGAGACAAAACGTCAAGGAATTAGTAGTTGTAACCATTGTGACGTCCCCAAAGAAATGACATCCATGGCACTTTAATCGCTCTTTGTAACTTGGCACTTAGTCAGAGACGTTGTGTACTAGCAATGTTTAACCTAGCAATTGAAATGCTTGAAACTTGTTCCGGTGACTTTCTTACTGAATTAGCAGCAATGAAACGTTTCACCTTCTTAAGACAAATGTACTCTTTGTAAGTCGCTTTGGATAAAATGCCCTAAATGCCCTAAATGTAAATGTAATCTATGGGACGAACGTTTCTACACTTGTAACATGTCACTGTTATCTCTCATGCCTGGTTTTTAACAGTCGCATTTATTGATGATTACTGTGTCACTCATTATCTCGGATTGGCTTTCCAATGCTCCACATTTCTTATGCATGCCGTCATGGCGAGCCGCGCGGAGCCTGCCTGCCCTCACCGAGCCACAGGACAGGTGGGCGGGCTGGAATGGCGCCGGGCGCTGAGGGGTGGCGGACGGCGGCGGCTGCGGCGGAGGCCACGGTGAGGCGTGCGTCGTCGTCTCCGGCGCTCTGGAGGGGACCCGCGGCGAAGGGGCGCCCGGCGGGGCCACGGCGGCCTCCTCCTCCTCCTCCTCCTCCTCCTCCTCCTCCTCCTCCCTGGGGGTCCGCGGCGTGGCGCCGGCCCCCGGCTCGCGTCCTGTGGCGCAGCGGAAGCTGTGAGTCGACTGGCTCAGGCCGCTCACGCTGTCCCCGGACGACTCCGAGCTGTCCACTGGCAAGACAGCAGGGCGGGACATTGAGGATCAGAAGACCTTCCGTATCCCACACGGGCAGTTCTTACTTGTGCGGCGAGCCCACATGACAGCACAGACAAGTAGTCCTGGCTGAGACTATTAAAATGTCACAGTACAAAGTAAATCCGCTAAAATCATGGATTTTTATGTCTGGTGTATTTGTGTTAAAGTGGCAGGATGATAAGTGTCCACATATGGACAAATGACAACGCTCACTACGTGATAATGTCTCTGGTACTACATTGTCTTGACTTACAACTGCAACACCGCGGACATTTCAACACTTTCCCAAGACTCAACACAAAAGCACTCTTCCATTAGAGTGTGAGGAGAACACTGCTTTACTGCCTGCTTGCCGTCGACGACGGTTGGCTGCCCGGTCCGGCTTTTGCGGGTACCCAGCTGCTGCCTAGCTATTCGCTACCAGTTCTCTTACTCATGGTGTGCTGACAGCAGTGGTGGTCGTGGTCCAGGTCGTCCTCCTCCAGGGCTCCAGAGGGCCCTTCCATCCTGCTCTGCTTGGCCCCGTAGAGGTACCCCACCGGGGAGAGGGAGCCGATGCCGGAGGAGGAGGAGGAAGACAGACTTCTCTCGGAGCCGATTGATTCTGGACGCACCGCAGCTAATCCATCCACTGAGCCGGACTGCGAAGCTACCGTCTTGATTTCTGGGAAGACCAAATAAGCGCAGGCTGCGGTTAGATAGACAATAGAAACAACATGTTTGTAGGCGGTATGACGTTAATGAAACCATAACTCTGCTGATTCATAGTTTTATTTTGTATTAAATTGTATCAAGTTCAAGTTCCTCATCGGATGAGCTGCATCACTTACAGTCATACTGTGCAGTGAAATGTTTTGGACATGGCCCGTAGGAAAGGAACAATAACATAGTATAAAATAAAGGTATCATGGAATAAAATAAAAGTGGCAATGGAGCAACTGCAAAGGCAACCATTATTTCATGATTGAATAATCATCACTGTAATCGATGTGTGAACAGATGAATTGGACAGCAGCATGCAGTGTGGTGACGAAATGGGGCAGGAATGTGCACGCAACAGCATGGGAGATCAGCTCAGTCTGATCCCTGATGTCTGCAGTCTGCCCGTCTTTCAATTTTGCACAAAAGCGCCTGCCATTAAGGTAAGGTAGATTTGTAGTCAAGACACTACCAAGACCAGAGGGTAGAGACCAAGACAAGACCAAGACCAACCAAGTCAAGACCAAGACCGAGATCGGAAAAAAAACAGTCTAGTGTTTAAGTTACACCAATAGGTGAACAATGGTGCAGCCATTAGGAAAATGGCTGCACCATATATAAGGTTTTGTGATGAGCATGGGCTCGCTGTTTGGTTTATGCACAAACCCCCTCGAGACCCCTATGTTCGCGACTAACCCTACGCTCACACTGGCGTTTTTTTGACAGAGGCTTGGCGACGCGTTTCCATTCATTTCCAATGGCAGTGAGCGACGGGCGACAAAGCGAAGCATGTGGGCTGCAAAACGCGAGGAGGGCGGGGCAAAAAATAGAAACGAGTCCTATTCTATGCAAATGTTGAGCGAAAAAACGTGGCGTTTTTTTGCGAAAGCCAATCCGAGCGAAGGAGGCGTGGCGGCCGCACAACTTCAGAAAATATCCAGGATGGTGGACCACGTCGGCGAGAGATAGGATTATGGATATATCTAACGAATGTGACTTTACCCTGTAAGTGCTGTATGTGCTTCGAAATCTATCGAGAAATAAATGTTGTTAAACCAGAAAACGTCATATTAGGTATGGCTGGATATTATCAATTGTTTTCGAACTGACACAGGTTTCAATACTATCGCTACAGACACTCCCCCGGAACGCCCACCAGGCGAAAATCGCCGAGCACAAAAACGCTTGGTCGCCCGTCAGTGTGAGCGTAGGGTAAGACAAGACCAAGACTAAATACAGTCGAGTCCGAGACAAGACCAAGACCACGTGAAAGTGGTCTCGAGACCACTCTCGAGTACTACAACTTTAAGGTAAGGGGCAGTCACTTCGGCACTTTGTGTGACAATTCACCATTATATTGTCCACAATTTCAGCACCCACGCAATGTGCATTCATTCCAAAAGACAAGGTTAAGTGAAGACAGCAGAGAACAGCTTCTACCATGGCTTGATCACCCAGGCCGGTAATGTCTTTGAATGACATGTATCTGAAGTCAAAACCGTCTGGCGAGTTATTACCTCTTCCCATCAGTACATAGTTGATGGCTCTGTCATGGATGGCTGCTTCACTGGGCTGGATGTCCATGAAACGCTTGTTTCCAATACCCATGAACACCCTCTCCTGCATACGCACCTCTGGAGACCAAAGGAGAAATACAGTCTGAGATGGACCCGTTCAATCTTGCAGTTTTCCCTTGAAGGGATGAATTAATCAGAATGTGCAGACTCAAGACACTGCATGTTCTGCATCCTGCTGCACACAATGAGGTTCACCTTCTGTGTGCGTGTGTGCGACTATACCTCTGTTATGGAGTGCCTGTTCCCAGAGGATGCGCGTGAGGTCCTTGGTCCAGGCCTCCTTCACCTCCCTGCAGGTGGCCTGCAGGGTGTAGGTGTCCTGGGTCTTCCTCCGCCGGAACCAGATCTCGAAACACAGACCGCTGCACCCACTGTTGTGGGTCATGCCCAGGTCTGACATCTGGGGAACGTTGCACAGAATAACTTTACAAATTACAAAGGAAGATAAGAAAAGCTATTGCTCACCAAAAGATTGATCTGATTATCTGATATCTGAAAGTTTGTATTCTCCTTTTAGAGCATGTCTTAAGAAGAAACTTAAATAATCGCAATTGAAAATAAATAAACTATAATTAACTGAAATAAATAAATAAATAAATAAATATGTCACATGAGAATTATGCCTTGCTTTTAGTTGGAAATATCCATTATGATGATGATGATGATTATTATTATTATTATTATATAAACAATACATACAGTAGGTCTAGAGTATGCTAACCACACAACTTTAACTATCACCTAAGATTTTATTTATTTACTATTGAGATTGTCAAGTGATCCAAAAGTAAAACTTCTTCTTTAGAAAATGAATATTCCATGTGTGAAATTCAAAAGGCGTCACTTGGTCGAAGGGTGTTGTGGAAACAAACTTTGCGATAACTCATGACACAGGTTGAATAGCTAGACGTGGTAGCGCACCAAACATGTGTGTTTCATTTCGTCCTCGGTGGGGACAAAAACTGGGATAGTCAGGAGACCGGGGCCTTGCCGTCGTCTCATCAATCAAACTGATCACAAAGGACATTTCTGTCCCGCGCTCAAACTGGCAAACCGGACATGTCCCGACCATCCCTGCCCCACACACCCTTGGCACTACACGAGTAAATCAGGGATGGTCTCGGAAAACCGGAATCATGAGTGATGTCTGATGGGTGAGACAGTTGTCGTGGTCATGTAAACGAGAACTAACGATGGGCTGACTTGTTAAGATATAGACCATGGTGCTTGGCCACCTCTTAGAATAGCCATCTCAGATATAGACCATGGTGCTTGTCTACTTCTTAGAATAACCATCTCAGATATAGAACATGGCGTTTGTCCACCTCTTAAAATGACCATCTCAGACAGACCATTGCGTTTGTCAACCTCTTAGATTAACCAATTGAGTGGATGTTGAAATCATCCTTACTACTAGACTAGAGGACATTTGGAAATGCACATTTTAAGTTGTAAGGTTCATATTTATTTATTCATTTTTTTACGTTTATTTGACAGGGACAATGCACAATGTATAATTGGGCCAGATTATAGCCACAAGGCTAATTTACATCTGTTGTTCCTGGTCTCTGTATTTCACACATCCTATTGTACATCCTATCCTATTGGGCTGCTATGATCAGCGCCCGGGGAGCAAGTTGGGGTTCAGGGTTCAGTGTCTTGCTCAAGGACACTTCGACATGCATGAAGTGGGGATCAAGGGGATCGAACCGCCGACCCTACCGATCCACCCGCTCTACCCACTGAGCTACTGCCACCCTTGGTCAAAGTTTGTACAAAACATCAGAGTTTCATCAGAACTCCCAAAGAAACGGATCTCTCATACCATCACAGGTACCGCACACAGAGCCCTGCTGTGTGTGGATGCATGCGTCCCGTGTTTGTACCTTGAACGACTGTTTGTAGATGTAAACATCATTCCCGACACCACTTTTCTTGGTCTTGCTAAACAGCAGGAGCTCCCGGAAAAGGAAAACGTGCCGGAAACATTTCTTCTTCCTGAAAGTCACCAGGAACTCGTCCTGACGAATCAGCTGCCCCTGTTCCTTCAGGTTGACCTATGACAGAGCAGATAGGACTTATTTCACAATGACGTTAAAAAAAAAAGACTTTTTCAGCAGGCTACCATGGAAATTATTCACGAAAATAGGAAGTTCTCAAGAATAGTGAAGTAGTCGTGGACAAACTATAACCTTTGAAGAACTCCTAGCCACCGAGGCATTTAATCAAAGTCTTTAAATAATAGCTTGTGTTGTGTTTTTAAAAATGTTCATTTCATTTCATTATCACTGTTATCATTATCACATTATCACTGTTATCAATGTTTCAATTTAAACCAAAATGATTATTCAGCTGCCAGCTTTTCTTTATCATTATTGTCAAATGTCTTTTGACTCCTTCCCATCACTACATCAATAAACCACCACCAATAAATCACCTACCCATTGCACAACACAATGAGGATGTGAAACATGTACAAACTGCAGCTTCCATCAAACCTCTGTGATGTCCACACCACCAGCCCGCCCACCCCCATTCCCGGGTTCAAGTGTTGAATCATCACTGAAATTACACACAATTTAGTTCCACGGAATCAAAACACAAAAAAAAAATCCCTTGGAGTCATCTCCTCACATCACAGCTGTGGATGTCATCCATGGCCAGGAGGTCGTTGCCATGGCGAAGCTGGAAGTGGACGACCTCCAGGGCGGCCGACAGCTCGGCCCTCTCGCGGGCCTGTCCTGGAAGGCACTCCATGGACACGTCCTGCAGAAGCAGGCTGTACTTGCTGATCCTCTGCACGGGCTTCAGCAGGTACGACCACAGGTCCATCTGATCGCCCAGCTCCAGCTGCTTTTGCTGAGGGAAGAAGAAGAAGAAGAATTACTCAGTTGATCCTGTGAGGGAAATTTGGTCTTCTGCATTTAACCCAATCGTGAATTAGTGACACACTCAGAACACAGTGACGGTGAAGCACACAGTGAGGTGAAGCACACACTTAAACCCGATGCAGTGAGCTGCCTGCAACAGCGGCGCTCGGGGAGCATTGAGGGATTAGGTGCCTTGCTCAAGGGCACTTCAGCCATGCACACTGGTCGGGGTTCGAACCGGCCACCCTCCGGTTACAAATCCGAAGCCCTAACCAGTAGGCCGCGGCTGCCCCCAGGAGGGGGGGGGGCGGGGGTGAAGCAGTTAGTTAGTGAGTTAGTTCATTCCCCAGTGGTCATTCAGAGAAGAGCAAAGTCAGGACGATTATGAGCACCGATGATAAGAGTCGAGAGGCGTATATAGATATACCGGTATTCAAAAGGTACCCCTAAAGAAACATAATACAACACATCGGAGCAGGATAGTCTAGCCCACACTATCCAGTGGACCCTGTTGCATTTATATTCCGACTTAAAAATGACTGGTTCTCTCTGTCGTCTTGCTGGCAGGTGAGATTGGCCCGGGAGGACTGATGAATGCAGACGGTTGCTCTCACCTTGAAGAAGGCCTGTCCACGGTGGACCAGCAGCGCATCAGACCGGGGTTTGTTCTTGCTGTACAGCGCATACAAGGCAAAGTTCTCTCTCTGAAATAAGAGGGGGGGGGGGGAAACACATGGGATCACATTTCCATAGGCACGTTGTAACATAACACTATAGGCCCACTCATTGTGTCTGATCTTTCATTTCAGAAAGGGTATCTAAAAATGACTATGGGATATTACAGCAATCAACTTTATCATTATAAGCACTTTTCAATCACCTCATCTCTCACCACATTACTGCGCAGAGGTTATTGTCCGACGCCACAGCATTGTTAAATACTTGGTCCTGAGAAACAAAGCATTTAATTTCTAATCATTGCTGGTATAAGTGAAGTAAAGCACTCTTGGTTGGAACCGTGGACCCCACGGACCAATAGCCTCAAACTAAAGTCAACTAGATGTCAATTTTTTTAAATCAATCACACTTATCGTTACCTTTAGCTCCCCGTTCAATCTATGATTCACTAGTCTCCGCAGATGGTTTCTTGGCCTTCTAGACCCACATTCATTTATTATGCCTCTCAGCATATTGGCAACATTCATCCCTCCTACGCTGTCTTCAAAGTGGAAAAGTGTTGCTCAAGAGTACTTGACATTTTATTATAGGTGCCGTGTGTGTGTGTGTGTGTGTGTCTGTGTGGGAGGGGGGGGGATTATTCTGACTAAAAGAGAGGGGTGGCTGTAGCTCAGTGAGTAGAGCGGGTGGACAGAGCACATCGTCCACTAACCATAGGGTCGGTGGTTAGACCCCCTTGATCCCCCTCCTCCGACTGTCCACATGTCGAACCCCTCAAAATGTACTACTATTGTAAGTCATGTTGGACAAAAGCATCTGCTTAATGCCCCTTCACCCTTTAAATGAACATTTATAGTATAACTTGGTGACCTAACACCATCATTGAAGGCATAAAAGTCAGCAATGAATAAATACATAAATAAAGGTCATTTGGTGGACAACCTTACCAACACAGGGAGTGTGTGCACATCGGTGTGTTTTGTGTGGGACTCAAAGCCCCCGGAGCCTGGCCGCCTCGATCACACCACGCTCACCCGCTCACCTAGGATCCCACTCAACACTGAACCCTTCGCATGCGCGCCCCTGCTGCTGCTGCTGCTGCTGCTGCTGCTGCTGTTGCTGCTAATCCCTCACCATGGCCGGCACCACGGGGAGCCACTCAAAGTAGTTGACCGCACGCTGTCATGTATGTATGCAAGTGTGTCCCTGCAGGCTGCCGAGAGCCCGGCGCGGGTTCGGCGGGTCACCCACGTGTCGCAGGAAGCAGCGGCCCACGCGCAGGGGGTCCTTGGCGCAGCCCTCCAGCTCCTTGAGGAAGGTGTGGTGGTGGAAGTCGTGCAGCTTCTCCAGGTTGCCGAAGATGACCGCCCTCTGACCCCGCAGGTCCTGAGGCACGTCGGCCCGCTCCAGCTCGGGGAAGTAGTGGTCCCGGACGTAGGCCAGGGCTCGCACGTACTCCCTCTCGGTGCACAGTAGCTCCTCCAGGATCTTCTGCAGCTTCCTGTGAGGCACAGAGAGAGAGAGAGAGAGAGAGAGAGAGAGAGAGAGAGAGAGAGAGAGAGAGAGAGAGAGAGAAAGAGAGAGAGAGAGAGAGAGATCTCATAAGAGGGGGGGGGCTCTGAGGGGCTGTTGCTGAAGATGATGTCTCATCAGCATTTTGCACTCAATTGTTTTGTTTTTTTTAACTTTATGCTTCATGCTTAACATTCCCTTTGACGTCCGACTGCAATGTTAATGATGCATTGGTATGTGGTCGTCATAAGAGCAGCAGAGCAGTTCACTGCAGTAGAGCAGTCACTTGCTTCACTGGCAAGCAGGGATCATCACAATTCACTCACAGCAGTCTGGTGTTAATCTGCTCTGCGGTCGGGGCGACCGGGGCGTCTGCCGGCTGCCCGGCGATGGCGGGGTCCGCGGGAGGACGGCCCCCTCCTCCGGCGCCGTCGCCGCCGTCCGACGCGTCGCACAGGTGGCCCAGACAAAAGCTGTGGTGAGAAGCGATGGTGGGCGCCGCGGCGTTGACCTGCAGCACGGCGGGGCCCAGGGTCTGCCTCCTCATGCGGACCCCGGCGTCCGGAGGCGAGGCGCTGGGGAACGCCGTCAGGCTGGGGTTCACGCACGACCCCTCGCTGAGAGAGCGGCCCAGCCCCTGGTGACCGGGCGACTCCTCCCCCTGGCCGAAGGAGTCCACCCTCCTCAGGTCCATGTCGCTGTGGTGCTCCTTCTGCCTCCGTCTGTTTTTGACGCCCAGCGTCACACCGCCGTGAGGCCTCGTCGAGACGGCATCCGTAGCCGCCACCGCGGCGCCTGGAGGCCCCGCGCCGGGGTCAGGGGTCGCGTGCAGGGTGCCCTCGGAGCTCCTCCTCTTCTTCCTCCGCGCCTGGTCTCCGTCCGCTTTATTGACCTCGCTGGAAGAGGCAGCAGACCCCCGGGTCAGAGGGCATCCGGGCTCCCCTGTTTTTCTCCCGTTCTCCGCATACTCCTCCTCCTCCTCCTCCTCCGCCCGCTCTCTTTCCTCTTCCTCCTCCCTCTGCTGCACTCCCGACGCCCCTTGAGGAGCCACAGCTGGAACCGCCTGGTTCTGGTTCCCGCTGACGTCCGTCTTCTTCCCACTCTCCCCCAGACGCTGCCTGACTTTCTGGCACTGAACCCAGGCAGCATTCCACGCCCGGAGCACCCCGGAGGCCCTCGGGCCTAAGGCCAGGGCCCGGGACTTCACAGCCTGGAAGTGCGAGGTGGATAAATCTCCTGCAAATCTCTCCTCATATTTCTTGAGTGTGCTCTGACTGGCCTCAGTGAGGTTACACCCCCCTTCTACCTGCTCCAGATAAGGAATGCACTCCTGAGCCAGAACCGAGGCCTAGAGAGAGAGAGAGAGAGAGAGAGAGAGAGAGAGAGAGAGAGAGAGAGAGAGACACACACACACACAGATAGAGAGAATGACCATCAGAAAGCGATAGAATAGAGAAAGAGAATAAGACCGTCAGAGATTGAGAGAATACAGTAGAGAGAGACCGTCAGAGAGTGAGAGAATATAGTAGAGAGAGACCGTCAGAGAGTGAGAGAATACAGTAGAGAGAGACCGGCAGAGAGTGAGAGAATACAGTAGAGAGAGACCGTCAGAGAGTGAGAGAATAGAGAGAGAGACCGTCAGAGGGTGAGAGAATACAGTAGAGAGAGACCGTCAGAGAGTGACAGAATAGAGAGAGAGAGACCGTCAGAGGGTGAGAGAATAGAGAGAGAGACCGTCAGAGGGTGAGAGACAGAGAGAGACCGTCAGAGTGAGAGAATACAGTAGAGAGAGACCGTCAGAGAGTAAGAGAATAGAGAGAGAGACCGTCAGAGGGTGAGAGACAGAGACCGTCAGAGTGAGAGAATACAGTAGAGAGAGACCGTCAGAGAGTAAGAGAATAGAGAGAGAGAGACCGTCAGAGGGTGAGACACAGAGAGAGACCGTCAGAGAGAGATAAAGAGAATGAGAGAGGGGGAGATATGCTTACGACATTTTCAGGAGGGATACATTAACTTGATTGAATGCAGAGATTTGGAAGCAAAATATTTTTTTGGGGGGGTGAGGGGCGTGCCAAAGCAAAAGCACATTCCAATATCGACACATTGCCTCTCTCCCCCTCACGCAGCCCGTGCCGTCCACCCACCTGTTCACAGAAGCGGTGGAGTTGCGTGAGGGCGTCGAGCTCCTTACGCCTCTGCTCCGCCCGGAGGAGGAGGTCGTCCATGTTGGATCTGAAAGTGCTGACTACGGTGCGAAACACGGCCGCGGCCGGGCTGGCGCCGCCGGTGTCCACGGTGTTCTGCGCCTCCACCATGAGAGCCAGCGCCTCCTGCTTCTTCTGCTGTGAGATGTACACAGTACACACAACATCAGTCGGATCCCTTCGGTGGGTTTCCTGCTGCTTCTGTTATAGACAACATCTAGTGATCAGATCCCTTCTGTGGGTTTCCTGCTGCTTCTCTTATAGACAACATCTAGTGATCAGATCCCTTCGGTGGGTTTCCTGCTGATTCTCTTATAGACAACATCTAGTGATCAGATCCCTTCTGTGGGTTTCCTGCTGCTTCTCTTATAGACAACATCTAGTGATCAGATCCCTTCTGTGGGTTTCCTGCTGCTTCTCTTATAGACAACATCTAGTGATCAGATCCCTTCTGTGGGTTTCCTGCTGCTTCTCTTATAGACAACATCTAGTGATCAGATCCCTTCTGTGGGTTTCCTGCTCTTTCTCTTATATATAACCTCAATCAAATCCCTCCTGTGGGTTTCCTGCACCTCTAATTAGAATGTATTCTATATGATGTATTCTATGTTGAGGTCTATATCTATATAGATCTATACCATGGCCTGTGTAAGGAAGGAGTCAAGGTGCTGCAGGGCCGTCTCAGAGTCCTTCAGGGTATCCGGCGTTGTGCTTGAGTCCTCCAACATCTGTTCTCCTTCCCTGTTAAACCACATCCCAGCCTGCAAGACACAAAGAGGAGCTATTGTAAAAAAATAAATAAAAAAAAACATAAAAAAGGACCTACAGATGGTCCATTTATTGACTCAAACTGTCAAGGGCATTTTTGCGATACTATTGACTCAGTCAGCAGATGTCTTTATACAAAACACTACACAGTGAATGCACACACAGGTAATACAGGAGAAGGTTACACATGGGAAGAGGCCCTCATGGCATCCATGAATAGAACCGAGGACCTTTTGACTGGGAGTCAAAGCAGACAAAGCCCTGCACTGCCCCATACAAACCCCCCCCCACCAGTACCAGTACCGTGTTGATGTGGCCCTCCACCTCGCGTAGCCTGAAGAGGTGTTCCAGGTGCTGCAGGGACTCGTTGGAACGCATCACCAGGATGTGGAGCTTCTCCTCCAACTGGTTGTACAGGCAGGTGACGGCCTCCACTGCATCTCTGGTCGGACCATGAGCACAACAACAGCCACATCTGGGTTACCTGATGTTATGCACGATGCTTACAGTATGATTGATAGCAGTGGCCCGGGGGGGTGGCTTGCCCTGGCTTTGTGAACTAGCCCCCCCGCATGGCTCTGCTCTGAAGCCTTCTGGTCCCGGCTGGACCCTATCAGGGTTAGGGCTGACTCAAAGAGAGCCTGGAATGGGGGCCATGAAGGGGTCCGCGTGGGTGATGACCAGCAAAACGAAGAAGAGATGTGAGCTGCTGGGAGACCAGACGACGTATACCTGCCGCTTGTGGAGAGGTGTGATCCGAACCGGCTGAGTGGACGGTCCGACCTCGGTACGTCTGGCTTCGTTTAATTCCAAACAGACTTTGGATGAGTTATCCTGAGATGTAACTATTACTCATTTGACTACCACGGAAAGATTGTGTTGGTGTTCCTATAGCCGCTCTGCACTCTGTCCAGTTGCTTTTTGCTTTTAACACTTCAACTTGAGGCACAATTATTTTCAGTAAAACCACATGTTGATTGGTCTCTGCCTCAGACTACAAAGTCGGCTGCGAAAAGACCAAAATGCAAATGGATACATTCCAAGTGTGTCTGTGGACCCTGAATTTTGCGAATGCTTCCATTATTATGTCATGAAAAGTAAAACCAGACTGTAGCAACAGCACTCAGTCTGTTGAAAGATAGTAAGACAGGCTTGATAGCCATATCACAAATATGTATTTTCTTTTCCAAAGTCAACCAGAATCTGTACAAACAGTGTTACTGTTGACTATTGAGTTGTTTGTGTGTGAAGGATGTGTGGTTTGTGTAGTACAGGATGTGTGGTCTTGGTGCAGGGCTTGTGGTCTTGATGCAGGGTGTGTGGTCTTGGTGCAGGGTGTGTGGTCTTGGTGCAGGGCTTGTGGTCTTGGTGCAGGATATGTGGTCTTGTTGCAGGGTGTGGGGTCTTGTTGCAGGGTGTGGGGTCTTGATGCAGGGCGTGTGGTCTTGGTGCAGGGCTTGTGGTCTTGGTGCAGGGTTTGTGGTCTGGGTGCAGGGCTTGTGGTCTTGGTGCAGGATATGTGGTCTTGTTGCAGGGGGTGTGGTCTTGGTGCAAGATGTGAGGTTTTTGAAAAGGGCGTGTGGTCTTGGTGCAGGGCATGTGGTCTTGGTGCAGGGCATGTGGTCTTGGTGCAAGGCTTGTGGTCTGGGTGCAGGGTGTGTGGTTTGTGAGCAGGGCGTGTGGTCTTGGTGCCGGACGTGTGGTTTGGGTACCTGCTGTCCTCTGACTGCTGGAAGCGAAGGTCTTCTCTCCTGAATCTGGCCAGCATGGCTCCTCCTTCTCTCTGCAGAGAGACCAGCCGGCTGTCTTCCAGCACTTCCTTCATTGAGGTTCTCTGTTCCTGTATGCATTGTTGTACCTCCTGCGGGAAACGCACACACCCACCCGTGCACACACACACACACACACACACACACACACACACACACACACACACACACACACACACACACACACACACACACACACACACACACACACACACACACACACAATGTCAGGCGTGTCCCACAAGTGAAGGGAACTAACTAAACATCATAGGCTTGGAAACCGCACATACCTGTGCGGTGTCCATTGTTTTGGTTTCATCGACTTTCTTTATGGCCTTTTGAAGCAGACTGTCAGCCCCTTGCAGGTCTGCTGTGAATGAAACCAGCCTCTGGAACACAGCACGGTCACAGCAGGTTGGTCAAATGGAGGAGAAGGAAAACATTTTTGTATGGACTTATTTGGCAGCTTGCCATGGACAATTTCCTTTTTGTAAACAAATAGGAATTTACAGATGATCTGATGTATAAACAATATACCATTAATAACACGTGATTTACAGCTCAGTAAACATTGTACCTACATTTCAATTCAACGCACCTACTCTTGCTCGACCCTAATAATAATCAATAATACCTAATAATCATTAATTAATTAAATGATGGCACATTATTTCTCAATGAACTTGCAAAGGAAGGAGGGGAGGAGGAGGAGGGGGAGGAGGAGGAGGGGGAGGAGTTTCCACAGCCTTTCAAGGGAACTCTGAGGTTAACAAAGTGTAATCGGTGATTCACTGACACCAGTGTTTTTTTTCCAATCTTCCTACATCTTCCTATAGCTTAAAAAGTGGTGGTGTGCTAATTGCAGAGAAACGGCAGACAGAGTGGCTCTGATACCTGGTGGAGCTGCAGCCAATCGGCATGGCTGTAAGCAAACGTCCCTCCCAGGTCAGAGGTCAGCTGGGAAGCCTCCACTATCTTGTTGAGGGCTTTCAAAGAGGTCACCACATCCATCTGACACACAGAGACGAGGATGAGGAAAGGACATACTAATCCACGTGCGGCGATGTCATCACGTTTGACAGTCGTTTGAGGATTGACTAGAAATGTGATTTTCCCCACCTGTAGTCCGGGCTGTCTCTCTGGGCGGGGGACGGTGTCTTTATCCACCAGCAGCAGGATGCTGTGGACCGCGTGCAGGGCTTGTTCCTGCCACATGAACACAATGTGTTTGGATCAGCATGACACATGCATGGGGCAATAGGCTTTAGATATGTATAGAGCTTGTAGGGTTACATTGCAACAGCATCACATCGCAATCCCCGCCTTCACTTTGGAGGCAAAGGAACGTTGGACTGTTGGAATGTTGAAATAGTAACGCTTTTTTGGTCATTGTTAACGGCGACGTTTGCTGTGATTCTGGGCAGACAATGTTATGTTTCTCATGCCAGATGTGGTAAAAAGACTGTGTGCAGGGCTTGCTCCTGCCACATGAACATATGTTTGGATTAGCTTGACACAACGGTTAACCTAGCAATTGAAATGCTTAACACTTGTTCTGGTGACTCTCTTACTGTATTAGCAGCAATTAAATGTTTCACCTTCTTATGACAAATGTACTCTTTGTAAGTCGCTTTGGATAAAAGCGTCTGCTAAATGCCCAAAAATGTTAGTAAATGTGAATGTAAATGTAACATACATGCATGGAACAATATGCTTT
>JAXIVH010000008.1:6441131-6461131 GCA_036785325.1 Urophycis tenuis
TCACCCCCTGGTCCGTGGAGAGCAGGCAGCGCGTCAGAGGCGGCCCATGGCGCCCCTCGTTGACGTCCTGCAGCCACTGCTCCGAGAAGATGCAGGGGTAGGAGGTCTCTGGTATGGGGGTCTCCTCCACCTCGCGGCAGCCTTCGGCGAGGAGGCTCTTGAGGACGATGCGGGCCGCCTGCTCACCGAAGGGCTCGACCTGCAGGTAGAAGTCGGACGGTCGCAGGAGCAGAGGGTTCAGGGGAGCCAGGTGGATCACCGTTTTGTCGTGCAGACACAGCGGCCAGCCCTCGTGGCAGAAAATGACGTCCGAGTAGGCAGCCTTGGAGAAAAGATATGAGAAGAAGCACATGTTTCGGAGTTTCAGGGGTTTCAGCAGTTTCCAAGTTTGTTCTCTAGTTTTTGGTTTTCTGAATTTCCATTCTTGGAATGTTGTGGGTGCTCCTTTTTTTTTTTTTTTTTGCGTAAAAACATACAAAAGCTACAATATATCTCAGAAGAATGGGAAGGAAAATCATGATCCTTTCATGTAAGTATTTCTCCCTGGAACACACGTGAAAAACGACCCACTTTTATTCATGTTGTTGTCTTTGTTCTCTCATTTAATAAATGATCACTGAACTGCTCGCTAGCGGGATGTGGGCTGCTTGGCTTAGAGCCACGACTAATAACACATAAATGATCCCACATTAACTATGCTGCATCATATTTACCATATCTTTGATTGTTGTCTGGGAGGCTACGCCTCTATGATCCACATTCCTCTGAGATATTATCCAAACATATTGGGAAATCTGTAGTATGGTGCAGTTATCACGGTGTGTTCGACAACAACGGTATTCTCAAAACACAAATGAACTGAAAAACACCTCGAGGTGCGCACGCCAACACGTTTCTTTGCGTGCGCTTTCCTGCGAGGTGGAGGTGGACGCATCAAACAACACACAGCACACTGCACTACTGCAGGCCATGATGCGTCACGGAGACTCACACAGGCCGCCTGCTGCACACTCTCCAGGATGTGCTTGGAGGGGATCAGGAAGTCCAGCAGGCACTGCAGGGCGTCGCCGTGGTACCGCTCCTCGATGGTGCGGAACAGCTGGCAGAGGACGATGGGCGCCGTGGCCTCGAAGGGCGGGAAGAGGGCCGACAGGGCGCTCTGGATGGACGAGTCCAGAGACTGTGGGTTCTACGCGGAACCGGGGAGGAAAGGGGGCAAGTCAGACAGCGGGTTGGCTTGTATTACAGTAATGCTCTTGTGAATTTCCTTCTTTTTTGTCGATATTGCTAGCCTGTGAAAAGCTAGCCTGCAACTGTTCCTGCCTACAGTTAAACGTTTGTGGATTCATATGTATTTCAATGAGAGTACATGAATTGATCAAACCTTTAACGTTGAACGTAGAAACAACAGAGCTTCCTCGCTCCATTAAATCAAAGTTTAAATGGTTCTAGTTGTGTCTAGTGTTGTCAATATGAAAACGGTTTGGTGTTTTTTTTTGTCTGCCGAGATCATTGCTGCATCCTCGATGAATAGTGCAGAAAATACATTCAGCGAGATTTTCACATCTGAATGCATGTGAAAAGTTAGCCTGCAACTGTTCCTGCCTACAATTAAACGTTTCTTTCAGGCTTAAATTTGGCTAACTGGGAACAGGTATTTAATCAGTACTTCTTTGTTTGACCAAAGCTTTTGTTGGCCAAGCTCGGTAAGAAAATAAAGCTATGTCAAAATAAATAACTTGAAATTCAACGTCATTTAAAGGGAGAAAAGAGGCTGGCTTCCTACCAACCTTTCCACTACTGTGGAATGCTTCACTTGACTGAAGCATAGCCTGGAAACCCAAAACTCTGTGACATACCTTAAGTAAAAATGCATGGCTCAGCTGCCAACAATTGTCAGTTAGAGACTACGCGTAACACTTTCATGGCAGACACATCAGACCAAGATCAATTCTCCACTTCTCAAAGTTGTCACATGATCATTTTGCTCTCCCAACCAACATACGGCTGGGAAGAAAATGTAAAACTGTCATTTAAAGAAGAGCACCCAGAGATCGGGGGCCCCCTGGGTCTTCGGATCTCCAAGACTATATCTGGACATGATTAAATCTGTCTTTCCCTGAATATGAAGGGGTCGTTTCATGTCTGGCCAAGGAGACACACTGTATGTGATCTAGGCTGGCACTTTGGTGTGTAGACAAGGGTCAAAGTTGTGATCTGATTCAAGTGGAAAGGAGAGGACAAAGAGAAACTTATGCTCTCCATCAAGCCGCATCCATAACAGAGGAATAGAGCGAGAGAGAGAGAGAGAGAGAGAGAGAGAGAGAGAGAGAGAGAGAGAGAGAGAGAGAGAGAGAGAGAGAGCGAGAGGAGTCCCATGTAAAAAGACACCGCATCCCAAGTCAAGAGTCAGCTTCGTCTCGTGCTCACTCCACATAACATGGTCTGCTTCAGATCAGCATGCTTATAAGAAATGGGCCATTCAACCAACGGGGTCCCAGCTATGTGACTAAGACCAGCTGTGCTACGGGATGGAGTCCAAACTAAACACATGGAAGCAATCGGGAGGACCAGATTGAAGCCATCCTCTTTGACCAGGGTTTTCAATGGGGAGCAACACAAAGGCAGAACAGTGGGAGGGAAATGGGGTTTTTCTTGGTGGTGTTCCTGTGTAGATGTGCCGGTTATTGTCGCATCTCAAAGTCACGTCAATTACGATAAAATCCTTGTTACCAAATACACCCGTCAGAAAAATATACTGCACCATATAGAATCGTTTTCTTCACATATCGTTATTTTAGCCTCCTAGTTATCTCACACATAAAATAAGTTATGCCACACACAAAATAAGTACCAGAGAAAAAAAAAACACATTTATTGAGTGCATTTTTTTAAATATAAAAACTAACTATACAGAGATTAATAAATATCAATATCAACCCATTGATGAGGCAGAATTGGCGCCCCAAGTGGTCAGTATGCTGTATACAAGCGCAGGGTTGTTCCTCCTATCAGAAGCTCCGATCTCAACGGCAGATACTGTTCAATTAACACGTGTCACTACTTTCCTGGAGGCCTGTTGTCCACCACCGCTGTATGAGACACCTCATGTACCACCTACTGTACACTTGTTCACGTAATCAACACCAGAATGTCACACAGACACCAGGCTTGTCGGGACATGAAAGCCGTGAGGCAGGCTCTAAAAGCAGCGAAACCGAGACCTTTACACATTACAAAAACGACTTATCGCATTTGATGCGTGACGTGTATACGTACAGACCAAAGATTTTTTTTTTGTTTTTTTTGCGCTACTGCTGCTTTTCAAAGGAACTTCAAAGGTAAGCCAAGCTTATTGATGTAACTCTGTCAAGTTTGAGTCCCAAACCACTCCACAGGCCCACATTTTGGCCTAGATGAAGAGATTGCCGGCCCCCAAACTGAGAGCGGGGGTTAAACAAAGACAAATAAACAAACCACAGAACCTGAATAGATGTCAACAATATTACAGTTAGCGTGCTAGTAGTTTTTCACTATTGCACAAGGTAGGTGATGTCAAAAAAAATAAATAGTTACAATTATTTACAAATGTGTTATCTAGTTATCTGTTTAGTTTGCATGCTGTCATTACATAGTTAATGGTGTAGCATAATGGATCTTGTGGTGTCTAGCTGTGAGGTTTCAGCAACCAACTGCCCAACCAAACCCCCCCCCCCCTCCCCTCCTTTCACAACAATGTAGAAGATGCTGTGGTTCGTGTCCCGGCCTGTTAGGTACTTCCACCATGATGTCATCGCTGCACAGCTTTGAGCCGGCAAGTGACAAGGGATGAGATTCTCGGAAAGATTCATCAATTCTATTTCCTTATTTAGTCTGTAAAACAACACAGCTTACAAGTAAGATGGTGATTATTATAAATAAATAAAAATACAGGGGTCCTCTCTTCAGCAATTTTTATGTGGAGATAAAGAGATCATTCTCAGGTAACAAAATCACAACAATTCTTATTTTTATACACTAATTAAAACATAGTGATTATATACGATTGCTGCATTAAATTGCTTTATTCTTGTCAGTTAGATACCCCATCATTCTACACATGACACCTTTAAGTCAGTTGTTCAGTTATACTTATACTTGTCATAATACCACAGTCAGAGTCGGGGTTGTGTTATATGAGCAGATGGGCTGATTCTAAGAGTTTTTGTCCACTTCCTCTTGTATCTCCACGTAAACGCAAACAGCAGGTCTTTATCAGAAAACAATGCTTTCTTTCTCTAGATTGGACACATCTGCAACATAGATGAAGCACCAGAAGATAAATACCTTGGAAACTGGGCCTTTGCTCTTTAATGCATCACAGCTGTTTAGCACCGAGTACAGTCATAGGGTGCACGCTCTACTGTATGTCTGGAATGGTGAACTGAAGGCCGAGTCTATCAGAGAACAAATGCCTTTGTTCTAAAGACAGATATGGTATTTAACTGATAATTCCAATGATAACAAGACCGCAAGACCGCTCAGAGATGTTGCTGGACACAGAGAGGAATACAGCTTATCTGCGTGTTTGGCGTGAGGGTACTGTAACCTGGTGGCAATAAAAAACCCAAACCCCAAAAGCTCTAATTAAAACCTACAAACATGCATGCGCTGTTATCCAAAGCAAGTAAGCATCACCACGGGAGGCTGGCAAAGTGAAATCCACCAGTGCAAGACCCTCCTGAGATAGCATAAACATAGATTGGCTGGGCCCGGTTCAGACCGGCTGGCTGGTTCAGTTGCGTTGCACTACATCTCACAAATGGTCAGACGGCATGTCACAGAGACAGTAACTCTATATGTTGTTTTTTTTTTTTTTTTAAATAAAAGTCAGACTGTCAGACTTTATCTTTTGCTTCAAACCAAAAATATGACTATTTTGACTCACTTATCTTTGCTGACCTGGCTAGTTTGGAGTTCGGGGTGGGGGGGGGGGGTGCTAATGGGTCTCTGGTGAAGCCCTTAGAGACTGTAAATGTGATAAAGAGCAAGACAAACAAACTGGACTTCTGACGTAGAGGTCAGTGTGGTCTGTTGTGTTCCCAGATGGCTGTTCTCCCCCCTGAGCATTCTGATAGCATCCCCCCTTCAGCTCTCTTGTCACACTGTAGTTGTCGTGAACGTGCTTGCCATAATTGTGTTTGCTTATGGAGCGACTGTATCAAAGAAACAGTTGCAGCCGGAGGAAATGAAAATGAGAGTTCATCTCTTGTTTTTGCCTACATCCTGGCAACATTCCACTCTCGAACCCCCGCGAGAGGCCCCGGGCCTGAATCCCCTCGCCTACCTCGTAAAGATAACACATTAGAGTGGCTAACATATCAACGTATCCACTACTCTTACCCCCCCCCCCCCCCCGCTGTGTTGACAGCCACAGGAGTTGGCATGGCTCTCTTTGCCAAGGCACCTCATTTCCACTTCACTGGCCGCCATACGAGGAGTCAAGCTTGGTCAGGCTTAAATCCCAGAAAACCTTTTATCTCTCTATTAGAGACAGTTTGATCTACAGCCAGCGTGCCCTGCGCTGCATTCCATGGCTGCCTATACGCCCTGGACGGCCTGCTGTGGCACTAGAGAAGGGGGTCTACCTCTGCCCACTGTTGTACCGCGAAGCCCGCGGGCTTTCATTCCATTCAGCCGGCGCTGGCCTCTTGGGCAGCGTCAGGCGGCCAACAAAGGTCATTGTTTGACCGGGATTGACATGTCGGAGGACCAGATAGAGGTCCATCTGTTATGAAGGCTTGCTTCCTCTTTGTGCTGCCACCGTCACTACAGAAAAAGGCCCCTGGGCGGGTTTTCACCGTGCTGACCACGGGAGAGATAATGACAGGCTTCTTTCTCTCCACCGGGGCTCTTTGTGTATTGCCTTGGGCTACGGTCAAAGAAAGTCAGGACCCAGATTTAGGCCCCAGTGTAAACAAGCTGTCAAGGTGTTGGACACACAATGTCCGTGTGTGTCTGTGTGTGTGTGTGTGTGTGTGTGTGTGTGTGTGTGTGTGTGTGTGTGTGTGTGTGTGTGTGTGTGTGTGTGTGTCAGAATTTTAAGCAGCGTCATCAGCAGCGAAAGGTCAAAGGCTTAAAGTAGGTTAGTGGTGTGCAGCGTAATTATCGTTAGGATTAGCTTCAACCCAACCTACTGATTTGTTGGGAGCGTATGTAACCTTCTCTTCCTGGATGGCTCACGCCTTGAACAATGGAACGTTCATTCTGGGGCAACGTTGCCGCAAGCCAAATAAGGTAACCGCCCCGTGTTTTACAGAAGTCTGAATGATAGCAGCAAGCCTAGGGCTTCAAAAGAGGTGTACCAAACTATGGTGGTGATACATATCTGTCTGGCCGACAAGAGGAACCCAAGAGCCACAAACATCACATCAGCTCAGACATAACAACATCAAATTATGTCTGTTGTACACAGGGTGGGGATGGCAGAAAAAAAGCTCAAAATGGGCTTTTTCTCCCTCAAAATTAGATGGTGTCTAAAAATACCACAGGAGATTTTATCAATGAAAGTCTATTGTGCTTTAGGGAGGAGTGGGTCATTTAATTTGACGATTTGAATCAACTTGTTTGAACCAAAGGCTTCTTCATGCAGCTAGTTCAAAAATGTCCTTTATTCTCTTTCTCTTGTGGAGACAGACACAGAATACTAATATTACTCTCACAAGGAGACAATTCTTTCCCGATTTTCACAGCCCTCTTCCAAGTTTCTCTCTGACAGAGTGTTGGTCTCCTGGTGGTCAGTGACACAATGCTGGTGTTTTTTTGTGTGTGTCTCTTTGGCAGGGGAACATACCATTGAGCAAAGACATTGCTAATCCATTCAGACACGACTGTCTGCCCCATAAAATACGCCTGTGAGACGAAACTCTTAACAGCCATCCATTAGTCGGCTACTGCAATAAGCAGAGCCACTGGGACTGCGTGGGGCAGCCAAGTTCTTGTTGATATTCTGGGGCCAAGGCTTTGTAGAGCTGTGGAGGTCTGAGCAGCCATCGGAGCACTGGAGTCCAGACAAAATACCACTTCTGTTTCCCGGTGATGCAGGTCAAACGTGGACTCTTTTAAAAAACGTGGACTCTTCTCTCTCTGGGAAGCATTACTCAGTCGTACTGCTATAGTTGGGCAATTTTATCTGACGCAGATGACAAATGACTCTCTTAATTCCTGGTTAATTGCATTTCATTCAAGTCATGAGTAACGAGTCAAGTCCGCACATGCCTCGGAGTTGAAACGTGTGAGGCGGAATCCCTTTTCTTTACTTCGGGAAAACTAAACAGAAAAGAGTGTTCGGCGTACGTGCCACACGCCGACATATTTTTAGAGCGCTGAATAAAAGATTCAGTGTCATGAATCATGCAGCACAAGAGGCATGGTGGCACAGTCACTGAAGCCGGTCCCATGAAGCTCTGCGGTGCTCGGCTTTTCATCGCCGAGTTTGACGAAGTGTGTGGGAGTGCTCTGGAGGCACTACAAACACACAGGTTGGGTTTGATTACAGGGCCCTCGTTTCCCCACATGTGAGTGGGAAGTGTGCCCCCTGTGTAATGGACCTCACGGCCCTCCGATGACTGAATGTGAATCCCGAGTCGCTAGCCTTGTGCGTGTTTGTGATGACCATGAACGCGCCGTTTGGCGGACGGGTTTATCAGAAGCGCCTTGCGTCGTGGATGGCCTCAATGGGATGGGTCAGTGTCAGTGTTAGTGTCAGTGTTGGTGCCATGCTATTACTATTGTGTCGCTCGGCAGGATGACTATTAGCTCCAGCCTCAGACAGTCTGCTGTGCCTGGCTATCCAGGAATATAGGGGTTAGGAGTAATGTAGGTAAGACCATAGTTATACACCAATATGTCTGGGGTTGTTGTTTTTTTGACAATAGACTGACTGTGAGTGAATGTCAGAACACAGCATTGTGATAATTACCAAGGCTGAGCCATTTCTGCTGTTGGCAAGGTGTCCACGTGTCATGAAATGTAAGGGCCGGGGCAATGGTGTGAACTGTGCTTACTACTCTGTCAACATTTTGAGTTTTCTGTTCTTGAGAACCAGCTGACCTTCGTACAATCTCAGTGCTTTGGAAAAACACAGGAGACAGAATCAAACATTGACTTTGTATCGCAACATGGGGGCCAGCTGAGGTGGCAGAAAGCTGCAAAATCAACACTTTGTTGCCACAAAGTCATGCACAGTTTGGCTGTGTGCAATGCAAACCGAACACCCGGATGCATTCGATTTCCAACACAATCAATGTTTGTGACAGAAAAACTAAAAGCAGGAATGTTACTTGACAAAATAATCTGAATCGTTCAACATGACCAAACAAATACTGCTGACTCACAGTTGAATCAGCAGGAGCTTTTCTTTTTTCTTTTTTCTTTTTTTTCTTTTTTTAACAATACGGCTAATATATCAGGCCATTGAACAGACAGAGAAGACACCAGCACTGCTAAAAACAAATGGTCCAGAATCCTGTCACCGACCAGGCTTTTCTGAGTGGCTTTGTGTTGGAAGTGATTCGACTGCGTGAGGGAGGCTGAATGTGATCATGGTTGTGGTTCTGCCTTCTGCTGTGAGCCTCACGGCAGACTTTGAGCAAGGAACCAGCGAATGGGTGAGCCGAGGAAAAGACAGCATGGGGGCCTCAACATCTGGAGGATCACAGAAGGAGAGAGCAGATCACAGCCCTCACAAGGCTTCCATGGGAAGGGAAAAATCACAAACCATAATAATGAGCAGACCTTAGTTAGGAATGAGATTGAGTTGTCAGAGGTAACTCTAGCCTTTGTTTAATAGTGCGCTGTGCTGTTTGCGTGCTCTCTTTGGTAGTCCCATCAAAGGACACATTAATCTTTTGAAAAGCTCTCTTTTGGAAGAATGTGGGCTCCCTCGGGTTTGACCCACTTTTCAGGACTTTTGAGATCCAGAGAAAATAAACAGAAAAAATACAGTTGCACGGCTCCTTGACAACTACCTACGCTTGCAGAAAACAATTGGTTTGATTGTGCTCCGACACATGTGTCTTGCACCGTGTCTTTATTTAAATCCACGTTGTGCTGTCTGTCGTGGCTCTCTGTCTCACCCCTGACAGGTTATCACCCCCTCGGCTTGTAAGTGTAGGTCCGTGTGGGTGTTGTTATGCAGTGGCCCGCGGAGCGCAAATAATGACTGTATAGCGATGTGATTAATGGTCTCAATCAGGAGAAGGAGGTCGTGATGAGGTATGTTTAGAAAGAAACACAGCTGTGACCCCCCTCCCCCCCCCCCCCCCCCCCCAGCCTGGGGGTTTCAGGCCAGTGTAGATCTGCTATTGATATGGATACGCGATGTCCCTCTCAACTCACATGCACATACACATGATCACTAGGATGTGGATGAGAATAAGCCTACCAGTAGGTATACTACCAATAGGATGCCTATCCTTCCTTTAGTCATTCATGACTTGTGTTTGAATTCACCTTTAGTAACTTTGGATAAAAAACATAAAAATGACTAAATAGTAATTATACAAATGATATGATGATGTGATATGGTTAAATGTGTCCTTAAAGTTTTTTGGGAGTTTAATTGTAGTTTGCACCATTTAGACTCTATAGTTCACTTTCTAAAATGACTTGAATCATATCCCACATAATCCCGCATTCAGTCATCTCTATTGCAATTTAGCTGTTTTGCAGTGGAAGCTGGGATGTAGTGACACACCATTGTGAATAGACTGAGGCTTTCAGGCCATCAGCATAATGTACACTACAACGACCCAGCGTGATAGCATAATGGAGAGGAAGCCCACAGCTTCAAGAGGTGCCCCTTGTGCACATTTCCAGAGCCCTGAATGTTCCAGCGGGGGCTGTACTTGACCAGACGGGCACTTCACCGTTTCCCTGTAGATGTGCTGTGATGAAAATGCATGAGAACCCTTCGCGTCGAGTGGGGGTACCTTCTCTTCCGCTGTTTGTACTGAGCGTGACTTCTGGCTGACATTGCTGTCCTTGTGACCGCCGTACAGTACCTGGCAGTCACGCCAGCCTCACGTCGTGTGTGCATAGTAACCCAGTGTTTGTCCTAGATAGAAATACCAGGCCATGTGCTGTACAGTAATCTAATAGCTTTCGCAGATCGACTGTAATAACTTCAGGTCGGACGGAGGGAGAGGGCCCCCACGAAACAGCAGCGTCTGGAGAACAGACATAACGTAAGGGTCAGCGTGAAGTGGTTGTTATGATGA
Source organism: Urophycis tenuis (assembly GCA_036785325.1). NCBI lineage: Eukaryota > Metazoa > Chordata > Actinopteri > Gadiformes > Phycidae > Urophycis > Urophycis tenuis. The sequence continues at coordinate 6,451,391 of JAXIVH010000008.1, forward strand.
AGAGCTGCCAAGAAGGACCGGACTCCTTCTAAAACAAGCTTCCTGCTCAGGAAGAAACCCTTCCTCCTCTGACATGCTTGGACGTGTTTTGAATGTGTGCTGAACCCATCATTCATAATACTAGGATACATTATATACTTCACTCAAACCCGCCGCTGTGCGTTTTATTACCACCATTTAAATAAGCAGGCGACTGACCGATAAAAGTTCAAACTCGCCGCATCCTTCAAGGGCACCCCATCACCCTGTCGCCTCACTTAGTGGTTCAGCCACGCTTATGAATTAAAATCAAGTATAAGCATCGCAGGCTTTTTCGCGGTACAGTTCCCGAAGCAGAAGAACCGCTTTGAGAGAGAAGCCGAGTCTAAAGATAAACAACATCGTTCTGGCAAATGACAGGCGTGATCTGTATGCATGCAACACTCCATTAATGTACCACCCAAGTATGCAAGCGATTCGCATTAATTAACCGCCCCCCCCCCACCCCTCCACATCCACCCCCCCCCCACCCCCCCCCACCCCCATCAAAGAGCCCGGGGCATCGCCAGAGCAACTAAACAAAAGCCCGCACGCCTCTCCACACTCTGGCTCACTGTGAGCGTTCTTTCTTTCTTTGGAAGCGGCCAGAGAGACTTCCAACTCCCACCGCGTTTGGGGAACAATGCACAACAAGTTAAGACTGTAATTCTGCCATTTTAACCACGCGTGAATAAACAGCAAACCTAGTCTCGTTGCCGCAACGCTTTACACTGTGAACGCGGCTCGGGGAAACACACACTGGGAAGTTGCATGAAAAAAACTATGCGCACAGCTTGAGATCCTCGTTTTTCACAGTGTAAACAAGGGCTGTCTTTTCTGTCAGCCATGATTACCGAACGACAGACTTATCAGACAGGCGCGAGCAAAGAGGTCACGAAGTGAAAGAGGAACAGGGCAACAAACGGTCCTGAAGCTCTCTCTCTCTCTCTCTCTCTCTCTCTCTCTCTCTCTCTCTCTATGTCACCAGGTCAGTGGCACTGCGCCATGTGCAACCACAGAATCACGTCAGGACCTGCAGGAGCTGCCAAACGCGACGACAACCCAGGAAGCGCAGTGCATCTTACCATCTTGGCAGCGGAGTGTCTTCCTAGCCAACCGAAAGTTTGATCATGTTTCAGGTCTTCTTCATTGTCTCCAGAGAATCCTCAGTCTAGAGCGAAGAGAGATAGAGACCTAACTCCATGTTAGGAGCCCGAATCGCTCATGTTAGTTCAGGTACGTCCGCGGGAGGGAAGCTTGTCTTGTCTGAGGAGTAAGTCGCGAAAAGTTCCCATTCTTCATAGGAAGTTCCCCCCGCCCCGCAGCACAGACACAGGTTCGAGGGAGTCGCACAGAAACAGTTAACTTTCCCGGCTGCCTGTTGAGTCTCAGGCTCCTCTTGTGCTTGCTTGCACCACACTGGGAGCTTAGAGCAAGTGGGGTAAGAGAGAGAGAGACAGAGAGAGAGAGAGAGACAGAGAGAGAGAGAGAGAGAGAGAGAGAGAGAGAGAGAGAGAGAGAGAGAGAGGGAGGGAAGGAGGGAGAGAGTGTCGGAGAGGGGGAGGAGAAAATCTTTCCCTTTCAGAGGAAATCCCCCTCCAGGCTTTTCAGACTGTCTTCTATCTGTCACACACACACACACACACACACACACACACACACACACACAGACATGCATACACAAGAACACATTCAGGAGTTCTTACTCACACCCAAGGCGGACCCTCAGACACAACAAAGAACAAACTGACACACACACACAGACACACACACACACACACACACACACACACACACACACACACACACACACACACACAGGCAGGTGGACACAAACGGGAATAAATGTGTTTGTTCACGTTCTGTGAAGTATCTCTTGGACACTCTGTCGTCCTTTGTTGTGTCTCATGCATCATGCCAGCAGTATCAGCCTTATTATTCAAACGCTGGGAACCTCAGCTTGAGTTTAGTTTACACACCATTTGGACTAATCCTAAATGTCGACTGTTGATTATCAGTTTCTCTACACTAATAGTTGGCATTATCTTGTTTTCGCAGAAGTCAGCATCAGAAATGTGGGGAATTTGTCCGCAAACGTTCCCGACTGTGAAGTGTTTTCCTTGCTCTGTCTTCCTCCTGGGCGACATCAGGCCTCGTATGGATCTGCACAGACATTAAGTCCACACTCGGTTCAGCCCGGCATCACAGCGGCAGAAACCCAACCCCTCCAACACGGGCCCCCGTCTCTCTATTTTAATCAGCGGGGTCTTTTCCTACAGGGTGGGGGGGTGGGGGGGGGGTAAGTTAAAGTAAAGTCGTTCTCCTCCTCTCTCCCACCACTCATAGACGTCCACTGTCTACTCTGGGCTGTCTCTCTCTCTCCCCTCTCTCATTTCCTTCTGCTTCAGCCTCTCTCTCTCTCTCTCTCTCTCTCTCTCTCTCTCTCTCTCTCCCTCTCTCTCTCCCTCCCTCTCTCTCTCTCCCCCGGCGGAGCGCCTGGTGTTTGACTCACATCAAAGGGGAGTCATCAGCAGGAGCAGGGGAGCCAGGCTGCAGACAGCCGAGAGGGCTGCTGCAGCCTGGCCGCCGCTGCTGCTGTGCCATACTTGGCTGCAGGAATGCGCGGGACTACACCCTTGTGAGTTACAGCTCATGTCCGCAGCACCCGAACCCGGTCTGCTCGGAATGGAGGTCTGCAAGCCGGAAGGTGGCAGCTCTCCCCGCTGCACCGGGCGTTAGTTCCGGCGGCGGCTTTGGCAGATTTATCCTGCATAACCCCTAAACAAGGCTGACGGGGCCGTGAGTTACTGCAGGAATAGAAGCTCGGCCGTGTTTTGTCCATTCTGGCGAGTCCTGAGCTCACCTGGAGACGTCGACCCGAATAAAGCTGAACTGTTCTTCTGGAACAGGGGGGCTCCGCCGTGATTCCTGTTTGACCCAAGCTGCTCACTCTCAGGTAGACAGCTGTAAAATGAGGTATGCTCCAGAGTAATCCCTCTCTCTTATTATGTTTGGGTTCTTCTTCCCACACAGTCTTCTGCGAAACATTCTTCAGATGTTTCTCCTGAGAGGGAATACCGGGCTAATTTGCCTTTTTGACCCTAACCACTAAAAGAGGTACATAGCACAAGGCCGTCAGTCTTTTTCCTCTCTTGTTTTCCTTCTCATTGTCTTTCTTTCTGTCTTTTCTCCCTAAAAGACTAGATCCTGTGCTTGCTTGATTCTAAGGTTATGACAGATCTGTGTGTGTGTGCGTGTGTGTGTGTGTGTGTGTGTGTGTGTGTGTGTGTGTGTGTGTGTGTGTGTGTGTGTGTGTGCGTGTGTGTGTGTGCATGTGTGTGTGTGCGTGCGTGTGCATCTGTGTGTGTGTGCGTGCGTGCGTGCATGTGTGTGTGTGTATGTGTTTGTGCGTGCGTGCGTGCGTGTGTGTGTGTGTGTGTGTGTGTGTGTGTGTGTGTGTGTGTGTGAAAGTGGGGTGTTTTGGCAGGGGATTAAGCGGGGAGATGAGTAACAGCAGGTACATCCTTTGAATGTTTTTTTTTTGTGTCTTTTCAACTCTCATTTCTCAGAGGCATCTTGGTTCTTTTATATTAGCTCACTTAGGTTATCTTATCTGAGACTTAAAACTTCAGGGATCCTCCCTGCATAGAATAGAGAGAGACAACCACTGTACCACAGGGACTTGGCAGTAAACTCGTGGTGTCCCAGAAACATCAATAGGTTGGCCAGATGGACCAAGGAAAACTGGAGGCTGTTACACCAAAGCCTTGTTCTGAATCACTGAACTTCAGGATATTAGATTTCCCAGTAGTAGAGTAGGAGTGTTGTCTGAGTAACTGTGACTCGGAAGTATAGTCCAGATATGTATCGCGCTCAGCAGTTGTTGTTGACTGCAGCGCAAAAGAGGACAGGAGAAAGAGTTTCGCTGTTGTGAAATGTATTTCTTGCGTCACAGATTATTCAGAGACATGAATCATGAATCATCAGACATGACGGCCTCTTGTTTTGTTTTCAGGATTTTTCGAAAACAAACCCGAGTCAAATGAAATCATCGTTCCACTGCGACTCTCCGTGGTGGATCTACTACAGAATCACTCCCACAGAATCACTCCCACAGAATCACTACCACAGAATCACTACCATAGAATCACTACAACAGAATCACTATCACAGAATCACTACTACGGAATCATTACCACAGAATCACTACCACAGAATCACTACTACAGAATCACTACCACAGAATCACTACAACAGAATCACTCCCACAGAATCACTCCCACAGAATCACTCCCTCAGAATCACTCCCACAGAATCACTACCAAAGAATCACTACTACAGAATTACTACCACATAATAACTACCACAGAATCACTACCACAGAATCACTACAACAGAATCACTGCCGCAGAATCACTGCCGCAGAATCACTGCCACAGAATCACTGCCACAGAATCACTATAAATCACTACCACAGAATCACTGCCACAGGATCACTCCCACAGAATCACTCCCATCACCATGCACAGCCCTGCACTCCGCGGTGCGTCAGCCCTACATGTCCTTCGCTGTGTCTGCAGCAGCGCTGTGCAGCTTGACATCCATTCAATTACACGGGGTGGAATGTGTGTCTCCCCACGGCCAGGTTTCCAGGGGTCGGTCAAGGCTGTGTGACCCAGAAACACAATGGTGGAAGCGGCCCGACGCAGCCTGCCGAGGGCTGAGGACTGAAACCTCCCCCGCCCCACTCCCACCCCCCGCCCCACCACTCTCCCCACCACTCTCCCCCCCCCCACCCTCACCCCCCCCCACCGTTCATGCAAACCAGATGTGTTGTCTAGTGCCTCCTCCCACTGAGAAGGTGGGGGAGGTCGGGGTGACTCTATACACGGAGTCGGTGGGGCAGCCTTTGCTTAGATAAGGTGCTGCTTTAAAGAAAATACTAATAATATAAGCTGACACAGCCGCACACGCGTGTATACATAAAGCGGCGGACTCAGACACAACCAGACGGGAGATATGTACACAAAAGCCGGAGCCCTCTCAGGCGATAGTGTTGGCTGCCAGGAGACAGGAACTCATGATCCTACAACAGGATATGCTTTATTAGTAGCTGTGCAAACTCTCACACACACACACACACACAGAGCCGGGAAGAGAGACCACCGATCACCTCCCGCACGCCCCCCTGTACCTCTCTTTCCCATACTCCCCCCCCCCCCCCCTCTTCATCCCCCCTCACCCCCTCCTCCCCCATCTAATTCCATCCAAACAAGTGGGAGACCCCCCGAAGGCAGCGGCATCAGGAGGACCCCCCCCCCCCCCCCCCCCCCCCCCCCCTCTGCGCTTTACTGCGGACACACACTGCCTTCCCCGAAGCCCGCCTGTTGACTTTAGGCCGCGGCGAACAAAGGCCCCGGCTCCCCTAATGGAGTCTATTAAGAGGGTGACTCGATGGGAGCACACGCAGGATAATATCATCATTAGCGAACAGGCGAATACCTCATGTCCCGTGGTGACCCTACCGCCCGCCGGGCCGCTGCTGGGACCAATTACTCAGCTCCGTGGGCAAAACCGTGGTCGCTCGCTAATCTAGCCGTGTTTTTCGATTGGTTTATTATTATTTTGCTTAAATGCAGACAGATTTCCCAGCTGCCTCGTAAACACAGCACCTCATCCCCCCCGGGCTGCTCTCGATGATGGGAGCCGGGCCCTTTCCTGACTGGGCCCTTGAATCCCACTGACTTCTGCTGTGTGACGTGTGTCTGTGATCTTGCTGTTTGTTAATGGGTGGGGGTGGGGGGGTGGGGGGGGAGGTGAGACAGGAGACAATAAGCCCCTCTGTCTTCCGCTACGTCGGGTTCCCAGGACGGGAGCGCTCCTCTTATCCTTATCCGTGTCTCGGGATCTGAACTGCCGCGGCGATGACATCGTTTCCTGCCCTGCCCCAACACAGCAGGGCCCCCTGGAGACTGAAGGGGGTTCCTTCAGTCGGTTCGGGGCGCTCTGTGATGTTTGGTTGCTGGAGATGCTTTCTCTCAACACACGGAGACGGAGGTTGTCAGGGCGGGCCTCCTCCCGAGCCCAAGGCTTGTCTTCACCCCAGATGTTGCGCCTTTGTTTTGTGAGGTATTGGTGTTTGCTCGTCGCAGGCCGCGTGTTTCTGAAGCGTCACTGGAAGACATGTGGGGACTGCTGTGTGCATGGGGGACACATGTTAGGACTGCTGTGTGTCCATGGGGGACACATGTTAGGACTGCTGTGTCCATGGGAGACACATGTTAGGACTGCTGTGTGTCCATGGGAGTCACATGTTAGGACTGCTGTGTGTCCATGGGGGACACATGTTAGGACTGCTGTGTCCCATGGGAGACACATGTTAGGACTGCTGTGTGTCCATGGGGGACACAGGTGAGGACTGCTGTGTGTCCATGGGGGACACATGTTAGGACTGCTGTGTCCATGGGGGGAACACATGTTAGGACTGCTGTGTGCATGGGGGGGACACATGTTAGGACTGCTGTGTCCATGGGGGACACATGTTAGGACTGAAGTGTCCATGGGGACACAGGTTAGGACTCCTGTGTCCATGGGGGAGCACATGTTAGGAGTGCTGTGTCCATGGGGGAGCACATGTTAGGAGTGCTGTGTCCATGGGGGAGCACATGTTAGGAGTGCTGTGTCCATGGGGGAGCACATGTTAGGACTGCTGTGTCCATGGGGGAACACATGTTAGGACTGCTGTGTGCATGGGGGACACATGTTAGGACTGCTGTGTCCATGGGGGAACACAGGTTAGGACTGCTGTGTGTCCATGGGGAACACAGGTTAGACTGCTGTGTGTCCATGGGGGACACAGGTTAGGACTGCTGTGTGTCCATGGGGGACCACATGTTAGGACTGCTGTGTCCATGGGGGACACATGTTAGGAATGCTGTGTGCATGGGGGGAACACATGTTAGGACTGCTGTGTCCATGGGGGACACATGTTAGGAATGCTGTGTGCATGGGGGAACACAGGTTAGGACTGCTGTGTCCATGGGAGACACATGTTAGGACTGCTGTGTGAATGGGGGGACACATGTTAGGACTCCTGTGTCCATGGGGGACACATGTTAGGACTGCTGTGTGAATGGGGGACACATGTTAGGACTCCTGTGTCCATGGGGGACACATGTTAGGACTGCTGTGTCCATGGGGAACACAGGTTAGGACTGTTGTGTCCATGGGGAACACAGGTTAGGACTGTTGTGTCCATGGGGGACACATGGGTAATTAGGACAAAGGTGCCTATTGCAACAGTTCCACTATGCGTGTATGTGTGTGACTCACACACACACGCACACACACACACCACACAAGCAGGCCCGGGATTCTAATTTTCCAAAAGCGTGTATGTCTGAAATTCCTTCAACCTTCACTCTGTGTTTTCATTCATAACAAACACTTATTCACAGCGAACAGTTAACCGTGAGCTGTCGTCCATCTGATTGACTCAAACTGATTATTCGCGAAATGAATTGGATAGCTTCACGAAAATATACAGCGTGAGTGTTTGGAATTTCGATATGTTGTGTTGATTCCCTTCTGGAGCGCAGAGGGTTCTGTGCCAGGGATGTGTGCAGCAGGGGTTCTGACTCCACGCAACGTATTGGACAGAAGATCAATGGTGCACTCGACAGGAAAGTTCTTCAAGCACCACATATAAAAAAAAAATACAGACAAAAATGAGTGAGTCTTTCTTATGCGGCTATATCAGTGTGCATGTACGTTCGCATCGCATTTGCATGTGAATATTTTTTGCAATAGTGTGTTTGTGTATGTGTTCGCACGTGAATGGTTTTGTAATGTGTGTGTGTGTGTGTGTGTGTGTGTGTGTGTGTGCGTGCGTGCGTGTGTGCGTGCATGTGTGTCTGTGTGTGTCTGTGTATGTGTGTGTGTGTGTGCGTGCGTGCGTACGTGCGTGCATGTGTGTGTCTGTGTCTGTGTGTGTGTGTGTGTTTGTGTGTGTTTGTTTGTACGTGGATGCATGTGTGCGTGCATGTGTGTGTCTGTGTGTGTGTGTGCGTGTGTGCATGCGTGCGTGTGTGCGTGCATGTGTGTGTCTGTGTGTGTGTGTGTAGCGGAGTGGACCGTCCTGGGTCGACAACCCACCGGCAGTTCACACATGGTTCTGCTTGTTGTCTTCCCCTGGCCTGGCTGGAGCTCTCTCTTCCGCGGGGCTGGGGGGTGGCGACATCGCCCTGACCTCCCCCCCCCCCCCCCCCCCCCCCCCCCCGCCGAGTGTCACAGGGCCGGCGTTAAGAGACGCGCTAAATTAAGAACGGGCCCAGAAAACCCCCAGCGTGGGATGAGTCTGTCGTGCCCTCTGTGGTTAGACAAGAGCAATGAAACGGTTTACATAAACCGTATGTTCACTGTCATCTTTCACCATCATGTTTGTCATCGTTTTTTTTCTGATGCTTTTGTCCAAAGCGACTTCCGGTTGACTTCAAGATGCATGTCATTCAGGAGCAGGTTAGGGGTTACACATCCTGCCCGAGGCCTCCAATCCCATTCATTTCAGCTGTGAGTCATCGAGCTCACTAAAACGTGATCCCGTTGGTCCTCTGAGCACTGAACGATGCCGCTTGGATCAATTACAAAACGAATAAGCGCAGCAGAGACAGGGGAGACATAGTCGGTAAGTTGATGAGGAAACTATTGGCACACACAAACACACGAACAGACACACAAAGGGAGTACTCTACAGCAACTTAACTACATTGTAATCCTCCGTGCTTGAAAAACCTAGTCTTTTATTATGGGAAGTCACTGGACCAAGACAGGCGCTGGGAGAACACCCATGAAGACTCCAATGAGAGAGAGAGGCTTGGAGCTAATGTAGCCAGTGTAACACGTCCAGCTCCGACGGCCAGTGTAAGCAAAGCTGCAGACACAATGGTGTTTGGGCAGGACAGTGTATGAAAACAAGGCCAGCTGCCAGGCCATGGGAAAGAGGGAGGCCCAAACACAGAGCCCAAACAACAAGAGAGTTGTTTCAGGTTAAGCAGAGGACAACAGGTGTGTGTGTGTGCGTGTGTGTGTGTGCGTGTGCGTGTGTGTGTGTGTGTTTGTGTGTGTGTGTGTATGTGTGTGTGTGTGTGTGTGTGTGTGTGTGTGTGTGTGTGTGTGTGCGTGTGGGTGTGTGTGTGCCTGTGTCTGTGTGTGTGCGTGTGTGCCTGTGTCTGTATGTGTGTTTGCACGTGTGTGTGCGTGTGCGCATGTGTGTGCGTGTGTGTGTGTGTGTGTGTGTGTGTGTGTGTGTGTGTGTGTGTGTGTGTGCGCGCGTGTGCACGCGTGTGTGCATATTCCAGCCTCTACCACCAGACACTGTTTACAACCAGATTTATAGCACCTAATATTTTATGACGCAGGCATGGCTCTGTCTATGGTCTATACGAGGAGGAGAGGAGCAACTGACTACAAAAAATGAATGCATGACCACCATCAGGTGAGAGTCTAGGGTTCGACCTTGGGCGCTTATCCCCAAATAGGATTTACATTTTCTTACAGCTGCAGTGGCTTATTATGTAGTCGAGGGTACTCACTGGGGAGAGGAGGGCATTGGTGAATTATTAAGGGTTATATCTTATACTTCCATGGGTTACATATACTGTATTATATCATTCCTTTGACTCCTTTGAGACACTGATTTGATTCAAGCTATCGAAAAGCACCCCT
>JAXIVH010000008.1:6466131-6468631 GCA_036785325.1 Urophycis tenuis
AGACGCACGGCTAACTAGGATGGTTAGCAAACATGAGTCCCTGACTTCTGGATCTTATTCCTGTGGGGACTGTCCGCATTGTCACAGGGGAGACGTGGGCCTTTGAGCCAGGGAGGCTCTCACGGTGTGGCTGTTCCTCTCATTCTCTTCTGCAGCGTCTTGCTTTACAAACCTCGAGGCCGATGCTAACTTCTGTTACCTTCAGCTGACCCACTTAACCCAAGGAGCAGTGAAAACACTCCCCTGCTCCACTTTCTATCAGGCACAATATAGGGTTATTGCGCACGCACAAGCACACAAACACTCGCATGTATGCACACACACACACACACACACACACACACAAACACACAGCATGCATGATCACACAAACACATGCACTCATACACACACAAACACACGCACACATCCACACACACACACACACACACACACGCACACACACGTAAGAGCCCACACACTCATGTGAATTGCCTGGTCTCACTGTTAAACTGACAAGATGAAGATGTAAACATACCTCGTCCAGGCGTTCAGTCGTCCATTCCGGTGTACCGTGGACGTGTCCTCCTAATGGGCTGCCTGTCCACTTCCAGGAGGATGACTGACATGAACAAGCTGGAACATCAAGCCCACATCCTGGGCAACAGGTGGCCAGTGGAGGATGGAGGTAAAGGAGAGGAGGGTTGTAGCAGTCATGGGGGAGGTGGCCGGGGGGGGCGGAGGTAAAGGAGAGGAGGGTTGTAGCAGTCATGGGGGAGGTGGCCTGGGGAGGGTGGAGGTAAAGGAGAGGAGGGTTGTAGCAGTCATGGGGGAGGTGACCAGGGGAGGGTGGAGGTAAAGGAGAGGAGGGGTGTAGCAGTCATGGAGGAGGTGACCAGGGGAGGGCAGAGGTAAAGGAGAGGAGGGGTGTAGCAGTCATGGGGGAGGTGGCCTGGGGAGGGTGGAGGTAAAGGAGAGGAGGTAGGAGAGCAGGGGTGGGGGAGGTGGCCAGGCACAGGCCTAGAGAGTGGGGGTGAGGGGGTGAGGGGGTGGGGGGGGGGGGGGGGGGGGAGGGGCATGTTATAAAAGGACATTCTTAATAGTGCTCGTCTTTCTCTTTGCCTGTAGAGCACACACTGGAAAGGGGCTGTTGTAAAATGGTTCCAAAGGAAAAGGATCAATGGCTTTGAGTCATAAGCCAATGGATCTCGAGGCAAGAAGCAACATCCCCGAGATTCTAATCACTGTGTATTTGGCTGACAGAGGAGTTTACGAGGACGAGATAAAAAAGGAGATTCAGGCAGAAGCTGGCGCGGCGAGGAGATAGAGAATCCCCCCCACCCGCCGCTTTTCTCTCCGTCACCGCAGCGCCAACAACGACGCGTCCAAAGTTGCCCGTTTTTTTTTTTTTTTTTTTTACAAAAAGTGCGTTGACCCAAAAGATTGTTCCAGAGCGGCTCCGAGGTGCGGAGCTCTAGATGCAGCGAGCTGGCCCCGTTTGGTGGGGGCCCCCAGAGAACACGCTGGCCTTCATAAGGGAAGAAGATCAGCTGGTGACACGAGTTGAGGTAACCTCTTTTCACACAAATATAGCGGCGTGCGCTCGCGCCTCGTCCTCGGCCCGCCGTCGTTCCCCCGAGGGGGGGGGGGGGCCCGCGGCGCCTTCACGTTGTGAGAGGAGAAGAGGAGCTGGAGATTCGGGTCAGGCGGACCCCCAGGAGTGTGGAGTTTGTTCCTTATAGCGTGGTCACTTTGGACCAACCACGGTCTGGAGGACAGTGCACGCACTGTGGGGGGGGGGGGCTGTGATGCCAGCTTCCATCTGGGGTTTGGAAATGGTGATCATCACCACGCGCGGGCAGCGGGAACAGTGATATATTGAGTACGTGAACAACACACATTTAAGCTTGGCTTCCGTTTCCTGTTTTTATTCCAAAGTCTCTTTTGATCAGGAGTCCATGGTGCAATGATGACACTCATTTCATGGCATGGGCGACGCCACAGGGAATTGAACCCCTAACCCTTGGCAGCGATGGCGCCATGCTCCACCAGAGGAGCTACACAGGACAATCATAAAATGCACAGTCTGTTTATGAGTGGCTGGACTAGCCCTGCCTCTCATAATATGGTTTATCATAATATGGCCTCTCATAATGTGGCTGTTTTATTCTGAACACTTGAGTACTTGAAGTTGGATTATTTCATGGTGCTGACACAAGGACTTTTGAATCCAGCGGTCCTTCAATGTTCTAGCAGAACCTCTGGGGGAGACGGCTCAGAGCCTGGGCCAGAAACCAGAGGACACGAGGAGATACGCCTGACTTCCGTCGTCACGGAGATACTCTGCCGAAGAAAACTCATTTACATGGGTGGATGAAGCTTTCAGAATGGGATTTTAATATGTGTATTTCTGCAATTGCCCGGGTTCATTTGGTTGGTTTTGTACAGTTTACTACTGCTGGCCGGGAAAAGAATTGCTTGAAAGAAATATGAAAGAAATATGCAAGAAAACGAAAAGCCC
>JAXIVH010000008.1:6473631-6478631 GCA_036785325.1 Urophycis tenuis
CACGGCAACAGTTTCCATTGAATCCATGATGTACTTACTATAGCCGCCTACATATGAGTACATAATGTATTAATGAGCTGGCTCTCTGGTGAGGCCAGCTGTAGTGCAGAGTCTGTTTATTGATATCACAGTAAAATGCACCATCTGAAGAAGATTTGGTGGGTTTCACCATAAAACATTTATTCCAAATTAGCTCCTGGCTTCTTTAATCGTCTGCAGATGGCTGGTCTTTTTATACCCTGCTATGTGTTTTAATGTCCCGATCGGCTGGCCACTAAAACACAACTTTATGTTCCCCGCGCTAAGCCTTCACGGTGACCTCTGTGTTCACAAGGTCATGTTAGAATTCACACTCATTTATCGAGACTCAAATGCTTGAATCTGATTGGTCAGTAACAAGCCGTGGGTGTGCATCTTTACCCTTTTTTTGATAGCAGGTACCTCTGCCTTTTAGTTCCACATCAATGCGGGGCGACTCTAATAATAAAAAGACCGTCAAGTGGAACTCAATCAACTAGAAATTTAATTGACAACACAAAAAGCCATATGCTGAAAGTGTTGAAAGCAGAGGTATTTTATTTCATTTGAGCTGATTAAAGTTGAAAACAACCCCCGATATGATTCCAGATAATTAACGAGGAATAAACCTCTCTGGGCTGCCCTGGTAAATCATGTCGTTTGGCAGTTGTCATACATTATATTCCAATATGTTCAAATGTTGTGGTTTATTACTTTGTGAGAATTGTGCAGAATAATTCTGCACAATTCTGGTGGCTCTAAGGTCTTTTTACACATACACAATTACTGTGTATGTATAAAAATACCTTAGTCACTATATTCGTAGAGACATAGTCATATCAGATTCTTATCCATATAGACATATCCATATAATATTCATATTCATATAGACATATTCATATCATATTCATATTCACTTAGACATATTCATTTCATAATTTCATTGGGGTTCCATTTGTCACTAACCCACCGCCTTGTCTTTGGTACTGAGGAGACAACGCACATCATCACAATTTGTTAATGGCCACCACAATGGACAGGGTTTCTGGGCCTCATCTGCTGAAATGCTCCCGGTAATCTGCCGGTAAACCGGGCTAATCCTGTATTTGCCTGGTTGGCGGCGGCCAGCAGTGGGCCCACTGGTCCGACAGTGATGAGGGCGAGGAACTTGCTCTGTCCAGGGACAGGATCGATCCTGCCGGGCTTTCTTAGCATTGTGCTTCAGCTCTGGGGAGGGGGGGGGGGGGAGCAGCCTCTCTGTCGATGTGGACGTCCATGCCAGCTTGGAGAAACCATCTGTGACCGAGTTCCATTGGCCTCTGGCTCACGGCCCTGGTGTTTTGGGGGTATTTCTAAGCAGATGCATTGGCAGGGACGAATCTCAAAGGCGTCTGCAAAGTTGTTGTGCGCATTTGTTTGTGTGCATGTGGATGGCAATATGAGTGCAGTGTGTGTCAGTGTGTTCATGTGTGTCTGTGTGTCTGTGTGTGTTTGTGTGTATGTGTGTGTGTGTGCGTGCGTGCACGCACATTTGCATATGATGTGTCACAAGTGTCTGCATGGGTACGCATGTGTGAGTGCATCAGAAGACGGACGGGCGAGCGTGCGTCGGTGTGCGTGTGCGTGAGTGAGGAGGGCGTGCGCTCACTAGTAGGTGCACGTGTAAATCAGTGCTTGAGTCACCGATTCGCAAGAGAAGGGCTGACGTGCGCCGCACGAACACAGGGAAGAGAAGGAAGAGGAACCACGAGTGAGAGGAACATGAAAAATAAATGTGACCCAGAAGGACTCAACCTCGAGTGACACCATCTTCGAGCGAGAGAGCGAGAGAGAGAGAGAGAGAGAGAGAGAGAGAGAGAGAGAGAGAGAGAGAGAGAGAGAGAGAGAGAGCGAGAGAGAGAGAGAGAGAGAGAGAGAAGTGCAAAACAACAACACAACAAGAAGAGTGGTTAAAATAACAGCTGAAGCTGTTTCCGTTCGTATGACGGACTTCCACAGTGAGTCGGCATCAGTCAAGGTAATTGGGATGACCTCCGCGGGCCCAACGGAGATCAATTATCTCTGTTGTTGTGTCAGTTACCGCGTCGTAACAGCCTGCCTCAGGCAAAGGTCAGGGAGGCGGCTGATTGCAGACGCGAGGGGAGGATGGGGGAGGCGGGGGGGGGGGGGGGGGGGGGGGGGGGAGTCACGTCCTTCCAGGTAGAGGCTCCAGATGTTAAACAAGACACAGGCCCTGCTGAGAATGTTTAGATTCTCGTTTGGTTCGATGCGTTGTTGTAGAGGGTGAATATGTTCATGCTATTCCTCATTGCGACATAAAATACTGCCGTCGAGTCTATTCTCTTCGGCCACGCCACACACCACTCTTGGTTTTTGGAAATAAGACTTTTACAATTTGACAACGTAGTCGTGATAACTGATGTTAATATCCACTGGGGCACAATCAAACTATATCATGGTTCCAGGTGATACCTTTCCCGAAATACGCAATGCTGGGAGAATTCTAAATACAGAAAAGGTTTTAAAAAAGAGGAATTCTAATCATATAATACACGATACCCACGTTTTCTTCCCCCACAACTTATGGTGATAATTAAAAGACATGAAGGAAGAAGGTGATTTCAGAGCCACTTACTATCACATTGGGGAGGTGTTGACAGGCTAATTTACAGCACAGTAAAATCACATTGCTGTGTGCAGAGCAATACACGATAACGTGATTAACATGCTCAGTGAAATACAATAGTGTGTTCATCTATCACAGCGGGCCTCATTTGTGAGTGTACGCGTGTTATGGCGGTGGTTAGGTTGTGGAATTATCTAGACCGTTTGATGACTTGATGAGAGTTCATGTCTCAGCCACCACCAGATGCTTTACTCAGAGACTTTACTCAGAGAGTTACACTAATGAAACAACCGCAGCCAAGAGATGCCTGGCTGCTGAGGTGAATGAGTGGTTATAGTGGTTTTACGGGGCAGCTGCGGCCTACTGGTTAGGGCTTCGGACTTGTAACTGGAGGGTTGCCGGTTCAAACCCCGACCGGTACGAACGGCTGAAGTGCCCTTGAGCAAGGCCCCTAACCCCTCACTGCTCCCCGAGCGCCGCTGTTGCAGGCAGCTCACTGCATCGGGTTTAAGTGTGTGCTTAACCTCACTGTGTGCCTCACCATCGCTGTGAGTGTTTCACTAATTCACGATTGGGTTAAATGCAGAGACCAAATTTCCCTCACGGGATCAAAAGAGTAGTTCTTCTTCTTCTTCTTCTATAGTGCAATAGTGTTGCTTCGGTTCTGATGGCAGGAGCTCTCCATGCTGAATATGGTGTGTGAGCGTGTGTGTGAGGGGATCATGTATTTACCAAGTCAATTGGAATTTCACAATGTTTCCGTTGACCTCATTAAATGTTCAGTAAACCGGTCCGTCACGGGGTGGGGGCGTCACGAGCAGATGTTTGACATGACACCATCAGAGGGAAGACAGTCGGAGGCAAGCATGCATGCTTAAATAAAACGTGCCAAGCATTTCACCCTCGTTTGTACTTGAACCCCTGCAGATTCCGCCGGTTGTGTCTGCTAGCTTGGTTGTGTCTACTAGCATGTGCTTTGCAACGGTTGTGATCCAGAGGGATAAAACATCCATTATCAAGCTATTACATCTGTTTGAGTACAGTACAACAGACGGGTACACCGTCTCCCACTAAATAGCAACACACACTTGTGAAAAGTGTAAAACGACTTGCTATTAATCAATTTACTTATTTTTTGTGACACTCATTAAAAAGGTCCAATGTGTTCCAATTTAGTAGCAACTCGTGGTGAGGCTCCAGATTTAAACTGAATTGAAAACTGAATTCCCCTGATTTAACAGTTTGGTTTCTGAACACACAGTCCTCTTGTCAAGTCACAGTGGTAAACTACAGTGTCATTATGGATGGTCTCCACACATCCATGATGACAGGTCTGTGACCTTGTAGTTGTAAATAGTCACTGTCTGGCCACACCTGAGAGAGGTTTAAGCTTCTCAGACATAAACTATAACACCACACCATGGGGTGCATGTCACATTATATCATCAAAATCCTCCTACACGTTTACGGCACAAAAAAAAAAAAAAAACATTTGTTTTGAAACATGTTCTCGCACTAGAGCTGTTTGTTCATCCTGGGTTACTGTAGAAACGTGGCAGCGCAACATGGCACCCTCCACGGAAGAGGACCCGCCAACTATGCAGATTGCAAATAGATTCTCATTCTAAGGAAGGAGAAACATTACAATTCTTATCTTCATGGGATTATGAACTAATTAAAACATACTTAAGATGTAATATGTTCAATTTCTGCCAAGTATGTTCCACATAATTCTACACAGTACACCTTTAAATTGTGTAAAATAGCATAATTCTACAGTTAACTATTGTTTACCTTTTTAACAGTATGTATTGTGCACCACAGTGACTATAGGAACGTGAAAGTGTTTTTGTGTCATTTAAACATTTCATCCACAAGATCTATAGCCCTGCATAGGGAAAGCCTATTTTCTCGTAGTCCAGCGCATGCGTTTGATCCCCTCAAAAAATACAAATCCCCATGCCCCAGGGGCTGCTTGCTCCCAGCAGAGCAGCTAGCCCAGTAATGTCAAACTGTGAAACCACTGGTGCATCTCCAGCACTGCCACTTGTCATCACAACAGACCAGGATGAGTCCTCAGAGGCCAACTAACCCCCCCCACCCCCCCGCCCCCCCCCCCCCCCAGTCCACTACTTGTCTGAAAATCAGCGGATGACCTTAAACGAGTAGCTCACCTCACCTTCATTGCATGGACCTCCCAAACACAGGAGAAGATCGACTATTCACAGTATGCTGCAGTATACCTCTTAAAGTAGATGCTTTCATCCAATCAGACGCTGAATTTAGGCGGTAAGCATTACAGGCATCTCACCAGGAGGTCTACAGGTACAGTAAATGGCTGCCATCGAGGAGTGAA